>OU343218.1:122751719-123070779 GCA_910596185.1 Chrysanthemum makinoi
ACTCTCTACCTTGGGAGGTAGAGAGTATTTATAGTCTTAACACAAAACGCCACCTAACGGGCTGTGGATCAGGCATACAGTGGGTAAAGACCCGTCCGTCCTCCACGGTATTACTTAACTAAATACTACTTAACATTAAATAACTATGACTATGAGCTTTCTAACGATTACAAATACTTGAGGTGACCGACACTTTAATACCTGGATTTACTAAATCCTAACAATCTCCCTCTAAGGGTGGTCACCTCAAATTACATAGAATACAAAAAGATATTACATTGAGATTCTTCTTGGATTCTTGTTCATGTTCTTTGTTCTGTAGCTCGTAGTCTTTGATTCTTCATTTTTGCATGTTTGGATAATCTGAGTGAAGGTATTTAACTGATCCACGGATATCGAGTTTTGAGCCAACTTTTAGATCATCAGCCACATTAAATCTCTGACTCATCCTTTGTGGTGTTGATATTATGTGATGTTGTGACTTTTGGACCGACATGCTCACATTCTGGATCATGATGTATTTTCATCATAATAGCGGAAGCTTTTGTTGATTCATGATATTGGCGCAGCAGTAGCGAAGCATGGAGAGAAAATATCGAGTCATTGATGCACTAATCATGATTTCTTTAGATATGAATGTGTTGTGTGAGCATGCGGCTGTGGATTGACCGCTCCATTCCGATCAATCGCAAACGCCGGGTGTTCCTGCATAAAAACAGTTAGCAATAAAGCACATAAGAGTGTCTTTGATCACTTTTGTTGAATTGAGGTACACGGCCCACGATTCCCCCGCTCATCAAGACAAGTACCGCCTCGTGATCGTATAATTCAAGAATTTCCTTGACGGGTTTTGTACCGCTTAGCCGTTCTCAAACCGAACGCCACAAAGAAGACAACACGGAGCGAGTGAACCGGTAATTGAGATTCACCGATTGATAAAAGAGATTTGAAAACAATCGTGTATCGCTCAATAGAAATTGTTTTTGCAATACAACGAAGGTTTTAATGAAAATCAATTATCAATCATAAACACCTTTTATTTTGAAATATTTGTACAGTCGATGTGCTAAAGAAAAGAGTTTTTAAGCACAACGACCGGTTTTTCAAAGGTATCCGTCAATCCATAACCTGAACCGTGATTGATTCAAAAGATTGAATCACCCCATTGTTTCGTTCAGCTGTTCCACATGGTTGATCTATTGGATAGATCTCACATGCCACCCACCAGGAGCTTGTTTGATGTTGGCTCCAGAAGGCTTTCCATCTTTATGGTGAATATGTATGCATATTACTCAGATGTTCTGGCAATACCACAAGGATAATGCGTAGGACTCATAAGATATAATCTCTCTTTCCACATTGTGTGAAACAGAGAGTCTTCATTGAAAGTGTCCTAATGAGATTTATTAATGATCTCGTGGCTCTAGACTCAATTGTGCATATTTGGTTCCTATGCCGGAGACTAGGGAGAGGGTCTCCTTCTTCAATACCAACTATCTTTAAGAGAAAGTCGATAGATTATGTCGGTTCTCCGTGAGAATGAAACAAGTCCTTTTAAGAAGAACTTGAGTGGTTTGGGAAGTTGTAGTGCAGTGCGTCACTGGGTCCATGACGTCTTGTCTTCAATACTGGCGTTACCTTGGTAACTACCAGTAGCATATGTATTGAACCCGTTATCGCCTCTAAGATTGAATTATTGGAGGGCTATTTATTTTCACCCTTTTCTCATTCCATTTCTTTTTCATTCTTCAACCCCTTCAGTGCTTACCGAGACTTCATAACTAGAACCTTGTTGGGTTTATTCCAGTTCTAGCTCTATCTCAGTCCGCGCTCTTCCCATATCTCACTTTTCTCCGTTTTTCATCATACCTAAAGACTTCTACACTATCTATTGGATTGTCCCTGGGTAGATCCCTCCGGTTCAAGGATCATGGGAACAAATACCTAACCTTATCAACCTTATATCACCATACATAAAGTAAATTTGGTCGGTCTATTTGGTATTGTTCATCTGCCATTGGAACCAATTGAAAACCATTTGAAAATCAATCCAGATACTTGTGATATATTATCAAAGAATTTTGTACCTGAATTGTTTTTGATGATTTTTGAAACAGAGCCCCCCTCAACATGTGCATCACGCATCATTTTGTAATGGAAATAATTTTCATCTTTGAGGGATTGGCTTGCATCTAAGAGTAGTTATATGAAGAATGTGGTTTTCAAAATAGTTGCTCTCCCTCAATATGTGCATGGAAATTTGAAGATGTTTTGCACATATTAGGAAAAGATCAAGCACATTGAAATAAATTGATCACGTTTCAAATCTTAGTGGTTTAAGATAGATGCTCCCCCTCAACATGTGCATGGAAATTTGAAATCGTTTGGCACATGTAGGAAGGAGAGCTTGTACATCCTTATGAAACCATTTACCTAATTATCGATTAAAACCAATTTAAATCACAAATTCTCCCCGATCACAATTATCAAATCATTTGAGATTTGTGATCTCTGTAGATTTAAATTGATTTTGAAATCTTTTAAGGAGAATTGTGACTTGATTATGAAAGCGTTTAATCGATACTCTGATCGGATTTTGAGACTTTAAACTTCATTGATTAAACATGCATGATTATCTTTTGACAAACAATTGTATGACAAATAACCTTTTTGATTTAATTGAAATCATTCTCCCCCTCAATCAATGACATAAGTTGTTGATTGAGAGATAGATGTACATCTCCAAAACGTACGTCTCCAAAACTTCCTCAAATGATACAACTGTGGTGGTGAGGGACATATTGCAAGGATATGTACATCTCTAAAACGTCCTCAGAATGCAGAATACTTCAGAGACAAGATGCTGCTTGTGCAAGCTCAGGACAACGGAGCAACTTTGGATGAAGAGGAGTTGTTGTTTCTTGGTGAAGGGAATGCTAAGACATATGATGCTGATGTAGATGAGCAGCCAAGCAGTGGTATGGGTCAGAACAATCAAAATGCATTTCAAGTAGCTGATTGTAATGCTTATGATTTGGATGTGGATAATGAACCAATCGCCTACCAATCTTCATGGCTAGCATCTCTCCCATGTTCTCTCCTAAGGTTCCTTCACCACAGGCTGGTCCATCCAAAGAATCAATCATCTCAGAGGTATTAAAACTGTACGATAAGGTTGATGAGCAAAAAATACATAATGAAGTACAATCTCTTGAAACTTAGGATTCAGATGTTGAAAATATAGGAAATAGTAATATTGTCCCATATGATCAACATGTGGCTCAAAGTGAAAGTGAGATTGTACAAAGTGATGTATCTTCTATAGTCAATAATGATTGTGTTTTGGATGAATACACTGCATGTGTCCCTGATGATTCTGCTACCTCTGAACTCAATGCCTATAAGGAACAAGTTGCTATCTATTAACAACGTGCTAAGTTTGAGTTAACTACCCGTGAGCAGGAAATGGATGACCAAATGCGTGCAATAATTAGAAAAAGTAATTTTAGAGAAGAAGTATTAAAACAAGAGTTAAACACCTTACAAGAAAAGCTTTCTAAAACTGCTAAGCAAAAACAAGAACTTCAAAAAAATGTTAAAATGCTTAAGCAAGAATTTAGTGCTAAGGAATCAAAACTTTTGAATGATTTTTCTAATCTAAAGACTTTGAAAACAAGCTTGAAAATAAGTTGTACGCATACAAGAAAACACCATTCAGACTGCCCACATGATCACTAAGCATAGAGTTCTAAGTGACAAACATAGTGTTGCCTTAGTTTATGAACCAAACCTCGAGGCTTGTAAAAGGCTAGAGAAGCTCATAAGGTACTGTATGATGGTAATGAGATCCTTAAGCCTAGGCAGAAACCTAGTTGCACTGAGAACACTAAGGAAGATAGGCACTAGAAGAAGTCACTAGAATGAAGTTGGATGAAAAACTTAAGAGCCCTTTGTGCATAGAAAAGAAAATCAGCTATAAAACACCCAATTATGCTAAGGACAATTGGATTGCCTTTAACAAGTTTAGACCTCAAACACAGCTGAACCTTGAACAAGTGTTCTGGAAAACGGATATGGACATGAAAAGCCTGATGAGTTTGTTGCACATGTAACCCCCCATGTAGAAGAATGCCTCCCGCCATCGCTTATCCCCCCAATACTCCAATGCATTTAGTCCCTAGATCTATTCCCACTAAGAGCAAGACCTTAATAAGTCAGTATGTCATTTATCAACTATTTACTGATTTTGAGAAAACTTGTAAGAAAAGGATCACACCCACTGGGATTACTGAAGGGGAAAGGGGTTTTGAACAAACTAAAGAATGCTATTTAACTGAGGTCATGCCATTCTTTAAACAATTAAAAGGTCAATTTGAAAGTCTTCAAAATGGGACAAAATTGGATATTAAAGAAATGGAAAAGGAATTTGATGCAATTATAGTTGAGGTTAGTGACTATGAGCGCGAATTAAAATATAATGAGATTGAGAGGAAGAACTTGCATACCTTGAATGAGAATCTTATTTCTGAATGTATTACTCAAGATATGTTTTACACTGCTACGAATTGTTCAATTAATGCTTCTCAATTTCATGAATTATCTATTGCTTTGAAAGTCTACCATGATCGTGTCATTGAGCTTGAAAAAACTAACTATAAACTGCATGATAAAGTTGAACAAGATGATCATGATAACCTGGTAAAACAGTTTTCTAAATTGGAAGTTGAGCATCTTGCTTTGCAATTAAAATATCAACATCTTAAAGAAAATGTTAAAACCTCAAATATCAAGACATCCTTGGATGTTCCTGAATTTGATGCAGTTTATGAAATTAGCAAACGATGAAAGATTCGAGCTCATTGTAACACGATCATAAAGTTGAAAGCCCAAATCTCTCAATTAAAGGGTGAAAAGAACAATGTGACTGGATCCCAAATGCCTCCTCCTTTAAATTCTCAGTATTCTCAAACTTTTCATCTTCAAAACTTAGTTAATGCCTTACAAAAGGAAAACGAGTTTTCTAGAAGAAAATGAAAAGGTTAAACGACACTTTAAAGAGTTATATGATTCAATGAAAGTCACTCGTGACCAAAACAACAAAAAATAACGTCTTTACAAAAGGAAATTGAGAATCTGAGGAGTCAGGAAAATGGGAAACTGACACTTGTTTTTAATGAGAATGTTGCATCAAAGTCATCCTCAGACTGCAAATACACCTGTGATCGTTAAATACATTCCTCCTCATCTTAGGAATAATGAACCTGTGTTTCATGACTATTGTGCTCACCTTAAGGATAGTCTAGAATGTCTCCGTGAGATTGTTGAAGAGGATTTCATTAATAAACCTCTTGATATAGAAATTAGGTTTGCTTGCATTCAGGCCAAACGATCTCAAGAGCTGCTAGAATGTGTAATTGCAACATGTCCTAAATCCTTAGGTGCAAAAGGCAAAGCTGTGATGCCTTGTTCTATGCCTAGTGCCAAGCATACAAACCATTCTATGCCCAGTGTCAAGAAAGTGAACACTAATGTGCCTTCAAGTAGTTCATATCCCTGCACATCTAGTTCAGGAATGCAAAAAGTAGATCAACCAACTAATGTTCCCATAATTCCCTCTACAGGAGTAATCAGTGACATTAAAGCAAGCGGGTCAAAGCCTCCAGGCAATACCAAGCAAGATAGGACCTCGCAAGCTAAGAGTGTGCATTGGAAGAGTGTAGAAGATCACCCTAGGAATATTAAGTTTGAGTTGAATAAAACGAATCGTGTTGATTCTAGTATTAGCTATAAGCGTACGATAATTAATTCGAATTCTGCTACTATTCGCAAACCATGTAATGATGATTGTTTGAATTCTGTTACTAATCTTGAATGTGGTGTGAATGATTTGATGAATGCCATTAAATGCCCTGTTAAAACTATTAATGTAAAAAATCAAGCTAAGAAGGCTAAACGGCAATGGCGAAAGAAAGTTAGAAAGGAAACCCACAGGAAGGAAATTTAGTAATATAGGTTATCAATGGATACCTACTGGGCGTAAGGTTAATGAGTTGTGCCCTAAAATTGCTAAGCCATTGCCAACTAGAAAATGGATGCCTACTGGTAGAACTATTCCCTTAAGAAGTGAACATACTTTGAATAGGACAAATATGAACACTAGCACTGCATCTATTTCTAATGATTCCATTGTTTCTACTTCAGATGTGGGTGTTCCAATCACGTTACTAACCAAATGGAACCCATTCTTGCATGGGTTCCCAATTATCCGCTTATTCATTCTTGTTCTGTGTTCAACTACATGGATCGTTCAAATCGCTTCTGTGGTACTGGACTCAGCCGCTCCAAGCATATGACCGAGACCGTTGAGGCTCATGAACTTCGTGAGTAAATTCATCGAATAAAGTGAGATTTGTAAATGATCATTTTGGTGCTATTATGGGTTATGGAGATTACGTGGTTGGAGATAGTGTGATTTCCCGGGTATATTATGTTGAAGGACTTGGACATAATCTATTTTCTGTTGGACAATTTTGTGACTCTGACTTAGAAGTGGCCTTCTAAAACATACTTGTTTTGTTAGAGATCTTGATGGTGTGGAACTTCTCGAGGAACTCGTGGTTCAAACCTATACACCATCTCTATCGAAGACATGATGAAAGCTTCACCCATCTGCCTGTTGTCAAAGGCTTCTAAAACTAAGTCATGGCTATGGCACCGCCGTCTCAATCACTTGAACTTTGGTACCATAAACAATCTTTCCAGAAAGGACTTAGTAAGAGGACTACCTAGACTTAAGTATGAAAAAGATCATCTTTGTTCAAAGATGTCAATTGGGAAAATCAAGAAGTATGCCCATAAACCCAAACCTACAAATTTTGTTATGGAAGTTCTACATACCATTCACATGGATTTATGTGGACCCATGAGAGTGCAAACGATTAATGGGAAGAAATATGTGTTAGTTGTGGTTGATGACTACTCTTGATTCACTTGGGTTAAGTTTTTGAGAACAAAGGATGAAACTCCATATGCCATCATTAAACTTATTAAACAACTGCAGGTCCGACTTAACAAAACGGTTAGAATCGTCCGATCAGACAATGGAACTGAGTTTGTTAATAAAGAACTCAATGAATTTTATGAAAGTATTGGAATCAGTCCTCAAAGAAGTGTTCCACGAACTCCTCAACAGAACGGTGTAGTTGAAAGACGAAATCGAACTCTTGTGGAAGCCGCAAGAACAATGCTGATTTACTCAAAGGTTCCAATGTTTCTATGGGCTGAAGCTATTGCCACATCATGCTACACTCAAAATCGATCCCTAATCCACACATCTCATGGAAAGACTCCATATGAACTAGTCCACAATCGAAAACCTGGTCTATCATACCTTCGTGTGTTTGGTGCGTTATGTTACCCAACTAATGACGGTCAAGATTTAGGTAAACTGAAAGCGAAAGCAGATATTGGAGTATTTGTAGGATATGCACCAAACAGAAAAGGTTACCGAATCTACAACAAGAGAACCCGAAATATCATGGAAACAATTCACATTACGTTTGATGAGTTAACCGGTCAAATGGCTCCTGGACAATCCAGCTCGACCAAGACTTCAAAACAAGTCCCATTGGTTCATCCCTTGTACCTAATTCCTCTCCAAAGAACTCCATATGTACCTCCATCTGAAGATGATTTGAAGAAATTGTTTGATCCAATGTTTGATGAACATTATGAGCCAAATGCCAATGATCTGTCAATTCCAAACACAGAGGTTGCTTCTAGTCCCGCCTGTGAAGTTAACCCTTCAGCCAATGTCATTAAGTCAAGAAGCGCCGCCGTTGATTACTCCGCCTCATCAACAAACCTTCAATCATCAAGTGTACATCATGGAATTGTGTCTCGCACCCTGGATGAAGTTAATCCCTTTGCTACTCCTCAAGATGCTCCATTCATCGTGAGATATCGACCGCTACTTCCGCCCACAACAACAACCACATGAAAACCTAGAAAATGGACACATGATCATCCATTAGACAACATCATTGGAAACCCCTCTCGTCCAGTATCCACACGGAAACAACTTGCAACCGATGCCTTATGGTGCTTCTTCAACTTCGTAATCTCTAAGATCGAACCAAAAGATGTTAAAACCGCCATGAATGAAGATAGCTGGTTCTATGCCATGCAAGAAGAAATTCATGAGTTTGATCGACTTGATGTTTGGGAATTAGTACCTGCTCCAGATTGTGCTATGATCATTGCTCTGAAATGGATCTTCAAAGTGAAACTTGATGAGCATGGTGATGTTTTAAAGAACAAGGCTCGATTGGTTGCAAAAGTATACCGTCAAGAGGAGGGTATTGAATTTGAAGAATCATTTGCTCCTGTTGCTCGTATCGAGGCAATCAGAATCTTCTTGGCTAATGCTGCTAGCAAGAATATGGTTGTATATCAGATGGATGTGAAAACCGCCTTTCTAAATGGAGATTTGAAAGAGGTGGTTTACGCCACCAACCGAGGGTTTTGTGAATCCAAAGCATCCTACTCATGTCTATCGCTTGAAAAAGGCCCTTTACGGTTTGAAGCAAGCTCCCAGAGCATGGTATGATACGCTATCAAAGTTTCTTCTATCTTCTAGATTCAAAGAAAGGAGCATTGATCCGACATTGTTCACCGAAAGTCGGCAAACATTTAATTCATGTTCAAATATATGTTGATGATATTATCTTTGCCTCGACTGACCCTAATGAGTGTGACCGTTTTTCAAATGAAATGGGTTCTAAATTTCAAATGTCAATGATGGGACAAATGTCATTTTTCTTGGGATTACAAATTTCACAAAGTCCCTGAGGCATTTTTATTAATCAATCTAAATATGCAAATGAGATTTTAAAGAAATTTGGATTTGATTCTTGTGACCCTGTTGACACTCCCATGATTGAGCGTACTAAACTGGATGAGGACCACTCAGGGATCATGGTAGACCAAATGAAATATCGTAGTATGATTGGTTCCCTGATGTACCTCACGCTAGTAGACCGCACATCTTGTTCACTGCATGCATGTGTGCTAGATACCGTGCAAAGCGTTAAACGGGTCTTTCGGTATCTCCAAGGAACCATCAACATGGGACTTTGGTACCCGAAGGACACCAGTATGTCACTAACAGCCTATGTAGATGCTGATCATGCAGATGTCAAGATACACGCCAAGTACGTCTAGAGGTGCTCAATTTTTGGGTGATAAGCTTGTGAGCTGGTCTTCAAAGAAGCAAATGAGTACTTCTATTTCCTCTACAGAGGCTGAATACATAGCCATGTCATCTTGTTGTGCTCAAATCCTATGGATGAGATCTCAATTATCTGACTATGGCTTTGAATTCAACAAAATCCCTCTGTACTGTGACAATAAAAATGTTATTGCTCTCTCATACAACAACGTATAACACTCAAGAGCAAAGCACATCGACATTCGACATCATTTCATCAGGGAGCAAGTTGAAAATGGTGTGGTGGAACTATACTTTGTAAGGACTGAATACCAGCTTAGCGTACATCTTCACCAAAGCTCTTCCTAGAGAACGTTTTGAGTTTATCCTTCCACTACTTGGTCTTAAGAGCCTACAACCGGAAACACTAAAACGTCTTCAAAAGGAAGAAGAGGAGTAAAAGGTTTTTCTTCATCTATCTCTTGTAAATATCTATTCGAAAAACAAAATACAAAATTACAAAACCTTCAAAAAGCAAATAGAAAAATAGAAAACTTTCAAAAAATCCAAAAATATTGTCCTTTTGTCATGTTTTCCTCGATTCGCTAATATCTACGGTCTTTGTGATGTCATTCAAAGAATGACACGGGACTTTAGATGTTATTCGAATGCTAAAAAAAAATTGAGAGAAAGAAAATTTTTTAAGAAAGTAAAACAATGGTTTATTGTCATTTCGTGCAAAGAACCGCTCTTCAATGAAAGAACAGAGCCATGCTTTATCTTGGTTTTTCAAATCTCTTGCTCTGATTCTATAAACAATAACTTACTATCTAATGAAAACTAATTGCTTTGAAAAATAACTCGGACTCTATTTTTGAAAATCATCTGGACTTAACATTTGTCAAAAACATCTATCTCTCAATCAACAACTTATGTCATTGATTGAGGGGGATAATGATTTCAATTAAAACAAAAAGGTTATTTGTCATACAATTGTTTGTCAAAAGATAATCATGCATGTTTAATCAATGGATTTTAAAGTCTCAAAATCCGATCCGTATCAGTTAAAACACTTTCATAATCAAGTCGCTATAATGCCAAGTCGCTAAGACACAGTCAAGTTTCTAAATTAACAACTCGCTAAGATCCAAGTCGCTAACACCAAGTCGTTGAGAATTATGACAACAAGTCGCTACAAATTTTGACAGCAAGTCGCTAAGCACCAAGTCGCTAAGTCGTCAAGTCTCTAAATAGCAACTCGCTAAGGTTCAAGTCGCTAACACCAAGTCGCTAAGAAAACTTAAGTACAAGTCGCTAACAAAATTGAAAGCAAATTGCTACCTTCACCAAGTCGCACCAGTAGTGGAGAATCCACTAAGTGTATCGCTTTGTCGGCTTGTCTCAATAGACAAGTCGCTAAGCTCAAATCGCTACCACTTCAACTACAACTCGCTACAAACTTACAAAACAAGTCGCTACCAAGAATAAAAATCCGTGACTCAAGTCGCTAGCAAGAAAATCTCAAAAACACCACTTTTCAATCCAAAACAAGCCAACCACGATGATTCAAGCCTACCAAATCAAAACCTAAACACTTATGATGATCCTAAACACAAAAGTACAATCAAAATCCAAGCTTTAACACTAGAAATGATCCAAATGATGCAAAAACCACTAAACTTTTTCAACCTAAAAAACCATCTAAAAACCACTAGAAATCCAAGGATATGTAAGAGATGATCTAACCATGGCACTTGATACCATTTGTAACATATTGGATTTCACATACACATCATAACACAAACACAAGTAGGCGTATAAGATGATCTTCTAGAGAGAGAAAGTTAGAGATTTGGGAACTTTAGTAAGAGAAAGAAAAATCTTATTATGAGCTCCAACTCTCTACCTTGGGAGGTAGAGAGTATTTATAGTCTAAACATAAAACGCCACCTAACGGGCTGTGGATCAGGCATACAGTCGGTAAAGACCCGTCCGTCCTCCACGTTATTACTTAACTAAATACTACTTAACATTAAATAACTATGACTACGAGCTTTCTAACGATTACAAATACTTGAGGTGACCGACACTTTAATACCTGGATTTACTAAATCCTAACATACATCAAGTCCAAATTTAAAAGTCATAATAGCGCAATTCAATCCCAAACCAACTCAAAACAATCTCGCCAACCAATCAATCAACCAAATATACCCGAAACCAATGTTATGACCCTAATGGCCATGACACGGTCACGGTTAAGACCACGTGAACCAAACAAGCTCTAGAAGCTTTTCGGATCCACGCGTCTCATCCAAACCTCAACTACATCAACCAACAAGCTACCAAATAGACCCGACCCGGACCCGTGGCCCAAGTGGGTCACGTACGCAAGCCAAGGGCCACGTACGTGCTTCTTTGTGGCTCGTACACCCTTCCAAACCAATCAAACATCACCCAAATCCATTCCACAACATCCAAATCCAATCATTCAAGCTCCAATCATTAACCAAACACAAAACCCATCATCTATTCTAACCAAAAAGATGAAACTAGACCTAAAATGCATAAACCCATCAAATTGATACACCACACATTTACCAAACACTAATTACTTGTTTATTTAGACATTAATTAGACTTAATTCCATGTTTCACCCAAAAGACCCAAATTTGGACATAGGGTCGAAACCCTAATAATCCATACGTGGGTTTTAAGAGCTTAAACAAGCTCTAATATTGTTCCATTTACCTTATTCAAGCACTAATTGCAATATTAGATGAAAACCCTAAAAGTACGAATCTTAATCTTTAAATTTGAAGGTGTTATTGAAGGCTTTTGTGGGAGTATTTTATATGGATAGAAAGAGGATGAAACGATCTACAAGATAGTGGTGGAGGTGAGATACCACTTGCCGGAATTTGGCCGGAGGTGGCCGGACAAGGTGGTGGTTAGGGTTTTTATTTTTTTAAGAGAGAGAGAGATTAGAGAGAGAAAGTGGGTGTGTGTGTGTTTTTAGTGAGAGAAAGTGAAGAGGTGAAATGAGGGGAAGTGGGGTTTATATATTTTTAGGGAGGGACCAAATAATAAAAGAGAGGGAGACGAGGGGGAGCGCCGGCCTAAGCAAAAGAGAGGGGTCGTGGTTGCCATTTTTAGTAAAACGTCCCGTTTACCCATTCCCGAGCTCACATATTGTCCCCCGAGTGTCCCACAAAGTTTATTCAACTTTCCAACATCGTTATTTATGTTTTCCCACAAGTTTTGACTATTTATTTGTCAATTTTCGAGTTACGGTCTAAAAGTTACAATATTTCTCGTTTTAGGCTTTTCTAGTGCCGAATCGAATAATGCCTACCAAATAGAGTTAAAACTCATACGATAACTCATTCAATAGTGAAATAATCCGTAAAAACCAATAGACGATATAAAATCAAGTCATGGTTTATAAAAATAGTGATAAAGGCAAAAGCTCGGTTTAGTTTAACGTAATGTGGTTACCTAAAATAGACTCCCTAAATTGCCAGTTGTCACAGCCTCCCAGCCTCAGAAGAAACCCGTCCTGAGTTTCACTCCGAGTTGCTTGTTGTCATGAAAAGTTTAGGATACTTCCTACGGAAAACATCCTCACATTCCCAAGTGAACTCCGGTCCATGTCGGGAGTTCCAACGAACCTTGATAATCGGAATACGGCTATTCTTCAGCCTTTTAATCTCACGGTCCTTAATCTCAATCGGTCCCTCAATAAAATTCAATTTCTCATCAATACGAATATCTCTTAAAGACACCACTATGTTTTCCTCCGAAAGACATTTCTTAAGATTACTAACATGAAAGACATTGTGTACACTACTCAGTTCCGATGGTAGCTCCGGGCGGTATGCTACCGGTCCGATTCTTTCCAGGATTGGAAAGGGACCAATATATCGGGGATTGAGTTTTCCACGCTTTCCTAAACGAATCACTCCTTTCCAAGGAGAAACTTTCAACATAACACGATCTCCAACCTGAAATTCTAATGGTTTACGTCTCTTATCGGCATAACTCTTTTGTCTATCACGAGCGGTTTGCAACTGGTTACGAATCTGAACTATCTTCTCAGTGGTTTCTAGGACAAGTTTGGGACCTGTAAGTTGACTTTCGCCAACTTCAGCCCAACAAACAGGAGAACGACATTTTCGGCCATACAGTGCCTCAAATAGGGTGGCCTTAATGCTAGAGTGATAACTATTGTTGTAAGAGAATTCGGCCAAAGGGAGGTGTCTCTCCCAGCCTTTGCCGAAATCAATAACATAGACTCTAAGCATGTCTTCTAAAGTCTGAATGGTTCTCTCGCTTTGACCATCGGTCTGAGGATGGTAAGCAGTACTCATATCCAAATTTGTTCCTAACGCTGTCTGTAACGATCTCTAAAAGTGAGATGTAAAACGGCTATCTCTATCGGAAATGATAGATATCGGTACTCCATGACATGATACTATCTCCTTAAGATACAATCGAGCAAGCTTATCAAGACTATCGGTTTCACTAATAGTTAAGAAGTGAGCAGAATTAGTTAAACGATCAACAATTACCCAGATAGCGTCATTGCCGCTAGCTGTTCTCGATAATTTAGTATAAAGTCCATGGTTATTCGCTCCCATTTCCATTCCGGGAGTTCGGGTTGAACTAAGAGTCCTGATGGTTTCTGATGTTCGGCCTTAACTTTAGAACAAGTCAGGCACCAACTAACATATTGAGCTATATCGGCTTTCATATTAGGCCACCAATAAAGTTTCTTAAGATCCTGATACATCTTATCGGCTCCAGGATGAATAGAGTATTTTGATTTATGCGACTCGTGCATAATCAACTCACGGATTCCGCAATGAAATGGTATCCACTGCCTCAAGCATAAAGTTCCGTCGGAACGCTTCAAGAAGCCGTTTTCACTTTCTACCATTCCATGAAGATTCTCATAAGGACGGAGCTAAAATTTGAGACGGTAAGGGCAAAACAATGGTCATTCCTAAAGATCTAACAAGTAGGGGTGGAATGTCCTCTTTACGACTAAGTGCATCAGCCACAACATTAGCCCCGAGATGATAACGAATCTCACAGTCGTAATCACTAAGCAATTCCAACAAACGACGTTGTCTCATGTTCAGTTCCTTCTGATCTAAGATATGCTTCAAACTCTTATCGCCGGTAAATACTACACACTTGGTTCCATACAGGTAATGTCTCCGGATCCTAAGAGCAAACACTACAGCACCTAACTCAAGGTCATGGGTGGTGTAGTTTTTCTCATTCTTCTTAAGTTGTCGGGATGCATAAGCAATCACCTTCTCACGTTGCATCAAAACAGCACCTAAGCCTTTATGCGAAGCGTCGCAGTACAAGACAAAATCTTCGCTCCTTTCAGCAAAGCTAGAATGGCGCACTACACAACTCTCCTTCGAAGTTGGAATGCTTCTTCTTCCTTTTCTCCCCATTCATACTTAACATCCTTCTGTGTTAGTTTGGTCAGCGACTTAGCTATCTTAGAAAATCCCTCAATGAATCTTCTATAGTAGCCTGCTAACCCTAGAAACTGTCGGATTTATGATGGGTTCTTAGGAGTTGCCCATTCCTTAATGGCCTTAATCTTAGCTGGGTCAACATGAACACCTCGACTATCTATCACATGACCTAAGAATTGCACAGACGGAATCCAAAATTCACACTTAGAGAATTTGGCATACAGCTTCTCCTCTCTCAACAATCCTAAAATGAGCCCCAAATGCTCTTCGTGCTCCTCACTACTCTTAGAGTATATCAAGATGTCATCTATGAATACTATCACAAACTTCTCCATGTATGGCTTACACACTCAGTTCATGAGATCCATGAAAATTGCTGGCGCGTTGGTCAAACCAAACGACATCACTTGGAATTCATAGTCTCCATAACGAGTCCTAAACGCAGTCTTAGGGATATCCTCCTCTCGAACTCTAAGCTGGTGATAACCAGATCGTAAATCAATCTTAGAAAAGACACTAGTTCCTTGGAGTTGGTCGAATAGATCATCTATTCTAGGTAACGGATATCGGTTCTTCACTGTTAACTTATTCAATTCCCTATAATCAATACACATCCGAAACGATCCATCCTTCTTCTTCACAAACAACACTAGTGCTACCCACGTTGGCGAACTTGGTCGAATGAATCCCTTCTCTGACAATTCTGCCAACTGTTTAGACAGTTCCTCCAATTCTCTTGGAGCCAGTCGATAAGGTGCCCGGGCTACGGGTGCCGCACCGGGTATCAACTCTATTTGGAATTCCACTTGTCAGACAGGTAGAATCCCTGGCAGATCGTCGGGAAACACATTCGGAAATTCTCTAACGACGAGTACATCGTTAAGGTTTCTTTCACTCTTCTCCTCACTTTTCTTTTCAGAAATTCGAGCCAAGAAAAGACATCATCCTCTATTGATGTACTTACGGGCCTTAATACAAGAGATGATGCTCAACCGGAAGGACTTCCACGTCGCTCCGATCTCCTTGTATGCTCGAGAACTTTTTGCCATACGGTAACGACAATCTTCTCATCACAGATGATGTGTGCACCGTTCTTCGACAACCAATCCATTCCGATAATGACGTCAAAACTTCCTAAGGTAACTGGCAATAGGTCTATACTAAAAAGGCGGTCTAGGAAACTTAAGGTACAACCTCGGACTACGGTGTCTATCTTCTCTCTATTACCATTAGCTAATTCCACGTCGCAACCAAACCCTAGAGGTGTTTGGGAGATTCCTAGTAATGGCATAAAATTGGTGGATACGAAACTCATATCTGCACCAGTATCAAACAGTATGGAAGCATAGAAATTATTGAGAAGGAACGTACCCGTAACTACGTTAGGGTCCTCGCCAGCTTCCTTCCCAATAGCGTAACACACGCTGTTCCCATGTCTCTCTGCTGATTCCTAGCACCATGGTTTCCTTGGTTTTCCACAACCTCACGCTTCACAGGGTTTAAGCCATTACCTCCTACACCTCGATTAGCAAATCCTCCTACATTATCGGGATTTCCACTCATCCACGGCTCTCGGCACTCATTCTTAAAGTGTCCCTTCTTTCCACATCCAAAACAGGTGACAGTGGCCTTCCAGTCCGCTCCTTGTACAGTTTGAGCTGCAGAAGTGGTCGGACCTACAGTCTTTGGCCAAATGTCCTACCTTAGAGCACTTCCTACACACATTCGGGCACAGTCCATGGTGGTTTCGGTTACAACGACCACACACATGCTTACTACCTTCATAATCTTTCCTACCTCCATTTCCGATGGCGAACACTCTGGCTGTCTCGTGCCATTTGTTTCCATTCCCTTTAACAACTTCATTCCTCTTCCTCTTATCACTCCTATCATTCTTACTCTTGTCTCCTACTTCTAGCACATAAGAGTTCATCAAACGCTGAGCCACAGCAATTGCCTCATGCAAATTAACTGGCTTGGCAGTGATGACATCATTTCGAGTAGCCAAAGGCAATCCATCAGTATACCTCTCAATCTTAAGTTCTTCGGTGCGAACCATTTCAGGGCAAAGCAATGATAACTCTTGGAAACGACGAGTATAAGTCGCCATGTCAGTACCCTTAACCTTATGGTTCCAGAACTCACTTTCTAACTTCTTAACTTCATTCCTAGGACAGTAAGTCTTAATCAGAAGAGTCTTAAACTGAGTCCAAGTCATACTAAAGCTACATCAATTCCTACTGATCTATGATAGTTGTTCCACCAGGTCAACGCCTCGTCCTTCAAGGTGAATGTTGCATACTTAACCTTACAATCCTTATCACAGTTACTCACAAAGCAAAACACAGATTCAGTTCTCCAACCACCTAGTCGTAAACTACTCCCTCAGTTCCTCCAAACTCAATAGGACCACGAATCGAACTCTTTGTAGGTACAACCTCGAGTTCGATTCAAGATTGGGTTCCACTAGAAGTGTTAGAGAGGTTAGTCTCACTAGCAGTTCAGCCACACGCGCGACACTAGCTGGACAATGTGGGCTGGGTTCACAAGTGGAGGGTTTTGTGGAACAGGACCATTCTCAGCACGGTCGTTCAAATTCGGGTTCTCTACAGTTGGTGTGGTCGGGGCCGGACGACGACCTCGACGAACCGGGGCAACAACAGCAGCAGGAGCTGTTCGGTTGTTCCTAAGCAGGTTTTGTCTTGTTGCCACCATTCTGGAGGCAAGAAGCACAGTTTCATAAGTTCACAATTCACGTTCTAAAAATAGATTTGGGTTCCAAGGGTCAACCAATAAAACCTGAATACGTAATCAAGGCCAACAGGGATAACGCTAAACCAAAGCGAAACAATCAAATACTGAATCATAACTAAGGTTACACGTTCCAATAACTATATCTCATAGGTTTCAAAAGTGGAAGTACATGGAAGGATACGGAGAAATAAAAAACGATCCTAATAACGATACTAGTAAGACAACTGGGATAATCCTACATCTCGAACCAAGTACTACTTAGTTTCAAGATGGTACAAAACCATAAATCTAATACTATCTAGCCACGTCTACGAATACCACTCACTGACCTCCTAACATCGTCAACCTCTCTCCAAAATGATGCTAACTCAACACGTCGAGCGTCGCGATCACTCTTAAGCTTTGTGACCTCTCTCTCCAACTCACCAATCCTATGCCAAATCGCTCTATCAGCATCACGTGTTGTCGTGAACCCTCTCAGCAGGTCCCTAACCTGCTCTTAGAGCTCTGACATACCATCATGCAATACCCTAGTCCTCCTGACTACAGTACCCATATCAACTCTCAGATCCTCTATACTAGCTCTAGATACTCCAACCAAACGATCTGTCAACCTACTAAGCCTAGTACCCTGTGAGGTAATCCTCTCCCACATCAGACCTGTCTCACCATACTCCTCGATCTGAAGCAATCTCGATGGTATCTCGGATCCTAATGGGCTACCTATCTCAGGTGAATGTGGAGGTGAATCAAAACCAAAAGGTCTGTCTCAGGGAATCGGCCTCGGACAAAGGAGAACCTGGTCCCGAGAATGTGCGGGCTCAGAATGCGGATTACCCCTTCGATATTCTCATCATCCTCCTTCTGAGGATCCTAATCCTCATCAACATACTGCTCCTCAATCTCATCCTCCTCCTCAAACTCTCGTCCCTCCTCGCCCTCATCTATAGGGGGAGATTCCATGAGTCGGAGTCTCTGTGCAGGTAAATCCTGAGGTGGTACACTAGGAGATCTAGGCCTCCTAAGACATGGTGATGCTGGTAGTGATGACAGAAGAGAGTGGGCTGCTAAAACGTAGCATGATTCTCACCCCAATATAGTTAAAAACGTAGATAAAAGTGGGGCTATGAAACTCACCTCAAGCAATCAACGTACTAATAAACACTAGCAGAAGATAACAGAAATCACGGCACAACAATTATCGACTCGGCACAACCTATTAATGTAGACCAACTTTAATATATATATTCCTCAAAATCAATGTTATCTACCCCAATATATTCCATTTATTTATTTCTAAAAATGTCTCATTTCACCATTTAATCCTAGTGTTTGGTATTCCTAATGTGGGTGTATCGACTGAATATGATGCTATGAATGCACTTAAACAACCAATATATAACTAAATGCGACACAATGAGACCTCTAAACGATAAGCTCCATAGTTCAATAAGTTTCGGAATAAATAGTAGACCTTATTGAATTCGTCAACTTGATAAACTCCTTTATTTATTCGTGTCGCTTATTATCCCATAAATCAATCGTATCCAAAAGAGTCATAAGAATAATTCACCCATTAATAGGGTTACCCAACGTACCTAGCGGGCTCTTATTAGATTCGTCAACCTAATAAGTTCGCTACCCACGTGGACCAACACTATTAACGTTAGGTTATCCGTAACCCATGCACATAACGTAAGTAAATAAATACTTGAACTAGTATTAAATGTCCACAATTGACATTTATTGATAAACGTGTACTCGAAACATTAATTACTTATTCATTACAAAACATTTCCAATTTAGTCGTTAGTTTCCGTTTAAAAATAGTAAATAACAAGATAAGTCTTGTTATCGATACTTTTGGTACAAAAGCCCATTTATTATTTACATTTCATAGTTCTATTAGCATTTTCATGTATAAATATATATTTCGTCAAATTCTAATATTAATCGATATCGTTATTCGCTTTCGAGTCCACAAGCACGGGTCATAACTTCTCGGCTTTTAATCAATCAATAGTCCAAATTATACTAAAGTCCATGTTACGGCTTTGTCGGAGTCAACTATTGACTTAAAAGTCAAAGTAACGCCGACGTAGCTCAAAGTCAACAATATATATATCAAGTCCAAATTTAAAAGTCATAATAGCGCAATTCAATCCCAAACCAACTCAAAACAATCTCGCCAACCAATCAATCAACCAAATATACCCGAAACCAATGTTATGACCCTAATGGCCATAACACGGTCACGTTAAGACCAACGGAACCAAACAAGCTCTAGAAGCGTTTCGGCTCCACGCGTCTCATCCAAACCTCAACTACATCAACCAACAAGCTACCAAATCGACCCGACCCGGTCCCGTGGCCCAAGTGAGTCACGTACGTGTCCTTTGTGGCTAGTACACCCTTCCAAACCAATCAAACATCACCCAAATACATTCCACAACATCCAAATCCAATCATTCAAGCTCCAATCATTAACCAAACACAAAACCCATCATCTATTCTAACCAAAAAGATGAAACTAGGCCTAAAACGCATAAACCCATCAAATTGATACACCACACATTTACCAAACACTAATTACTTGTTTATTTAGACATTAATTATACTTAATTCCATGTTTCACCCAAAAGCCCCAAGTTTGGACATAGGGTCGAAACCCTAATAATCCATACGTGGGATTTAAGAGCTTAAACAAGCTCTAATCTTGTTCCATTTACCTTATTCAAGCACTAATTGCAATATTAGATGAAAACCCTAAAAGTACGAATCTTAATCTTTAAATTTGAAGGTGTTATTGAAGGCTTTTGTGGGAGTATTTTATATGGATAGAAAGAGGATGAAACGATCTACAAGATAGTGGTGGAGGTGAGATACCACTTGCCAGAATTTGTCCGGAGGTGGCCGGACAAGGTGGTGGTTAGGGTTTTTATTTTTTTAAGAGAGAGAGAGATTAGAGAGAGAAAGTGGGTGTGTGTGTGTTTTTAGTGAGAGAAAGTGAAGAGGTGAAATGAGGGGAAGTGGGGTTTATATATTTTGAGGGAGGGACCAAATAATAAAAGAGATGGAGGGGAGGGGGCGCCGGCCTAAGCAAAAGAGAGGGGCCGTGGTTGCCATTTTTCGTAAAACGTCCCGTTTACCCATTCCCGAGCTCACATATTGTCCCCCGAGTGTCCCACAATGTTTATTCAACTTTCCAACATTGTTATTTATGTTTTCCCACAAGTTTTGACTATTTATTTGTTAATTTTTGAGTTACGGTCTAAAAGTTACAATATTTCTCGTTTTAGGCTTTTCTAGTGCCGAATCGAATAGTGCCTACCAAGTAGAGTTAAAACTCATACGATAACTCATTCAATAGTGAAATAATCCGTAAAAACCAATAGACGATATAAAATGAAGTCATGGTTTATAAAAATAGTGATAAGCATATAAGCATATAAAAATAGTGATAACCAATAGAGTGATAGACGATATATCTATCACATGACCTAAGAATTGCACGGACGGAATCCAAAATTCACACTTAGAGAATTTGGCATACAGCTTCTCCTCTCTCAACAATCCTAAAATGAGACTCAAATGCTCTTCATGCTCCTCGCTACTCTTAGAGTATATCAAGATGTCGTCTATGAAGACTATCACAAACTTATCCAGGTATGGCTTACACACTCGGCCTCGTGAGATCCATGAAAATCGCGGGCGCGTTGGTCAAACCAAACGACATCACTTGGAATTCATAGTGCCTATAACGAGTCCTAAACGCAGCTTAGGATATCCTCCTCTCTCGAACTCTAAGTTGTCGGTGATAACTGATCGCTAATCGATCTTAGAAAAGACACTAGCTCCTTGGAGTTGGTCTAATAGATCATCTATTCTAGGTAACGGATATCGGTTCTTCACTGTTAACTTATTCAATTCTCTATAATCAATACACATCCGAAACGATCCATCCTTCTTCTTTACAAACAACACTGGTGCTCACGTGACGTAACTTGGTCGAATGAACTGTTCTCGACAATTGTCAACTGTTTAGACAGTTCCTCCAATTCTCTTGGAGCCAGTCGATATGGTGCCCGGGCTACGGGTGCCGCACCGGGTATCAACTCTATTTGGAATTCCACTTGTTGGACAGGTGGAATCCCCTGGCGATCGTCGGAAACACATCCGAAATTTCTAACGATGGGTACATCGTTAAGGTTTCTCTCACTCTTCTCTCACTTTTCTTTTCAGAAATTCGAGCCAAGAAAAGACAACCTCCTCTATCGATGTATCTCTGGGCCTTAATACAAGAGATGATGCTCAACCAGGAAGGACTTCCATAGTCGCCCGATCTCCTTGTATGCTCAGAACTTTTTCGCCATACGGTAAACGCACAATCTTCTCATTACAGATGATGTGTGCACCGTTCTTCGACAACCAATCCATTCCGATAATGACGTCAAAACTTCCTAAGGTAACTGGAAATAGGTCTATACTAAACGGGCGATCTAGGAAACTTAAGGTACAACCTCGGACTACGGTGTCTATCTTCTCTCTATTCCCATTAGCTAATTCCACGTCGCAACTAAACCCTAGAGGTGTTTGGGAGATTTCTAGTAATGGCATAAAATTGGTGGATAGGAAACTCATATTTGCACCAATATCAAACAGTATGGAAGCATAACAATTATTGAGAAGGAACGTACCCGTAACTACGTTAGGTCCTCGCCAGCTTATTTCCCAATAGCGTAAACATGCGTTGTTCCCATGTCTCTCTGCTGATTCCTAGCACCATGGTTTCCTTGGTTTTCTACAACCTCACGCTTCACAGGGTTTAAGCCATTACCTCCTACACCTCGGTTAGCAAATCCTCCTACATTATTGGGATTTCCTCTCATCCTCGGCTCTCGGCACTCATTCTTAAAGAGTCCCTTCTTTCCACATCCAAAACAGGTGACAGTGGCCTTTCAGTCCATTCCTTGTGCAGTTTGAGCTGCAGCAAGTGGTCGGACCCAGTCTTTGGCCAAATGTCCTACTTAGAGCATTTCCTACACACATTCAAGCACATAGTCCATGGTGGTGTCGGTTAAACGACCACACACGTGCTTACTACCTTCGTAATCTTTCCTACCTCCATTTTCGATGGCGAACACTCTGGCTGTCTCTTGCCATTTTTTGCCATTCCCTTTAACAACTTCATTCCTCTTCCTCTTATCACTCCTATCATTCTTACTCTTGTCTCCTACTTCTAGCACATAAGAGTTCATCAAACGCTGAGCCACAGCAATTGCCTCAAGTAAATTAACTGGCTTGGCAGCGATGACATCATTTCGAGTAGCCAAAGGCAATCCATCAGTATACCTCTCAATCTTAAGTTCTTCGGTGCGAACCATTTCAGGGCAAAGCAATGATAACTCTTGGAAACGACGAGTATAAGTCGCCATGTCTGTACCTGATAAGATCGTTTATAAGCTCAGCTAGGGATCAATAACAAAGACTAACAACATGTACAGCGGAATAAACTAATCAATTCTTTGTTATTGAACAAGGTTTTCATTCACTAACACTAACTAATCTTAGACGTTTATAGGAACACCTCTAGATAACTAAACTAATAACTTAGGCGTTTACAAGACTATACGCCTAGGACACACACACACCTTTTAGTCGACTACATCTTGGAAGACTTGTATATGAAACCTACATCCCATGTCCTCATTATATACTAGAGGATTAGGGTTTACAAATCTCTACTAAGGACTAATAAATAAAACTTCTTTTCTGTTAGGAATTAGAAAATTCCATGTTAAAGTGTCGGTCACCCCAATTATGGTCTAGCATATGTTAGCTCGTAGACGTGTCGTTATTTACGTTATTTAGTAGTTAATTAGTTAGTTTGTAGCATAGTTTAGTTTAGTGCATCACCGTGGAGGAAGGACGGGTCTTTACCCACTGTATGCCTGATCCACAGTCCGTTAGGAGGACGTATTATTTGTAAGTATAAATACCCCTTCCATCCATGGAATGGGTGTGGCTTTTTTGAATCTAACATTTCATTTTGTAAAGCAACTCTCTTTCAAGAAACCTCCTCTCTACTCTCTTCATCTCTCTAATGGCTTTCTTATTTAATCATTGTCCTAGACCACCCGAATCATCAAACAACATAAATATTCACGATCCTACAATTGGTACCAGAACCATGGTTGTGTTGTTTTGTTGATTCGAATGGTTTTGGGTATACGGTTTGTTCATGATTGATTCGGTTTGGTAATGTTTTGATGTGTCTTTGATGATGGGTGATGTTCCTATTGAATATGTTGTTAAAAAGATGTTTCAATCTCTTGCTGGTTTTACTATATGGTCAAAACAGTTTTTCTACAAGTTATAAGTTATGCTTTTGCTTATGGTGTTAAAAGCTGTTTTTAAGTGGTTCCTACATGGTTTGATGTCTTTTTGAAAACTGGTTTTATGTTGATTCTATCTAATAACAGTTGGATGATGTTGGGGTTTATGAGCTTTTAATTAATTCTGGTTTGCTGCTAATGTGTTCTTATGTGGGAGTTGGTCTAATTCATATAACTGGTTTCATCCAAGCGAGTTGACAGTTTTGACTGTCCTGATTCAATGTATTATTGGATGCGAGTTGTTATCACAATGTCCAGATGCAATGGCTATAAATCGAGTTAGGTTTCTGGTCCAGTTTCAATGCGAGTTACTTAACTCGCATATGGTATAATTGCACTTGCTATTTAGCGAGTTGCTGTTGTTGCAAGTTGGGTCAAGAGAGTTGGTTGTTTGACTTTTGAGTCAACAAGATTCGAGTTATCACTTATATGGGTCAAAAGCAAATTAGAGATGCAGGTTTGTGATGCGAGTTCATGAAGCGTGTTGAGGAATTAAAATAAAGCGACTTGTGATGTTTAAGAATGATGCGAGTTGTTAATAGCGAGTTGGGAAAGATGTGTCACAAGCTTATGGTAGTTTGTAAGTAAAGATGATGATGATGATTCAATATGCATTTTGATTAAACTCAATGACAAAGGACTCTTGCTTGACCCTAAACCAAAAGACAGACTCAACTACGACCTCAGATTGTTACTTCACCAGACCAAGAAAACAAAACACAACAAATCCTAACCCACCTCTAACCTGATTCAATGCATCAACTGGAACATCAAATCTAACCTATCCCATCTCTTCCACACGATCTCAGTTTTAACCTTTCGTGTTATTCAAGAATATATCAAAACCTTAAAGGTTAAACCACGAAAAAGAAACAACCATCATTGATCTTTCTTTCATTGCCCAAGTTCTTTATTTGTATTCAAATTGCTCAAAAGAAAATACAAGAACCATCTAAAGACCTCAGATCTTTCTTTGATATTTGAAGACCGTTAAAGATCTTAGATTTCAAAGAAGTTATCATCATAGATCTATGTTGACATTCAACTCACCTTTTTTTATATTCGAAATTAAAGATTGAATCATAACAACTATGTTAAGTTCTTTCTTTGCTTCGATTTAAATTCAAAACACAAAAGAAATAGATCTCAGAATCATTATTCGTGGGTTTCAAAGAGTTATCATGTCTCAAAGGGCGTTCCACTCGAGTGAATAAATCTCATCACTGATCTTCTATCATCTAGTTTCAAACCAAGTCATTTAGCTAAAGTAAAACTTGTTTAAGATCTCAGATTATTTGTGATTATTGGACCATAATAGATCTTTAACACAAATGTCTCCATCATTGATCTAACTCATATGATAATTTTCGAACAATAAGAAGTGATTTCAACAATTTTGTTGAATCATATCTTTGTTTTGTTAAAGGTCCCAAAGATAACACAAATACTAGAAATGAAATACAAGAATAGAAAATCTAACCTACCTTGATTTGTGGTTATGATATCAAGTACAAACCATCCCTGTGGCGTTTATAACACTCGAGCCATCCTTGTGGCATGTTTAAGATGTGAAGGTACTTGGATGGTGTTATGGAATGAAGGTGTGAAGCTATTTGGTAAGATGATGGAGGCGTACTGCTGTTGAGAGAGGCGGATTTTTTTTTATTAGGGTTTGGAGGCAGATTACTTTTGTGAGAGAGTTGCTGAATTTGGTGTGGGAGGCGTATACTTTGTGAGAAGTATTAGGGTTGTAATTGGAGATAAGTGGTAATTTATATACCCGAATTTTAGGTTAAGTTTCTTTGGATCAGACTTAATCTCTTGGCCCTAGGTGCAGTATTACATGGCCCGTATAATTGGATATGGACATTGGTTATTTTACGTGGATTTGGGCTGGACGTCTATTACTTCAAGCAATTGGGCGGGTGGACTTGTTATGTCATAATGTGTTGTGTGCAATAACTGATAAGTCACCCTCTATTGGTCTTACAATGAATATTCAAATATTTTTGTCTCAAAAATATTGAATACATATGTCATATTAATCTCTTTAAAGAGTGGTATTTTTAGTCATTTAATTTTCACGGAGGATACGGATTCACAGCTTGAGCTATATTTGATTAAAATGACTTTGAGGTTCTTGACCGGCATTACTTTGGTAATGATGTGACGGTTCAAACGGTTTTATTTGAACGTTAGACTTGGATGATTGGATTTATTTTAATAAACCGGACCCTGATTTTTGCATGCAACCAAGTTTGGGTCGTTCACATGATTGGGTCGTATGGGCTTCTCAAGTATTGGAGTTTATGAGAGTTGATTTATGATGAGATTTGAGACTTGGTATGATTATGAGAGTTGTTGTGGTATGCTGTTTGGTGTATGCACTTTCACGAAAAATATTGCGTCACTGCTTGAATTGTGATTGGAACTAGATTGACTACGGGGTTTTCTGTACGATATTTCTTATTTGGCTTTGAAGTAAAGTTTTCCGAGCGCGTTTACTTATTACGTCTTCCTTCTTTCTATCCTTTCGCGAAGATGACTTGTTTGGGCATTTACAGAGTGTGATGAAGACTTGGCTATTTAGTTACGGTTGTGATTCTTTCTCGCTGTACACACAACGTAGCTAACACTTCGGTGTCTCACGTAGTTGGGGATTTGTCAAGAGGTTTTGTACATTGGGTACATCGTTTCTTTTCCACGAGGATTAGTACAAGTGTAAGTAACAAATCTGGGGAATTTTACTTCATGATCTAGTTTGGCAGATCTGGTTTACTTCACCTTGTCGTCACAACAATTGCCGACAAAATGCGTGAATGATGTGTTTACCAAGGTGTTTATTGGATGGTTGATGATATTGTTGATGTTGGATAATGAACCGTTGATGAACCGCTGTATGTTCCCCTAAAACAGATATTCACTGAACCCAAAGTTGTCATAACACATTTAAGCTGATATTGTTTACGGTTTTGTCTTGATTTTGTAAAATCCCGCGAAAGAACCTATTTCTCGGTTTAAATCATAGACTTGTAAAATCCCTTGATAATGGAAACATCCTGGTAATTATAAAGTGCATTTCCGGATCTATCTTACGGTTTATTCTTGGTTTTGTAAAATCCCGCGAAAGAAACTATTTCTCGGTTTAAACCATAGAGTTGTAAAATCCCGTAATGATAGAACCATCCTGGAGTTTGGAATGTGTATTTCGGGATCTTTTCTGATGCTGGTGCTACGGTTTCTACTTCAAAGGAGAGATAAAAGGGTGTACTTCATGAATTGGATGTGTGTTTGATTATTCGTCATGGCAGTTTGATTATTACATGGTTTTACGGGGTTATGTGCTTTTAACCATGGTCGGGATGAAACCATTATCAAAGTTCACTTTTAAGATCAAAGGAGGCTAGATTTTAGCTTTTAACAAGATGTGACAACGGAGTTAATTCACTATTATTTATTTGAGGTTGAAGTGAAATATCACGGGCGAGTGTACTTAGTATCTGAAGGTATCGGGGATGGTTGGATGAAGATTCTTCATGATCCTTTTTCAAGCTTATTTTCAAAAACAAAGACTTGGAAATCTAGTTAGTGTTGGGTGTCTTTTACCTTTTCTTTTACCACTTGGGGGAATTGGGATCTTACCACCAAAAAATAACCATCACTTTAAGGAGTTACGTTGTAGTGCTCAGTGTTACATTCAATTGTGGATTTTCAAGAGGTGATGTACGTCTTATACTTGATGGTTGGTTGGTTGAAGAGTATAGAGTACATAGAGAGTACTTAGAGATGCTAATGGAAATCGGCACCGCTCTTTGTTACATATGTGCAAGTTTAAGTTACGAGTTCGGGTTAGTTTACTTCAAGGTCAAATTTATTATATTGGGTTTTCTCCATCAACTGTCACGACAAAGAGCCTACTGAATGATAATGGGGTTGATTACAAGTTTAGCCAAGAGATGATGAAAAGAGAGAGATTATGACGTATGAACACAACAGTTCATGCCTCGTACTCTAAAGAAAGAAAATTAATAGCGTTTCAAGTGCGCTTTATCTTCAAAAGGAAGAGAAATCTTCTTATGACGTATGAACACATCAGTTCATGCCTCGTACCTCAAAGAAAAGAAAAGTGTACGTGTAAGTGCGCTTTATCTTCTGAAGAAGAGAAATCTTCTTATGACGTATGAACACAAAAGTTCATGCCTCGTTCTCTAAAGAAAAGAAAAGTGTACGCCAAGATTATCTTCTGGAAGAAGAGAAATCTTCTTATTTATGACCATTCTCATCAACATGCTTCATACTGTTTCCATGCGCTTCAATATCAAGTGAACTGACTACTGATAATTACTCTTATTCCACTTGCTCAATATAATGAAGATGGCGACATCATGTGCTAATTTTGCGGGGGAGAAGTGTGAATATAATACATTTGGATGATAATCACTTGTTTAATCAAGAATGGCATCTCCGTGTGCAATTCTTGAGGGAGAGAAGAAGTGTGAATTTTTTGCATGGTTGATTGATATTTGAGAATATATGGTCAAACGGCTCCTAACTCATGTAAGAACTGAGCTTCTTCTTATCGGATCATCTTCACATGTAGTTTCTACTAAGAGCCGTTGGTTGACATCTTCTCATGGACTGATGAGTTTATCGACAAAGTGCTTCCGGTTAATGCTTCACGTGCACATCAACATGATGATCCCGAACGACCTTCGGTTCTTGTTTGATGTGATTGCTTGCTTGGTGTTACCATTTCGCGGTGTTCATGCGATTGCTAATTTCCATGATGAACATATTTCTGTTCTTGTTTGATTGGAAGGGATTTTAGTTAAGGGGATTTGCAAGATGTAAGTTAATTGGGATGCTTTTTAGTGTGATGAAGATGTTAACTATCTATTCCCCATTTGAACAATCTTGAAGAAGGTCGAGTCTACAGTTTGTTCTACATTTTCTGCTGCATGTTAGAAGACTAAAGACGAATTGCATTTGATGATCTAAAGACTTCTTCTTAATCCGGGATGAAAAGAACACTTGAAAATCTTCGTCAGTTTATGGGAGAGCACTAATTGGGGGAGATTGAAATGCCAAATATAATCCCCAATTAGACTTTCTCATATTCTTGAGCAAGTTGATTCTCACAGATACATCTGAGCTTATGATGTTCTTCTTTACAAATTTCTAGTATACGGGCTTATTATTTGTTGCTGATTCTGAAGTATCAAACCAGAAAGGGGCAAGGAGACAAGCATCTAAACGCGAGTAAACTTGATGAACTTAATTCTTCTAAGTGATTAAAGATATCCCGGGAAGACAAATGTCATGACCGCAGAGAAACTCAGTGTTTGACTCATGGCTTCTAGTGTTCTAATTCCAACTATGTGGGGGAAGAGATTGAAGAGTTAGTTTCTGGGGATAAAAGAGGTACACAAGTATGACATATTCAGGGGAGATAAATGTGTAACATGAGGGAGGTGTTATCAGTTATTATCTCTTTGGGAATGTGTGTACTTCGGGTTCTTGAGCTTCATACACGGTCATCAGGGAAGAAAAATGTGAACATTGTGGAGGTGTTTTCATTCCCCTCATGATGTGTATTCGGAAGAGTTTTTGAGCATTATACAAAGAGACTGCTGCATCAATTCAACTACTTGGGGAAATTGTTCTCTTGACACCTTTTGGAATGGATCGCCTGGACTTCAAAGTGGAAAAGGAATTTGAGAAGAAATTTAAATAGTGGGATGATACGCTGTCGTTCTTGTTGATGATATAACCCCGAACGAAGAATCAATGATCATTCTTAAAAGGAGCAGTAAGATCGATGATAATGGTGTGCTTCTTTGTGCACCTGGCTAATGGAAGCTTGAAAGAAAGCTTTGAATCTGCTCAACATAAGGATTTTCGGTTTGGGGAAAGTCGCCAAAGTCTTTTTTTTCAAGGCTCATGTTCTATCTTCTCGCTCGAGCCTCGGAAGCTTTGGTGGTGGAAGTTTAAGAGATGATGAATTCTATCTTCTACGACGCGTCTGCCGATATCCTTATCTCTGTACTGTTATCATCATCCTCTTAAACTTTATCATCTACTCTATCTTTGTATATATTTATCAGAAAAGAAAATACAAAAATATAAAACCAGCAAAACAAAATAGAAAAATATAAAACCAACAAAAATCCATAAAAATCAGAAAATTTAAAAATACCAAAAAATTTGTTTTTCTCAAGACATGTCTTCTGGTATCGATAACATCTACGATCTTAGAAATGTCATTCAATAATAGCACGGGACCATAGATGAAATTTGAGCAGGAGGTGTAAATATTATTTTCAAAACATGTCTCAAAATATGGCTTACGCTGATTATTTCGAGATCAGAACCGGGCTTGAACTATGGCTTACTGTTATTTCGGTGCATCAGAACTGACTTCAAAATGGCTTGCAGCTACTTTGACTGTAACCCGTGCTTAAAACTATGGCTTGCTATTATTTCCGATAGCAAACCGTTCGTCAAGAAAGGAAACTGCTGCGCTAAACCAATTTTCAAAAAAATTCGTGCACTTATCCTAAAACAAAATGAGGAAAGTATGTCGAAGGACTGCTGTTCCTACACAAATGTTTTTCCGTCTAAAATTCTTCAGAAAAATATTTGTTGTTTTCTAAAATGGTGGTAAATGAGTTGCTTGTAAATCAATCAGTTTCAGAATTTTCGTTAAAATTGAAAACTCGATCAATGACTTTAGCGCTTTCAAACTTTTCAAAAAATGAGTCATTGATTGAGGGGGAGAATGTTTTTCAAATCTATATCATTTAACGGGCTTTCTTAATTATCCTACGTGCTTAATTAAAAATGATATTTTCCTGTGTCAAAGGACTAGGAATTTAGGATATGATTGTTAGGATTGGATGATTAGAGTTTGATGAACACATTATTCTCATGCTTTATATGAACTGATTGATATGTTGAATTGACTTTTATTAGTCGATTGATGTTTGGTGATGTCGACCACCATATATTTGTATGTATGTTCACTAACGTATGCAGATATCATGGATATAAGAATGTTCCCGATTCGGATCCCATAAATTAAGATGATTGGATGCCGAAAGGAAAGGGTGACTATTTCTTGGGTCGACAAATGATGAAACAGAGCTTAATTGGACTTCTATGGAGAGTTGGCATGAAAAAATGCAACGTAAGAGGTCTCACTGCATCATCAGATGGTTTTCTTCATCATCAAATGAAGAAACGGAGCTTAATCGGACCTCTATGAAGAGTTAGCATGAAAAAATGCAACGTAAGAGGTCTCAGTGCATCAGCAGATGGTTTTCTTCATCGTCAAATGAAGAAACAAAGCTTAATTTGACGCTATGGAGTTGGCATGAAAAAATGCAACGTAAAGAAGTCCACTCACTGCATCGGCAGATGAAGTTTTCTTCCTAACCCTCAAGAACAACAACAAAAGCTTCACAACCACCTACGTATCTTTGTGCGGACAAGTAGTGATGATGCCATTTTTAAACAATTTTTGAATAATATTGTTTTGAAAATGGAAAAATATTGTTTTGAAAATAAATCGGATTCAAAGTTTTGAAATCAACCGGACTTTATTTTGTAAAATCATAAGTGATTTCAAATTAAATAATTTCAAACCAATATTTCTTCATAAAAGTCCGTTTGTACAATAATAAGTGGTGATCTAAAGATTTAATGTTATGTCATTGTATGATTTTATTTAAAACTCAAAGATCTTCTGAAATGAAATTTTTTCTATTCTTGTTTGATTGTGAAATTGTTTTATTTTACTTAAAGTTCTCTTAAAACTATCACCCTACGACACTAACAATCTTTAATGTCTATAATTGATCCGTATCAATCATTTTTTAAAATTAAATCAAGCCACGTCTTTCCCCAAAATCTTTTAAATGATTTAAATCAATTGGGATCACAAATCTCAAAGGTTTGAAATTTTTGATCGGGTAGAGATCGTGATTTAAATCTCAAATTTGTTTAAATGGAATTGGTTTTAGTCCTTTAAAGGCACTCCGCCTCCATGTGCCAAACGATTTCTAATACATAATGCACATGTTGAGGAGCATTTATCCAAAAACAAGATGAGTATTTAAACCAGGCCACATTTTCTCCTATGTTTTTCTAAACCTTATTAAATCACTTGGGATCCAAAATCTCAAAGGTTTGATATTTTTGATCGGGGAGAATTTGTGATTTAATAATGAAACTTGATTAAAGATGATCATTTTTTGGTTCAAATGTGCATATTGCTCTCCCATATGTGCTAAACGCTTTAATCTCGAAGCACATATTGAGGGGGAGCATTTCAAAAGAAAACAAACTTTCAAGGTAAAAAACAAAATTTCCTAAGTTTCAAAAAAGTACATTGATTGATTTTCTAATGGTTTTCGTATGGCTATATGATCGTGAATGTGCTTCTAAGAACTCTTTCCTCTTCGTGCAAAACAATTTTAAAAATCACATGCACAAGTTGATGGGGAGCAACTTTTTGAAAACCACATCCTTTCCCATAAAATATCTTTAACAAAGTATGAAAAATACTAACTTTGATCCGGAAAGTGATGGTGATATCTTTTAGAAATTGTCGATCAATGAATCGAATTTTTCATTCTCAAATCAAAGTTTTCCTCTTGCCTCTATGTGCTAAAACCTTTTCAAATACATTTGATGCACATGTGAGGGGAGTTTCTAAAATATCAAAACAATTAGGTACAAAATGTTTTGATCGTGTATCACAAATACCTTGATTGTTTTTCAAATGATTTTTCAATTGGTTTTACGGAAGAATGAACTGTACCAAAAGACCGACCATTTTACTTTATGTATGGAGTTATAAGGTTGGTGAGGTTAGATATTAGTTCCCACGATCCGCTTGGCAGGAGGGATCTACCCAGTGGATAATCCACTAGATATTGTAGAGTCCTTAGGTATGATGAAAAAAGGAGAAAAGTGAGATATGGGAAGAGTGCGAATTGAGATAGAGCTAGAATCTGGAATAAACCCAACAAGGTTCTAGTTATGAAGTCTCGTAAGCTTGAAGGGGTTAAAGAATGAAAAAGAAATGAATGTGAAAAGGGGTGAAAAGAAATAGCCCTCTAATAATTCAACCTTAGGGCGTAAACCGGTTCAACACATATGCTCTTGATGTTTACTAAGGTAACAGGTATTGAAGACAAGGCGTCATGGACCCAAAGTGACACACTGCACTAAACTTCCCAAGCTACTCAAGTTCCTCTTAAAAGGGCTTGTTTCATTCTCACGGGGAACCTACATAATCTATCGACTTTCTCTTATAGATTGTTGATATTGAAGAAGGAGACCCTCTCCCTAGTCTCCGTCACAGGAACCAAATGTGCACAATTGAGTCTAGAGCCAAGAGATCGCCACAATATCTCATTAGGACACAAAATTAATGAAGACTTGGTGTTTCACACAATGTGGAAAGTAAGTATATTTTAAGAGTCCTACGCATTATCCTTGTGGTATTGCCAGAACATCCGAATGATATGTAAAAATATTCACAATGAAGATGGAAATCCTTCTAGAGCCAACATCAAACAAGCTCTTGGTGGGTGACATGTGAGATCTTCTCGTAAGATCAAACTTGTGACAACTGGATAGAAACGATGGGGCGATTCAATCTTGAATCAACCTTGGTCCAGGATTGGAATTGATGAATACTTTTGGAAAAACCGTTCGATGTGCAAACCTTCTTTTCTCTAGCACATCGAATGTGTATTCATTTTCAAACACAAAAAGTATCTCTGATTGAACAATACTTTTGGAAAAACCGTTCGATGTGTAAATCTCTTCTTTTCTCTAGCACATCGAATGTGTACTATTTTATACTACAAAAAGTATTTTGATTGAAAATTGATCTTTCTCATAAAACCTTCGTCGTATTTCAAAAATCTTTCTTCAAGCAATACACGATTGTTTTTCAAATCAATTTTTCATCAATCAGTGAATCTCAATTCGCGGGTTCACTCACTCCGTGTTGTCTTCTTTGAGACGTTTCAGTTTGAGAACGCTAGAACAGCTGAAACCCCTGTCAAGGAGATTCTTAGGAATCCTACGATCACGACTGTATCGATCAATGGGGAACCGTGGGTCGTGTACCTCAATTCAACGAAAGTGATCAAAGACACTTTCGTGTGTTTTATTGCTAACTGTTATATGCAGGTACATTTGGACGGTTGCAACTGATCAAAATTAAGGAGTCAATCCAAAGCCGCATGCTCACAGCATCCACACTTAATTGAAGAAATCATGACTGGTGCATATCTACATAACTTGGTTTTGATATTCTTATACTATGCTTCGCTACCGCTGCAAATATCATGAACCGAAAGCTTCCGCTACTGATGGAAACATGTCATAATCCTGAAAGTGTGAGCATGTTGGTCCAAAAGTCACAACATCACATGAAGGCAACACTACAAAGGTGATCCGAGATTATCGTGTGGTGATGATCTCAAAGAAAGCTCAAGATCATCAAGATGTGGATCGCTTCAAAGACCTCCACTGAAAGTACAAAATAATCGGACTATGAAGAGTCACTACCAATGCACAAAGAATGCGGACATTGAAGAATTGAAGTCTACGAGCTCAGAACAGAAGACAAAATAGAATGCTAGGATTCAAAATGTAAAACATAGGGTGACCTCCCTTAGGGGGAGATTGTTAGGAATTAGAAAATTCTATGTTAAAGTATCGGTCACCTCAATTATGGTCTAGCATATGTTAGCTCGTAGACGTGTCGTTATTTACATTATTTAGTAGTTAATTAGTTAGTTTGTAGCATAGTTTAGTTTAGTGCATCACCGTGGAGGAAGGACGGGTCTTTACCATCAGATGCACGATCACGATCAGATTAGGAGGACGTATTGTTTGTAAGTATAAATACCGCTTCCATCCATGGAAGGGGTGTGGCTTCTTTGAATCTAACATTTCATTTTGTAAAGCAACTCTCTTTCAAGAAACCTCCTCTCTACTCTCTTCATCTCTCTAATGGCTTTCTTATTTAATCATTGTCCTAGACCACCCGAATCATCAAACAACATAAATATTCACGATCCTACATTTTGCAAGCAAGTCCTTCCATCTTTTTGTAGGTTTCCTTCTTGTCACTTTAAGTCCCTCTTGTTTCATTCTTTTTGTCTTATCAACTCAAACGTATAATTCCCAACAATCTTCCCCTAGTTGATAATGACAAAACCATTCTTGAACGAACTTCCCTAGACGAAGTAGAGAAATTGAGATCAGGGATCTCACCATGAATGAAACAAGTATGTCTTCCATTGTCTTCCCCTTAATCCATGCCATGCCACTTCAACATCTCTTCCCCTTTTTGTTATTATCCAAATAGGGAACGTATGCAAATAATGAGCTTGACCACCACGAACCAATACCACACATCCAATTCATCATTCCAATGTCTCAAATTACCCTCCATGAAGTTTTCCGCAACTAAAAATAAACTTGAAACAGTAGAAATCTAAACCATCAGTAGTAATACTAATCAATAGTAGTAAGAATCAAAACTTCCCCTTGAGTGGTGCATGAACATCAAATGATTCTTCAAATCTGTAAGCTCCTTGTAATGATCACTTGTGAAGAAAACTGAGTATAATAAATTTGATGAAGAAGTAAAATTTCCAAAACTTGCGTATTATGTCTTGTACTATCCACGTGACTCCGAAACTCATACTCCTACAGTATAAGTAGACGAGCAACCTCTTGACAAATCCTCAACTATATGAGACACTGAGGCACAATGGCCAACGTAACTCCTTAAAGTGATAGCAAAAGTGAGTATTAAGCACCATCAGTTTGTAGATCACACAATTTTGCTAGATTCATCAAGTCTTTGTCACATCTCTATAAAGTACGAACAAGTTATCTACAAAGTATAATACCCACTTTGAGATATGATAAGAGCACAAATCTGTGAAACTCAACTACAACATCAAATAAATGATATTTAACCTTCTTCGTAATCAATTCGTCAATAAATCCAAAAAAGAGCTTTTTTAAATCCTATTAAGAACAAATTCCAAATTCCTTGTGTGTGTGAACAAATCTTGTGTGTGTGTCGCTAAAAATCCATAACAAATATCACGCTTGACTTCCCCTCAATTCCAAAACAAGCCTATTAGCAACACTTTTTCTATCACTAAACTGTCGCTAATCTGTCACTATGTTGCATTCTCCTTCCTCCCAAATCTGTTAGTGACACTTTTTCTGTGACTAAACTGTTGCAAATCTGTTGCAATCCAAGGAGTACTTTCGTCCAAGCAGTACTTTCGTCTAAGCAGTACTTTCGTCCAAGTTTTTCTACCTCTCTTTTTCTGTTACTCTCGTGGTATGCAACTGCTCCAATATATATTGCAACCAAATCAGGTTCTATCCAACAACTTTAACTCAGCCAAATACTAGTTCATGTTCTGTCCAATGTAATTGCGATGTCAGCAGCAGCTCAAAGAATCAAATGGTCAGCTTATCACATGATCAATAACACTTGACTCACTTTTGTAGAACCCACGTAACCATTAGCAGCAACACATACTGCTAACCAATCAAAACTAATTTGCAACCCATGGGTCCCTTGTCTATATCCCCACCGTCCGAGCGAAAATTACCTAAATGACCCGTCAGACTATATCTTGTCTTGCAGAGAACCATTTTTTTCAACTTTTCCAAAATGTCCATTCTCTTCGTGCCTAGTTACAACCGAAAAGAAAATAGACATAGACATGTGTCGACACTTTAGCTAAACAAGAAAAAAAAAAAAAAAAAAAGCATTTCGTGCCTTGACACAACCGAAATGCAAGATTCCAAATTACCCATTTGAAAAAGTTGGGCATTAAATGTGGAGAATTAAAAAAAATGCATCCCTGAACTATTTAATATATACAACTTTTTGTATAACGAATTTTATTCATCAATAGCGAATATCTTGCGAATTGCTAATGAAATATCTGATTTTGACTCTTTATTACGCAACAAAAGCAGCCCAATATCGATATATTTTGACGTATTTACGATATTATAAAAATATTGAAGTTTGATATATTTTAAAAACAAAAAACTTTAACATTACACAGGGGACCAAAGACGTAATTCTACAAATAAGGAAAATCATTTGGAATGACCGGAATATCGTTGGAAATAAAACCGTAAATATTCAATAAATTAAAAGCGGTATCCTTTTATTAATAAAACTAAAACACCAACTTTTTCTATATGAAGCTAAAACTTTTATTTATAAATTTATATAAACAAATTTAGTATTATTATCCTTTTATTAATAAAGTTATTACGTGTTTTTTTTTAATGAAAAACTATCCTTTATGAAACTAAAAATAGTATCCTTTTATTTATAAAACTAAAACGCCAACTTTTTATATGAAACTAAAACTTTTATTTATAAATTTATATAAATAAAAGTTTTAGGATTATTTATATACAAATTTATATAATATCTTTAGGATTATTATCATTTTATCAAAAAAAATGATAATAAATTTATTGATAAAATGATAATAATCCTAAAACTTTTATTCATATAAATTTATAAATAAAAGTTTTAGTTTCATATAAAAAAAAATGCTTAGTTTTATAAATAAAGGATACTATTTTAGCTCATAAAAGGATACCGTTTTCATTAAAGGTGTCAAAAACACGTAATAACTTTATTAATAAAAGGATAATAATACTAAATTTGTTTATATAAATTTATAAATAAAAGTTTTAGCTTCATATAGAAAAGGGTGTTTTACTTTTATTTTAAAAGGATACCGCTTTTATTATGAATGTTTACTGTTAACGCTTTAAGCGATTTCCAAACGATATTCCTGGCCGGTATTCAAATGATTTTTCTTATTTCAGAATTGACTCACGCCTTTGGTCCCTGTGGTTTACGAGTGTGTTTGAAAGTTTTTTGTTTTTAAAAATATATCAAACTTTTCACATATTTTTAAATATCGACGACGCCAAAAAAAGTATATCGATATTAGGCTCGTTGTTTGAATAAGCAGCCTCTTCGTGAATCAGATATTTTCATTCATTGTAATTCGCAAGATATTCGCTAACTATTTGATGAATAAAAATTCGCTATACAAAAAGTTGTATATATTAAATAGTTCAAGGGTGGATTTGCATTTTTAATTCTCCATTTAATGCCCAACTTTTCAAATGGGTAATTTTGAATCTTTGCATTTCGGTTGTGTCGAGCACGAAATGCTTTTTGTTTTTGTTTTTTCTTTTTGTTCTGTTTAGCTAAAGTGGCGACACCTGTCTATTTTCTTTTCGGTTGTAACAAGCACGGCGATGACATTACGGAAAGTTAATGATCTCTGCAGACGAAATAGTCGACAATTCCATGATTTCACATAAATCAACCTTGTATCAATCAACTGAGTGGGGACCAGCCATGTGACAGTTAATCAAAGATGAGTCCCCAATGTCATCTCTCATGAAACTCGATGGCCAATTAAAAGACGATGTGATCACAAAATAAAGGGACCAAAATAAAACTCAATTGTGAATAAACCAGTACATTATTCGAATAAACAATTGATCACCCCATGTGATCACAACATTGAAGTCAACGTCAAGGTATGCATTGTAGAGGATCAAAACCCAACAAGTAAACTTCCACCATCCGATTAAACCAATGGTTGACCAAAGATGTGAGAATTAACAATAGAATCACGTGACAACATAGCAGCCTTGTAGGTCCAAAAATCAGATGCGACAATAAGTACATGTATATAGAGACTCACGTGACACTTTTATATCCCATTTATTTAATCGCTTACCAGTATAAAATGGTGAGAATTCCAGCCAGGTCGAAAAGTTAGCTTTTTCTTTTTGTTAAATTTTATTTGCCTTTTACATTATAATTATGTCTTCATTGCTTCATTCTTTCAGCCATTAGATTTATGACACGTGTCCATCCGCTTGTACCTTTTTATTAATATTTCCGGCCCACCAAATCGCACCAAATTTAAGCGGTTATCACATTCTTTTGTTTTTAATTTTGGCTTAGTGGAGTGACCGATTTCGCCGCTTCAATTTCTTCCAAGCTTACGCCGATCTATTTCGCGTTGGAAATGTAAAAGTAGTATGGGAAGTGGAGGACACACAATCTTAGATTGTGTGTGTACACTTAATTTTAAATTATTTTTTAATTTTGTTTTTCATTTTTATTTTTGTTTTGATAAAACTTTTGAAAAAACACACTACGAAACACACACAATCACAATCACACTTGAAAGATCGATCAAACACAACCTTATATATGTGGCCGATGATCGTCGTTTGAACTGAGTGCTAGATCAAACACAACCCATAAACACACCGGTGCTCGATCCGTTCTCGATCATGGTACGCTAGACAAGTAAGTGTTTTTGTTTTATGTTTTTGTTTATTATTTTGAATATTTTGTGTTTAGGGTTTGCTTATTACGGGTTTGATTTGGTTTTAAATTGCTAGTTTATGGTCACTCTTGCTTATTTGGTAATTTGTTAAAAGTATATTGTGGGTGAATGTTTGAGCAAAGATTATTAAGGTTTTTAGGTGACTACTGCTTATTTCGTTTGTGCTTATTATGGTTTTTATTTTGTTTGTTAGGGTTTTTTTTATAAGGTTTAGTAATGGTTCAACAAATGTGTTGAAAACTTTATTTTTTTCTTCTTATTTCGATACATTTCGTGTGGCTTTTACTCATTTATAAAACATTGAACAAGATCAAGATTACGTGTTTTGGGTAGATCTTTATCAATTTCAAAACTTTTAACTGCAATGGTTAATTTTTGAATGTTAAAACTAGGGAATAAGATCTTGTATACAATGACTAGTAAGTTCTCGATTCAACCGTATCAGAATTAGTAGTTAGGCTGGATGGTATATTTAATGTGATAGGGTAGATGTCACAATTCTCAAATTCCGGCCATTTCTTAAATTAATTATGCATCATATTAATTCATTCATGGCATTTCATTTCACATTTAACGCGTGAATTCTATATTAAATAAACGTTATCGCGTGAGTTATTATTTTAAATATTTAATCCGTTACTTTCAAAAATGATCCCGACATATTTTTATACTTACATTGAGTTGTAAAATCTATATTTTGAGTTCAACTAGTGTTTTGAAATTATTTTGTACATGAATCGCTAAATTTATATTATTACGACGTTTTACTTAAAAACTATACGATAATTTTTATATCACTCAAATTTCACAAGGAATGTATTTTACAATTTTTATGATCTCATTATACTCTAATTTGATCTATTAAAAATTTACTTGTACCAAAAGCTACCATTAACCTTACAAGTTATAGTTATCTACATATGTACTTACACTTTTTACAATTAGTTATACAAGTATATATGCAATATAAAAAAAAAAATTATTATTTGGGAACCATATCCCCATAAATCCGGCTCCAATGGGTAAGGGAAATCAAATTGGGTAGATTTTCTTCAAGGCAAGATTTATACTTCAAGAAAATTTACTTCACTCATTAAAATGGCAATAATGCAAGTACCAAAAATTTTTCTCTCTTCTTTGTTTCTCTTCATCCAAAACCGGCCATAGAGAGGTCTTCCAAGGGATCACAAAATTTTGCTAGCTCAAGTGTTAACACAATCTAGTTATTACTCTTTATATGGTTTTGAAATAAAAACCAAGAGTATTTAGGATTAATCCTTGTTACTTTCACCTCATCATATTCATTTGTAAGCTTGTTTCTTCCATTTTCATGTTTCCTTTTTCATTTCATATTTATCTCTTCATTTTTGGAGCAAGTATGCAAGACTTGTGTTAGTTATACCATTTTTACATGATTTTAGAGTTATATATATATAAAGTCATCCTATAATTATTCCCTTGTTATATATTGGTCTTGATGATGTCTAGGAACCCATGACACCCTAAGAAGGTGTATGGTAGGATTAGAATAGTTTTGGAGTTGATTTGAATGGATTGGAATAGGTTTAGGCAGAAAAACTATTTTAGAACAAGTATATAAAGTGTTCTGTCCTTATTTTGTTTTTCTGGAAAATCCGACAGTGGGCACAAATTTTTGGCCTTGATATTTAGAAAATATACTTTAAAACGAATCCGTGGCGGCTTGAACGGATTAAAACGGAGTTATAACGAAGAAGTTATGAATTTTTCAAGTTTGTCGACGAAATATATATTTTCCGAAATTTCAGCAACCTATTTTAGTTTGTGCGAGTCCAAAAACGAGTCCTAAGCTTTTACAAATTATTTCGACTTATCAAAAATATATTAGTATACTTTGATACGAATCTAAGGACATATAATGCGTGAGAAAACGGATTTGAAACGCACTAAGATATACACATCGCTTTCATAAACTTGTCAGTATTATTATTTTTAGAAAAACTATATTATTTTTACGAGATAAGTGTTACGGTAACTAAAATCACCATATTTAACCCCTATTATCTTTATGTTCGATACCTCTATGACGAAAAACTCTTAACTGAAACTTCTAGATTTCGATACAAACTTTCCAAAACCGCCGAAGTTGTTCTCTAACGATCGGACGTACATCATTTTATTTACTAGTTTTCAAAGCTATTTTTGTCAATTTCATGAAATTTCCGACGACATTGTTTTCTGACGAAAAGTGATAATTTCACTATAAATCATTATAAAACCATTGTAGGATGACATTTTGACGTAAATGCTTGTAAAGTGATTTTTGAGTGGTCAAGACGTCAAAAGAGTACTTTCGACGATAAATACTATGTTCAAACTCGCAAATGGTATAAATAACATCTGAGAAATGCGTGCATAACATTACATCATGACTTATTGCATATCATATCATTCATAATAGGTCAGCCGAGATTCCCGCTACACTTTGTAACCACTTTTGTCGTCACATCCATTCATCAAGTGAGTATTCACGACACTCTTTTAAATGCTTTAAATTGTTTTGGGGTGGAATGCATGATTTATACTTGAACTAAACTAACTATGTTTTATGAACTTATTGAACATTTTATGCTAGTGAGTAATCATATCCCCTTTTTACCGTTTTACTATATTTTTGGGCTGAATGCATGAACCATATTTGAACTAAATTGATTATTACTTCTATGAACTCTCTAGACTAGAACTTGTGATCTCGAATCGATCCTTGAACTTAATTACGAACTTATGACTTGTTTAAACTTATGAACCGTGACGTGATATGATCTTGACCTAAAGTCTCCATGTTCGAGCATCACTATAAAGTCTCACTTATTGGTGGAGCGGTCTCAATAAATCTCGCCTAGGTGGTCGGTGACAAAGGAGTTCTCCTTTGTTAAATAAGAAAGTCTCCCATGTTGAACATCACTATAAAGTCTCGCCTTATTGGTGGAGCGGTCTCAATAAATCTCGGCTAGGTGGTCGAGTGACAAAGGAGTCTCCTTGTTGGAGCAAAGGCAAAGTCTCCATGTTCGAGTATCACTATAAAGTCTCGCCTATTGGGAGGCGTTTCAATAAATCTCGCCTAGGTGGTCGAGTGACAAAGGAGTCTCCCTTGTTGAGCAAAGTGTAAAAGTCTCCCATGTTGGAGCATCTTTAAATTATTACATACTTGGTACTATATTGTGAACTATTTTGACCACTTGATACGCTATATTTTGTGCAATGGGTTGTGTATAATGTGTTGCAAGTTTTGTATGGGCGGAACTTGGAACTGAGTGGATATACAATGCCTTTGCTTTGGGAACTATCATGACCGCTTACACTTGACTACTTGACGCACTCTATTTTTGTGCAATGGGTTGTGTAACACGTGCTGCGTTTTGTATGGGCGGAATTTGGAACTGAGTGGATACACAATGCCTTTTCTTTGTGGACTATTTTCGACCCAAAAGCTTTGAATATTTCTTTACGAGTTTTCTTATTTTGCTAAAACGCAGTTTACTCACCAACTATTTTCATAGTTGACCCGCTTTTTCATGCATTTGTGTGATCGCTGTAAGCTTTTCTATCAAGTCTTTCATATAGAAGTTTTCACTTGGCCATATAAATCCTTATGTTTAAAACATAATATTTTGGAAACTAAACTTTGTAATATATTCACGATGTCCAAAAACTAGTATTGTAATGGTGTATTTTTCTTTTAATATTAATGTTGGTATGTTCTATTATCTTGTGCTTTTGTTCCCTTCTACACACTCGCCTTCCTATGAGGGTGTGGATAGATTGGTCGAGCCAAAGGTTATAGAGAATGCCGATTTTTCAAAAAAAAAATCACAAAATATAATTATTTTAAAATTAAACATTGAACATCATTTCCGTCATCTATTCCAAATCGTTGCTGTATCGTTAATCATGAATTATACATAACCTGATCAACTATGTCTAATTTATGAAGAACCATGCAATGATAAGAGTGGTAGTTTTAAATCATGTTTAGTCGAGTCTTTAGAGTCTGGTCACCTGAAGTTGCATTGGTCGGGTGGGTATGGCATGTTTTACGCTCACGCCTACATTCCGTATCTTATTTATACCTCCTTTCCATCTTCGACTTGTTAGACATAGCATGCCCCCGATCTGCCATATCTCGATCACTATAACACATTACCACCGCTCGACCTCATCGACTTGTCAATGTCGCTTGCTCAACCCGATGTTTTGGTCCTTCAGAAGATCATGGTCGCAAGAAACACACGCCGAGGTAATCGGCCCAAACTCATTGGCAATAGAAGGCCCACAAGATCGTAACATTGAAGTTCCGCACGCGGGTCGAGCATTCTATCTCGGTACCGAGGAAGCCCAACGCCAGTAACGGGTACATTCCTTTGAACAACTACCTTATTTCAACGGCTACAATTTTGAGTGCATAACTTCCTTCCAATCTTTACCACGTTCACGACATCGATTAATTTGAGACCTATTGATATCGACCTTATTTGTTATATATTTTGTTGATTGGATTTGATTGTGTAAGCAAATCGAATATCGAGCTAATCTTTCAAAAGACTTCATCAAGGATGTGGCATCCTACCTTTCTAACAACTTGTTTCAGCTTGATCTAGTGACGTTTTGTTTGATGAGAGCTGAAAATCAAGCTAAGAGACAAGTTTACTCAAGTCGGTTTAGTTTAATCTCATGACCGTTCTTGTTTGATGAGTTGTGAGATTAGATTATAATCGACAACCTAAAGGTCTTTTGAGAGCTACGCTCGATATTGGGTAAGTTTACCCTATCAAATCTAATCACGGCACGTGACTTAGTTGAATGGGGAACCCACGCATGGGCATTGATATGATCATTTAGATTGTTCGACGCAGCATGAACTTTTAGAACTCTTGTCGAGGTTCGGACCATAGTATCATTAATCGAATCATGAGGACATGATTACGACATGGGAAGAATGTCACAATTCTCAAATTCCGGCCATTTCTTAAATTAATTATGCATCATATTAGTTCATTCATGACATTGCATTTCACATTTAACGCGTGAATTCTATATTAAATAAACGTTATCGAGTGAGTTATTATTTTAAATATTTAATCCGTTACTTTCAAAAATGATCCCGACATATTTTTATACTTACATTGAGTTGTAAAAACTATATTTTGAGTTCAACTAGTGTTTTGAAATTATTTTGTACATGAATCGCTAAATTTATATTATTACGACGCTTTTACTTAAAACTATACGATAATTTTTATATCACTCAAATTTCACAAGGAATGTATTTTTACAATTTTTATGATCTCATTATACTCTAATTTGATCTATTAAAAATTTACTTGTACCAAAACGTTACCATTAACCTTACAAGTTATAGTTATCTACATATGTACTTACACTTTTTACAATTAGTTATACAAGTATATATGCAAAATTATTATTTGGGAACCATATCCCCATAAATCCGGCTCCAATGGGTAAGGGAAATCAAATTGTAGATTTTCCTACAAGATTTAGATTTCAAGAAAATTTACTTCACTCATTAAAATGGCAATAATGCAAGTACCAAAAATTTTTCTCTCTTCTTTGTTTCTCTTCATCCAAAACCGGCCATAGAGAGGTCTTCCAAGGGATCACAAAATTTTTCCAAGCTCAAGTGTTAACACAATCTAGTATATACTCTTTATATGGTTTTGAAATAAAAACCAAGAGTATTTAGGATTAATCCTTGTTACTTTCACCTCATCATATTCATTTGTAAGCTTGTTTCTTCCATTTTCATGTTTCCTTTTTCATTTCATATTTATCTCTTCATTTTTGGAGCAAGTATGCAAGACTTGTGTTAGTTATACCATTTTTACATGATTTTAGAGTTATATATATATAAAGTCATCCTATAATTATTCCCTTGTTATATATTGGTCTTGATGATGTCTAGGAACCCATGACACCCTAAGGTGTATGGTAGGATTAGAATAGTTTTGGAGTTGATTTGAAGGGATTGGAATAGGTTTAGTACGAGAAAAACTATTTTCGACAAGTATATAAAGTGTTCTGTCCTTATTTTGTTTTTCTGGAAAATCCGACAGTGGGCACAAATTTTTGGCCTTGATATTTAGAAAATATACTTTAAAACGAATCCGTGGCAGCTTGAACGGATTAAAACGGAGTTATAACGAAGAAGTTATGAATTTTTCAAGTTGGACGACGAAATATATATTTTCTGAAATTTCAGCAACCTATTTTAGTTTTGTACGAGTCCAAAAACGAGTCCTAAGCTTTACAAATTATTTCCACTTATCAAAAATATATTAGTATACTTTGATACGAAGCTAAGGACATATAATACGTAGAAAACGGATTTGAAACGACTAAGATATACACGTTATCATAAACTTGCCGTGAATTATTATTTTTAGAAAAACTATATTATTTTTAATGAAGAAAGATGGTAACTAAAATCACCATATTTAACCCCTATTATCTTTATGTTCGAGACCTCTATGACGAAAACTCCTTAACTGAAACTTTTAGATTTTGATACAAACTTTAAACCGGCCGTGTTAAGTTTCTCTAACGATCGACGACATCATTTTACGAATTAGTTTTCAAAGCTATTTTTGTCAATTTCATGAAATTTCCGATCGACATTGTTTTACTGAATTAAAGTGATAATTTCACTATAAATCATTATAAAACCATTGTAGGATGACATTTTGACGTAAATGCTTGTAAAGTGATTTTTGAGTGGTCAAGACGTCAAAAGATATTTTCGACGATAAATACTATGTTCAAACTCTCAAATGGTATAAATAACATACGAAAATGCATAACATTACATCATGACTTATTGCATATCATATCATTCATAATAGGTCGGGCCGGAGATTCCCGCCATTTGATTGTAACCACTTTTGTCGTCACATCCATTCATCAAGTGAGTATTCACAGACTCCCCTTTTAAATGCTTTAAATTGTTTTGGGGTGGAATGCATGATTTATACTTGAACTAAACTAACTATGTTTTATGAACTTATTGAACATTTTATGCTAGTGAGTAATCACATCCCCTTTTACCGTTTTACTATATTTTGGGGCTGAATGCATGAACCATATTTGAACTAAATTGATTATTACTTCTATGAACTCTCTAGACTAGAACTTGTGATCTCGAATCGATCCTTGAACTTAATTACTTAACTTATGACTTGTTTAAACTTATTGAACCGTACGTATTATGATCTTGACCTAAAGTCTCCCATGTTGAGCATCACTATAAAGTCTCGCCTTATTGGTGGAGCGGTCTCAATAAATCTGCCTAGGTGGTCGAAAGTGACAAAGGAGTCCCTTTGTTGGGCAAAGGCAAAGTCTCCCATGTTCGAGCATCACTATAAAGTCTCCTCATTTTGGGCGGTCTCCCAAATCTCGCCTAGGTGGTCGAGTGACAAAGGAGTCTCCCTTGTTGAGCAAAGGCAGCTCCCATGTTCGAGCATCACTATAAAGTCTCACTTATTGGGAGGCGTTCTCAATAATCTCGCCTAGGTGGTCGAGTGACAAAGGAGTCTCCCTTGTTGGAGCGGTGCAAAGTCTCCCATGTTCGGAGCATCTTTAAATTATTACATACTTGGTACTATATTGTGAACTATTTTGACCACTTGATGCTATATTTGCGGCAATGGTTACACACACGTTGCAAGTTTTGTAGGCGGAACTTTAACCGAGTGGATATACAATGCCTTTGCTTTGGGAACTATCATGACCATCAGCTTACTTGACTACTTGACGATTTTATTTTTGTGCAATGGGTTGTGTACACTGTGCTGTTGAGGTTTTGTATGGGCGAACTTGAAGGCTGAGTGGATACACAATGATTTGCTTTGTGGACTATTTTCGCTGACCGAAAGCTTTGAATATTTCTTACGAGTTTTCTTATTTGCTAAACGTGTTTTTCACCAACTATTTTCATAGTTGACCCGTTTTCTCATGCATTTCGGTGGTGATCGTTTGTAAGCTTTTCTATCAAGTCTTTCATATAGAAGTTTTCACTTGGCCATATAAATCCTTATGTTTAAAACATAATATTTTGGAATCTAAACTTTGTAATATATTCACGATGCTCCAAAACTAGTATTGTAATGGTGTATTTTTTTTTCTTTTTAATATTAATGTTGGTATGTTCTATTATCTTGTGCTTATGTTCTTCCTCGCTACACACCTGTTTCGCCCCGGCAGGGTGACAGATGATAATCACATATAAATATGACCCTATAGCATAGGGAATTCTCATCCAAAATCTCTCAAACTTTCGCCACCACCAAATGGATTCGCCACCAAATGATGAATGGGAACAACTACTTGATATAGATGACTCGACTCAGACTTTTCGCTACAACTCGAACATGGTCTCATCACGGAAGCCCTAATGTTGATAAGTTTGTTAGGAAAATACCAGTCCCTCGCAGTAAAATTCGATATTCGGGTGTGGATGATGGTTTGATGATGACAGGTATATATTAGGAAAGTTGTTTATGATGAGGCTGGATTGTGATTTTGGGGTGGGCCATGGGTTCGTAAGCGTTGAGTTTATGTTGATGGCGGGATATTGGTTGGTTGTTTTTTTGATATAAAAATTTGGAAAGGGAAAGTTGAGAAGTTGTTGGGATAATTAAGTCATGTACTCGAATGTGTTGGGTGATCTAACAAGAACATCGAAAGACGCCGTGTTTAATCGGGTTCGATTCATCACAAAGTCTTCTGGATGAGAAGCTTGTAAAGCGACATTAAGGAGTTTGATACTAAAAATGTTTCGAGATTTTCTCTCAATGAATCTAGCCATTATCTTAACATCACAATAAAAAATTTGGTTAAGGTTTTCCCCAAAGATACACTTCTTGAAGATAGTAGCGTGTTAGTGGAAGTTCATCTTTTGTTTAAGGAGTGGTGTTAGTGGTTTATTTATTTATTTTATTGTGTACTTGTTTTAATGTTTCTATCTTTTATCATTTCCAATGTAATTAAATGCGATTCAATGTTTTAATGTTTTTTAAATGTGAATTAATGTTGTATTTTAAATTTTAACTAAACACACCTAACTACATTTACTCCTAATTAAATACTCTAACTACCATTCCATAATTATTAATCTACCTTATTAAACTTTACACTTATTATTTACTTTTCCAACGAAAAGTACAGTGGTCGAAAGCGCTTCCCTCCGAAAGCCCTACCGAGTGAGCGTATTGTTAATAAATTTAGGGTAGGTAGTATTAATGGTGTATATTTAATGTGATGTACTTCAAATTAAATAATCTAACCACCACTTCATATTTATTAAAGACATTTATTAGACACACTTAATTATTTACTTTTCCAACGCAAAGTGGCTAGTCGAAAGCTCCGATATGCATGCCACGGTGAGCATTGAATTTTTTATTGTTAATTAATTTAGGGTAGGTAGTATTAATGGTGTATATTTAATGTGATGTACTTCAAATCAAATACTCTAACTACCACTTCATATTTATTAAAGACATTTATTAGACACACTTAATTATTTACTTTTCCAACACAAAAAGTACAAGTGGTCTAGCAAAATCCGGCACAATGAAAGGTTGAATTTTTATTGTTAATTAATTTAGGGTAGGTAGTATTAATGGTGTATATTTAATGTGATGTACTTCAAATTAAATACTCTAACTACCACTTCATATTTATTAAAGACATTTATTAAACACACTTAATTATTTACTTTTCCAATGCAAAAGGTACCGATGGTCGAAGCGTACCTACCCCTTCGGTCGAAAGCATTGACTTTTATTATGAATTAATATAGGTATGGTTTTAATGTGGTGCATTCATTAAACACACCTAAATAAATATTAAATTCTATTTTCTCCAAAACTTAAAATTTTTTCCTCCAATTTTTCCTCCAAATATTTCCCACCTATTTTCCTCCAAATATTTCCCACAAAATAATATACTATATATACTTACACATGTATTTCTCCATTCTATTATATAACAATATATACAACGAAATTCAAAAGAACAAACATACAAGCTGTTATCATGAGGATGGTCAATATGAAGCTTTTCCGTGTCCTTGTGGAGAAGGAAATGTAGTTTTACACAATCATATCGAGGTCACAGCCTTGGCCAACTATACTATGCATGTCCTTTATCCAAGGTGAACAATTATAAGTGTTTGTTATTTGTGTAATATATTAAGTATATGGTCGTAGAAATAATTTAATCTATTATTTAATGACCTGGAGAAGAAGATCATGGATGTAAATTTTTTTATGGAAAGAGGAACGTATCCGTCTACTTATCGGTTCTCCGGTATTTTCATCGCCTTCAACTTATATGACAGGATCCTCCACGCCACCAATATATTCTGCAGGAACCTCAAAACCAAATCCCAAAAATGCAGGATGCTCAAATTGCAAGTTGTTGACTAATAAGATAAAAGTATTGGAGGCAACAAAAGAAATGATGAATGATCCAAATGAACCACACATATCAATCAACCTGCACTACTTCACGAGCTTTATCATGATTTGGGAAAATTATGATCCAGAGTTTGTAGGGTTTAATATAGTAATATTATGTTTTATCGCTTTGTAATATTATGTTTTATCGTTTTCTAATATTATGTTTTATCGCTTTGTAATATATTTTGTACGCTTTTAATTTCTTATCGCTTTGTAAATATTTTATCTTTTTAAATGTTTATTGCCGCATAAAAATAACCAAGATAATTATGTAAAAAAATAATAATAAAATAAAAATACAACAAAAAAAATAAATAAATAAATAAAACGAAAAAAAAAAACCGCGTTCCACATTTATTAAAGAAATTGAATTTTTTGATGTTAATTGATTACTTTTCCAAAGCAAAAAGTACATGTGGTCGAAAGCGAAATAAATGAAGTTAAATTTTATTGTTAATTAATTTAGGGTAGGTAGTATTAATGGTGTATATTTAATGTAATGTACTTCAAATTAAATACTCTAACTACCACTTCATATTTATTTACTTTTCCAACACAAAAGTACGATGGTGACGAAGCAAATTTACGAAAGCACGAAATATTGAATTTTATTGTTAATTAATTTAGGCTAGGTAATATTAATGGTGTATATTTAATGTGATGTACTTCAAATTAAATACTCCAACTAATGCTTCATATTTATTAAAGACATTTATTAGACACACTTAATTATTTACTTTTCCAACACAAAAAGTACAAGTGGTCGAAGCGTTACCGAGCCACAATGAGCGTTGAATTTTTATTCTTAATATTGTATATATAAATTGCATTTTATTTCCATTGGAATATATAGTCAATCAATAAATATGAGTATTTCTGATAATAAATTCTTTGTATATCTTGTTTTTGAAGATAGATCTAGTTACGGTGTTTCACTTTGCAAAGATATTACATACGATGGGTTAGTCTCATTCGTTGAAAAAAAGTTCAAACTTAAAACGCATCGTTTTAAGTTTTTCTTACAAAATGACACACGGGGGGTCCACATAGGTGATGATGACGATGTAGCATTTTTCGTTAATGAAGTGTAGCTTACGGCACTGCCATACCGAAACTTTTAATTAAAATGGTTGTCAAAAACGTAAAGGTAAATCCATGCTCTTCCAACTGTTTAGATTTCGACCTTAATAATTCATTATTTCATGATGATTTTGAACCATATGTTTTTTACAATAATGCTCAAATACCACAAAATGAATTTTCCAATACATATCTCGCCCAAAATGAACCTTTTGATATTGATTATCAAATACAACAAAATGTATTTGTCAATACGTCTAATCTACCAAAAAATGAACCTTTTGTTAATTTTGGGGCTACATTTCCTTCAAATGATCAATTCTTACATAAATGGGAAACAAATACATTCGAGTATATGCCTTCTCCACCCGATCCCCCGATGCCTAATATCAATATCCCGAATAACATAATATACAACAACAATAGCTCTTGTATCCTTTATAAGGGGCCGGAATTTGATAACAAAGACTTATGCATGTATGCAATTGGTTAAAAAGCTCTTACAGATGGGTATGAATTTAAGGTTAGAAAATCTGATAAAAAAATGTATGATGTAATTTGTAAGAATAAAGATTGCGAATAGAAAATAGTGTGTCGCCTAAGTTGAAAAATAGTGTTAAATGGGAGTTAGGAAAAGTTTACGATGTCCACACCTGTCCAAAAACTCAAATTTTCCTAATCACCTGTAATGCAACGAAAATTTTTTGGACGTTATTAAAATTTAGAGATAAGAGTCGAATCTACAATCCAAAGGACATACAACAAGATATTGCTCAAGAATTCAAAATAGACATTTCGTATAAAAAGCATGGGGTGGAAAAAACCGAGCATTGGAGATGCTCGGTGATCCTACTGAATCGTTTCACCAATTGCCTTATTATTATCATAATCTAAAGTTGGAAAATGACGGTACGGTGACTCATATTGACACCGATAATGAAGGACACTTTAAGATTTGTTTTATCGCCTTTGGTGTTATGTAAGTATGTGTATATTGTTTATGCTAAAGCACAGCTTTTATATATATATTTGTGGTATTCTATTAATGTACGACTAATATTTTGTAAAATCAAACAGATTCAAAGTTTTAAACCACTTATGCGGCCATTGCTAATAATTGATGGAGCACATCTTAAAGGGAAGTACCTTGGAACAAATTTGCTTGCCGTTGGAATGGATGGTAATAATCAAATTGTGCCAATTGCTACGGGTGTTTCTCAAGGTGAGACGGGGGAATCGTGGTCATGGTTTTTATCAAAGTTGAAAGAATGCATAGGGGAAGTTCCAGATTTGGATATCATATCTGATAGACATTATGCAATTGGACTTTGCTTAAAATAGTCTTCCCAAATTCATTTCATGGGTATTGTTGTAGGCATCTACTGATGAATTGCGGTTTAAACAATAGTAGAAAGCTCAGGAGTTTGTATTGGAAGACATGCAAAGCTTACACTAAAGAGGATTTTCATGCGGCACTTTTCGCTATTGATGCATTTAGACCGTGTGTTGAGAAGAAACTTCGGAAGCGGCGAGAGATGGTCTAGGGCATATTCCCGCTAGACGGCACAACTATATGACGCCCAACAGCGCAAGAGTCGGTAAATTCACTTACAAGAGATGTCAGAAAAGTACCGATTACAATGCTAATGGAGTGGTATCGAGAGCTTTTACAAAAGTGGTATTGTGATAAACGACAAAAATATCAAGGTAAAGATTATTTCTAGTAAGTATATATATATATATATATATATATATATATATATATTTTAAATTTGTTTAATATATCTAAGCATTCGCGTTTTAGATGCAGCCGGGAGCTTAGTGATTGGTCTACTGCAAAAGTAAAAGATAGAATGTTAAAAAGCGCAACTTGGATTGTAAGAGGCATTGAAGCGGCAAAACTTTATCAGGTGGAGGATGGTCGAATACTACATATAGTCAATCTAACCAATGGGACATGTAGTTGTTGTAAATCGCAATTTTCAGGTTTACCGTGTGGTCATGCATTAGCGGTTGCTAGATTTCTTAAATTGTCGGATTGTAATCATTTGTCTTGGGATTGGTTTAATAAAACCACGCTAAAAGCTACATACCAAGGGTTGGTTTATCCCATAGGGAACCCTCGAAGTTGGGATAAACCTCATGGCCGCAAAAGTCAACCCACCTAGAGCAATTAAGAACCAATGGAAGACCAAAAACAAAGATCGTATAAAATCTCAAGGAGAGGAAGCAAGCCCCGTAAGATGGAAGGTGCCACATTCTTGGACACACGCGACGTTCATGCATGGAACCATTACCTAAGAAAAAGGTCATATATTGAATAATATTTCCCACCAAACGTGTAATCTAGTTAACTATCCAAATCTATAATCTTGTTAACTTTTAATTAAATTTACGAGGAATGCTGGAAGCTCAAGTAGCGACAACTGTCAAAGGCGTTTCAATATCATCCGGATTTGTCGATAACTAAACCAAACATAATTTGTCCGATAATGATGGTACAAATGATGCCGATGAAATGGATTGGAGCATGGAACCATACAACTTGGATGAACCATAATTGATGAAAAGTAGTGACAATACTATGTATGTTTTGAATCCGGACCGCTACCTTGCTTTGAATGAAATGTTTTGTTGTAATAAACTATGTACGAGAAACATCAGACTGCTACTTTGCAAGTGAAACATAATGAAATGTTTTGTTGTAATAAATCATGGCAAGAAAGCAAACTATGAACCTGAATTCACTAGAAATAAAAGTGGGTATACATAAACCCAAAAGTTATCCAGGAGGAAATACAAAATTTTTGGGTATACATAACCCACAACTACATGCTACTAAGCAAGACAATTCCATCCCCATTAGTGGTTACAAAGTGGGTATACATAAACCCAAGGTTATCCGAGGAAATAAAAATGTCGGGTAAACATAACCTCTATCAAGTCGTTTTCCATTGATTCCATCAACCATTCATTTACAAATTGTTTTCCTATATCACATACAAATGTTTACTTTGTCCAGACAATCAACCAACAACAAATCAACCAAATGTTTAGACAACGAATTTTTTTGTGGAACACGCCTTACAAGATTCAAGCAACATGTATCTTATGCTTGAAATAAAACTTGATCATCTTCTCGCGATATGCTAAGGCGCTTTGAATGGGATTTTCAACATCCAAACCTACGATGTCCTAACCAGAACGCATAAAAAGTTAACAAAGGAAAACTATATAACAAAAATCAAATAATTTTACAAATGATGAAAAGACAAAAACCTATATACAGCAACCCATCTACCATGCAATCAAACAAATTTTGACTAATTTTTGCACATATTAATGAGGCTCTGATCGTATAAATCAAAAGTTTCAAAACATCGGGATATAACCAAAGATGGTCGCAATAGTATTAAATATAGAATTGCCACGCCAAGACATGGAAAATCACATCATTTGATTGAGTTATTAAGATATATCATCACGGCCTCTATCAAATCTGACACATATGAACAAAATAGAGTTTATACATGTAAAGGAGATGGTCAAAAAGGTTAAATGTAAATATGTTATAAGCAAGCAAGTGGAGACAGCTTAGTAATTTGAGCGCCCACTCAAAATCTCATTGCCATGTCTACGAAATGGTCGCAAAGATTTGCACCAAACCTATTGCTATAACAGTGACATAGGAATGGGTTTTCGAGGGGAAGCTCAAAGTACCAAGGTGTGCCGAATAAATAATTACCGATTCTACAAAGTGTGTGTGTGTTGAATGGGATAATGAAGGAGTGTGGCATGTCATGAACAATACGCACTATATCATTATCGCAACACACCTCAATTATCACAAGCATCTTTCTAACGATGTATATGGGTTCCATTTATTAGTCACACCGAGATCCCTAAAACCATTGGTGTGCTTGATATTGATCACATTTTTCGTTAGAAAGATGAAACACACAAACGGTCTTAAGGAACTCGGTCAAACTAAGCAACTAAACCCATCTACATCGTTAGAAAGATGGGCCTTGATAATTGAGGTTTACAAGGTGAAGTTCAATGTAGCAAGATGTGTATGGACACATTACTTTGTAGATGGGTGGTTTAAGTTTGTAAAAAAAGTTTTTTAATCAAAAAGAAACATAGTTAACCCTTTCTAAGATCCCCACGTCCTTTTGTCGCTTCAACTCCTTTGTGCAATTGCCCGCACGTGCAAATTGCTAGATTGTTGAAAAACAAAAGGAACAATATGGGATCTCGAAGGGTTAATTATGTTTTTAAGATCATAAAGTAACCCTTCAAAGTCCCCTACAGGCCTTTGCTAGATTGTTGAAAAACAAACCATTAATCGCATGGCAACCTAAAAGGGATAACTATGCTGAAATTCCACACTCATCCACAATGTTAATGTGTGCACCTTGTTACATCCAACTTCTAATTCAAACACTTTTATAGATTCCACATTATAACATATTGATCCTTAACTTTATTAAATAACTCCTTAACATATATAAACAATAGCATAATACTCACATAGATGATACAAATCCTCGAGCCAATCATGGTTCATTGGGACGGGCGTCTGCTAGGGAGATGATTATATACTCACGTAAAATATATATTCATGTCTTGCCATAGGATGCCAACCACAATGAAACATGATTGACCCGAAGATGTTAATCATCTATGTGAGTATACAAATCGAGGGTGTATTGTTACATGCATTACCAAGGCTCGATTCAGAAAAGTTTGATAAACACAAAACATCGATATAACCGCCGTGGCTGCAAAATAATGTAACAAAATTGCCATGCCAGTTGACGGCTAATCACATCAATTGCTTGATCAAATAAGATAATCATCATCACAGCCTCTTGCATGTACCAAATACACCTTTTAAAGTACACACAGCCTAAGCAAAAGTATCGACAAAGTTGAGCGTACCAGCAAGTCGAAAGGTACGAGCCCGAGATTTGGTTCGATTTGGTGGGCCATTGTACTTTTCTAAAAAGGTAAAGAGGGGTGGACAATTCGCTAGATTGAGAATGTTGAGCAATGAGCACTTCGAGCATGAGCAAAATGGGAAAAGGCACAAAATAATAACACATAAATGTGACCATGTAAAGGAATTTTCTCGATCAGAAACCACCATGGGTTCGCGGTAAGTATTGTGATATGCATTAGCAAGGCTCGATCTGTAAAACAACATCGATGTAACCACACATGGTCGCAAAATCATGCTATAAAATTGCCATGCCAAGATATGGTAAATCGCATCATTTGTGTCATCAAATAAGATAGTTCGTCATCACAACCTCTTACATATCACAAAGACTGTTGATCAAAAGTCTATTTTAGTCTATTTAAAATGATAACATCTACAAATTAGGTATTGTAGATCGTGAATAATATAGGTCGAATCAAATGTCGATTTTCAAGTGTCGATAGTGTTTACCTACTAAAGAGGGTACACAATGTGGACTGTTAGCATGTGCCAAACAGTTTTGCCAATAATATTGTTAGCATGTGACTACCTTTTCTATGTGTGGTTTTTCCTATTTAAGAGTGGACACACTTACTTCAAAGATTAACCCTACATCACTTTATTCTAAATATGTCAAATGCTAAAAAAGTTACATTCAAGCATAATGCCGATGATAGGAATGGTCAATCAAAGCACTACGAGAGGTCATATTTCCTGAGATTGAACAGAGATATGGCCCAACTGCTGAACAAAGGGACCAATTACCCACTAAATTTCTAGATGAACTAAGACAACAAGTTTACAGCACTGAACAAGTAGAAGGTAGTAAAGCACGTGGTAGTGTTAACACCAGGGTACAACATCGCGAGAAAGGCAAGTCAGCCAATAATGATGTACCAAACCAACAAGGATCTGTTTCTAAGGGGCCGTAATTGTTTAGGATCTTGCCCAATATAGTCAGGCTCAGATCTGTATAAATCAATAGTTTCAAAAACATCAGGATATAATCGCAATGGCTGCAATACTATAAAATATAGAATTGCCACGCCAAGACATGGAAAATCAACTCATTAGCATGATTTATTAAGATACTTATCATCACAGCCTCTTTAACACAAACGTCGCGTAATATATTATATCAAAATAGTTCTACTAAAATAAGACACTTGTGAACAAAATAGAGTTTATACATATAAAAATAAGCAAGTTACCAAAGGATAACATGTAAATGAGGGAGTTGGAGGTTTTGTCAAAGGAGATACTAACATTGGAACAGGCTATGCTTAAGTTGATTGGGATGTGCAAGTGTCACGGGTGGCCGATTGCATATAGTGACTATAACCATTGAAGACACGATCGCAACCGTCACTCGTGACACTTGCACATCCCAATCAACCAAAAGATAGTGTAGGACTTACTTTGTGTTTGTCCACTTGTAATGTAAAGATGGTGTTTGTTGTAATAAATGGTTATCATACAGACGAACAAAATTGATATAGTTTAAGCTATTAATTGGCAATGTTAAATGACTAACCTGAATAAGAAGATGCATACCCACACACCACAATCATCAAACAAACCACCACCGCTGGGGAACATTTTCGTTCTTGAACGTAATCTCAGAGGACTTAGGATCGATTCCCTTCTTCTCAAAGACCCCTAATTCTTTCAACAATTCGGGCCGCCTTGTCTCTAAAGCCTTCCTCATATCCGGATAAAAGGACGCTGATTCATTATAAACACAACGCCACTATCATAGAATGTGACGTTACTGGATGTGAAACACAAGAAGAGACCAATGAACCTCGGGTTCATTTATTGGGATAAAAACACGATCAACATCAGCCCAACCAAGAGGGTATTTTTCGTTGTTGGCGAGAACACGAGCAATGATCCTCCTCAGCATCAATAGTAGCAAAAAAAAGCAACTAACCATTGACCAATCCATACTATATGGTATAGTATGCCACATGTAACCGATCCACGGATCAATGTGTCAGTAAGAACAATAAGAAAAAAATAGAAATAAAATCAAGAATTTATATAAAGTTGAGATTTTCATTTACTCTACCTACAAATCGATTTCAAGCGCTTTATACAAGAAATAGAGTTTATATAATCGTGTTGAATGGGATAACATAGTGTGGCCTGTCGTGAACAATACATACTATATCATTATCGCAAACAACACGTGTCAATTATCATACCATATATATATAAGGATTTAGATGGGTTTTATCACAAACAACACGTCCGTACAACCATCTATGTGCTTGATCTTTATCAAAAGTTTTGGCTCTTACAACAACGGAAGATGGTTGTCGAGTTTATATAATATTTTCTAGACAACGAGCTTCCGTTATTGAAAGAGCCAAAACTTGTGATAAATATCAAGCACACCAATTGTAATAGGGACGAGGTTCAAATTATGCAATGGAACCCATCTATATAATTAGATACACCCTACCATGATAATTGAGAAAGTATGCAGTGTTTCTATTTAACAATATACGCTTTTCTAGTACAAAATTTACTTGATATCGATTATCACTACGCACAATGAAAACCAAAAATATTATATAATTCTGAGTAAAGTAAATAAAAGATATATTTACTTCACCTCATCAAGCGACCATCCTTTGCGGTTATTGTCAAGGCCAATTATAGCATCCCAAAATAACGATCCACGCTACTTCACCACACCAAGGAAACTTACAATTCCGCCACCCATCCATACACGAAACCGCCAATTTCAGATCCAAGGAAAATTCTATCGGTGTTTTGATATGGTCGATCAAGAACCTATACACAAAACAAAATAAACATTAGTGACCATTATAAAATTATTACAATTATATACAAAACCCCATGATTTAAAACATTGTACCTCGAGCCAAGGTTTGACTAATTTTAACCTTTCAACCATAATAGGATCAAGAAGATTCGTTCGATTTCTCAATTCATCAACACTAGGAACTGTTCTAGTTTTTGGGGCTTGCACAAAAGGTGACCTAATAACATCTTCAAACTTCATCTTCTTTGTTCCACAACGCCCGAGCAATTTTCATGTGAGAGGACTTCATGTGAGATTGGGACATTCTCAACCTATTTTCCCTAGGCTCTTCCATAGGATGAAAAACACCATCCTTCTGTGGTGATTTGTCAAGATCTTCCTGTTGGGAATCAAACAAATTCATAAAATCATTAACTTCACCGCAATACTCATCGCAAGATCAAGGCCCTGTCAATGAAATGCCACAATTGCATTAGCATGAAACATATAATGTGTCGACTGAAAAGTTGACACATTATCAAGAATACATATAATCTACAAGAAAATTTACCTTTTCAACATCGGATGGGATAACTTTGTCTTGTTGTTCGGGTTTATAAGTATAAAGCGCACACAAAATAATTTACCACGATTAGTAGACGTAACTAAAAGATATACACAAAGAATATACCACATATTACCTTTTCATAAGTCCGGCCGTTAACTTTCTCCTCCTGTTCTCTTCTACAAGTGTAAAACTGCATACCAAATTTGTTTACAAAATATTATTATACAAAAATTAATTAAATTACAAGTACATTAATAAAATGAATAACTAACCTTCTCATAGGTATCTTTGTTGACTTCCTCTTTTCTTTTTGAAATGATCTGCAAATGAAAGTAATTTGGAACAAAACAAGCCTATTAGTGTATACCATGCTAACTGTTTAAAAAGAAAATATATTGGACAAAAATCACAAAGGTAAAACATTAACCTCAATTATACTCTCAAGTTTCATGATGCGAGCATCCAAAGACTTAAGAACACCAAGAGCAACAACATCTACCTCACGCTAGTACCCTCCACTTCACAATCCTCTACATCTGTTATTTGCTTAGGCTGCGTAAAGAAAACCTTTGCTTTCTAAAATACTCCTCATAAATTCCCCTTACAACAAAGGCATCTAGGGTATACCACCTAAAAATTCTTCACTTTGTGTATACCATCATGACTCGCTTCAACTCTAGTTGGGAATACAAGTAGTTTGGTGTAGAGCCCTAAAAATAATATAGGTATTAGTTTTGCAAGGACGAGATATAATAAATAAACACTTGTACATTAGTTTTACCTTAGCAAAAAGTCGGGTCGAAATTATCGATTTACCAAATGATTTGTGTTTAGACCATGCAAGTGCTCTTGGGATAACCTCTGGATCCTTCTTCCACCACTCCATTACTTTTATCCAAAGCTCTATAATCCATGTCTTGAAAAAGAAAAACTAAATCCTTAGATACATGGTCCGGAAGATGATAAATAAGCATCGAAATTGTGTTATTACTAACCTTGAAAGCACAAATGAATCGACAAGCGAAGGTAGGAACATGCTTGAATTTTGTTACACCATCAGTAACCCGGTCGATGCTCGTTTACATTTCGATTGAGGCATACAACTGCCTCCAAACATGCTCTCCCCAAGGAAATGCATTGAATTCATCTAGATCCTCAACCATTCTAAGCAACATATCATCAATGACAGCAGACAAATCTTTACCCATGAAAATAACCTCCAGTGTTAGCAGCAGACAAACCCAGAAAGCGCCTTCATCCGACAGATTTAAGAAAATATATTCATCCTCAATAATGATAGAAGATCAATGTTCTTAACATACGCCCACTCTTATCTGAAACACACGATCACGGAAAGGGATATCACCACTTCTCCATTTCCTAAAGCTTAGAATACCAAATGTGAACCCGCCATTAGACGAATTCACCTACCAAAGGCAAAAGTATGTCCATTCACACAAGAAACCAACGGAAGATCATAGCAATCATCGTATTGGTGACTTGTTTCGAAGCATAAATCGACCACTCTTCCTTATTATCTAGATAAGTCATATCCACCAAGGTCCGAAACATGAGGCCTTGAACATTGTAAGACGCGGTTGGTCTAATCTATCTTTAAGAAGTAACAAATAATTCAGTTTACTTCTTATAATAACTTTCGCATCATAGTCCCGCAAAAAGACGTAACAAAAGAATGAAAAAAATTAACAATTGATCCGAATTTGTGAACCATATAACATTTAGACTTAAGATCATACACCAACATTTCTTACACACTTATATTTATTAGTTATACATAGGCATATAGGCAAGAACACCATAATAATCACTTAACAATAACAAGTCACCAATTACATAATCGATAGTAACACAAAAAAACCCTAAAAACAGTTAAATAACTTCAAGAAACCTAATGAACATACAAACAAAACATGAAAACCCCTATAAATTAACGCATTAAATACCCTTAAAACCCCTAAATCGCAATTACATAATCCATACTAACATAAAAAAAACCCTAAAAACAGTTAAATAACTTGAAGAAACATACACGAACATATTTTTATTAGTAACCATTAAAACCCCTATAAATTAACGTACAAAGCCTAAAAATAATTAACCTAATGAACATACAAATATGCTGAAAAACCCTAAAAAGAAAATATAGACGCACTTATTATGATTAAAAACTGAAAAACCATGAAAACCCCTATAATATAGACGCACTTATTATGATTAATAACTTACATATTCACTTAAGAATTAACAACTTACTTACATAAAATACCCAAGAAAGCTATTTAATAAAACTCACCATATCGAGAACGGGAAGCGATGATCAAGAAGTTATCAACACTCGCTGGTAAAACAAGCGACGATCATCAAGAAGACACAATCAAGGAGGCGATATGATCATCTATGTGTGTTAGTGTGTGTGTCGGTGATTTTTCTTGATTATTTTGAAATAAGAAAAGTAAAAGAATAATTTAAAATTAAAGTACACACAATCTAAGCAAAAGATTGTGTGTACTTTCCCATGCTACTTTTTACATTTCCAACGCAAATAGTCTTCGACGGTTGAGCAAACAAGAAGTCGAAGCCACGAAAGCACTGACTAATATTAAAAGACAAAAGGGATGTACAGTAACTTAGATTTCGTGAGCCACGAAATATTAATAAAAGGTACAAGTGGATGGACATGTGTCATAAATCTAGTGGGGTTGAGTAGTCGAGCATGACCATAATGGGAAAAAGCAAATGAAAGTGACCAAAAAAAGGAAAAGGGTTAACTTTTTGGCCTAGTTTGGGAATTTGCTCTATAAAATTTTAATTGAGACCAAAATTTGATGCCACTGACAATGCTTGAATGTTAACCCCACAATACTACGAGGTTAAAATTCACATGTACCGTACCACACCTCAAAGCACTACAACTATACCGTACCAATTAATTCTTTGTCAAATCTGTCGTCAAGCAAAATTAATTCTTTGTCGCCAAGCAAATTTATCACAGTAGCAAACCCTTTTTCGAATTTGTTTTTCTTTTATGTTATGCTTGCTTCTTCGACAACCAAAACCTTGTGAATCCCTAGATAACGAGCTCCCCAAGCTCTTATGCCAATTGATAAGATCGTTTATAAGCTCAGCTAGGGATCAATAACAAAGACTAACAACATGCACAGCGGAATAAGCTAATCAATTCTTTGTTATTGAACAAGGTTTTCATTCACTAACACTAACTAATCTTAGATATTTATAGGAACACGTCTAGATAACTAAACTACTAACTAAACTAATAACCTAGGCGTTTACAAGACTATACGCCTAGGACACACACACACCTTTTAGTCGACTACATCTTGGAAGACTTGTATATGAAACCTACACCCCATGTCCTCTTTATATAATAGAGGATTAGGGTTTACAAATCTCTACTAAGGACTAATAAATAAAACTTCTTTTGCAAGCAAGTCCTTCCATCTTTTTGTAGGTTTCCTTCTTGTCACTTTAAGTCCCTCTTGTTTCATTCTTTTTGTTTTATCAACTCAAACGTATAATTCCCAACAGTACCCTTAACCTTATGGTTCCAGAACACACTTTTTAACTTCTTAACTTCATTCCTAGGACAGTAAGTCTTAATCAGGAGAGTCTTAAACTGAGTCCAAGTCATACTATAAACTACATCAATTCCTACCGATGCGTGATAGTTGCTCCACCAGGTCAACGCCTCATCCTTCAAGGTGAATGTTGCATACTTAACCTTACAATCCTCATCACAGCTACTCACAAAGAAACACAGATTCGTTTTCTCCAACCACCTAGTCGTAAACTACTCCCTCGGTTCCTCCAAACTCAATGGGCCACAAAATCGAACTCTTTGTAGGTACAACCTCGAGTTCGATTCAAGATTGGGGTTCCACTAGAAGTGTTAGAGAGGTTAGTCTCACTAGCAGCCAAATGACACCGCGACACTAGCGGTCAATGTGGGATGGGTTCACAAGTGGAGGGTTTTGTGGAAGCAGACCATTCTCATCATGGTCGCTCACATTCGGTTCTCTACAGTTGGTATGGTCGGGTCGACGACGACCTCGACGAACCTGGGGCAACAACAGCAGGAGTCGCTCGGTTGTTCCTAAGCGGGTTTCGTCTTGTTGCCACCATTCTGGAGGCAAGAAGAACAGTTTCATTAGTTCACAATTCACGTTCTAAAAATAGAGTTGGGTTCCAAGGGTCACCGAATAACGCCTGAATACGCAATCAAGGCCAACAGGGATAACGCTAAACCAAAGCGAAACAATCAAATACCGAATCATAACTAAGGATACACGTTCCAATAACTATATCTCATAGGTTTCAAAAGTGAAAATACATGGAAGGATACGGAGAAATCAAAAACGATCCTAATAACGATACTAGTAAGACAACTGGGATAATCCTACATCTCGAACCAAGTACTACTTAGTTTCAAGATGGTACAAAACCATAAATCTAATACTATCTAGCCACGTCTACGAATACCACCCACTGACCTCCTAACATCGCCAACCTCTCCACAATGATGATAACTCAACACGCCGAAGGTCGCTGATCACTCTTAAGCTCTCGGACCTCTCTCTCCAACTCACCAATCCTACGCCAAATCGCTCTATCAAGATCACGCGCGGTCTCGAACCCTCTCGGGTCCCTAACCTCGCTCTTGGAGCTCCGACATACCATCATGCAATACCCTAGTCCTCCCCGACTACAGTGCCCATATCGCCTCTCGATCCTCTATACTAGCTCTAGATACTCCAACCAAACAATCTGTCAACCTACTAAGCCTAGTACCTTGTAAGGTAATCCTCTCCCATATCGCACCTGTCTCACCATACTCCTCGGGCTCTGAAGCAATCTCCGATGGTATCTCAGATCCTAACAGGCTACCTATCTCAGGTGAATGTGGAGGTGAATCAAAACCAAAAGGTTGTCCAGGGGAATTAGGCTCAGACAAAGGAGAACCTAGTCCTAGAGAATGTGCAGGGCTTTGCAATGGAGGAGTACCCCCTTCTGGGATATCCTCATCATCCTCCTCCTGAGGATCCTCATCCTCATCAACATACTACTCCTCAATCTCATCCTCCTCCTCAACCTCATGCTCTTCCTCAACCTCATGTCCCTCCTCGCCCTCATCCATAGGGGGAGAGTCCATGAGTCTGAGTCTCGCGGTGTAAATCCGAGGTGGTACACTAGGAGATCTAGGCCTCCTAAGACATGGTGATGCCTTGGTGGTGATGACGTAAGAGAGTGGGTCGCTAAACGGATAGGTGATGATGGTGGTCTCACGGACATGCGGGCAGTGCTATAAGCAAGCCTAGGAGTCTGTGCTCATGCTAAGACCGATGTAAAGTGAGCTACCTAGATGAGCTAGGACGATCGATGATGATGAACTAGAGTGACGGCAATCTCATAGGGATCACCTCGCACAACCGTCATGAGAGTCAATGCTGGTGAACTAGCAACAGCAAGGACCTCCTCAGACACATCAAAAGCTAGTGAAGGCATAGTTTTTGACAATGGAATAGGGTAGGTATAAGTGTTTGAAACAACTAGTTTTAATAAGCGCATCAACCTAACCAAAACACATATCACATAATGAAAGCTTTTAAAAGTGTAGGCACCGCATTACTCAAAACATGCCTTTACATAAAACACATAACTTCCGTTCCATCACATAATCCCATATCAAATCAATCGAGTTCAAAACTCCAAAATCACAATATATCGTTTCCTCAAATCCAATACCGTAGTATCTCAATAATCACATCTCATTTTCCAAAATCAACAACCCTATATCATTTTCCCAAAACCAATAATCATATCTCCAAATCATAACGTCTCCATAATCAGTTCACAATATCCTTTAACATATCATCTCATAATTCAAATCGCAGTTCATACCATAATCAAATAAGAAGCTTCGCTGGCAAGCCGTCGGTCGAGGATCAATTTTTCTTAAAAGTGGTTATAGTTTAGGGTTTATAAAATACCTAATTCTCTATAACCTTGAGCTCTGATACCAATCTGTAACACCCCCAAATCTCGGTACAGCGGAAGACTTAATCAAGTTTTCGGGGCATTACTATTGGATTGGTATCGCACACAAGTATAGCAAAAAGATAGTCATTTATCATTCAAAACCAATCTTAAATTTAGTTATTCAAAACATTTAATCCAAAAGTATAAATATTAGGCCCAAAACACGATTAAATAAAACAGGTCCCCAAAGTTAGTCAGAAATGATCCTTGAATCCCTCATTCTTTCTAAGCTTCCACCAAATCAAGTATTCCAAACATCTCTCAAATACCTGAGAAATCATGCTAAAAGGTCAGCTTACGCTGGTGAGTTCATAAGTTTAAGTTCAACAAAATCACAAGTGGACTCAGAAGAGTTGATTTGCTATGCAAGACCTAGATAGATAAATACCGTTTCACACACCGATCCTACCTCGGATCTCCAATCATATCCTCATCCGTGGATTACTCGCCCCGCGACTCTAGTCCAAAGATCGCCGTGGCAACCTCTAGAACACGATTTGCCAACCCCTGACTAGGTCGATGTAGAAGTCTATTCTTAGCTAGGCAACGGTTCAACCTAGTCTAAGGCAACAACTACCGCACATCTTATCTAAACAGTCAAGCATATAAGCAAATCCAAATTGTTTTAACGGTCCAATAACAAAGAGCATGATTCTCACCCCAATATAGTTAAAAATGTAGATAAAAGTGGGGCTATGAAACTCACCTCAAGCAATCAACGCATCTAATAAACACTAGCGAAGATAAATGTAAATCACGCACAACAATTATCGACTCGGCACAACCTATTAATGTAGACCAACTTTAATATATATATATTCCTCAAAATCAACGTTATCTACCCCAATATATTCCATTTCTTTATTTCCAAAAATGTCTCGTTTCACCATTTAATCCTAGTGTTTGGTATTCCTCATGTGGGTGTATCGACTCAATATGATGCTATGAATGCACTCAAACAACCAATATATAACTCAATGCGACACAATGAGACCTCTAAATGATAAGCTCCATAGTTCAATAAGTTTCAGAATAAATAGTAGATCTTATCGAATTCGTCAACTCGATAAACTCCTTTATTTATTCGTCGCTATTATCCCATAAATCAATCGTATCCTAAAGAGTCATAAGGATAGTTCACCCATTAATAGGGTTACCCAACGTACCTAGCGGGCTCTTATTAGATTCGTTAACCTAATAAGCCCGCTACCCACGTGGATCAACACTATTAACGTTAGGTTATCCGTAACCCATGCACATAACGTAAGTAAATAAATACTTGAACTAGTATTAAATGTCCACAATTGACATTTATTGATAAACGTGTACTCGAAACATTAATTACTTATTCATTACAAAACATTTCCAATTTAGTCGTTAGTTTCCGTTTAAAAATAGTAAATAACAAGATAAGTCTTGTTATCGATATTTTTGGTACAAAAGCCCATTTATTATTTACATTTCATAGTTCTATTAGCATTTTCATGTATAAATATATATTTCGTCAAATTCCAATATTAATCTCATATCGTTATTCGTTTCGAGTCCACAAGCACGAGTCAGGCTTTTAATCAATCAATAGTACAAATTATACTAAAGTCCATGTTACGGCTTTGTCGGAGTCAACTATTGACTAAAAAGTCAAAGTAACGCCGACGTAGCTCAAAGTCAACAATATATATATCAAGTCCAAATTTAAAAGTCATAATAGCACAATTCAATCCCAAACCAACTCAAAACAATCTCGCCAACCAATAAATCAACCAAATATACCCGAAACCAATGTTATGACCCTAATGGCCATGACACGGTCACGGTTAAGACCACGTGAACCAAACAAGCTCTAGAAGCTTTTCGGCTCCACGCGTCACATCCAAACCTCAACTACATCAACCAACAAGCTACCAAATCGACCGACCCGGACCCGTGGCCCAAGTGGGTCAGACGCAGTTAAGGGCCACGACGCGTCTTTGTGGCTCGCATTACACCCTTCCAAACCAATCAAACATCACCCAAATCCATTCCACAACATCCAAATCCAATCATTCAAGCTCCAATCACTAACCAAACACAAAACCCATAATCTATTCTAACCAAAAAGATGAAACTAGACCTAAAATACATAAACCCATCAAATTAATACACCACACATTTACCAAACACTAATTACTTGTTTATTTAGACATTAATTAGACTTAATTCCATGTTTCACCCAAAAGCCCCAAATGTGGACATAGGGTCGAAACCCTAATAATCCATACGTGGGTTTTAAGAGCTTAAACAATCTCTAATCTTGTTCCATTTACCTTATTCAAGCACCAATTGTAATATTAGATGAAAACCCTAAAAGTATGAATCTTAACCTTTAAATTTGAAGGTGTTATTGAAGGCTTTTGTGGGAGTATTTTATATGGATAGAGAGAGGATGAAACGATCTACAAGATAGTGGTGGAGGTGAGATACCACTTGCCGGAATTTGGCCGGAGGTGGCCGGACAAGGTGGCGGCCAAGGGTGGTGGTGGTGGTGGTGGTTAGGGTTTTTATTTTTTTTAAGAGAGAGAGAGATATTAGAGAGAGAAAGTGGGTGTGTGTGTGTTTTTAGTGAGAGAAAGTGAAGAGGTGAAATGAGGGGAAGTGGGGTTTATATATTTTGAGGGAGGGACCAAATAATAAAAGAGAGGGAGGGGAGGGGGGCGCCGGCCTAAGCAAAAGAGGGGCCGTGGTTGCCATTTTTCATAAAACGTCCCGTTTACCCATTCCCGAGCTCACATATTGTCCCCCGAGTGTCCCACAATGTTTATTCAACTTTCCAACATCGTTATTTATGATTTCCCACAAGTTTTGACTATTTATTTGTCAATTTTCGAGTTACGGTCTAAAAGTTACAATATTTCTCATTTTAGGCTTTTCTAGTGCCGAATCGAATAGTGCCTACCAAATAGAGTTAAAACTCATACGATAACTCATTTAATAGTGAAATAATCCGTAAAAACCAATAGACGATATAAAATCAAGTCATGGTTTATAAAAATAGTGATAAAGGCAAATGCTCGGTTTAGTTTAATGTAATGCGGTTACCTAAAATAGACTCCCTAAATTTGCCAGTTGTCACAAAGAACAAACACCCCTAAAAACCTACAAATAAGCAAAGAAACATCTACAGTAAACACAATAAGCAACAAAACCTAAAACCTAAAATAAGCAAAGCCTATTGCTAATATCCAACAAAATAAGCAATTTTATTCAATATCTAATTCTTTTAATCATAATCAACTGGAAAAAAAATAACATAATCACATATGATTTACATTACAAGGACCAAACAATATTTATTTCATAACAGAATCACATATGATTTTATAAGAATCACATATGATTCTACTACAATCATATATGATTCTGCTAGAATCATATGTGATTCTTCTTTTTTATTACAGAAACAGACGCATTTCAGAATCATATATGATTCTACTAGAATCATATATGATTCATTTCTTCTTTATTATAAAAACAGATAATACAGAAAAACTAAAATATTCTACTGCAATCATATATGATTCTAGTAGAATCATAATATGATTCTAGTAGAATCATAATATGATTCTACTAGAATCATACATATGTGATTCTTTTCTTCTTTATTACAGAAATAGGCGCATTTCAGAATCATATATGATTCTTCACATACGCATTTCATCAAACACATGGTGTGCATCTAAATCATCAACATCTTCATCACAATTTTCAAATCCACAACACGATTTTAGATCCACAATACCAGAATCACACAAGTAATACCACCTTTCACACCCACACCATCACCACCATCTTCAACCCCAACACCACCTTCATCAACACCAACGCCACCTTCATCAGCCCCATCTCCACCATATATGATTCTGATGAGATTGATGGTGACGGTTCACGGCCGCGACGACGGTATTGAGAGATTGATGGTGTTTAATCGTGATTGATGATGTTTAATGGTGATGATGATTCCGATTGATGATGATTGATCGTGTTTAATGGTGAGTGATTGATGGTGATGGTTTTGAGAGGTTTTGGGGGTGAAGGGTGAGTATCAAATGAGAAAGAAAGAACGTGACTGAGAGGTTTTGGGGGTGACGGTAAATTGTCTGAAATACCCTTGTATAAGATAAAGAAAGGAAAAAAAGAAAAAAAAATGGACGGATGAGATGAGATAAATGGAGGGATGAGATTAGATAGTGGGATCTATGATATTTTTTGGATCTATAAGAACTTCAAGTGATTTGACTAAAATACTTTTGTCTTCAACCTACCGTTTTTATATCAATGCAACTAAGAGAATCCTATTAACACAAGCGCATAACACGATTTTTTTTACTATGCACTCCCTACAAAAAAGCAGCTCATGCACTCCCTACCAAAAAGCATTATTCAAGCCGGTTACTACCTCCGTCCCAAAATTATTGTCCATTATTGACTTTTTTAGTCTTTCTTTTTTAACTTTGACCATAATTATTTTTGTTTGTGTTATATAATGCTTGATGAAAAATATATGAATGTATCGGGTTTTGAATGTATTTTTCATTGTTATAATTTTCATCAAGTATTATATAACACAAATAAATATATTAATGGTCAAAGTTGAATAAGAATGACTGATTAAAGTCAAACTGAACAATAAAAATGAGACGGATGAAGTATTATATTTAAAAACCCAAGTAAAAACAACAAAACCCCAAAACCCAACTAACACCAGTTAAAACCATAAAAATCCAACAAGTCAAATATTAAAACTGAAACCCCAAACCCATTTGAAACTGATAAACAATCGGGTTTTAAAGCCCAAAAATATAAAATTTCCGCTTGGGTTGGGTTAGATATTGGTGAAAATATGAGACTAGTTAACTTGTCAACAATTGATTAAATTCTTAAAAGAAAAACAATTAGAAAGTTGCAGTAACTTACTGGTTAACTTGATTATCAAACGTTTTACTTTACCCTTGGCAGTATGTCGGGTATAAGTGCAAATTCTAGACACCATACGAAATCGTGATTTTTAGACAAACTAGGTGAAATCGGGTGGCTGGAATCTAGAAATCTAAAAAACGGGTGGCAGGAGTCTAGAAATTGGCCGGAACCCGATGGTGGATGGCCAAAATCTGGAAAGATTGTGAATTTTGTATAAAAAAACAAATGTAAACTCAAGAACAAATTCAAAGAGAAAGAACACAAAGGTATTTTAGTCAATTTACTCTGAAAGTTAGCGGTATTGTTCAAAATTCAAAAGTATTTTATTAGTAATAGATAAAGTTGGTTAAGTATCTTGATTTTTTTCAAAAAGTATGTTATGTATCATTAGTTTTCATCCTATTTTTTCTAAAAAAATAGGTAACAAAATACATTTGTATACTACCTGAATAATCTATACTACTTATAATAGAGGAATGAATCTCTCTTCTCATGGTCTTAAAATTAAGACTTACAAAATACAAAGCTTATTGTACAATACACAATGCACTATTAATGATCTTTCTCATCAATCTTAATTTTAAGACTTACAAGTCTTAAAGCTTAATGTACAAAATACAAAGCACTATTAATGTCAATTAATTAACTGGTCAATAAATACAATTAATGCAGTTATTAAAATACCTCTTACATAAGAAATACAAATTATCAAATATATTGTACAACCAACTTAAACACAATTCATACATTAAATATCACTAATACAAATAATAAAGCACATTATACAAATATTCAAGCCCGAACAGGCAACGGGCCAAATTGGCCCGAGCCCAAACGGGTACGGTCCAAACGGGTTCGAGCCCGAACGGGCACGGGCACGGGCCAAACGGGGTTGAGCCCGAACGGGCACGAGCTAAACAAAATTCTTGATATCCGTAAATTTATTGTCAAAAAGAACATAATAAACTAAAATACATGATTCACCGGAAAATTTTATTTCAGGGCGCGCGGGTACCCTACTAGTTAATAATAAATCACAACCATAGAAAAACAGTCCAACGAGTAAACAAATAAACTCTGTTAAAAAAAATAATAATAATAAAATAAAAAAAAAAATTCTGTCTTTGGAAAGATACATAATAATCCACCACTTATTCTACAAAGCACATCATGAAAACATAGCCGTTACAACTGAAAACAAAAAGGTCAGACCTCAGGGTTTTTATAGTAAAGAACGTGTTTCCTGGGCTTAAAGAGGTACCTAGAACCATATGTTGACCGAATTACATCGACAAACAAACCGTATTGAAGCTTAATATATAGGAGGACAGGCAACACAGCTAGTGCACCGATTAGGATCGGTATCCATAACAAACCCTTGTGGTAAAGTATGAAAAAGCTGATACTAAAAGCCACTGTCATGGTTGTTATTGATAGGAAAAGAGTTGCTAAACCCAGCATCAGCTTTTTGGGTAATGACTCCAAGAAATCACGTTCAGCATAACGAGATGTGAGGATAGATAAGAACATGAGAATTGAAGCTGAAGATGAGAACAGAGAAATGGCATCTGCCACAACGAAAACCATGAAGGTTGCTTTCGAATGGAACACAGGGACACCATTCTTTTGGTCACTGGCTTGGTCATTGCTTTGGGCATATCCACCCGGAACAGTAAAAGCTGCAGCAAATACTATGGTTGCAATAAGCGCCGCGACAACCATACATTGACTAGCGGTACCTTTCATCCACTCTTCACCACGTTTTACTAGATCTTTGTGTTCCTTTGTGAATAACTCGTGTGGTGTTAGATCATCTTTGTTCTTCCGTTCTCTATATGAAGGAGGGATCATATTCCTTACTTCCTACAAAAACAAACAAGCTTTATAGTTATAAACTATTTTAGAGTTATGCTAATTGTGAAGAAAGACAAATGATGGCTCGTATAAAAATCCCATAAAACTTAGAGGGAACATATGCACCTGGAACCACAATAGTTCTCGTTGCATTTGTAAAGCAAATCCTGAAACATCCTCGAGTCGCTTTTGCTTTGCAATCTTCCCAACTAAATGCAACATATTGTTCTCATGTTCATCTCTCAGGGGAGTTATCATGTCTTTCATTGCGCCTATCTCATACAATAGGTTATAGATACCCTCATGACGATGTTTGACAGCAATGTGAAATACACTTAGACCATTATCATTTATCTTCCATATGAGATCAGGATATAGACGGATGAGCTCAACTAAAAATTTAGTATTACCCATTTCTGTAGCAACAAACACTACTCTATTAGAGTATGTTGACTTTGGAGCTGGCACAGCAGGCGCCGTATCTATGATGCTCTTTGTTTTAACAAGCAATTTGGCAATATGTGTAGAAATGAGGTTTTGTAGGTGTTGAGCTTGATCTTCCTGTACAAAAGCTGAAGGCCCTCTGATTATGTTGTGGGTTTCAGCATGCATGTCCAAAATATGTTTTGAAATGAGCTTTTCTAGTTCGCTAACTTGATCCACCTTTGCAGAGTTTTGCTTGGCGTCTTCTTTAATTATTTTCTGGGTTTCAGCATGCATGTTTACAAGTTGTTTAGAAATTAGTTGTTGTAGTTTCAGAGCTTGATCTACCTTGTGCTTTGGGTCTTGGTTAGTCGAATCTGGATGCCCTCCCATTATGTTCTGTGTTTCATCTTTCATTTTGGAAACATGTTCAGAAATGAGGTTTTCTAGTTGCATAGCTTGAATGACCCTTTTAGAAGCTGACGTGTTGTCTGGCTTAATCAGATCAGCTGGCCCTCTGATTATACGATCAATTTCATTCTTATTATTTTTTGCAATCTCTCCCCATATGATCTTTAGTAATTGCAAAGCTTTACATTCCTTCTCATAAGCCCCCACCGTAATGCCAATTAATGAAAAAACTGACATCAACAACAACAAAAGAAGCCAAATTGTAGATATATACCAAATATTTATTATAAATAAAAATAATAATTGATGGAGTTGGATTTTTGTAGATCAGCTGGTATAACAAGTAATTAAGTAATGGTGTATATTACGACCAGGACTGTAATCAAACACGAATGGGCTTGTTCGTCTTCAAAGTTTAACCCAACACGGATTTTTTTGCTTGTTCATTAATAGATGAAGCTTGTTCATGATCAGTGAAAGATGTAACCAGGACCATTCAGGTGTTTATTAATTAAAACAAGTAGGTGAATTTGTTGCTATATAAAGCAATAATCATCTTTCAACTTGATAGCAATCTATACAAGAAAGTAAAACCTTGGGTGCATTTTTAAGGTAAACAAGGAGAAACTTGATTGCATATATGTAAGACCAAGTTTCACTTATTTGCATAAATTAGTATCAGGTTGAAAATGATTGCATTTATTGGTAATAAATTCACTTAGCCGCATTCATTTGGTAAAAAAAGTAAAAATGTAACTTAGCATTCATTAGCCATTTGAATTTAACTATTACGTATACTAGACAGGTTTGAATCTCAAAATCAAAAGTAATATAAGGCATAAATTACAGATGGTTACCCCAAATGATGAACCTCCAGATAAAATTATGTTGTTTGACAGAAAATGCTTCAGGCTTGCGAGCCAAAACTCCAAGTAAACCTCCATTGCTAGCAAGCTTTTTGTACTTATCCACTATCTTGAGTGCGATATCTATAAAATACATGAAAATCACTTAGCGAAGGAAAATGTAACCATATAATCAACAAAAACCAGTAATGAGAACAAGAACTAGAAAGCATAGAGATAATTTACATAAATATATCAGCGAAAGGTGAAGATTTACTGTATAAAAGATGACGTAAAAAGTTAGAAACATCAGATATCCAACATTTTAGTTTTCTGTAGACAATACATTATTAAGAAAACTACCAAACACAAGCTAGTGAAGACCTTCAAGAATTTTCATACTGGATATATGGTAATTGTTTCACTTTGTTTTATCTTTTGACATATCTAGATTTAGAGATACTGAGGAAAAAAATTATATTATAGTTTATGATAACTAGATTACACTCAAATTATCAAGATAAATACTACTGAAAGTATTTGCCCAAGGTATCTGTGTCTAGCTAGCTACCATAACTCAAGTGAACTGGGGCCTGCGTAACTATAATTTAACACAGAGTAGACACACAAGAGTAGTAATAAAATGCTTACCAAACATATCATTTTCGACACATTTCTCAAGAAGCCAAGCGCGGTTCGCATCTGTCCAACCATCATCAATCAGATCCTTGGATTTTTCATACATATACTTCACCACCTCATGATTTCCAAATAAGGCAGCTGTATACAATGGCATCAACCGTGGCTTATTGTCCATGGAGCCACCACCAGGGATTCCAAGTAAGGTCGCGTTCTTTTCCATCATAATCTTAACCGTTTTAATGTTTCCAGCTGCAGCTGCTAAATACAGGGCAGTGTTGCAATTTTTATTTTCAAGTGCCAAGTCTTCCTTATCCATTAATTTCACCAGATTTTCCACAAACCCTTCCACATGTTTGGGACCTTTTGCAGATGCCGCAACATGAAGTGCTGTTTCCGCATTTTCTGTGATACTATATCTGAGCAACTTCTTATCTGGGTACTTCTCCAATATGGCTTTAGCAGCTTTCCAGTCACATTTAATTGATGCTTCGTACAGAGGAACACCAATTTTGAGGTAATCTTCTCTAGGGCCTTCAAAGTAGTTTCAATAGTTAGTACTCTAATAATATCAACATTCCTTTTAGTAAGATTAGCGTCAGTTCTGATGCATATAGCCAGTTTATAATCCTTCATTTTGGTTTGATAAACTGAGAAATAGTTTTTATCTATCATCTCCAGACACAATAGCACACCTCCAAGTGAAATGATATAACAGAATGTAATATAAGTTTCTGATTGCTTAGTGAAGCTGCTTATGGGTGTTTAAGTTGCTTATTAGTGTATAAGCTGATTTATATAAGCATAATCAGATTGAGACTGTTTAAAAACACAGCTTATTTTAAAAAGCACCAAGTATATGAACACGTTTAGCAGGAAATTCCCAAGCACCCTTAAGTGCAAAATCTCCTAATTCTCTCAAACGGAATGGTCTGTCGGGCCAGCGGCAAATCTGAAATCATAGCCATGGCGAATTCAAGACGTAAAACTATAATTACTCCGGGTCCAAATAAGTAATAACTTTGGAGTTTTGTATAATAGGTCAAATGGGTTATTGGGTCAAATCAAGCAAATTTTTGGGTGCGTTATAACAAAAATAAAATAATTTGCCTGAAATTTCTAATTTTATGTATGAACTGTTGTCCCAACTCTAGATCAATGATATATAGATTGCAAAGTAAAGTATATTGAATAAGTAAAATTGTCTATTAACTTGTAAATGTTACAAATGTGTATGTATATATACAAACTGATCGTTGCTATCCAACCATCATGATGGTTCGGTTTTGTAACCGCCATCCATAACTGTTTTTCAGTTATTTAGTTTCTACTTGACATGTTTAGTCCTTCATCTAATAATAAATACATAAGAAGCATAAAGATAAAGATTATTGGTTCACATTCTCCTCCTTAATCTTGATCGTTGCTTCGTCCTAAGTCTTGAACTCCGAGCATTTGTCGCATAGTCATGAACTTCAATCTTGGTAGAGCCTTTGTTAGAATATCTGCTCTTTGTAGTTCTCCGCTGACATGTTCTACATTGATGTGCCCATTCTCTACGCATTCTCGAATGAAATGGTAGCGAATATCGATGTGCTTGCTTCTTCCATGAAAAACTGGGTTCTTCACAAGTGCTATTGCTGAAATGTTATCGACCTTCGCGTTATCCTTTTTCTTCCCATCCGGTTAGTTCACTAAGCAATCGCTTTAGCCATAAGGCTTGACATGCTGCTTCAGTAGCCGCCATGAATTCTGATTCACATGATGATAGCGCCACGTTGGTTGCTTCCGAGTACACCGTAATCGGTGACTCTCCGAAATAAAATACGATCCCAGTAGTTCCTTTTCCTTGATCAGTGTTGACTCCATAACTACTGTCGCTGTAACCTGTAATCTTGCAGCCGCCTTCTTGCTTATATATAATGCCATGCTCCTTTGTTCCTTTGATATATCGGATTACTTGCTTTACCGCCTTTAGGTGATGATCCTTCGGGTCTTGCATGAATCTACTGAGTAGTCCGACTGTAACTAAGATCCGGTCTTGTATGCAGTAAGTACCTGAGACTTCCTATTAAGCTTCTGTAGTAAGTTGCGTCAACTGAGTTTCCTTCTTCCGCCTTGACCAACTTAGTACCAGTATCCATAGGTATCTTCGTATCATTGCTTTCTGCCATACTTGTTTCCTTCAAGATCTTGTTAATATAACCTGTTTGCTTGATTGTAATCTCTCTCCTCGTGCGTGTGACTTCTATCCCAAGATAATAAGCTAACAATCCTAAGTCGCTCATTTCAAATATATCCTTCATCTGGGATTTGAATTCTTCGATTTCTTTCTTTGGAGTGCCTGTGATTATCAGATCATCCACGTAGACTCCAACTATAAGTGTAGAATTCTTGTTCCGCTTTGTATAAACTGCTTGTTCGAGATTACATTTCTTAAAGTCTAAGGACTTTAACGTTTGATCAACCTTCACATTCCAAGCTCTCTGCTTGCCAGTAAGCCATATAAAGCTTTAGTAAGCTTATATACTTTTCCTGTATTTCCTTGTTGTATAAATCCTTCAGGTTGTGTAACGTAGACTTCTTCCTTTAAATCTCCATGTAAAAATGCCGATTTTACATCTAAGTGATGTACTTGCCATCCATGATATGCCGCTAATGCTAATATCAACCGAACTGTCTCTATCCGAGCAACCGGTGCAAATACTTCATCGAAGTCTATCCCTTGTTCTTGCACATAACCTTTTGCCACTAACCGTGCTTTATATTTGATGATGTTTCCTTTTGCATCCCTCTTGGTCTTGTAAACCCAGTTGAGTCCTATTGCCTTCGATTTTACGGCAATGTAGTAAGAGTCCATGTTTTGTTCTTGTTGATTGAATCCAATTCAATCTCCATGGCCTCAATCCATTTCTCATCTGTTGATGCTTCCTTGTAATTACGGGGTTCTTCTTCCGTAAATAACAAGCTTTGTGGTTCAACTCTACGTTCATGCCTGTATATATCCGACATGTTTCGTATTCACGCACGGGTGTATCATCAAATCTACCTCTTGAGTTCTCTACAGAACTAGTAGCTTCTTCTTCCTCTTCCGAGTGTGGTCGTAATGATATGGGTGGTGTGTTTGGTGAAACCGATCGGGAATCGATCTTGTTCATGATACGATGTTATTATCGTTTTTCGTGTTGGTGGTGTAAGGTTTTCGTTGTCAACTCCGTCTACCACAAAACTAGCCCAAAATGTGTCTTGTGTGTCCGTATCTTCTTCATCTTTGTTCCAAACCCACGGCTTTGTTTCCATGAATTTTACGTCCCTACTAACATGTTTCTTCCTGGTTATAGGGTCATATAACCTACATGCTTTTGATCCTTCCTCTACTCCCAAGTAAACCAATGGTATGCTTCTGTCGTCCAGCTTCTTTAAGTGAGGTATCGTTATCTTTGCATAAGCTGTGCATCCAAATATTCTTAGGTTTTCCAAGTTTGGTTTTCTGTTGTAGAGTGCCTCATATGGAGTTTTATCTATCAGGGCCCTCGTAGGTACCCTATTGAGTATGAATATAGCATGTTTAACGCCCAAAAGTTAAAGGTAACTTCATTGCTTTCATCATACTCCTAGTGGTTGATAACACTGTCCTATTCCTTCTCTCGACTACTCCATTCTGCGTGGGAGTACTTGTCGTCAATCGTCGCTATTCCATTTTCCTTACAGTACCTTGTGAATTCATTTGATGTGAATTCACCACCTCTATCCGTTCTTAGCATCCTTATTTTCAACTTCATTTCCATTTCTATCTTCTCTCTAAATTCCTTGAATGTACTAAATGCCTCATCTTTCGATGTCAGAAAGTAGGCCCACATAAAACGTGTACAATCGTCTACTAACAAGAAAATGAGTTTCTTGCCTGAGTGTGTTCTTTGGACTTATAGGACCGCAAAGGTCTCCGTATACCAAGTCCAATGGGTTCTTTGATCTGAATTTAGTTTGGTTTGGAAATGGTGTTCTACTGTGTTTTCCTAATAAACATGCGTCACAAATCTGCCCTGCATGATTTATTCTTGGAATTTCTTCTACTAGACCTTTCCTAGTCATCTTGTTAATATCGTCAAAGTTCCGATGACCTAATCTAGCATGCCATAACCATGCTTGGTTATCTATATTTGCTAAGAGACATATAGGTGCTTCTATCTGTAATTGTATCTTGTAGAGTCGATTCTTAGATCTTTCTACTTTCATCAACAACTTCTTATTCTTATCATACAAAGTCAACTTGTTTCCGTCCATAATGACTTTACAACCTATTTCCGTAAGTTGTCCTAGACTAAGTATGTTGCTCTTGAGGTTTGGTATGTAGTATACTTCCGATACTACCTTCTGTTCCTGGTTCTTACAACCTAACAGTATAGATCCTCTACCCATTATCTGTACATACGATCCATCTCCAAAACGTACTCGTCCTGTTACGCTTTCATCAATATCCCTAAAATGACTCTTTATCCCAGTCATATGGTTACTTGCACCATTATCTAAATACCATATGCTTGTATCCGTTGTAGCATATTTCTTTGGTTGAATTTGTTCTTCATTCAACAACACTTCCTTGTGTTCGGTTTAGATGCGTAGTCATTAATAGTGATGGTTCATCGTCTTCTAAGATAAGGTTTGATTGTTCCCGAGTTCTTTGGTTTTCTCTACAGTTTCTTTTAAAGTGTCCCATTTTATGACACCTATAGCATTTTATCTTGCTCACATCCCACTCTCCTTTATTCTTATCCGAACTCTCCTTATAACTAGAGTTCCCTTCCTGTGGGCTGTTTCTATTTTTATTCGCCAGTTCCTCGTGAGAAATTTGATTTTCCTCCACGTTTGTAAAAACGTTTCCTATTTCCTGAGTGTTCGCCATGTGCGAATAATAGGTTTTCCTGGCTTTCTACATGTCCTCCCTTCTGGAGTTTTATCCTTTCCTCAAATGCCTTGAGTCTTCCAATGATCTCATCTAAAGTGATTTCGTCGAGATCAGTTGTTTGTTCTATGGATGCTACTATCTGAATGAACCTATCCGGTGTGGAGTCTAATAGTTTTTGAACTAAAAGTGATTCATCCAAAGTTTTCCCTAATTCTTTTGCCTTCGTGGCATAGCCTTTTAGTTTAGCCGCGAAATGCATCCACCGTCTCATCTTCTTTCATCTGAAGTGAGTTAAACCCAATCATCAATGATTGTAATCGTGCTTTCTGCACTTTATCTTCTCCAACGTGTCTTTTCTTCAGTGAATCCCATAAATCCTTTGCCGTCTTACAACCCGCTACTTGTAAGATCACATCTTCCGTCAATGCTTGATATAGAAAGGCGTCGTTGCCTTTTCTTTCTTATCATCCACTGGTGTATCTATCTTTGGTTCTATTGCTTCCCATAAGCCATGTGCCTCTAGTATAACCTTAATTTGTATAGCCCAAACTGTGTAGTTTGTGGTTTTCAACTTAGGGCATTGATATTGTGCAATAGGTGTTACGGGTTTTGTTACAGTTGAGTGGTTGTTATATCGTCAGTTGTCATTTCGAAAGTGTTTAGAATCTTCACTTTCTAATTCAATGGGATATATTCTTCCTAGTGTGGTTTTTCTATAAAGTATGGAAATTTCTAATCTTAGGGAATCCTAATAATACGGGATCAATAAATAGTTTTCGGGATTTCCTAATAGTATGAAATAAAGTATTCTATACTATTCTATACTATGTAAAGTAATGAAATCCAGAAAGAGTTTAACTTGTGACCTCGTGTATCCGATGAATACTTAGAGTATTCTCTTTTGTTTTCGTTAGTAGTATCGTTTACCAACGTTGCTTTGGTTCCCTTTTTCTTGACTCGTACCCTTGATGTTGTTTTGCCTCGTTGTGTTTTGTTTCCCACCGAATACAAACACCAAAGTCTTCACGTAATTTGAATTTCCTTTTTGCCTCCAAAGTTTCGGATTGTTTTGAAACTTTGGTTTTCCAAGTTTCGAATGAAACTTCTGTCGAGATGTATCTCCTCCAACAAGTCCAAAAACAAAGTTTGTTTTCTTTTCTTGTTCCTCCACACTACACACGTCTAACCTTTCCCTTGTACGTTATTTGAAATCTATTCTCCGATAACAAACTTCCCACGCACAATTTTGGTACCAAGATGGTATCAAAAAAATCTCCGAAGCAAGGTCTAGTTCTGCTTCTGATCCTCTACACGTTGTTGTTCTCCTTGTGTCGTTTGACACTACTCCACACAATTCCTTGAGCGCTCCTTCTTCTTATCACGTACGTATTCTTTTTCAACAACAACGTTTCCCGCGTCTTACCCGCGTCTTCCTCCCTTTGTGTCTTGTTTAACCCGGTTTCACAAAGTTTTATCCCACTCGTTCCTATTACCAAAACGTAGTGTTCGAATTCTTCCTTCCCTATGTTGTTGCCAACAAAGTTTTTCCCCACCAATCCGTTTGGTGTACCACGTTTGCAATCCCCTACGTAAATGATCGTGCACTATCTTCTACGTAACCTTATTCACTTTTGTTTCTCTTGGAAGTAAAGAGTAAACAAAACTTGTCGAAAAACAAAGTTCCTTGCGTATGGAATCTGTTTGTTTACTGCGTATGAAAACAGGAAGTTTTCTGCGCGTATTCCTTGGGTTTTCTTCTTCTTGCGTATGTTGTAATCAAAAACGAAGGTGTAATCCTATGCTCTTGATGCCAATTGTTGTCCCAACTCTAGATCAATGATATATAGATTGCAAAGTAAAGTATATTGAATAAGTAAAATTGTCTATTAACTTGTAAATGTTACAAATGTGTATGTATATATACAAACTGATCGTTGCTATCCAACCATCATGATGGTTCGGTTTTGTAACCGCCGTCCATAACTGTTTTTCAGTTATTTAGTTTCTACTTGACATGTTTAGTCCTTCATCTAATAATAAATACATAAGAAGCATAAAGATAAAGATTATTGGTTCACATGAACAGCTCAAAAATTAAAGATAACATTAAATGTCTTTTAATAAAATGATAACGAGGTTTATAAAGTCAAATTACACAATGTTTGACTCATTTGCATTTTAGCTTATATAAATAATTTTACTGGTATCTGTTATGTAAATGGGTCAAAAGTCAAAACTTCTATTTTTAGTAGGAAGTATTGATTGACAATGACATATTTCCCTACAAAACATAAACACATAAAGCTACTGAAAGTCTCAGCACAAACAAGAACCAATCAAATACCCACATACAACAACAACGGAAATCGATCTTTTGTAAAAAAATGAATATGGGTACAATCTTTTGAATGTGAAAAAGCCTTATAATACAGTAATAACTAACAATAAAATGTATATCAGAAAATAGTCAAATACCTTCAAGGAGATCCAACTGAGGTAAATTTGGACCTGAGTTAGCATGTGAAGCAGCAACAGGAACAGTAATATTCTGCTGCTGCTGGCTTAATGGAGTCTGCTCATCAATTGGGCCTAGTTGCACAACTCCTGATTGGTTCATCTGCACAATGACACTATTGATATTAAATTATTAATATAATAAAGTAATAGCTAAATATTTCACATAATGACTAAGACTGAGGGTTTAATTGATATGATGTAGTAATACCTTTTTCTTCAGTAGGGAGTGTTTATGCAAAGCTTTGAGATGTATTGTTTTGAACGTGCATTTACACTGTGAAGAGTGAAGACGAGTAGACAACTTTCTAAGTCTAGCAAGTCTAAGTCAACGTCAACGTCTATATTTGTAGTACTTTTTATATTTTCACATTAATTAGACCCCAACAAGCCTTATTCTGTTGTCCAAGATATGTATACATTAGGCCCAATTTTTATATCAACAATATCTTTGAGCCCAACCATAACGAAAACCCCCTTTTTTTTCTTTTTTTTTTTTTTTTTTCTTTTTTTTTTATAACTAATAACGACAAAATTATACAATATCACTCCTCACTAAGAGGTAATTTCTACAAGGAAATTTGCATTCTAAATAAAATTTGCAACCGAGATGAAAGCAAGATGTGCCACGTAATGAGCAACACGATTACATGTACGAGGTATCCAAAAGAACTGCAAATTCAGATGGAGTGCCCAAGCTTTAATGTCACCAACAATAGCAGCAACAGACTATGGAGGATCACATTCTGTTGAAGCAAGAGAGATAGCGAGCTGTGAATCAGATTTTATAATAGCACCATACCACCCTTTTGTCATTGCAAGATTACAGGCTCTGCGTAGAGCTATAAGTTCAATGAAAACCCATTTCAAAAATCTGATTTCAAAGATAATCACGGGTGTTAACAAACTTGGTAATTATTAATTAGTACCCAAAGAAATCAAAACCGAACTGAATTTACTTAAATTGATCCGAATCTGAATTTATTCGATTTTCAGTTTGGATATTATTATATAGACTTTTAGCGAAAAAAAATCAATCTTAAAAAATGTTATATTATTTGCTAAAAGTCTATATAACTAAATGGAAAAAAAATACAAATATGTAATTCGGTTTATTCGAGTTAACCCGGAAACTGAACCGAATTCAAATTCGGTTTTCAACTCGGTTTAATCCAATTTGAATTCGGTTCAATTCGATTTTCATTTTTACCCAAAATTTTTTTTAACCAAATTAACTGAACCAAATAAACCGAACAATCAAATAACCAAACTAATAAACACCCTAAAGATAATCAAGCCCTCTTCTTGGCAAAGTTTCTCGCACAGCGTTGTATTATGCATATGAACCTCCTAGTGTCTTATATAGGGAAAATTGTATTTTTGTTATCCAAGATAACACTAACTTAACTAACTTTGTAACATATTGCTAAAACTATTACACTTAATCACATTTTGTTGTTTTTGCTCTTCTGCACCAACTGCTCACCGATTTCCAAGTTATTTACCATTTTATTCAATAGCCTATTACACTCTCAACTTCACGGTATTGGCCATATCTCCTCACACGCACCTCCATTCTCGCAGGAAATTGCACCATCTTCGCCAACGTCTCATTCCGATCAAGATGACACAGATCTTGTCCGTTTCCTGCACACCAGATTTCGACCGAACCGACTGTGACCATGTTGCGATCCAGTTGTTATGTGAGGATCACGTAATAAACAAACGGAGCCCCGTTCACACCCAACGGTTGATTTACAACTACATTCTACAAATCGACTACGAATTCTTCAGCAAAATGGGTTGCATTTACTTGTGATTGTGAATATGTTACGAGTGAATGTGAATGGGAAACGTTGACAAGACTTGTTTACCTTTCTAATAAAACTTGGGAACTTCAAATTCATCACCAATATCTAGTTATTTTTTTCTTTCCTATAAATATAGCCTACAATTTTGTACTTTTACCTAGCCATCTTTTTCTCTCCTTACCGATAAACATCATCTTAAACTTTACTTATCATATTATGGCTACTTTATATTTACCACTTTATGGAGGTTAACGACATAGTTTGATGGAAACCGAAAACTTTGACTACATATTTTTTGACTATTCATGTTTTTTTATGTTTCTAAGAATATGGTTGCGATAACAATTAAGAAACTATAGGGGTGGTATTTTGCTTCCAAAACACCAACAAATCTGCTATGATTTTTTACCTGGTGTTTGAAGTGTCTCAAGTCACCTATAAGATGTGGGGTATCGAAAACCTGACCATGCGTCTTCCCATGAACCAAAGGTGGGAACTTGAACAAACCATCCCTATTAGATTACATGGGTGTTTACCCACAGTCACTACACATTTTACATCAATTTCCCCATCTTGATTACATCCTTTCGTGTGAGTATCGTGAATGAAATTAAACACCTAAGGCATAGATGTTTCAACTAAGATTGTTTCTACATGAATGATAGATTGAAAGATGAGGTGATGGATGCAACAGTGTGATGTTGTACATTGGGTCATGTGTTCCGGCCAAATTTTCTCAACTTTTGGACATATGCACCTTTTTGTCCAACTTTTAAAGCACGTACCTATATCATCTGATTCATTATCTCCAAGATGCTTTAATTAAGATTGTGTGAAACATATATGATGTTCTATACGTTATTATGTAATGTAATGTAATATTTTATATCTTAATATTCTTCGAGTTAATTCAGTGTGTAGACGCTACTATGTAAGTTAACATAATTTATGAAAACTTTATTAAAAACAAACACTCGATAAAAAAAACTACATTAATTTAAATTAAAACACTTCAAACAACAGTCAAAATATAACACTAGAAAATAAATAATTTCTAGTTGTGTAGTACTTAGTGTCTTTTCTTATTTCTTCAACGTTCCTTTGCAACCGTTGAATTTCAGCGTGTAGCGTAAGAATTTATTTTTTTCATCTTTTGCTATTTTTTTCATCAGTATCTCAACATATCTCTTCTATACAAGAAGAACTTGTCTCGTTATTACATCCATTTTGATATCATACGGGTTTTTATCAGTATCTAACTTGATGAAGATTTAAACTTTGGCCTCGATGGTGAGTTCATTTGGAAAGATGAAGCTATGTAGTTTTTACCTTTAGAATTAAGGGATTGATGTACATAGTGCGACGTAGTCTATGAATCAACCAAAGTGTATTAAAGAAGTCTGGGTTTGTAGTCTCTTGGAGTAATTAAGGATTCGCTTTAAAAAGTTTTGAAGGAACTGACGATTTAACATTTGAGATGAGATTTTTTGTAGAATCTGGTAGCTATAAACAAGGAAAATGGAATCATAATGCTTAGAGGTGGCAAAACGGGCGGGCTGGGCGGGCATGGGCAACGGGCACGGGCTTAAACGGGCACAGGCGAAACGGGCTCATGTTATACGAATCGCTTTAGAAAAGATCTAAAACGACAAAAAAGTTCTTTAAATGTAACACCTCGTTTATATTTTAGTAACTAAATATGCTAGATTTATAAGTTTTTCATTAAAAATAATTTAATGTTCGAGAAAAAATGTGCCCATTATTCCCATTTAACTTCTAAATGGGCAATACATGCCCATTTCGGAGGGAAAAAAATGTTAAATGTAGGACCTTATTTTTCTCAACCTTATCACATATACCACTTTATCACACAAGTATACACATGAAACAAACACTTATGCGTAGAAAGATGAAGAAGAAAGATGGTGACGTGAAAGTTATATGTGTGTCGTGTATGTTGAGAGAAATAAAGATGAAAACAAGAGCTTCTATTTCAAAGGAAAACACATACAAACACACTCAAGCACACCCCTAAAATGGTCGTTTGAGGGGTATTTATACTTCCATACATATCACCCTTATGGGATTGGGCTTGGGTTTGGGCTTGGATTGGACTTGGATTGGACAATAACTTACATAAGGCTAGCTTAATATAACTATTAGCCATTTAGCTTAGCCCAATCCACGAGCCCGTTGACTATTCTAATACGATATCTAATACACGTTACAAAGTTCCTAAACGTGAATGACCATCACTTCTATTAAATATTATTAAGGCTAACAATCTCCCCCTAAGGGGTGGTCATTCAAAAGATGCTTCACTTGATTAGGTCTTTACTTTCCTTGAGCTTGAACTTTGTGTGTCAATATAGAATAGTCTTGATTTTAGTTCCTTCATGCTTTGTGATCAGTTAATGGTGTTGTCTACCGTTGGTCAACTCCATTGGTGTAGTTGTCTCCACGTCTTTTTCCACCATGCTCACACTTCTTTTTGACTTTGATGTTCCATTGTTGCGAAGTTCTATAGTCTTAAATCTTTGTAGATTCTTTTACATTGACGAAGAATCATCTTTAACTTTGTTTTGCCTTTGATTTTGGTGAGAACTTTCATGTATTCTGATGTTGGTATGAGCATGGGAAGATGGTGCGGTCTTGCCTCCAAGGAACAATCATCAGTACCTGCATGAATATGTTAGTTGAAAAATACCAATCGATCATTGTGGACTTTTCTTAAAGAATTGACCACTACGATTGTTATACTGATGAATGTCTTGATTCCATTCACCTTGCTCGGGCGAATCAGCCGTCCTAATCCCATAAGGGACAGTTGGCATTACATTGAATGTTCAAGTAACGACCCTCATCTTCAGGATTCGATTCGTGAAAGGAATCTCCTTAGCGGGATTTCCAGCACTTACAGGTTCGAATGTCGAGGGTGTTAACAACATAGTGTGAAAACACATATCTAATTCTTACAAAGGTTGTTCCTGAAATTGGAGGCCCTCAAGAAGGCTAACACGATATACCAAAGTACATCTACAATTCAGGTGAGTCGTTGAAGTACATCGAAGCATCACTTCACGACTGTAGACCATTTGAGATACACTAAGCGTAATCCATAAAGAATTACCGAAGTGATCTGCTGTCAGGGCTGCTTGATGTTGACCCTGGCAGGAAATTTCCATTCAATCACTGAGGATCACAAATGTGAATCCCCTCATAAATGTTCTGGCAGATTGCTAAGATCTGCGTAGGACTCTAGAATGTATCACTTGTGTCCTTATTGATGAACAACAAGCAATTAAATTTCAAGTGTTCCTAAGAGATCTTTTGATAAATCTCGTGGCTCTAGACTCGATTAGTGCATTTTGGTTTTCCTAAGCGGAGACTAGGGAGAGGGTCTCCTTCTTCAATACCAACAATCTCTAAGAGAAAGTCGATAGATTATGTAGGGTTCCCTGTGAGAATGAAACAAATCCTTTTAAGAGGAATTGAGTGGCTAGAAGGTTAGGTGCAGTGCGTCACTGGGTCCATGACGTCTTTGTCTTCAATACCAGTGTCATCTTAGTGATAACCAGTGGCAGATGAATTGAACCCGGTTTTTGCCCTAAGGTTGATTATGGAGGGCGATTTGTTTTCACCCATTTTCATTACATTTCTTTTTAATTCTTCAACCCTTTCTTTCTCCTTTCTCACATTAATCCTTTTTTCAATCATACCTAAGAACTTCTAATACTAACTATTGGTGATGTCCTTGGGTAGATCCCTCCGGCTCTGGCGGATCATAGGACGGATTTCCTATCCTTAGTCACCTTATAACTCCATGACTATCCTATGTTGCCATAAAACCATTTTCTTGAAAATCTCTCAAAATGTTTATGATTGTAAAACATTTTGTTAACACCTTGAGAGTTTTGAATTTTCAGAAACACTCCCCCTTCAAATGTGCTTATATTGTTTTAACTTAAATTTGCACATAGAGGGTAGAGTTTGCACTTTTTTGAATTGATCGGCTCATGATAGACAATTCTCCACAAGACACGGTTACGTTGCATAGTTAAAGAGTTCCATTGTCAGTTTTTAGGTGACGACTAGCTCTAATAACTAACTTGAAGTTGTAAACTCTTCTTGAAAAGAAGGTTAGACCCATGAAAGTGCATGTCCATCACGAGTTTCTCGAAATGGTACATTTACTGACTTTGATTCCTCGTCAATTCAATTGTTTCGTCTGAGTCGAGCTCTTTTGAGATTCAAACAACGATCATTAAACATTTTTGATCACATTTTAATCACGTCTTCTCCCCCTCAAAAATAGCATATTCGTTATATTTTTGATATCAACGGATTAAACAACATTTTTAGAAACTTGTGGGGAGACAAACGGATTTGATTTAAGCATGAATTTGGAACATTTTGGTTTTATACTCCCCCTTTAATAAAGCATATTCAATTAAAGGGTTTTAGAGGGAGTTATCATGAGCACAAAATATTTTGAAAGATTTTGAAAATCTTTTTGAACAATCTTGAAAAAGGTGCTCAAGATGATGATGATTTCTCACCAGTTTTAAATGTAGTGCACTGAAGCGTACACTAGATTTGTTCTTTAAAAAACACGAGTTTTGATTTGAAAATAATCAAAAGTCATCATTTTTGGTACGGGTTTTGTACTGAAGTATACGAAAGCCATTTTTTGAAGAAATTTTGAGAAACGACATGTTTTAAAAAATATTTAAAGAACTCTCGCTCAAGCATTTGTACATGTCCGTATAATTGTTAAATGACATTTCTAGAAACGTACAGAATATCGATTATACGAGAGACATGTTGTAGAAGAATATTTTTGGATTTTTGATTTTATATTGTTTTTGTATTTTTGAAATTTTTTATATTTTTATATTTTGCTTTTGTTGGTTTTTCAAATTTTGTATTTTGTTTTTCAAAAATATTTACAGCGAAGCTTTTTGGAAAATCATTTTCAAGAAGATTCGAGAAGACGTTCTAACTCCTAACGGGTTAAGCTTCGCATTCCAATTCGTCGAACTAAATCGTTAAACCTTTCTTTTGGAAGGGCTTTAGTAAATAGATCGGCGAGTTGGTAATCTGTCTTCATGATCTATGCTAAACCGTCAAGCTATCTCACACAAGCTAGCCACTTGTGAATGGCTAACCGTAAGAAACTTAAAACAGTTAAAACACAAATGCAATGAAGATCAGAGAATATAATGAATTCCCGGGTCGTTAAGTCCCACGGAGACTCAATGGTGTGTAAACACTAATCAGACGATAGAATGATCACTAAGGATAGTGATCAGTAAAGGTTTGGATTGGAAATTACACTACTGATTGATTGGAATGGAATTGGAAACAGAATTGGAAAGCACAACAATCAGATAAGACAAACGTAAAACGTATGTTTAAAAACTACGCAAACGTACCAAATAAAAAATGAGATCTAAGAAATAAAAGACCTAAAAATATGAAAATGACATTTTTGGAATCCTAAAAATAAAATAAAATTATTAGAAAAAGAAAATTATTTTTACAACTATTTATTTGATTATTATTAATTAAAAACTATTTTAAATTATTTATTAATACTCTAAAATAAAAGAAAATATGAAATAAGGCTAGAAAAATAAAATTATGATTGGGAAAAATCTAAAATATTATAAAACTAATTTTAAAACTGAAAATATATTTTTTTTTACTTTTTAATTATTTATTACTAATTAATTATTATTTAAAATACACTTAAATACTAGAAAATATAAAATAAACCTGAAAAAATGAAATTTCAACTTGGAAAAATCTAAAATATGATAAAACTAATTTTAAAACTGAAAAGATATTTTTTATGCTTTTTATATATTTATTACTAATTTAAAACTATTTAAAATTAATTAAAATGCTAGAAAATACTATTTAAACTAAGAAAATTATGGAAAAATATTTTTTTGGCTTTTTATATTTATCTTAATCTAGGAAAATTGAAAACATATTTTTTTAAACTTTTTCTGATTTATTTGGATTAAATGCTAATTAAAAATGCTAGAAAATGACATAAAATGTAAAAAAATAGCAAATGAACAGTGAAAAATATGAAAACTTCCAGATAAGTCTAAAATAATATTCTAAATCTATGAAAAATATAAAAACATGGGCTTATGTGAAGGATTATGAAGCTGCAGTGAAAAGTGCTTATGAATAAGCACTTGTAATAAGCTATAAGCTAGAAATGAGACCCAACTGAAAGAAGAAGCTATAATATGCTAAAATGACAACTGAACAAGCTCAATGACTTAGAAATAGGCACTAAATAAGCCAAAATAAGCATAAGTCTTAACTGTTGCACATGGCAGTTTTTCAGAAAAAGGGGTCAAAAGAAGCTAAGTAAAAAGCACTTAATAAGCTGATTAAGATTGAACTAGTATTTTTCTAATTTAGTTAAGCAGTTAAAATTTAATATCCCAAAGGCTTAAGTCCTAAATCCTAATGATAAGATCACAGTGAAATTGTAAAGTTTATTTAAAAACTGCTTCTAGGAAATTTTGACTTTTTATAAAATGAACTATGTTGACTTTTATGAACTTCTAATGATCCTAGATGATCTAATTGAGTGTATTAAGCTACTATAAGACTGAATTAGGCTAGATAAACAACTTATACACTAGAATGCATGATTATACAATTAAAAATCTTAACAGTTATTAGTTTAAGACAGAATTTAGGTGATTTTGACTTTTTAACTAATGAGGACTAAATTTTATGACTTGACTGAACTAGTATATCCTATTGTGACTTATAACAACAATAAATATCAACACAATTGGTCTCTAGCACAATTTTAACACCAAATCCAAACACCCCTTAATGAAGGCAGTTTTGAATCTTTAAACACTTAAACAAGTTTTTAAACCAAGCAAGCTACTAATTAACTTTCATTAACCATATTAAGACAGATTTGAACTAGAATTAACAAGCTTAAAACACATAAACTAAAAATGCAAATTTTTGAGAAATTTCTTACAAAATGAGTCCATGCACAGGGGTGATAACTGATAACTGATAACACATCCTATGGCTTTCCACAAAGCTCTATACCCAAAAGCAATCCAAGTTACCACCATGCTTCAGCTCCTTTGTCATTTCTGCATCTTCACCATGGAATTTTTATTTTTAGCTTATTTTTTTGGAATTTTTGGTAATTTTGGAATTGTTGAGTAAAACTGGTTCCTTGAGTATTCTAAGAGCTTAATAGCTTTGTCAAAAGCTTATATGAGCTTAAGATACAATAACAACAACTATTAATAACTTTTTGCAAATTATGAGAATTTGGACATAAAAATAACATATACTAAATTCGGGAACCTTAACTGAAATTGAGAATTGAAACAAGTTTTTATTACACTAGAATACAATTACAAAGTCTTTTGAAAGCTTGAACATACACTGAAATATTAAAAAAATTAAAACGACATTCCAAAAATAAAATTACACTACTGCTTATTCTTCTTCTTTCTCTTCTCTTATTTATACATCAAAAAGCATCCCCCTTGACTTCTGAGCCAATCCCACTTGCATTCTTGGCCTTTGGATTACTTGACTAACTTTTGGCCATCGATGAGATTTTGGCGGGAAGACTAATATAGCAACTGGGGGGTTTTGAGTGAATGAAAGGAGAAGCAATAAATGATTCTTGTTTTGTGTTGAAGTGGAGGGGACAAGGGGGTTGAAGTATGAGCTGGGGGAATGGTTGAGAGCAGGTGGGCAGAGAAGCAGTTGAAGAAGAAAGAAAAAGGCGGGTATTTGTTTGACTTGGGAGGTGTTTGACCAGGGCTTATATTAAAAAGGGGGGGGGGTTCCAAATTGAAGGGGTCAAATGGAAAGGCAGGGGTCACAAGGAAATGGCAGGGTCCAAATGGGTGTTTAGGCTTAATAATAACAAGGACCTTATGTGTAATTTCTGAAAATCAAGGGACCAAATCTGCCAATATCACAAAGTTGTTTCAAGGGACCAAAACTGACAAGCTTCCATAGTACAAGGACCAAACTTGACATTTTCCAATTTTCCAAGGGCCATTTTTGCCAAATTTGAAACTTGAAGGACCAATTTTGTAATTTCTCAAAACTTTTGATATTTTTCACCAAAGGACTAATTTTGACAAGTTATGATTTTAAAAGGACCTTTGGTGATTTTTCTTTTAAATTAAATGCTCAGGGACTATTTCTCGACAACTTTTTGAAACTTGGGGACTGAAACTGCCAATTATGCAAACTTAGCTCATTTTTCATCTGTTTTTAAACATTTTGCATCTGAAACATATAAAATGCAATTTTGGAATATTTTCAGTATTTTGATGCATTTATGAGCATTTTTAAACGTTTTGCAGTTCAGATTTAACCAAAATGATGAGTATTTACACACTCATCAATCCCCACACTAAACTATTGCTAGTCCCTAGCAATCTTTTGAGAAAAAGTTAATGGATTTGAATCTCTTTACCAAAAGCCATTACTTCTGGAGTAGCCAAATGTTTCAGTTCAAGTAAGAACCATGGTACACCGATAACCATGTGATTTTGAGCAAACCACCGGCTTTCAACGGATTTGATTTGTCTTTACCCGAAGCCGTTTGCTTCTGGACTAGCCAACTCTTAGATAAATTATCAATATTATTTTTGGTGAGCTGATTACCAATTATGGTTTTTCCACTGCCTTTACCACAAGCCATAAACTTGCGGGCTAGCCAACTCTTCACTTTTTAGGATATGGTGAGCTGAATACCATACAATTTTGGGCAAATTGCAAGCCGTAAACGGATTTGATATATCTTTACCAAGAGTCGTTTGCTCCTGGATTAGCCAATCCTTTTGTCTATTAGACATGGCGGACTGATAACCAATTGAGTAAGTGTAAAACACTTACTCCAAAAAAATTTTGGCCAAAAACGGGGGAATTAGGCGGTATAATTATATGATAAAATTCGTGAGAATCCCCCCCACACTTAGAAATGAATATTGCCCTCAATATTCAAAGTACCGGCGGTTATGTCGAAACAAAGAACGTAAAAGGGAAATACTACGGCCATTATTTGAAAGATTTTTTTTTAACTTGCATATATACAACATGTGGGGCAACCCCCCACACTAGGGTGGTAGAAAGTAGAAAGAAGTCAGAAATATGGGTGAAAACCCATATGGTGTGTGCTACTGTTTTTGATTTCCGAGTCGTTAGCTTGACTCGACCCCGCATTAATTTGTTCATGGGGAAGCAAAGTGGAAGAAACAATCTCCATCGGACTTTCATTCAAGATGTTTGGATAAACATTGAAGCACGCGAAAGTTCCACACCGACGAGATATACAGAGAAAGACTCGGCTCATAACTGAAAATGCCAGGGTCAGAGATAGTGTCCTCACTCCCGAAGGAGTGAAGAAGAGAGGAAGTCACATCATATGTGAGGAATGGAAGAAAGATGTTGATAACAATCAAGATCCATTCTTCATCCTCAAATGTAGACATATCGGGAGGAAGGGTGAAGGTAGTATCATCAATAAGCAAACTCTTATGATAGAGTACACCTTCCTCTGAGCTAATATCATCCTCAAGATCAAAATAGAAATGATCATATTCCGGAGGAGATATGTCATGAGAGAGTTCACCGGAGAACTCTTCATGAAGAGAATCATTGGGAAAAACCTCAAGCTCAATAGATGTTTCGGGCTTGTCCAATGTAGAGTCACTATCCTCTACGGGGATAGGAGCTGAAGCTGGCTTAGCACAAAATGATTTGATCTTAGAAATGAGGAGATTTACATTGAACAATTTTTCACGAAGTATCTCGTCCTCAATTTCCAGATTATCAGAATCTCTCACTTCCTCAAGCTTAGAAGGTAAGTTCTCGACATAATCGATGTCTCCATAAGATAAAGAATCGTCAAACGAAGTACAATCGTTGTCAGAATCGGAAAACATATCAACATGATCATTTGGAATGTCAAGAGGAGGGTAAGAATCATCATCAAGAGACTTATCACACATATTACCGGAGATAACCTCAGACTCACTTGGGATTGGGACAAGGCTCTCAACACTAGACGATTCCATTTCTGGAATAGTGCTAAGAGGCTCGTCCCCCATTATGAGAGAGTCAATGGGAGCTTCGGGTGTGATTTCAGTTGACAAGCTCTCATAATATTCCTTTATTTGAATAGTATCCTCATCATCATCGTCATCATATCTTATTCTTATATTCATCTGCTGAAGCTTACACACCATTCTTTTCATTTGTAGTTTCTTTCGAATGCGTATTTCTTCAGAACTTTGAGGAAGATTACACTCCTCGTAATCATTGAAATGCTGTGAAGGCTCGGAAGTCTGATGACTGATGGAATATTGTGGGGGTTGGAAATTGTCAAAACCGGGAGAATTGGAATTGTGAAAATTTTGATTCATCGGTTGACATTCAAAAGTCGCATGAGGACCCCCGCAATTCTCACAACAGAGATAATTGGGAAAATAACTTTCACCAAAGTTCTGATTGTAACATGGTTCCGGCTCATAGACAAGCGGAACCCGTGGTGGACAATCAAAACCGTAATGAGAATCATTCCCACAAAACTCGCATGAGTAGGATTCGTATTGGGGTTGTGGAGGTAGGTAGGAAAAATCAGGTGTTTCATTTGAAATGGGATCGGGATTACCGACAAATTTGTCTCCGAAACTCACATTGGTACATCGCCGACAATTTCCACCGTTAAATGGACCTCCACACCAGGAACATGTCAAATACCATGACATAAAGAATTAAACGGATAAGAGGATAAGGAATGGAGAATTAAACGGTTATAGAGGATAAGGAATGGAGAATTAAACAGATTAGAGGATAAAGGATGGATATTTTTGGATTTTTGAAAAACATGCTATAAAAACAAAGAATGAAAATATTTTTGGTGTTGTTAACACTTTAGGAAAAGTGTTAATGAACTTTTGGATTATTGATAACTTTACAAAAGAAAACTGTTTACAAAAGGTGGTATATGTGCAAGAATGGGTCTGAAAAGGTTCAACACACGCTAAAGCCTCCCGCAATGGCGCAAAATTTGATCTATGCTAAACCGTCAAGCTATCTCACACAAGCTAGCCACTTGTGAATGGCTAACCGTAAGAAACTTAAAACAGTTAAAACACAAATGCAATGAAGATCAGGAGAATATAATGAATTCACGGGTCGTTAAGTCCCACGGAGACTCAATGGTGTGTAAACACTAATCAGACGATAGAATGATCACTAAGGATAGTGATCAGTAAAGGTTTGGATTGGAAATTACACTACTGATTGATTGGAATGGAATTGGAAACAGAATTGGAAAGCACAACAATCAGATAAGACAAGCGTAAAACGTATGTTTAAAAACTACGCAAACGTACCAAATAAAAAATGAGATCTAAGAAATAAAAGACCTAAAAATATGAAAATGACATTTTGGAATCCTAAAAATAAAATAAAATTATTAGAAAAAGAAAATTATTTTTACAACTATTTATTTGATTATTATTAATTAAAAACTATTTTAAATTATTTATTAATACTCTAAAATAAAAGAAAATATGAAATAAGGCTAGAAAAATAAAATTATGATTGGGAAAAATCTAAAATATTATAAAACTAATTTTAAAACTGAAAATATATTTTTTTTACTTTTTAATTATTTATTACTAATTAATTATTATTTAAAATACACTTAAATACTAGAAAATATAAAATAAACCTAGAAAAATGAAATTTCAACTTGGAAAAATCTAAAATATGATAAAACTAATTTTAAAACTGAAAATATATTTTTTATGCTTTTTATATATTTATTAATAATTTAAAACTATTTAAAACTAATTAAAATGCTAGAAAATACTATTTAAACTAAGAAAATTATGGAAAAATATTTTTTTGGCTTTTTATATTTATCTTAATCTAGGAAAATTGAAAACATATTTTTTTAAACTTTTTCTGATTTATTTGGATTAAATGCTAATTAAAAATGCTAGAAAATGACATAAAATGTAAAAAAATAGCAAATGAACAGTGAAAAATATGAAAACTTCCAGATAAGTCTAAAATAATATTCTAAATCTATGAAAAATATAAAAACATGGGCTTATGTGAAGGATTATGAAGCTGCAGTGAAAAGTGCTTATGAATAAGCACTTGTAATAAGCTATAAGCTATAAATGAGACCCAACTGAAAGAAGAAGCTATAATATGCTAAAATGACAACTGAACAAGCTCAATGACTTAGAAATAGGCACTAAATAAGCCAAAATAAGCATAAGTCTTAACTGTTGCACATGGCAGTTTTTCAGAAAAAGGGGTCAAAAGAAGCTAAGTAAAAAGCACTTAATAAGCTGATTAAGATTGAACTAGTATTTTTCTAATTTAGTTAAGCAGTTAAAATTTAATATCCCAAAGTCTTAAGTCCTAAATCCTAATGATAAGATCACAGTGAAATTGTAAAGTTTATTTAAAAACTGCTTCTAGGAAATTTTGACTTTTTATAAAATGAACTATGTTGACTTTTATGAACTTCTAATGATCCTAGATGATCTAATTGAGTGTATTAAGCTACTATAAGACTGAATTAGGCTAGATAAACAACTTATACACTAGAATGCATGATTATACAATTAAAAATCTTAACAGTTATTAGTTTAAGGCAAATTTAGGTGATTTTGACTTTTTAACTAATGAGGACTAATTTTTATGACTTGACTGAACTAGTATATCCTATTGTGACTTATAACAACAATAAATATCAACACAATTGGTCTCTAGCACAATTTTAACACCAAATCCAAACACCCCTTAATGAAGGCAGTTTTGAATCTTTAAACACTTAAACAAGTTTTTAAACCAAGCAAGCTACTAATTAACTTACATTAACTATATTAAGACAGATTTGAACTAGAATTAACAAGCTTAAAACACATAAACTAAAAATGCAAATTTTTGAGAAATTTCTTACAAAATGAGTCCATGCACAGGGGTGATAACTGATAACTGATAACACATCCTATGGCTTTCCACAAAGCTCTATACCCAAAAGCAATCCAAGTTACCACCATGCTTCAGCTCCTTTGTCATTTCTGCATCTTCTCCATGGAATTTTTATTTTTAGCTTATTTTTTTGGAATTTTTGGTAATTTTGGAATTGTTGAGTAAAACTGGTTCCTTGAGTATTCTAAGAGCTTAATAGCTTTGTCAAAAGCTTATATGAGCTTAAGATACAATAACAACAACTATTAATAACTTTTTGCAAATTATGAGAATTTGGACATAAAAATAGCATATACTAAATTCGTGAACCTTAACTGAAATTGAGAATTGAAACCAGTTTTTATTACACTAGAATACAATTACAAAGTCTTTTGAAAGCTTGAACATACACTGAAATATTAAAAAAATTAAAACGACATTCCAAAAATAAAATTACACTACTGCTTATTCTTCTTCTTTCTCTTCTCTTATTTATACATCAAAAAGCATCCCCCTTGACTTCTGAGCCAATCCCACTTGCATTCTTGGCCTTTGGATTACTTGACTAACTTTTGGCCATCGATGAGATTTTGGCGGGAAGACTAATATAGCAACTGGGGGTTTTGAGTGAATGAAAGGAGAAGCAATAAATGATTCTTGTTTTGTGTTGAAGTGGAGGGGACAAGGGGGTTGAAGTATGAGCTGGGGGAATGGTTGAGAGCAGGTGGGCAGAGAAGCAGTTGAAGAAGAAAGAAAAAGGCGGGTATTTGTTTGACTTGGGAGGTGTTTGACCAGGGCTTATATTAAAAAGGGGGGGGGGGGTCCAAATTGAAGGGTTAAATGGAAAGGCAGGGGTCACAAGGAAATGGCAGGGTCCAAATGGGTGTTTGGGCTTAATAATAACAAGGACCTTATGTGTAATTTCTGAAAATCAAGGGACCAAATCTGCCAATATCACAAAGTTGTTTCAAGGGACCAAAACTGACAAGCTTCCATAGTACAAGGACCAAACTTGACATTTTCCAATTTTCCAAGGGCCATTTTTGCCAAATTTGAAACTTGAAGGACCAATTTTGTAATTTCTCAAAACTTTTGATATTTTTCACCAAAGGACTAATTTTGACAAGTTATGATTTTAAAAGGACCTTTGGTGATTTTTCTTTTGAAATTAAGGCTCAGGGACTATTTCTGACAACTTTTTGAAACTTGGGGGACTGAAACTGCCAATTATGCAAACTTAGCTCATTTTTCATCTGGTTTTAAACATTTTGCATCTGAAACATATAAAATGCAATTTTGGAATATTTTCAGTATTTTGATGCATTTCTGAGCATTTTTAAACGTTTTGCAGTTCAGATTTAACCAAAAATGATGAGTATTTACACACTCATCACTTCACAAAAAATAATTCAACAGTACCTTCTTCTACGTGTTCTTTTATGAAGTGATAGCGGACACGAATGTGCTTAGTCTTTCAGTGATGAACAGGATTTCATGATATGGCTATGGCACTTTTCGAGTCACAATACATAGGTATTTTATCAAAAGTAAGCCATAATCTGTGAGTTGTGTTCTCATCCATAGAACTTGAGCACAACACGCAGATAGAGACACATACTCAGCTTCAGCGGTTGAAAGTGCAGTACAATCTTGTTTCTTTGAAGACAAGCTTACTAACTTTTCACCCAAAACTTGTGCTCCTCCTGATGTACTTTTTGCTGTAACTTGATCACCTGCGTGGTTCGCATCTGAAAAGGCAATTAGATCAAATCTGGATTCCTTCGGATACCAAAGTCCCATTTGAATGGATGTCTTCAGTGCACCGAAGATCCTTTTAACCTCTTTGAGGTGCAGTTCGGTAGGCTTTTCCCTAACAGTGCTAATAAGTAAACAGCAAAATGAATATCGGGTCTACTAGCAGTGAGGTACATGAGAGAACCAATCATGCTCCGATATTTCTTCGGATCGATGGGTTTCCCAAATAAATTGGCTCCAGTTTTTGGTGAAGTTACCATTGGTGTACCGATCGAGTCACAATTATCCATACCATGATTTTTCAAAATCTCAGTTGTATATTTAGATTGATTAATAAAAATTTCACGAGGGGACTGATGTATTTGTAAACCAAGAAAAAAATTTAGTTCCCCCATCATGGACATTTCAAATTTGCCTTTCATGAGATTTTCAAAATGTTTTGAAAGATTCGGATTAGTTGACCCAAAGATGATATCGTCCACGTAAATCTGAACAATCAAAATGTCATTGTTATGTTTTCTTGTAAACAATGTAGGATCAACAGTTCCTTTGGTGAAATTGTTTAGAATAAGGAAAGAGGACAGTTCGTCATACCACGCTCTCGGAGGTTGCTTTAAACCATAGATTGCCTTTTTGAGTTTGTAGACGTAGTCTGGATGTTCCATGTCTATGAAGCCTTCGGGCGACTCACATATACTTCTTCTTTCAGAGTTCCATTCAAGAACGCGGTCTTAATGTCCATCTGATAAACCGTAATGTTTTTGTGAGCTGCATAGGCTAAGAATATCCTGACTGCTTCAAGTCTAGCTACCGGCGCGCAAATGACTCTTCAAAATCAATTCCTTCTTCCTGTCTGTATCCTTTGGCCACGAGACGAGCTTTGTTGCAAATTACAGTCATTTCTTCATCCTTTTTGTTCTTCCATAACCATTTGAGATCAATGACGCGAATGTCAATTGGTCTTGGAACCAGATCCCATGAGTCATGTAGACGGTATTGGAGAAATTCCTCCTGCATTGCTTCTATCCATGCATTGTCTGCCATTGCCTCCCGAATGTTCTTCGGTTCAATATTGCTAATTGAGCAAAGGTAAATGCACAAGTCGCAATCGGTGGCAAGTTGGCGTCTCGTTTGAATTGGCCGTGAAGGTTCACCAATAACTTGTTTAAATGGATGGTCTTTTGTCCACTTCAGAGTAGAAGGATACCGTTGGTTAAACGTATGCGAGTTAGATGGTTCTAGTAAACTTGAAGATGATTCAGCTGATTCCGTAGCAAACGGGTTTTTAAATAAGTCTTCATCTAACGTTGCATTGTTCTGGTTTTGTGAAGGTTCTTCTTGAAATGATATGTTTTGGTTTTGCTCATCAACTGCTGGTAAAACTGTTTCAAGAATAGGATTTGCAGAAGTCGATGTAGATGACGTTGATGGAGTTGGTGCATTGGTTTCGACCGTGGTAGATGCATCTTCTATTGGTGGTGGTGGATGATTTTGAGCGGGTGCAGCGGAATGATGGTTTGATGCATTTGTCGAAGTTTCACCATAGTATTCATCGAACATTAACTCAAAGAAATTCTCCCATTCTTGTTCATGAGGTGTGTCAGCAAAAGTTGATGGAGCTTTTTGTTGTATGAGTCCTGAACTGATGTATCCAGAAGTCTGCATGTTTGGTGCGGGTTCTAATCTGTTTTGATTAGAAGCCATTGGATTAAGCGCGGGTTCTAGAGCGAGTCTCTCAGAAGCCATTTGTAAAATTTCATCAAAATTCACATTCATCGTCTCCATTATCCTCCTAGTTCTTCTGTTATACACCCTGAATACCCTCGAGTTATCTGAGTATCCAATGAAGATTCCAATATCACCTTTAGCTTTCAGTTTTCCTAGCTTTGTGGGATAGCACAAAGCGCCAAACACGTGAAGGTAAGAGATATCAGGTTTTCTGTTGTTTACTAGCTCATATGGGTTTTTATTGAATCTTGGATGGATTAGGGATCGGTTCTGAGTAAAACAAGAAGTGGCAACCGCATCAGCCCATAAAAATAACAGTGCACTAGAATAGATTAGCATTGTGCGAGCAGCTTCCACAAGAGTACGATTTCTTCTTTCAACTACCCCATTCTCACGTGGAGTTCTAACAACTGATGTCCGATGTGTGATTCCAACATCTTCAAAATAAGTTCTTAACTCGATTTGTGAATTCGTGCCGTTGTCTGTTCTTACAACCCTTACGGAGTTTGAAGAAGTACTTGAATTCGCCTTAAAAGTGATGATGATGCAGTGCGTCGTCTTTTGATCTCAGAAACCTAACCCATGTATATCTTGAATAATCATCGACGATAACAAGAATATACTTTTTCCCATTAATGCTTTCAACTCTCATTGGGCCACATAAGTCCATGTGCAACATATGCAACTTAGCTTCCGAACTAGGTACGGGTTTAGGTTTATATGATGCTCTTTTGCTTTTTCCTTGATCGCATGATGGACATAAGTGATCCTTGGTGTATTTGAACTTTGGAAGTCCATTGACGATCTTGTCTTTGGCAAGTTTGTTTATGGTGTCGAAATTGAGATGGGATAATCGTCTATGCCACAACCAGGACTTTGTTCCAGATGCTCGTGTCACAAGACATATTTGTGATGAAGAGGTCATTTGGTTAATGTCGATAGCATACAAGTTTGTATCACGATTCCCAGTTAAGAGATTAGTGCAATCCAAGTTTCTAACGAAGCAAGCATTTTTCCTAAAAGCAACCTCTAAATCTGCATCACAAAACTGCCCGACCCTGAAAACAAATTGTATCCCAACCCTTAGACATAATAAACCCGAGTGATTAAATAATTTCCAAAAGGTAGATCTCCATAACCCATGATAGCTGCTACATGATCATTTTCAAAACGTACGGTTCCCATGAATTTCCAGACGAAATTGATCAGCAGCTTCAGATTCCTGGTCATGTGCTTGGAGCAACCCGAGTCGACGATCCAAAGACATATTTCGATAACCTGCCAAATACAGAAGAAGATGTTTTTGGAAACCGTTTTGATTTTGGTTCCTTTGGGTTAGAGGTAAAATCCTGATCACACTCATAGAAGTTTTCTATTGGGTTTACTGGTTTAGCACTCATTCTACCATTCTGAAGTGTGAAAAATCTACCCGTTGGTTTCCAAATATCATCCCTAAAGTAAAGAGTATGCTTCCTATCAGTAGTGTAAGATCTAAATCTTGCAACTAGTCTTCCTATTGGTTTAGCATAAGTTCTTTAAGGAACGTTCTTCTGAACAGGCTTAACATTCACATTCTTAGAAACACAATCATCATGAATATTAGTTAAATATTTCTTGCAAGTTAAACAAACAGATTCAACACATTCATTAAACTTAGCAGGTTTCATAGGCTCATTACATTCAGATAAAATGTCTTTCTTATTACAAAGCGGTAAATTCCTAGGGTGGTCTTCTACTTACTTCTCTTTATTCAAGCTACTACTCTTAGAGGCATGCGAGACTCTATTGTTCCTTGTATTGCTCTTAGGTTTTAGTCTGCTGCTCTTAGAGGTGCTTTCTAGTCCTGTAGAAGGTAAGACACACGCATTAGGATTCACTTTTTTTATCAAGAGAAGTGGTTTCGGCTTTCCTAGTCTCTTTAAAGTGCTTTTCTAAGCTTATGTCGTTTGTTTCATATGATTTAGATGTAGAGGCAGACGCATTAGTGGTACTCATCTTAAAAAGGCTAGGTGCTAAAACTTTTGGTTTCTCGATAACCGCTTTTTCATTTTCAACAATCATTTCTTTTAGCTTAGGCAAGGCAGGTGGAGTGACTGGTTTTGACAAATCATTTTGCTCATTGACGTTTGGAGGATGCAGAGAAATAGACATTTTTGGCTTAAAAACATGTTTGGGAACATTTGCTTTCTCCTCAGTCAATGGTTTTGCAATCTTAGTATCCACAGCCTTTCCTTTTTGACATTCCAGTTGAGCCCTCAAAAGATCATTTTGTTCTTTCATGTCTTTGTAGGCACCCTCATACGACAGTTTGTCATACTTGCATTCCTCCATTTTTCGATCAAGTTGTTTAAAATATGAGACATTTTCTTTTTCAAGTTTTTCAAAAGCTTTTTCATATTTTGAAACAATTTCGGAGGTCTCAGACTGGAGTCTTTCATGATCTTCAACAGAATATATTTGTAAAACAATGGACATGATATCGGTAGTTATAACATCTTCGAAGAGAGAATCATTTAAATTTTCCAAGACTTTGATGTGTTCAACACTTTCATTAGCTTTCTTTACCAGGGATTTATGATCCTTGACAAAGTCAACTGTTTCTTTCAAAAAGGCTTGTTCAAAATGAATTACCCTTGCACTGATGTTATTCAGCCGAGATGCAATTTGAGTTTCAAAAAACTTTTTCATTTCATCATCAAAACTAGAAAACTAGATATTAGTTGTAATATTGGTTTTAGATTTAACAGTCTCTTGAAGTCCCCCAATTCTAGTTTTAAAGTCATCTAAAATACTTCTAGCATCACTTGTGTTAAAAGGATTGTTTGAAGAAATTTGTTCGACTTTCGAAAGAGATTGTGAGACAACTACAGGAGTTGAAACTGGTTTTGACACACTGTTTGAAACACTGGACGTTATGGAAAACTTTGAATTTTCTTTTTATGAAACAAAAGTAATTCCAGAAATTTTGTTCCATTTGTTATAATCAATTGGTTTTAGATCTGGGTTCTTTTGTTGCATTTTTGATCTACTCTCATCAGATAGTTCTAACGTTTTAAGAGAATCACGAACAATTATGGGTTCATGCAAAGCTTTTCCATTATTCAACACATTCTGATCTTTCTGAGCTTTCTTGAGGAAACAAGGAGGTGTGTTACCAAGAGCCATTTTTTGTGTTGTATGAAAATACAAATTTGTTTGATTAATTAGCATATTGGTGGATTTGGCTGAATGACCCGTTGTAACAAGCAAATTTTCTAATTTTTTGATTTTTTTTTTCATTTTTATCAAGAATTTCATCAAGAAGAGAATCTTCACGTTTTGAAAAATCAGCAATCAACTGTTTCTTCTCTTTTTCAAGATCAGAATAAGTTGCTTGTTGTTTAGAAAGTTGGTTTTTAAGATCAGAAATTTCCTAGTTTAAAGATTTTATTTTCAAGTTCAAATTAACATCAAGCGTGTTATACTTGATTTGCAATTGTTTTTCTTTTAAAACAGAATCTCGATAACCAATTTCTAATTCTGACTCTTTGTTTTTGTGAAATTCAAAGGCTTTTGCATTCTCCTTGTACCTCTCAAACTCAGCGGTCAATTTATCATTCGCAGCCTTAACATCGCGATTGACCTTTTTAACTTTCTCAATTTCAATGCCACAGTTATTTATCAATGATTCAAATAAGGCACGTGTTTCCTCATCAGTCTCAGTATTTTGTGCCACACAGCCTCCATTATGATGCACATCTGGAGTTTCAGAGATAATATTGCTACTACTCGGATTGTCCAAGTATGTATCATAAGTGGGTGCTGGCGTCACAGAATGTTGTTCGTTATGAGTAAACACATCAAATATGACACTGTTATAGCATGGATCAATGATTGGTACCTCAGATACTGCATTGGCGTCATAAACAGGAGGTGCGTCAGAATCAGTGTCATACTTAGCTTTATGAAGATTTGCCATGAAGATGCAGTTCGCATTGACTTCCTCTAGGTCTTCCAATTCATCCATAAGGGCAAAAAAATCATGTTCCTCAGCACTCAACTGCACCCCTGCTTCATACTTTTGTGCCAACAGCATTGCTTTCTGAAGAAACGCATAATTCTTCTTGTTTGGCTTAGTGGGACAATTCCTTGCAATGTGACCTACTCCTTGACAGTTGTAACACTTAACCTGATTGCCCTGATTCACATTTCTATAATTCCCAACGACTAGAGCTGCAACATTCCCATTCTGATTACCCACTGTTCTATTCCCAACATTCTCGACCCATCGATTTCCAACATTCGACCCAACCGATTACCCTGATACGGAACCGCCTGATTACCCATGTGAAATCCAGTAGCATATCCCTGTGGATTCCCAATAACACCAACCATTTGTCCTTGATGACCCATATTCACACCCGGCTGTGCAATTTGCCTGTTGCGAGTGTTAGATGAAATCCTTTGGTTGTTATTAGTTGGTGTAGAATAGCGTCCTTTGAATACTTTAGACAAATAAGCAAATGCATTTGACAAAGCCTATGTTTGTTCAGCTTCATGGTCGGTGATTCCATGTTTCTAGTATTGTGGATATTGTTGTTGTTGAATGACTTATTGTTCTGGTGGATAGAATTGTTGTTGAGGGATAACAGCTTGTGGTTGTGGAATGTATTGCTGCAAGTTGTTGTTATTGGAAGATGATGAAGGTTGTTGTTGTGTGTTCACTGGAGTTTGAGTCTTTGCAATTAGTGCTAAGGGATCATGATTCTTTGTCAATCTTTCTTTCCTAACTTCATTGCCTTCAGCTTGGTTTTGTTTCAGAAAATCTTAGAGTTGATCAAAGTTCACCTGATGTAAGTCCTTTGTTTGGTTGACAATAGTGACATATCGTCCCCATTCTTCTAGAAGATTGTTGAGAAATTTGATGTTACTCACGATAGTTCTGGGTGCCAACTTGTTTCTGATAAGCTCATTCATCAAAGTGTAAAACCTTCCATAGTAGGATTCAATGGATTCTCCTGGAGTTGATGTAAACCTCTCCCATTCAGTTAGCAGCTTGTTCTCCATGTCTTGTTTACCAATTTATGTTCCATAACATAGCCATCTAACATGTTCCCACATATCGTAAGCAGTTTCACAGTATGCTCTACAGCAGAAGATGTCTCTTGGTAAACCCAGTTGGACAATGTGAATTGCCATGTCATCTGCTTCAACCTGTTTGCTATCCTCTTCAATGTATTCTGATTCATATTGAACACGAAAAGATGGTGGGACGGGAGGTGTTGCATCAGGATTTCCAGGGTTTTGGACTTGTCGAGGCTTGAAGGGTCCATTCGTAATGGATTGAATCATGAGTTTTCCATTAGGTTTGGTCTTGATGTAGCGGAGCATACGACTTGTCCATTGAAGATATCCACCTTTTTCTAGCATAGGAGGACGGTTTTCGGCACCGGCTGCATGAATGTCTTGTTGAGTAGCCATTGATGAAGGTAATTGATGATAAAGTTGTTGTAGGATCGATTCAATGATAAAGGAGTTGTGTTCTGATGAAGATTAAGCTTGGTTGTTGTAGTGAAAATTTGGTCTAAAAACTTAAAAACCTCAATAACTTCTGTTCGGAGCGTTTTTAGGACTCGAAGGTTGACCCTAAAAGTTCATTCGGCGTGCCAATCTCCTCGTTCTCACGGTCGTTTTGATGGGTAGAACGCTGAAAACGGAGTTACGGTTCAAAAGTTATGGCTGTTTGAATTTTTGCTCAAAATATTACTCGTAAACCTTGTTCTTAGGCGTAGGATGCAGTGCTTATGCGTAAACTTCCTTAAGCATAGGATTCCTTAGGCGTAGGATGAAGCTTATGCGTAAACTTTACCTTACGCGTAAACTTAGGTTAAACGTAAGCTTATACGTAGACTAAACTCTTATAAGTAGAGTACCTTACGCGTAAGAATTAACTTAGGAGTAGAAGTGCTTACTCGTAAGTTTTTAGGCTTATGCGTAAGTTTAGGTTTAAAACAAAAATCCTTTACACTCGTCCAGGTGTAAAAGATATCCACAAGTCGAAATGTTCCACAAACTTATCCAAGTGAGGGAAGCACTGAGTAACTGTTGTTGCACGAAGAAACGTCACAAAATGCTTAAGCGTAGGATTTCACTTCTTACGCGTAGAAATCCTTACGAGTAAAACTAGGGTTTTGACTTTTCTTATGCGTAAGAATAGGGTTTTGACCAAAAGGTTGCTTACGCGTAAACTGCCCAGAAATGTGTAAAACATGATTTTTCACCCAAAAAAAACGTTTCCAAATGATTTCTTTTGCACAAACTTCTTCCAAAACACTTAAAGAGCAATAAAAACTACAACTTTAACCTTAAAACCACGTAAAAATCACTCCTAAACCATTGTTAGGCGATTGATACCAATTGTAGGACCTTGTTTTTTTCAACCTTATCACATATGCCACTTTATCACACAAGTATACACGTGAAACAAACACTTATGCGTAGAAAGATGAAGAAGAAAGATGGTGACTTGAAAGTTATATGTGTGTCGTGTATGTTGAGAGAAATAAAGATGAAAACAAGAGCTTCTATTTCAAAGGAAAAACACATACAAACACACTCAAGCACACCCCTCAAATGGTCATTTGAGGGGTATTTATACTTCCATACATATCACCCTTATGGGCTTGGGCTTGGATTGGACAATAACTTACATAAGGCTAACTTAATATAACTATTAGCCATTTAGCTTAGCCCAATCCACGAGCCCGTTGACTATTCTAATACGATATCTAATACACGTTACAAAGTTCCTAAACGTGAATGACCATCACTTCTATTAAATATTATTAAGGCTAACACTAAATGTGCCCAAATCTTCTAAAAAGTTGCTCATTTAGCATATTTTTTTATATTTTGGGCATAAATTACCACCTCTAGTAATACTTAGCAATTCGATTTTGTTTTTGCTTCCAAATGATCTTCGAGATGAAAAAGGGATAAGTTTGGTAACTTATGACTAGATGCAGAAGATACAAAAAGTAGTTTCACTTTGCGTAAGCCATTCAACAGACAAAACATATCTATTTAATATGTTAAAGCACACTATGTCAGGGGTAATATTGTCATTTAAACGAAATAGTTTTAGTTTTAGCAATATGTCACAAAAAGGTAAGTTGTCAAAAAGTGTCCTCTTGAATAACATTAATGCAAATTTCCCTATACAAAATGCCTGAAAAAATTTAAGGCTCGAAAAAGTTTGAGATCGGATTGCTGGATATATATTTGAAGCTTGTTTTTGTTGTCGGGATTAACTCAATAAAAATTTTACTCTACTTAATCATATCAAGCTCGAGTTGTTTAATAAAAACTCGATATGTATCCGGCTACTCACACGTACATGTAAGATATCGATCTATCATATAGTTTTGCCATTCTGAAAATAACTGTTACATAACTTGCTTTTTATTTTGGGTTAAGGGTTTGGTACACTAACTTGCAGTTCCATTTGATTTCATGCAGCTACTACATCATAATAATGTTTCAATCCAGAAGCATCCATATCATGTACTTGTTGTAGAGAGAAGCTCTAGTTTCCATGTTTTTTGACTTCTTGTTTATCTTTACATGGCATCTTTGATACCACAAAGGACCATCTGGTTTCCTTTAAAATCGGCAAACCCATGAACAATAATAGCTATAATAACCTCGTCCTCAGAGCCGGCTCTTGGGGTAGGCAGCCAAGGCCCAAGCCTAGGGCCCAACTTGTATAGGGGCCCAAAAATTGATTATTGACATTGATTATTGACTTTTAATGAATATGAGTACCTGTTTAGCACCTGTTTAGTACTTGTTTAGCACCTGACTTTTAATCAATAACAGGCCCAATGAATATGAGTACCTGTTTAGCACCTTATTAACATTGATTATTGACTTTTATTTAATTTATCAACTTGAATTTTGGGGGCCTATTTTTTTCCATTTGCCTCGGGCCTCGTCTTTTTTAGGCATTCTCGGAGACGGCCCTGCTCGTCCTACATCAGTATGGGCTAAGATATCCGAGCACTCGTGGATTAGCTGGCTAAAAGTTTGGAACTCACAGTTACCCAAAATAGAAGTCATAACTAGTGGACTAATAGTATGCATTTATCATGGGTTTTAGCTGATCCGGAAGGATATTGACAAAGTCCATCACCTCAGGGGCGATAATAAGAGTCATTTGGATTGAGTGTATGTGTGTTTTGAATTCAACATACTAAAATGATTTAGGTCAAAACTTTGTAAAGTTATTCTACAAAGTGTTCAATTATTATTTTTTTAAGAGAAATGTAGATAGCTATTATAGTAACTTTGGATTAATCAATTATTGCTTGAATGAAAGTATATGTAATCTAATCTAAGGAAGGAGGGAGTGGTACCCTAATACCCTGGGTGTCACATCACCTATATCCAATAAAAACTCTCCAACTCAAAACTACCAAATTCTACCCTAACACTACCCTAAGTGGAGGGAGTGGTACCCTAGTACCCGAATTTCATTTTTTTTTTTTTTTTTTTTTTTTAATACATAAATTCACATACAATATTTAAATTAAAAACATACCATTTCATTAAAAATAAAAACATTACATAATACTTAAAAAAAATACACATTACATAATACTTAAAAAAAATACACATCATTCTCTAAAGTTTCGAGACCTATTTCCCGATGACGATTTACGCTAGTTCGGCTAGACCTTGCCGTGTCTTCAAGATACTGAGCCGCTAGTTGAAGCATATGTTGCAACGAGCTACCCGTGGATAGCTCGTCGGACGAAGACGGAATAACGTATTCGGAAGAATCGGAAGACATTTTTTGTGGAGAGATTAGTGTGTGCTTTTTTTGAAATGTGGGGGTAATTTTTTTTTTTTTTTTTTTTTTTTTTTTTTTTTTTTTTTTTTTTAGAGATTAGTGTGTGTTTTTTTGAAAAAAATGAGTGTATGTTATTTGGTTTTAAAGGAAAATTTTTATTATTTTTTATTTATTTATTGCATATAACCGTTGGACCTCCCCCAAACGGTCGAATATTTCAAATTTATGCATGCTACTCGCTCGAGCTCACAAGCCGATTTTGCTTCTCGATCCAGTTACCCGATTTGCTAGGGGCGGTGTACCCGCTCGGGTTCATGTGCTCGATGGCACTACCCGTGCCCACTCCCTCCTCCCTAAACTACATATGATTGAGGGGAAGGTCACTCCCTTCATTAAATGCGCTAAGACATTTTTTTAAGCATTGCAACAAATTAAACATATGTTACAACCATTACATCTACATAGATTTCAAGCAATTACAATTACTTAAGCAAAATGTACAACTAAATTATGCACTAAGGCAAAAATATATTGGCGTGTCAATATCTACAATTAATATAATCTATAACACACCCCGTCAATTAAAATACAACTAATAAAGGGCATTTTACAAACCAAACAAAGTACTAAAAAAGATAAATAAAAATAATCTATAAAATGCAATAATGACACAAACATTGATTTTTCACATATTTTCAATGATCTAACCGAAAAAAAATATATATAAAAAAGTATATCTAATCGGAAAATTTGAAAAAGGAATAGATATACGATGTAGATGATTGGCGAATCAGAAAAATCTTATAAGGAAGTTGTTGGTAGAAGACTCATGTTAATGAAAAGAGAGTTACCCAAGGCCTTTGGTCAAGTGGTATGTGAGTTGCCTACTAACCTAGAGGTTGTTGGTTCAAGCCTCGCTAAAGGCATTTGTGAGATATATCGTGAGAGGTGGTATAAATGTGAAAAATTTGACGTTCTAAAAAAAACAATCAACTTAATGAAGAAAGAGGGCAACACATAGAGGACTTGATCATTGGTATCAAGTATTAACGGTGGATGGATAATCAGTGTTAATGGTGGAGTGAAAAGACAGCTAGTGGTGGAGGATTGGGTTTGATTGAATTAGAAAAATAGTTTGTTTGTGAAATGCAATTTGGCCTAGAATGCTCTAATGGGCATTCGATTCATAAAAGAAAAAGAAAAAAGGATAAAAAAAAAATTATATAGAGAAAAGTTAAATATAGATCCAACATTTTTTAAAGATTCAATAAACCAATCTTTGTCATCTATTTTTTTAATCAAAACAAAAAAAATAAACTTTCACCTTTTTTTAAAAATATATCTCGCAAATCGTTAATCATTACTTAAAACGAATCATATCATCGCGATGAGAATTAAATCATCTTTCTATAGAGGGGCACTTCTATATACTTTCGACGAACTTTTTTTTCAATTATGTTTGGAAAAATCACATATGATTCGTATCACAAATCTATGTGATTTATGAAATCACATGTGACTTTTTCAGACGTAAATGAAAAAAAAATAAAAATAAAAAGTTCGTCGAAAATATATCGAAGTGTCCGTCTACTGAAAGATAAAAAAATACTCGTCGCGATGGTGTATTTTTTTTCACTTGACGATTTACCGTTTGCAAGATATTTTATTTTTTAAAATGATGTTAAAAGTGGCGCCTTTTTTTTTTTTTTTTAATGAAAAATAAATGAGATTTATTGGATCTTTAGATAATTTTGAATCTATATTCATCTCAACTCATCTAAACGCTCGTAAAAGCAAACGTTTTCTTCCACCTTAGACTTTGACAGAGTTTATTTTCATTCTTATTTTTGTTTATTTATTATAATATAAATTATATTAACACAATATATATTATGAAAATAAATTAAGTTCTACTAATATAATCATAGTTATCAACAATAAACATAAGACATGTTTGCAATGTTTTAAAATAAAAAATCTTATTTAATCACTAGAATGTGAAATTTTTATACCAGAAAATATGTAATAAGCTTATCACATCGTCTCTTAAACTTTATTGCAAAATAAATTTCCCTCTTTCAAGAAAATTATTATTACAAAAAAAATATAATATCAAAAAACATTAATCACTACAAATTCTTATTACAGGGTGATGAGGTATGTCCTCCTCCGGAGGAGACAATCACAATTAACTCCAAATGTTTCTATGACAAAACCAATCTATGATGAGGCATTGTCTTTCGGGAGAGTTGTCGACCCATGAGAATGCCTGCTTCCGGTGAGTTAATCGCTCACGTGAGTTGTCCTTTCGGAGAGAGGTATGCGCTTTCGAGAGAGCATTGTCCTGCCAGGATAGCAATGTTTGCTCATGAGAGCAATATCTACTTAGGAGAGCAATGTCGCTTCAAGAGAGCATTGTTTGCTCGGAGAGCAATGTCTACTCGGGGAGGCATTGTCTACTCAGAGAACATGTCTACTCGGGAGGCATTGTCTACTCGGAGAACATGTCTACTCGAGGAGGCAATGTCTACTCACGGGAAGCATTGTCTACTCGAGAGAATGTGTTTACTCGGGAGGTAGAACATTATCTCCATCAGAACTAGCAGTGACAACCCGACACATTTAATGCGATGATGTACGAATGGCATAGGCGTCTGGTCCACAACTAGCATGAAGACAACTTTGACCCCGAGGACCAAGCACGGTGCTCGTCGGTATATATGCTTCCCTAAAAGACAACTTAGCTTCCAAAAGAGATATGTCGTGGAGCTAATCTCAGGTAGTATAAAAGGAATGGTTCACACACATGAAGAGGGACCTTTTTCCCACACACACACTTCGAGACAGACGTCTCACCATGCTTACTCCACTTTACTTATCATTTATACCAAGTACTTACTCTTACGCCGGAGCTTGGTCTCGGACTAAAAACCCGAGGCGAGCTAACGGTGTTCTCTCTTATTTCAGCCTACAAGAAGAAGGAGGCTGCAGCGGAGTCTCCTGAAGCTTAGGGTTGAAGAGCATCTACGAATATTTGCTCAAACATTGGCGCCATCCGTGGGACCCTTATACCAATCTACTAAGTTCTAAGCAATGGACGGTTGTATTAGGGATTCTCATCTGGAGGAAGGGAAAAACTTGAACACCGAGATACAAGGGACTAGGAGGACTCCACTAGGAGGAACCTCGGTTCCCGCCGGACCAGTTCATGAAGGACCTTCTTCACCATTCATGAAGCAAAACTTTGAGGTGTTAAGGATCATGGTCAAGGAACTTGACAATATGGGCAAGGAGAAAGCAACCCCCCGCAGACTCTCGTGCGGAGGATCACGAGGTGCTAGACCGGAGGAGTATCCAGTTAGTCAATCCGCGGAGGTCAGAGGATAATCCTCCTATGGATCAAGGTCATGTGAAGCACCATTTTCCCCGTACCCACTAGTTCTATCCCACATATCAGTTGCAGATACTTGTAAGTGCTTGAACTCTTTGTCTTAACACGTTCTAAAACTGCCATGCGGAGTTAAAAAGCACATAAGTAGAGTTGGTATCGAAACTGTTAATCTTGCCTTAGCCTCTTGTAAATGATGCATATTACCATATCTGGAGTATATATCCGGACCTCATGCCTAAAACACACGTTATGCATGAAGTAGCACCCTGTTAGGCTTTTTAAGAGCATGTATAGGTTACACCATTCGGAAATATGATGTCATATGGTGGTGTCTCCTCAGGAGGAGTGTCTCCTCCAGAGGAGTATCTCCTCCCTAACAAGTCAGTAGGCTTGACTTAAACTATAAGCTTGTACCATGAAATTGCACCGTGAGCTACACTCCAGATATAAATGTTCTTGCGAAAATGATTAACATATGGGTGGTCGAATACCCATCTTTAGGGGTGTGATCCGTATAGAGCTAGTATGCAAAGGCATAAAAGTATGCACTGAATACTCCATTACGCGATAGGCCTCGAGGCGGCGTCTCTTGAACCATCCTAAGGTCATTGACATAAAGTCTTATCCCACTATCGGGAGAAAGTTCATAAGCGCCTATTAAGCATTAGCACACAATGTTAGAGCCTTAACTTTAAGCTAATGCCTTACTGCATGTATCGAATCCGGAGGAGTTATATTTCCTTACTCCCCAAAAACTCCGATCCTGAGCTCTGTACGAATAATAGCTCTAATCTCTTGAGCATGCTCGGTTGTGCGCTCATCAGGAGTAATATGAGCAGACTCATCCTTTGGGCGTAATGAATGAGAACTGCGTGCTTCCTCGTCGGAGTAATACTACTATAGCCAGAGGCATTGGAACCTTATAGAAGAGGAGATAGACGCTATTCGCTTCTTTTCTAGGTTGGGATCTCCAACTTTGCCCCGGCTAAAGACTATTTCCTTTATGTCATAAATAATGGGAGGAAGCAGAGTAGCTAAAACAACCTTTGTCTAGGTTATGTGATTGGACTTGTTATCAAGAAACAATCAAATAACATCGGATGGCTCGCTACCTCCGAATGTAAAAGGGTAACTCCTATTAATGTGTTCCCCATGGTGAACGTGCACCATCGGTGGTTAGGCGACAAGCTTTGCTAATTGACTCTGTAGCGAGAAGGCGGGAACACCCACCCTTCCTTTCGCGCGTATAGGCTACCAGATGACTAGCTACATCGGTGGCGGAATGTACACACACTATTACTACATTCCTGAGTTGGCAAGTTAAGCAACTCAAAGGACTTAGGTCCATGATACATCACAAGCAGGAGGTTCCTGATGCGTGCCAAACAGTCAAGCTAAATCACTCAAGCCTGCCACTTGTGAATGGCAGACCGTAATAAGCTTAAAACTGCCTAAACACGAATGCAATGAAGATCGAGAGTATAGGGTCTCCCGGTCGTTATGTCCCAAAGTGAGCTATGCAATGGATTATCACACGTATAGTGATCGAGAGATTTGAACGGAAAAAGGAATTGAGATTATTATAACTACAGGAAAAGGACATAAACTACAAGGGCTTAAATGCAAATTAAAGGAGATTAAAAAGATAAAAAAAAATATTAAATAAACGCTATCACTATTTGCAAAATGATGTTTTTGCTTTTATGTTTTTATAAAACTGAATTAAAATTTACGCGACGTACAAATGAAAACGTGAAACTTACACAATATTAACCCTAAAAATATGAAAATGATATTTTTACAATCCTAATGATAAAATAAAATTTATAGAAAAAGAAAATTATTTTTATAACTAATTATCTAATTAAAAACTATTTTTTTTACTATTAATTAATAACCTAAAATACAAGAAAATATGAAATAAGGCTAGAAAAATAAAATTATGAATTGGAAAAGTCTAAAATATCAAAATAGAATTTTCAAAACTATTTTTATATTTTTCTGATTATTTTTGTATTTTTTATGAATTTTAAACTATTAAAAACTAATTAAATTACTAAAAATTACAAAATAAACTATGAAAAATCTGGAAAATTACTTTTTTACTTTTTATATTTATCTAAACCTAAGAAAAATGAAAAATTATTTTTTTGAACCTTTTCTGAATTTTTTTGTATTAAAAGCTAATTAAAAATGCTTAAAAACTAATTTAAATTAAGAAAAATAGCAAATCAACTTAGAAAAATCTGAAAATTTCAGGAAAACTCTAAAATGATATTAGGAAGCTAGGAAAAATAGAAAAACAGGTGCTTATGTGCAAGAATATGAAACTGATGTGCCAAGTGCTTATAATTAAGCACTTGAATAAGCTAAATGAACACCAACAAGCACCAACTGTTAACAGAAGGTATAAACTGCTAAAAGAGCTAAAATGCAACAAAAAACAACAGGCCTACACTACTGAAATACAAGATGTACAATTTTGGCTATTTGAGTGAAATGCTTAAAAACAGTTGTGAGGGGCCATTTTTGAGCAGAAAAATAAGCACTAGAATAAGCTGGAAACTGAAAACCAACAAATGGAACCTAGACTAGACCTGGGTGAGAGCTAATGGACCAAAGCTGACCATGAGATGAGCTCAAATGAGCTTTAGACAAGCTCTGCAAGTTCTTGTCAAACGGTTATTCATGCCTGGGCATTGAAGTGATTTGACAAGCTTCTTTGAAGCTTGTGGAGCTGTTGTAAAATTTTGCAAAAATCAGTTTAAAACACTAGCCCATCTCAACTTGTAAACACCAAAGTACCAAATCCTCTTAACCAAAGATAATCAAATGACACATCTTCAAAGTTTTGCACAAACCTACTTTTTGGCTTTTGACTTTTTATAACAGAACTGAAAACTTGACTTTTATGAGTTTTGATTACAAATGCTTGGCTGATTTTGATGTTAAATGATGAAACAACACTGATGCAAGCTAACTTAATGACTTTTAAACCTATATGCGGTTTATAACTAGTGAATCCCACAAAAATTAACATAGAAGCAGTTAGAGTATAGTTTTGACTTTCACAGTGCTAATGCCCAAGATTATGACAGATATTGACTTAATGAGGCCAAATAAGGTTAAGGGAACTGATTTTAACGACCAAGCAAAACTCTAGCTCAGTTTTAAGGACTAATCCAAACACTCCTTATGTAACTAAAACACAAACCTTAACTCTCAATGTGCTTGACTAGTGGGAATCTCTGCTAAATCTAACTATGTCTAACCAAAATGCATCTACTTGCAAGAACAGAGCCAACAATTAACACTAATTCAATTATAACAATATAATACAGATTTGAGCAAAAAAAGTGACATAAGGGTAATAAAAGCTTACAGTCAGTACTAAGGTTTGCACCAAATGGTTGAATACCACTCGGATGAGCTTAATCCAACACCACTTCTGGTCCAAGTCAAAGATTGAATCCTCCCCTGCTCCAGTTGACTTTTGTTGACCGAATTTGTATTTGATTGAATATCATCGATTTGAGTGAAACAGACTCACCAATAGCTATAGAAGTTAGTCTGAATCAAAAAGCTAAAATCAAGCTTATAGAAGCTTATGAAACTATATTGCACTTATTTTTTATTTTTCAAGAATTTTTCTTATTTTTTACTTTTTGGAATTAAGAACAACAAACAATAATCCTAATGTAATAATCTCTTGAGGAGACTATTTAAGAATCGAAAAGAGTCGAATAAGCATATACAAGCTTATTCAGATTTGTATAAGGTCCAAATTGAAATTAGAATACCAACTAGTAACAATGAGATTAAAGAGTGATAACAGATTCTATTAAGATAAAACTTTGAATACACCACATCAGAGTTACAAAATGGAAATTAAACTTTTAGAACTAATTTAAGGTCATTGATATTAAAACGACATACATTGTTGAAAATAAAACTAACTACTCTCCTTCTTGTTGCTTCCTCTTGCCTTTTTATACACCCAATCGGTTTCTCTCTCTTTCTGAATAGTTCCGGCATAAATATCAACCATTGGATGCCTTGGGTGGATCTTAGCCGTTTAAAGGTTTTGGCCAAAAGTGGTTTTAACCTTGGGGTTGAGTGGGATTGGTAGAAGGCATTTAATGCACCCCTTGGAGTGTTGTGTTTGGAGGGGGATAGGGGTGATGATGGTGGAGTGTTTGCAGAGGTTGCAGGGGGGGGAATGATGGTGAAAATGGTAACCCGTGAGTTTTGGAGGGAAGGGATGAGTCAAATGGTTTGGTAGGGTTATTAATAATAGAGGGGTTCAATTGGCGGGGGTCACTTGGGTAGGCAGGGGTCCAAAATGGTTTGTGACAAGGGTCTAAGGTGCAAAAGGGTTTAATATATCAAGGGCCTTGTTTGCCAATTCTGAAAATAGGAGGACCATAACTGCCAAATCTGCAAAGATGTTTCAGGGGCTGAAATTGACAAATGTTAATAGTACAAGGACCAAAGTTGCCATTTTCAAATTTTCCAGGGCCATTTTGCCAATTTTCAAAGTTGGAGGACCAAACTTGTAATTTTCTCAAACTTTTAACATTTTTCACCAAAGGACTAAATTTGACAAGTTATGATTTAAAAAGGACCTTTGGTGATTTATCTTTTGAAATTATGGCTCGGGGACTAGTTTTGACAAATTTTGAAATTTGAGGACTGAAAGCGCCAATTATGCAAACTTTGCTCATTTTTCATCCGATTTTAAACATTTTGCATCTGAAACATATAAAATGCAATTTTGGAATATTTTCAATATTTTGATGCATTTGAGCATTTTTAAGCGTTTTGCGTTCGGTTGATTAAAATGATGAGTATTTACACACTCATCAGTTCCCGTGGAGAGACACCTCCTAAACATCTTAAGGATGAACCATCTTGACTTAGTTTATGAGCTTGTGATGATCTACATAGGGGATTGACATCCGATGGTGCAATCTTTGATCAGGCTAAAACTTCAACTAGCCAGTAGCCTCCTTCGAAGTGGTGAAACAACTCCTCCGGAGTGATGGTAAAATAATGAATGTAACAGTTAGTAACTTGCTCATAACCTCCTCTTGAGTAGAGGAACAATGTCTCCTCCGGAGTAATGATGCAATCTTTGGTTCAGCAACCTATCTGGTTAGCTCATAGTCTCCTCCGAAGTACAAGAACAATGTCTCCTTCGGAGTGATGTTATAAACTTTGGTTGAGTAACCAATCTTGTTAGCTCATGGTCTCCTCCAAAGTGGTGAAACAACCCCCGGAGTGATGGTAAAATAATCAATTAATAACTAGCTCATAATCTCCTCCGGAGTAGAGGAACAATGTCTCGTCTAGAGTGTTGGTATGATCATTGGTTGAGCGACATATCAGGTCAGCTCATAGTCTCCACTAGGGTAAATGAACAATATCTCCTTCGGAGTGATGACATAATCTTTGGTTAACCAACCTATCTAAGTCAGCTCATGATATCCTCCTGAGTAGAGGAACAATATCTCCTCTAGAGTGTTGATATGGTCATTGGTTGAGCGGCATATTAGGTCAGCTCATAATCTCCTCTTGGGTAAAGGAACAATGTCTCCTTCGAAGTGATGGCATAATCTCTGGTTAAGCAACCTATCTAGCCAGCTCATGATCTTCTCGTGAGTAGAGGAACAATGTCTCCTCCGGAGTGATAGAATAATCTTCGATTAAGCGACATGTCGAGTCGGCTCATAATCTCATCTGGAGTATAGGAACAATGTCTCCTCCGGAGTGATGGTATAACCTTTGGTTGAGCAACCTCTACTTAGCTCTAATAATTACTCTCTGATAAGTAGATACACCGTATGGAGAAGGTAGAACGAGGATATTGATCCAAGTGTTGAAAGCACCACTGTAAAGTGCTATGTCAGCATGCGTTGTACATAAGAAGACGCTATACCAATATAGAAAGGTAACACAAAGATATTGATCTAATTGTTGTACTCGAACATTGGAGCAAATGTATTTGGTATTATAACTTTACAATGTGTGATTATGGTCAGTGCCATCAACAGATACTAGTCCTGGTACATGCGATGTTTGGCACACAAGCTGTTTCAGTGCACTGAGTAAATCACACGAACGCCAGACCCAGGCACTAGGCACTGAGTAAAACAATTTGGACATTGCATTTGTATATGTTGTAGTGTGTATTTATCCAAGTGTCACAATATGTCCGCACATATAAAGCCTGCATCGGTAGGTGTTGCGGCACATATGGCACGTCAATCTATGTGAGTGTGAATTACTAACATTCATGCATTTTGAGTTAAAATGAAATCAAAATCAAGCGCCGAACAATACTATATAAATATACACCAGCGGTTCCGGTGGCTACCACAAACATTCGATTGAAACACTCCAAGTAAAGCAACCTCCGATCGAAGCCCGCCCTAGCTCAAACCTCTGATTGAAACAACTCAGCCGGATTGAAACTTCGGAGTATTCTACAAAAAAGAAAAAATGATCGAAATAAGTATAACATGAAACACCTCCGATCCAGATCTAAACTAGCAGACATCAAATCTCAATTGGTTATGTCTCTATGCTTCATGTTCGCTAAGTTAATTTCCAAGCAAAATAATATAAATAACACAAATGACTATTGTCAAGCGTGTTATGTCTTTTGGGTACAGTCCTGGCATCATTATATTGAGGATATTTGCTCATAAAAAACAGAAGGAAAGAGTATGTTACATTCGATCGAGATACCTCCGGACGAGCTACACCTCCAATCTACACACTCGTGACCGACAATCACAAATCAACCAACCCAAACCTACGATCAAGACTAACCCTCCAACTCTGATCGAAACAAAATGAAAAGATGGAGAACCTCAAGATAAACTAGTAATGAGGTAATCGATATGAACTAGTCGAGATCTCCAGTGGAGACCTTAGCTCGAACCTCCGGACGAGTCACGCTCAAATACCTCTGGACGAACCAAGTACCTCCGGATGAGCCAACATAACCAAACGAGACTCGTCTCACCCCAAACTTTGATAAAATAACTCCTCCCCACCACCACCAATCGAAACCTTTGTTCGAGACCTCTTGGTATAATCAACTACCTCCGTTCGAGACAACTCCGATCGTGCCCCTTCACCTACGATCGAGACATTCACCTCGTTAACCTCCGAGTGAAAATCTTTGTGTAGTCTCCGATAGACCTGCGATCGAGACTCTCTCAACACTATGAAAGTTTCATATGGAGTGTTCAGTTAGCAGTTCGAGTTCTCTTCATGAGCTCTGATAGATCGCCTTTATCACCACACACGTCCGAAGTTTATGGGTAGGCTTACAAGCTCAAATCTTGGGTGCTTGCATACCACACCTTATACCATGCGAGACCTTGTCGGTTCACAAACTAGCACATCTTGATATTCTGGGCTATGTACAAACTGGAGCAGAGGCCTTTTATCAGGACCTCCGCTACTTGACGAACTTATAAACTTCTAGCCACTGTAGCTCATGGTTACGTAGGATGGTTATGGTGTATGCAAGTACCAAAGTACCTACATAATAACCAGCATCACTAGCTCACTCTAGCTCTACTTGCTAATGTGTTGTAGTAGATATTCTCTTTTGCTTTTACAAAAGTAAGAATACTTAAAAATGATTTAAGGGTCATTATTAATACTCGATAGGTACTTAGTCACAACAGATTTTCGGGTCTGAGTTAGTGAGATCTCTAAATAATACACTAAGGTGGTTTATCTTGATGGCACATGCCCTCTAGGACATAGGTTGGCATTCCTTAATTCCTAAGTGTAGACCGTGTGTCTCATTTAGTGATAGTGTATTAGTTGGCAGCCTACTCATTAGGCAAGATAAGTACATAACTCTATATATCCTACTTTCGTGCATTACTTGTAATAATTTTAGTGGACATATCATTACATTATGATTCATTAGAGATATTGACAAAAGCTCGTGCATAACATAACACCCAACGTGCTTTGATGGATTGTAATTAATAGTAAGGTGTTAGTTATGTATTCATGGACGCATATTTTGTAGTTTGGTCCAACATAATTACCTCAATCTTTTTCAACTAGGTGCATATTAGTAAATATGTACCCCGAAATAAAGATCGTATTTTTATTAGGCATGTCCCTTAGCGGACACTTGTTTCCTCCAATACGGGTGAAGGCTATGGAGACACGTTGGATAGGCTATAGTCCAAATAACACCTCCAACACCTCCTCTACACGAGAAGCAATCTTTAAAAGTATAACTTGCTAGGAACCTCAAGGTCACCACATCAAACTATGGAGACATGATCCTCGTTAATAGTCCGATGGAAACACTACTTATGTTTGTGAATACAACTCCGGATGAAACCCATAAAATAAAAAACTCACCTTTGTGTTTTGTGAAATTCGGTGAGTAGAAACCTCCTCCGATGGAGACCTCCGGACGAAACCCATGAAAAACACTCACATTTGTGTTTTGTGAAATTCGGTGAGTTGAAACATCCAAACCCAAACACCTCTCCGAAGGAGACCTCCAGTCCGAGACTTACAAACAACTCCGATTGAGACTTACAAAAGCCTCCGATTGAGACTAAATTGTAGCTCCGATCGAGACAACAAAAGTCTCCGATTGAGACTAAATTGTAACTCTGATAGAAACAACAAATAAACTCCTATTGAGACTGAAGACCACCTCCTGTCGAGCACTCCGATCGAACACTCGGTCAAAGTAAATGAAAGTAAAAAAAAATTGTGGGAGTAGAAATGAAAAGTGTTGTGGAAAACGCTATGTGTAAGGGTTTGAAAGCACACAAGCCCCCACCTATCCAAAATAAGTTGTTGGGCTTTAATCTGGGCTTACGAACGAAACCTTTCGTTGATGCTAGATCCGAACGAGATACTCGAGCGGGTAGGCAAAGAATTCTAACCTTAACCTCCGAACGAGATACTCAGCTGGTGAGACACGTTTTCAGAGTCTAGTACCAACTCTTTGGCAATACATTAGTACTAGACTGGGGGGACATGATGAGGCACATGGTCTAAAACTATTAGTGTGTTCGAAAAATCACTTAGCCTCCGAACGAAACACTTGGACGAACGATCAACCTCTCTAATTAGCTCAGAACTCTGACATAGAGGCACAATATCGACACGACTCGCAATTGACAACATAAGGAACATTACTTGGGAAGTGGATTCGCTCTAGTTTTGACTATGGAGACATGGCGTACAATTCATCACCAAAATACGGTATGAATTACCGGACGGGAATCGCCAACCAAATCGATATTCTTCTCCGCACCCGAACACTTGTACGACTATGAATGAAAATTATATCATCAATCTAAGCACCTTCTTCATTCGAGGGCTCACTAGAGTCTGCTTGGGAGCCTTACTTGGTCAACCTCCCCTTTTTGGTTGCATCAGAAGGCTCTTGCGACTTAGTAGAGGATTTTCGCTAGGTCGATGCCTTTGCCTTTGCAACCAATTTGTGGTCCGATCAAGTGGCAATTATCTCCTCCAGAGTAGGCACAGGGATAGCCATGTCTTTTAAGACAGGTGAAGTAGTATTGTAGTGACCCACTCTTGTATCAAACTTCAAAATTTAATGGTATTCTTGGAAATTCTTTCATCCTTGATCGAGACATTGAGCGGATAGAAAAATTCTTGAGAGTACCAACTCTTTAGCAATTTTGGCCTCCAAACCGAGACAAGCTTTTTTTTTGGTCTAGTACCAACTCTTTGACAATACATTGATACTAGGCTGGGGGACATGATGAGGTATGTCCTCCTCTGGATGAGACAATCACAATTAACTCTAAATGTTTCTAAGACAAAACCAATCTATGATGAGGCATTGTCTACTCGGGAGAGTTGTCACCCATGAGAAGCTGTCGCCGGTGAGTTAATGCCTTTCGGGTGAAATGTATGCCTTTCGAGAGAATGCGCTCACGTGAGTTGTGCGCTTCCGGGAGAGCATGCTGGAGAGCATTGTCGCTTCAGATAGCAATGTTTGCTCATGAGAGCAATATCTACTTAGGAGAGCAATGTCTCGCCCAGAGAGAGCATTGTTTGCTCAGGAGAGCAATGTCTACTCAGGAGGCATTGTCTACTCAGGAGAACATGTCTACTCAGGAGGCATTGTCTACTCAGGAGAACATGTCTACTCGGGAGGCAATGTCTACTCGAGGAAGCATTGTCTACTCAGGAGAATGTGTCTACTCGGGAGGTAGAACATTATCTCCATCGAACTAGTACTGTGACAACCGACACACATTGTGCGATGATGTACGAATGGCATAGGCGTCACGGTCCACAACTAGCATGAAGACAACTTTGACCCCGAGGACCAAGCACGGTGCTCGTCATTATGTGCTTCCCCTAAAAGACAACTTAGCTTCCAAAAGAGATATGTCGTGGAGCTAATCTCAGGTAGTATAAAAGGAATGGTTCACACACATGAACAAGGACCTTTTTCCCACACACACACTACGAGACAGACGTCTCACCATGCTTACTCCACTTTACTTATCACTTATACCAAGTACTTACTCTCACGCCGGATCTTGGTCTCGGACTAAAAACCCGGGGCGAGCTAACGGTGTTCTCTCTTATTTCAGCCTACAAGACGAAGGAGCTGCCGCGGAGTCTCCTGAAGCTTAGGGTTGAAGAGCATCTACGAATATTTGCTCAAACACAGGGTATTCGCCGTAATGCTAAGATACGCTGCTAGTATTATATCTAAACTACATATAATAGCAAAATGGTCAATACTGAAATGTGAAAAAGTCAAGAAGTGAAAAGTGGAAAACCTTATATTCGGTAAGTCAAGAAACAATTGTATTTATCTTTTTAGTTCAAGAAACGATTCAGCTCTTTAATGTAGTAATGTAATAAAGTTGACTTGAAACTTATATATAGTAATGTAGTAAAGTTGAATTAAAACTTAGTAATGTACAATGATTTGATAACTTGATTATATGTAGTAAATATAGGAATGATTTAAAATTTGAAACTTCCAATACCAATGTCCATTGTATGCCAATCGTGTAGAAAAAATTATGCTTTATAAATTTAATACTTTCCAAAACATATCTTTTATAAACACCATAATCCTAATTTTCATTTTCAAACTTGTGCTAATTCACAGAAGTAGATGGAAATGGAAATGAAAAATTGAACAAAATGTTGATGATGATCATGAGGTTAGTACATTGTAGTCTCTTATTTTTCTTCATAAATATGTTCTTTTATTGCTTTACTTCATGGTCTCTGTTAATGGAAGACATCGCGGTGGATTTGGACTTGGAAGTTTAAAAAGCTCTTGTAAGTTCCTATGTCTTGTCTTAGATCCAATATATGCATCGAATTGACTACAAATGTCTAATGGTTTGTGCCCAAATGAACACAGTGCGGTGGAGAATGCATTAGGAGATGTAGCAAAACACAATACCACAAGCCATGCATGTTCTTTTGCCAAAAATGTTGCGTGAATTGTTTGTGTGCGCCACCGGGTTTTTACGGTAACAAACAAGTTTGCCCATGCTACAACAACCGGAAGACCAAGGAAGGTTGTCCAAAATGCCCATAGAGTTCATCACCAATATTTAATCAACAAGGTTATTCTAATGTTTATTAGTATTTATTCTTGCTTCAATTTTGATATTCAATGTTGTACTGTAATAGTGTTGAGGTTCATTTTAAAAACTATGAAAATGGACTAACGGTTATTAATCTATAGTCATTAGCGTGTTGTAATCCATTGGATGCTGTTATTGGGTCTAGCATGTGATTGAGCCTAAAATATTTCATATATTTTGATTGTATTGAAATTTAATTTATCAAATCTGCTTGAACTTTATCATAAGAAAAACGTTACAAATATTTATTTCATAGTTATATTTACTTTCATACATATTAATCATAAAAATGAGAATTTAAATATTACCATCAAAGATACCTGAGTTATCGTTGCATATTAAGATCAAAAGAAAGAAAAAAAAATAGAATAAGAGTTATGAGGAAGTAATCACGACTACATTTGTCATATGCACTTAAAAAAGAGATAACTCTTAAATATATCCATCTTCATTAAATATATGTGGCTAGAATTCTTTTCCACTATTCTCATTTCGATTTCTTTTATCATTTAATTAATTTTATTGAAAGCATATATCTTATATTCAGTTGATATTATGAAGCGATTCATGCACAATAGATGTAGATAGTCTAGAAACCCAATAACATGAAAACGTGCCATCTTGACATCACAAAGACATGAGAACACATATTATGAAAACTAGACGAATACTCGTTCATAGTAACGGGATTTTATAATGGCATGTAGTCATAGTGATATTTTGGTTATACAAAACGTTACACAAAACACTTAACCAAAATATTATTATAACTATATGCCACTATAAAATCTCATGAACATATATTTATGCTCTTTTTATTTCAAGGTCAAGGCTTCTAATAAATATAAGAAAATAACAACGGTATGTATCTTACATTTTACTAAATAAATTAAAAAGATGTACATGAAGAATCTTGTTACTTTGGATCCTAATTCTTAAACCGGTTTTTATTATGTCCAAAAAAACTTGATTATTTGCGGTTGAAGTATCATGATGGAACCTGGTAAGATTTAAAGCATAAGTATAGCATAAATATATTAGCATTTGTATAGCATAAAATGCTTTCGCTCTACACAACAAACGATCCTTTTATTGACCTTTTTGTTATTCATATTAGAACACGTCACACTTAACCAAAATTCATAAAATTGATATAATGTTTTATTTTCAGTTTTACTAAATGTTTTTATTTTTATATATTTTTTTATATATGTTAAGAATTTTTGTTTGAGTTGAATTATCGATTGTTATAACCGTTTGCAATTACATTTTGATATTTTCACGTTCTATTTTGAACGTTACACGACACAATTACTACAATATTGCATATCTAATGTTTTATTTTAAGTTTCATTAAATATTTTTATATGTTGTTTGATACATGTTAAAATTTTTTGCTAAAATTGAATTATCACATGTTACAACCGTTTGTAATTACACTTTGATCTTTTCACGTTCTATTTTGAACGTTATAAGAACCATAATATTGCATATCGTTAATTGTCTGCCGCTAGAAATCGATGCCGCTAGGCACGGTACTCGCCTAGTCATGCAAAATGTATAATGCATTCAGAAGTCGATGAGTTGTATTGTGACAGTGAATAAATAGCCCAAATTTAAGTAATAAATACAGGGCCAAACAGTCCGATAAGTAAACAAATTTATAGAATACATTGATTTTTCTCTCTTCCTCATCTAATGAAGAGGGGAAAGGGGTTATGAAAATCGCTGAATCTACGACTTGCATACATTTTATATAAAATCTTGAAATAGACCCAATACAATTGAAGAACAACAATGGCTAGACCTTTGGGTTCTCATAGTAAAGAACATGTTTCCTGGGCTTAAAGAGGTACCTAGAACCATATGTCGACCGAATTACATCAACAAACAGACGGATTTGCAGCTTAATATATAGGACGACTGGCAGCACAGCTAACGCGCCAATTAAAATTGGAATCCATAACAAACCTGAACTGTAAAGTACAAAAAAGCTTACACTAAAAGCGACCGTCATGGTTGTAATTGATATAAAAAGGGTTGCTAGACCTGCCATCAGCTTTTTGGGTAGTGACTCCAAGAAATCACGTTCAGCATAACGAGATGTGAGGATGGATAAGAAGATGAGAATTGATGCTGAAGATGTGAATAAGGAAATTGCATCTGCCACAACGAAAACCATAAGTGTTACTTTTGAACGGAACATAGGGATGCCGTTATCTTGGTTATATCCACCAGGAACCGTAAAAGCTGCTGCAAAGACTATGGTTGCAATAAGTGCCGCAACAACCATACATTGACTAGCCGTGTCTTTCATCCAGGTTTCACCTAGTTTAACTAGTTCTTTGTGTTCCTTGGTGAATAACTCATACGGAGTTAGACCGTCTTTGTTCTTTCGTTCTCTATAAGAAGGAGGAATCATAGCCTCAACTTCCTACAGCAAGAAAGCTATAATAGTTATACACTATATACACATCCTCAAATTAGCCAGATGGACAAATTGGGTTATGTGTCATTGAGCTAATTCTTTTTATTCGACCCATTTTAGATATAAGATAAAATAACCCAAACTGGTACATTCATAAGTAAATAGACCGAAGTTTCCATGTGTCTACTCATCATGAAACATAATAGAAAGATTGGAGAGGAGTATACGTACCTTGAACCACAATAGCTCTCGTTGCATTTGCAAAGCCACACCTGACACATCCTCGAGTCGCTTTTTCTTTGCCCTCTCCCCAACTAAATGCAGCATATTGTTTTCATTCTCGTCTCTGAGAGGAGTTATCAAATCCTTCATTGCGCCTATCTCGTACAATAGGTTATAGATACCCTCGTGCCGATGTTTGACAGCAATGTGAAATATACTTAACCCGTTATCATTTACCTTCCATATGAGATCAGGATATAGGCGAATGAGCTCAATTAGAAATTTAGTATTTCCCATCGCTGCAGCAACAAACAGCATCCGAGAAGAGTACGTTGACTTTGAACTTGAACTTGGTACAGCAGGCCCTTTATTTATAATGTTTTGTGTATTAACAAGCAATACGGAAGTATTTTTAGAAATGAGGTTTTGTAGGCGCAGAGCTTGATCTTCCTGTCCAGAAGTTGACGGCCCTCTGATTATGTTATGTGTTTCAACATGCATGTTTAGAAGATATTCAGAAATGACCTTCTGTAGCTCAATAACTTGCTTGGTGCCTTCCTTGATTATGCTCTGGGTTTCAACATGCATTTTCACTAGTTGTTTAGAAATGAGTTGTTGTAGTTGCAGAGATTGATCTGCCTTGCTCATCTTCTTATCTTGGTCAACCGAAGGAGGCGGCACTCTCATTATTTTCTCGGTTTCATCTTTCATTTTTGAAACATGTTCAGAAACAAGGTTTTGCAATTGCACAACTTGAACAACTTTTCCAAAACCTGACTTATCATCTTGCTTAATTGGATCAGGCGGGCCTCTGAATATACGATCAATATCTTCCTTTTTATATTTCGCAATATCTTTCCATATAACTTTGAGTAATTGCAATGCTTCAGTTTCCTTCTCATAAGCTCCCACATTAAAAGAACATAATGCAAATACTGACATCAACAACCAGAAAAGATAACAAATTGTTAATACCAAATATTTACAAGCAGAATATATATTTGTGTATGATGTCGGATCTTACCTAGATTAATGTCGTTCAGAAAAAAAGGTAAGATCAATTTTTATTAGGGTGCTACTTTTTAGAACAAACACAGGACAATGGAGAGGAAGCGACGTATTACGATACTAACTAAAATTGTTTTCAAACAATTGCTCACTTTAAACCGGTAGTAGTAATTAACTAAATCCACCGTCACATCACGATACACTCCCGCTACAAAACCACCGTAGAGATTAGCATGAAACCCACCACACAGCATATCCGACTTAAATATAAACAATATTTACAATACACTCACACATAATCACCATAATTTGGTTTGGTGAAGCCGATCACCAAACCTCCCCAAATTTGGCCGACCATGCATGGTCAATGGTGGAGTGAAATTGTTGTTGCCACGTGGTCATTGAACCACCACGCACAAACTTAGTAGTAGTACACAATTGCAAAAAAATGTGCAAATTTTGACTATTAGCCAATGATATAATTTTCTTTTGTTTTAAAACACATTTAATGATTTTAAATTGAAAATAAATACTTGATTTTGTTATGGACCAACTAAGGCAGTCTACTAAACACTTACCGAGTAAATTAAAGACAAGATGTACGAGCAATTAGAATGCATACCAAACATATTATTGTCGACACATTTCTCAAGAAGCCAACCACGAGTTTTATCTGTCCAACCACCTTCAATCAAATCGTTGGATTTTTCATACATATACCTTGCCAAGTCGTGATTTCCAAATAAGGCAGCAGTATATATTGGCATCATTTCTGGCTTACTATATTGTGAACCACCACCAGGGATTGACAACAACTTGTCATTCTTTTCCATCATAATTTTAACCGTCTCAATGTTTCCAGCTGCAGCTGCTAAATAGAGGGCGGTGTTATAGTTTGCATTTTCCAGTTCCAAATCTTCCTTTGTCATTAATTTCATCAGATTTGCCACAAACTTTTCCACCTTTCTGGGAACCTTTGCAGATGCCGCAACGTGAAGTGCGGTCTCCCCATTTTCAGTAATACTACATCTTACCAACCCTAACTCTATGTTGTCTTTATTGGTAAGAATTTTTTCAGCCTCTTTCCAGTTGCACTTAATGGAAGCTTCATATAGTGGAACACCAATTTTGAGGTATTTTTCTCTGGGTCCTTTAGAATAGTTTTGAAGCAAATGGTAAGTATTCGGGTTATCTTAAATAAATCCATAAATAAGCAACAATTCTAGTGCATTAAGCTAATTTAAATACCTTAATTTGCATTGGTTTGATACAATGATACATAAAAATCAAGCAGACTATAATCAAAAATTCAAAGTAACACGTAACACTATATATGAGAGCTGAAAATAAATTCCATCAATAAGTAGGCTTTATAGGACAGTGGGATACATAACGCACTTTCAGTGTGGAGTTTTAAAGGAAATGAAGTAACAATAGAGAATTGATTGACCTTCTCAGTTTTTGCCTATCTATATCTGCATTTGTAGCTTTGTCAATATTATCTCTGATGTATTCAGGATATTTATTATTATAAATTTTAATTATTTTAAGTTTACACATCTTACTCACGCATCCATTATGATGGTCTGCAAAATTAGGAAGACGTGTGAAAATTTGTGTACCATAGTGAGAAAGCATTACAAGTCTAGATGGCAAGAAAAGGTCTATTGTATTTGTTTGGCTAGTGGGTTTGGTACTTGAATATGGGTATCAGACCCTCAAAAGTAGGCATTCTAATAGTGTGATGGGTTTATAAACCCATTCCAATTACCATACACATAGTCATTCCCTTGTTTAACCAAACGCCCCTAACATTTTGGGGATGTTTATAAATTATGACATTGCAAGTGAAAATTTTATGAATTACCTACTAAAAGTTTATCTTTAATGAAAATAATGAAAAGGTTTATAAATAAATAATATTGCATAAGGTAACAATTTTATAAACCATTAATATGTTAATCATAGAGGATGTTTTTTTTTGGGTAAAAGGTCAAAGACCCGGTAAATAATCATAGAGGATGTTCTAAAATACATTAACATGACTGGTAAAATATCAAAATAAAAAACGTATCTCATAGTGTCGTGATTAAGTTGCCGAATAGTAAAATAAAAATACTTATCTTCGTCTTAAAATAATTGTCCACATTCAAAATGCACAGAGTTTTAGGAAATCACATCACAGGAACTATAATCCCCACTAATCATATATTCATTACTCACTAAAGTGTCTTTCAATTTGGTTGAAATATAAATCCAAAATTAACGATGTAGACAATTAATTTGAGATGAAAGAGTACTATATAATGAGTCACTTTTGATTTAAAATAAAAGAGTTACCCTTTTAATTCTGTGAATCTCAAAGAACAAGAAATTGTCACTTTAATAAGCAATTTCTAAACACCCCTACAGTAAAAAGTTTTTCAATTTTTTCGATTCAGGGTATGTTTGGCAAAATTAGTTGTAAACAAACTACAAAGTTAACATGGGCTACAAGTTGTATCACTTTTTTAATAAAAGTGTTTGGTAAAATAGCTATTAAATGTAATTAGTATATCAGTAATTTAAAATTTTAATAACTCCAAAATGTTTAAAAAGCTTCATGAATCAGCTTTTCATTTAAGAGCTATTTGTTTGAAATAAAAGCTTCATGAATCAGCTAAACCCTAAATAAAAGCTTGAAGTTAATGTATCCAAACGGAGCTACTTATTTTAGAGTAGATTATTTTTTGTAACAAAAAGCTAACAGCTCCCAAAAAAGCTCCTGCCAAACAGGCCCTCAAAATGGTACCACCGAAGAAGATTGGTCGAAAGTCAAAACTAAACAAAATCATCTCTAAGCGAGCGTCCAGTGGTAAATCTGGAGCCCCAAATCATAGCTAGAATCATTTTTTTTAATATATTAAATGGTCTATAATACATAATGGATATCATCAGAAAATACCTTCAAGTAAATATCTCTTAGCTAGATTTGGGCCTGACTTAGTTTGTGCTTGTGCTGGAACTAAGTTTTGGATTCCCTGCTGCTTATCCGTTAAGGGCTTCTCCTCTGCTATTGGACCTAATTGCACTCCTCCTGCAGGTTGCTTCATCTGCACACTCACATACAACAGAAATGTAAATTGATTAAAACTGAATATATTGTTTCAAACCATGATAATAATTTTAATAGAAGATTAACTGAAATACCTTTACTTCATCCATTGTTTGTTATGTATATGTGTGAGCAAGTGTAGATTGGAAAGCCTTGAGATGTGATGTGATTATATATGAACGTGCATTCTACTTAAAATAGACAGTACAACTCTGTTTGAGTCGAGGTCAATGACTAAATGAATTTAAAATACTTTTAGTAGGGTAGTGGGTAATATGCAAAAAGAGTCCTTGTGGTTTCGCCAAATTGCAAACGCGGTCTTTTCTTTTTCGAAAGTGCGGCGGTCTTCCCTGTGAGGAAATTTGAGTTGCACTTTTTGTCTTTGGCTAAATTGAAAAACAACTTTGTATTACTTTTTTTCTTACATTTCCCTGAATTTTATAGTAGCTTGATTTTCAAGTTTTTGAGAGGCCTAAAACTGAGACATAATAATATAGTTACTCCATTTCTTTCATTATTTTTCATTAATTAATTTTTTTAATGCGTTATTAACATCTTTATGTCTAATTTCAAGTGTAGTTTTTAGACATACAAATCATTTTTGTTTCTTTTAATATTCATCCACTTCATTTTAACACTTATTAATTTCCAGATTACATCGAAACCACCATCCCTATATTCTAGAGCCTTAAATCCAAATGAATATCCATCCACTTCATCTCCTTAGTGTTGGTTTTTATACCCAAATTAACTTCAGCTTGCATCGATACTCTAGTGTTGGTTTTGATGGGATTTTATGGTCGTTCCTAGGAAATCGAATGATGCTTTTGATGGGTTTTCTTGAAATGGGTTTGTATTTGAACATAAAATGATCATGTTTATGACAATGATTATGTGATTATGTTTTAAATAATATTTTTTGTTTAATTTGAAGATGTGTCAGTAAGAGTTGGTGATGTATTTAGTGTTTATGTGTGTGTTTTTGGTGTTGTCTGATGATGATTTTATTGGGTTTGAGTTAGGGGTTAAGGTGGTTGTTGACACGTGATAGTTTGTGCAATATAAATTGGAGATGAGGCGTAGGAAAGGTAATTTTGCCATTTCACTTATAGCATGGACAAAATTTGCAACACAAAGTATCTTTCAGTAACGATCATTGCATTTTCCAAAACTCATGAACTGTGCCTCATTTTGGTCAAATTGCAAGGATGATTTTTGCAATTTACTTCTTTTAGTAATTACTAGTTAATTTCCATATGACATCTATTATTATTATATATAATAAAATAAGCTTTTGTACAAGCCTACTAAGCACATTGCATTAAAAATTGGTTTAATGTCATACCATATTTAGCTTATAAGTACAATTGTTTTATGCAATACGTTTTTAAAGTCAAGGTAATAATATTCAACATTCAAAAACCACGCTCCTCCTCAAAAACCACCCTCTCTCTACACTTCAGAATACGTTTCAATATTCCAAAACTATGTGCCATACCATTTTCTGTGCCATACCGATTCAAATCCATCAAGAAAACATTTTGATTGATTCATTTGTGTGTTGGTGATGTGAATGATGCACCTGCAGAAAGAGCTGGTAAGTACTGATTTATTATAATCTATAGGTTATCGAATTATTAGTTCCATATTACATAATTTTGTTTCAATTCAATTATAAGATAATTTTCAATATAACTATTCAAATTTATTTGTATTTTACCAGAATCCTATGCACAAAACCTGACTTTGAGCGATTTGTTTGTACGTTTGGAAAGCAATTAAATTGTTCTTCATTTGCCAGTGATTTGGTAAGTATTGAATCTATTCAACTTTTTTTTTTTTTTTTAGGTTTTTGATGTAAATTACATACTTACGATGTCTGATGATTCTATAATCTTTATTTTTTGATTATAGTGCAGGGGCGTTTGGTGAAACTGGATGAGGACAACACCAAAGCTTCTGAGGATTAATTGAGATGAGTTTCGACTTAAATAACCAAGTTTTTTAGGGCTATACTTTGAATATGGATTATGTTAATGATTTTAGTATGTTTTTTGTTTATAAAGTTTAGTTTTTTTATTTTTTTCGTATTCTTTTATTCTGGAATGAATTGTTAAATGTGATGTGATTTTTGGAGGAATTGGGTATGGATTAATGGTTGGTGATATGTTTTTAGTTGTCATGTATACTTGATGATATACTTGCATGTGTATTGGGATAAGATTAGGGAACAAGTTTGGGATAAGATTTAGCACTCAGAACTCTATTTGAGGTACTTAACAATAACCCATTTTGTGAAGTTAATATTGTTTGAAGTTAAAAAATGGAAATAAATGAAAGATATGTAGCAAAGTTTTATGCTTTTTTGGCTAGATTGCTTTGTGAAAATCCTTTGAATCATCGAACTTTTTTATAATGAGATCCACGTTCGAATGCAAATGTTATTTCAAAAACGCCACGTGTTTGTGTAGTTTGTCATCAAGATCAACTTCTTTATGCCTTTGGAATTATTTATTTCACAGGGGTTAACAGTGCTGGCATCGTTTATGCATCTCTTGTGACTTTGATTATAAATGCTACCACTTCTGGTGGTTTTAAAGAATGATGCTCCTACGTTAATGGTATTTTGATCTTTTAACTCTTTACGTATGTTTTTTTATCGTTGTATTTTGATAATTTGATGATGGTGATTTATATATATTAAGAGATGTTAGGATAATCAATTTTTTTGTGTACCTATAATTTGCGGGTGCAACACAATCCCTTAGGGCAGGGCTATTCTTGGTAACTCATGGAACATGTCGGAGGTGCAGCTTCAATTGACCAATCTTGTGAATTTGAGTGATCACGACAGCTTCTCAGCCGCATACTTTAGGGGTTCATATGAAGGGCCAACTGACTTCGAAATTTGGTTACAAATGCACAAGGTATGTATGCTTAGACATATCAGCGTACTATTATCATTCTCACACTGAGTTTTTACCGAAATTCATGGACCGGATAGGATGATTACTGGCACTCCCCGATTATTGCTGAAGAGCGAGAAAACATCTGAGTGTGGAGCCCTGTACTATTTAAACTTCATTCCAACGAGCTGCTCCTCTTCTACAAGATCGGCCCTGATGTTCAAAAGTATGTTTTAGCCTTTTAGCTTTCTATGCTTTTGAACAAACAAGTTCTATAAATGCAACTGATAGCTAACATGTTTGATACCATAGAGTACCTTCAAATTCTTTTACTAACTTACTATCAACTTCATCAATCTGGTCATGGAAGTTCAACAACCCATTTTCAACAGGTAGCTATGCAATACACATACAAAGATCAGACATGAAATGATAGATTTTGCTAACTCTATATAATGATATTCTCTTCTCTGTGTTTTCATAATCTTTTCATTGTTCGTTCCTGAACCTAAGCTATTGCCCTCCAACTAAAGTTAATAGAAACTTATAAGCCTGTCATGTAAGCTGAGCTAAACACCCCTTTAAAGTTTTAGCTTTCATATTGTTGATAATAGTCTCATAATAACGCAGTACAAATTAGGTGATTATCTTACTTTTTGGATTATGATATGTTCAATTATGCGCTCACTTTTTGGATTATCTTACGAGGTTTTATTGGTTTTCGCTTAGCTGTCGTTGTATTTGAGGTGAAAAGAAGTGCAATATCAGAAGCTAACAAAGAAGAAATCTGTAAGCATGAAATTGAGGTAAAAGTTATAGTTATTGATGGTTAGAATGTGTAATTTAATGTTAATGTTGCTAAATTTCAAACAGGTTTTTTCTGTCGAATAAATTTTTTTTTAGAAAGCCAACGTGGAGAAGGATGTTAAGCTTTGCTGCTGATATAAATGGAAGATAGCCGAATCCGATTGGTAGAAACTGTTGGCATACCAGGTGAACATTTTTCTAAAGTGAAGACCCAACTCCTTATTTAAGCTCATAGCTCATTGATGAATGCAATCGAGTCCTACAAGGCAATGTCACGAAACAACATGTATGCTATACATGAGCATAAAAGGAGGAAAAAATTTCTAAAAGTTTTCTGTATTGAATTCATTATGTCTTTGTGATTGCAATGGTTTCTCGATGGATGCAATCCAATTCTCAGGTGGCTACAAGAGATGTATATTGTTTTCCATGCCAGTAGTAGTTACTGATGTTTTTCCTGTTTAAAATGATTAACGTTACCCTTCTTATTATGTGTCTTTGCAAGGGCATGGCTTGGAGCATCAGCTGGTAAGGTTAGGTGGCGTTTGGGATTGGTTAAAGACTCATCATCATCTATCAAGGAAGTTCGATCAGAAACCTACATTACATACAGAAGCTGTATCACTCCTATTAACCAAGAAAAGCTCTTCGTTCTTGGATGATGAGGTTTATTTCTTTCTTTTTCACTACCTATGTAATTAGCTTATTTACAGCGTCGAGAGCTCTTCCTATCAATCAATAGAAGTTTATAAATATAAGAAATAAAGCAACTATTTCTAACAAATAACGTATAAAATCTAATCAGTCACCAATTATTTCTAACAAATAGGAGTCTGAATATATGTAAAAGTGGATAAAAAGTAGGGAAATTAGAGCAATTTCACCACTACCAGAACCTTACCACATACCATTTAACTGAATCTGATAATCTGTTGTTATCTCAACGACTATCCTAACTATGTATCCTGATACACTCAATTAAAAAGCATGAATGATACTTTCACATTTTTGTTCGAATTGAGTAAAATTTCCTCCGCTATCTTAGTTGATGTCTTATCTAATTTTTTGTTCAGTTCCATAATAAGATGTAGCTTATGTTCGGATCATGTGTTTAGACGTAAAAGGGAGTACAAAACACCACAAACTGGATTAGTATTTTGTCACTTATCGATTGATTGGAAATATGCAACACAACTCAATTTTCAGTTCTTTTATACTTACTTATTAATTTAGTCATTATATTACGAGATGCCTTCACAAAAAGGTTGAATTATTGGTTGAGTACTCATTTTGTTTTAGGCACTACTAAATTGCACTTCAAATACCATACATAAGGGAATGTATTTTGTTTCGACAACCTTTAGGGATGTGTTACCACAGATTTGTGTTAGACACTATTAAGACACCGTTGTAATCATTTTCATTGTAGGCACAACACTAAACGAATAAAATACAGTACATAGTTTGTGGTTTATCTAAACACATGATGTAACACAACATTCAGCATAAATTATAAGAGTTTTTAAGAGAATTAGTCCTGTTGTAAAATTCATCATGATGCGAAGATCTGAACATTTTATTATATTGCAGATACGAACGATGTATTTACATCAGTTATCATGTTTGTTAATTTTGTTTTACAAAACTTGATACTGAGTGATGACTTTTCCTCTATTCTCGGAGAAACCAATTACTACAAGTAAGTATTCTATATCATTTATAGTGCATTTTGGCAGTTAATTAGTGGTGACAAGTTTTGACCAGTTTGTCTATAAATGGGCTGATTTTGGGTATGTTTATCTCTAACGGTTCAAACGGGTTATACTATAAAATTTATTGAAAAGGATACGGGTCAAATGGGTAAAAAATTATCTAAAATGGTACTCCAAAATTACTATCATGATGCGAAGATCTGAACATTTTATTATATTGCAGATACGAACGATGTATTTACATTACTTATCATTTTTGTTAATTTTGTTTTAAAGAACTCGACACTGAGTGCTGACTTTTCCTCTATTCTCGGAGAAACCAATTACGTTATAGTTTGCTTATTCCTTTTTTTGATTATATAATACGTAGTAAATGCCTGCATGTCGTACTTAACTAAAAAACTTGCCGACACTGTGACAACTCGTAATTTCAGGTCATTTTTCAAATTTACTATTCATGTCGGGAATTTACTATTCATCGGTTACTATTCATCATTTTACTATTCATCGTTTTTTAAGTCGATCTGATATTCTGAGAACGTATTTCAAAATTTTACTATTCACGGAACACTATTCATTCCCAGAGAAAAATCACTATTCATGATTCACTATTCATCATTTTTTGTAAACTAGATTTACGAATATCAAATTCGCGTAACCGTAAGGGTTTAGCTGCGAATTCATGAAAAATCCTTGAAGACATTTCATATAGACTAGATTTAGTCTACATATCATTAGTAACGTCATCATCATATTAGTTCATGCATGGGTTTGCATATTTCATTAAACGAATATTTCCTATTAAATAAACGCTATCGCGTAATCATTTATTTTGAAGATTGATCTGACACTTCCAAAAATTATTCTGATATATTTTTATACTCATTTTAAGACCATAAAAATTATATTATTAGTTTACCCGATGTTTTAAATTTATTTTGTATATAAATTGTGTTATTATATATATATTTACGACAGTTTTCGTAAATACTACTTGATAATTATGATTTCACTCAATTCTTGTAAGAAATGTATTTTTATAATTTTTACGACTTCGATATATTCTATTTTGTTCACTTCCTTTAGGCACCGTCGTGTTATGAACGTACCATCGACCTACAATTTTATTTAATGTCAAATAAATTTCAATGATATGTTCAAACTATTTTAAAATAGTTAGTGTCACCCAGACTTAAAAACTTTACGTTTTTACGTTGGCATCTTCATATCAAAACTAATATGAAGTATATTGATAAGTTTTAATAATTTTATAAGTATTATATTTTTATGTTGCCCGGTTTTAAGTTTTGTGACTTAAGGGCTTAATATTAGTAATTAACGGGATCAAACTATACACTCTAAATGCTAAACTTACAAATATCTTATGTTAAGAAAACAAAATCATGTTCTCTATCTGCTCTATCCTATCATACGTGTCATCTCAACAACAATGATATATATACGTGTTCTACATATAGCATTTGAACATGCAATATTCATCTACGTAGCATGAATGTATAAGTATATGCAATTCCTTAGCTATTAAGCTTCTATTAAATCAATGACACCTCCCACCTTCAATTTGATAATCTACTAGTAGACATGCAACCTCCTTAGCATTCATGCTATAAATAGAGTTCCAAGTTAACATCAAAAGGTTATCATATGCAGACTCGTATATTCCACACGTCACCTTTCTTTTTTTTTCCTTTCATCCGCACCTCGCATGGGGTCGGTTCACAACACATCTAACATTGATAAATTTATTTTATTAATGTTTTGTTAAACCTTTTTATTTCGTATAAAAACCATTGTTTTCAATAGAAAAACTAGTAGTGTTTATGAGATAACTTGAAAGATTTTTTATGGAAGGAGACATGTCCATAAGCTTTGACACGATATTATTGGAGTTTATATTCACATCTCATACATCATTAGCTACAACTCGATTTATTGAGGACCTCGGTGGATATTTTGGCATTAGGCACATTTAGACGCTAGTTGAGGTCGAGGTTAGAAGGTGCACGTTCGTTGGGTTCCTAGGTCGCGTGTTTGTCATTTCCGTTTTTGTGCTCGTAAGCTATCTTGTTAAGGTGAGTTTCATAGCCCCTACTTTTATATGTTTTGAATTACTTTTGGGGGAGATACATGCTCAAATATTTTCATTTACTTTCACAAGTACTCTAAACTTTTACGGATTACTGTGAGTTTCATAGCCCCTACTTTTATATGTTTTGAATTACTTTTGGGGGAGATACATGCTCAAATATTTTCATTTACTTTCACAAGTACTCTAAACTTTTACGGATTACTGTGAGTTTCATAGCCCCTACTTTTATACATTTTGAATTACTTTTGGGGGAGATACATGCTCAACTATTTTCATTTACTTTCATAAGTACTCTAAATTTTTAAGGATTACCGTGAGTTCATAGCCTCACTTTCTATTACTTAATTGTTTTACAAACTCTTGGGGGAGATACATGCTATATTTTTAATTGAACACAAATACTTTGAACCATGCGTTATATCGAAATGTTTTATTATCACTAAGTATTCTATTGCCATGTTTGAAGTCCCTACATCATGCACCATTAGTCACTTGCAGTGGGCGAATATTGTGAATAGGCCTATTGGAATTAACACACCCGTTCTTATTGACCCAGTTAGGGGAAATCGAGCGCACTATATTGAATCAATAAGGTAAATTGGCAAGTTTACCTACTAGGGGTGCGATGAAACGATTTTACCAATTTCTATTGGTACGAGGTTTACGCTTTGGTTGTCATGAACTTAGTGAAATAAATGCTGTTTTGTTTTCAACGATGAGTGTGGAACAACGTAACTCACCTACTGAATATTGTGTTCAAGCGATTTAATTAAACCTATGGATTTCACTCAACCTTTGTGTTGATTGTTTTAAGCATGTTTTATCTCAGGTATTAGCATATCATCGTGGCTTGCATGGAGTCATTTGAGTTGGGCGTCTCACATGGATTTTATGCACTTAACTATCGTTTGATTGTAACAAACTCATGTTGGTACTTTTGGAAATCTTTTGGGACCTATATTTTGTAAACTCTAAATGTTTTATTATATCAAACGATGTGTTTTCAAAACGACACTTTAGGTCGTTCAATATAACTGTAACTATGATGCTATGGAAGTCACGCCCCAGGTATTCCATTCCGCTGCAAAACAGGTATTTTGGGGGTGTGACAGACACTTTCTAATTATAAGTAATTTGAATCATCCCATCAATAAGTAAATATGTAATTTGCCTCCTATAGTTGGAATCTGTCTCCAATTAAGGTCTTATTATGAACACTCCGTCGATAGTGTACATTTTACATGCCTACTCATTGTTCTGTTGTGGAATTTTCAGCCTCGGTTTGAACGACTTTGATGCTTAAGATGCATTCAGCCACGTGATCACAACTTCCAGACAAGGTGTGTTTGTAGAGTGCCCAAGCACCTAAGGGAGGAAAGCGTAATAGAGTGTGTGCATTATGGTTGCAAGGGCTGCGCAAGTGGTGACTGATCAGTTATCTTTTACCAAACTTAACATCTATTAGGAGGTATTCTTAATGTTCTTGCATTCTTGCTTTTGTTATTTGCAAATTTCTAAGACTACATCTATGAGCATTGTTAACCTTGTATTTTGTAGTCAAGTATTTGGTCTTAAGACTGTCTTCGAGTGCTTATTTAAACTACTTATGGGGGTGTTTGGAGTGCTTATATTAAAAATTAACAAAGTTGTTTTGGAATGAAATGGGTTATCGAGTAGATAATAGATACCCAAGCTAAAGTAAGTACTAATTTACTAAAATGGGTCACTTTTTAAAACTTTTCTCAATAAGATTGTAGCCACCTGTAAAATTTCACTATCATCAACTTTCATATTAATAAACTAGATTGTTTATCAAAACTTATTTGAGCTAAGTTGAGCATTTTAGCATGTACGTTTCATTTTATTGCATAAAAATTTATGCATCTCCGAGTAGTCTTATCTAATCATGCCCGATATTTCTTGATAGCTAAATCGGTCTCACAAGAAATTTTCTTGTCTTACGAGCCGCACGCGTACCGACACTCAATTAGTTATGGCTAAAGTCAAATAAATATTTTTACGAGTTAGAATTAATATTTTATTTTTTATTTTACCTTTATAAAAACATGCTAAAAATTATATATTACACGTTTGGTCAAGAGCATCAAACCGGGACACCGTGACCCACGTTTAAGCTCAAACGGGACACGAAATACATAACGAAAATTTGAGATAATCTTACACGTTACCACCCAAATTACAACTCATAGTGTCACATGTTATATTAAAAAGATGTGAAAATGCTACCTTACACATTATGAACTAACTAATAACATATAATATCCATACACCTTGTAAATCACTAGACTATTGGACCTAAATGGATTTCTTTTTCTTTCCTTGTAACCGAACATATCTACACAATATACGCACATCTCTTCAAAATATTACAAACACATTGACTTTTAAACAAGCTTAGTACACATATTAACCAACATGTAACCAAGCATTATGACACATTTTTCTTCCCTTTTGTCCTTGGCTGCCGTATACCTCACAAATACCACAACCCATTTGCTTGTTTCCCCTTAATACTACCTAGAGTCAAGTGTAATCAAGTTGCATGTATCAAAGCTCACATAAACTCTTGGTCATTAACCAAAAGTCCTTCTCCTCTTCCTTCTTAAAAACCAACGAGCCACAAGACTCATCACACATTTCACTTGCAAAAATCTCACCAAAACCTCTAAGTGTATTCAAGATTAGTCTTGGAAGATTGGGTAAAGAGTCTTAGAAATAAGCTAGGAGCTTGGAAGCAAGTTTGGGTTATAAAGATTGTCCTTGGTCTCTTTCTTGTTCGAACCTCACTCAAATCGTTGTAAGGTCTCCTTCCTAAACTAAACTTACACATAAGCTTACATATGTACATTTGATATTTCACGACATACTACTAATATGTTCAAGTTTGAAAATAAAAATGAAACATGTTCTTGTATACTACTCGACAATATAAACACATATGAGTAGGAACTTGTGTTTCGAGCTTGTGTGGTAATCTTGAAACTTGCTTAATATTTGTGAACATCTCGAAAGAAAATAAGCTAGTGCTTATTTGCTTGTTTACTCGACACACACACACACATTTACGGTTTAATGGGAGTTTCCTTTGGACTAAAAACAAATAACTAAGTAACTATAAACCTAAGGCTAACTTGAGTATTGACACATCTTTGGAATAATGTTAAATGGCTCACTTTGGACTTGTGTTTTCATCCGACAAATCTGAAGCGAAACAAATCTCAAACACACGCATGCATGCACTGCTACTGTGTATTTTGTACTAAAGAAAAGCGACCTAAGCATGCATTATAAGCCCACTGTGAGGAGAAACTAGCACCAAAGTGGAACTAGTCCACTGGTTGGGGCGTTTACACTATGAGCGAGAGGTCCCGGTTGAAACCCACTGTTGGCACTTTTTCCTCCTCTTTTTATTTTGCAACTATCACCCTTTTGGCAGAACTAACCCCTCCACTTCAAGTAACTATATAACTAAAATAAAACATAGTTCTAAAAATATAAAAATCAAATCTTTGAAAATATTTTGTGAAAGCAGATTTTGAGGGACTAAAAGCGACAAATTCTGGAAACTTTGAGCATGAGATATTTTTGGGAACAAAGTGTCATTTTCTAAAAGTTTAAGGGCTAAACTCGTACTTTTTGTAAATCAAGGGTAAAAGTGAAAATTGAGAAAAGTTTAGCAAAACTTATGATTTCATTATAAACCCGTAAAAATAAGTATATTGAGCATAATATTTTCAAATAACGATAAGATTTATTCCATGCACAAATATATATATAAGTACATGTGTATATTTTAGAAAATCATTAAGTATATGTAAAGAGATATATATTCCGATAAAATGCCCGGGGAATCTAAATACGTTAAAATGCTCTATTATTTTGGTCGTAAACCAAAACGTATATCATTATTCTGAGACTTGCCAAACTAATTATAGGTCGTGTGGCGGTACCGTGCTCATACTACTTGACTTTACACTACTCAGATTCAATTTGCTAAGGTGAGTTCATAGCCTCGCCTTTACTTATTTCTTTCAAACCCCGCGAGAGAGATGCATGCTATAAACAAGAACACAAGTCTTTTCTTAAGCTGTATGCTTGCACTGATCATTATTATTATAGCCTAAGTTACATGCCATAAGTCCCTTACATCATGAACCATTAATCACTTGCTAGTGAACGCGAATATTGTGGATAGTACTATGGGAATTAACGACCCCGAATCAGTTATCGAAAATAACCGGGGCGCACTATATTGGTTAACTATGGAATTGGCAATTCCATCTCTGAGGGCAATATTATTACTTACACCAATAATTAGGTGTATGCAGTTAGTTTGGTGTCATGAGCTTAGCGCATAATAATAATCTATGTTTTCCAGGTGATTGTATTGAAGCAATTATCATCTTTTACTTGTGTTCAACCATTTATTTAAACCTATGAATATCACTCAACATTTTTGTTGACCTTTTAAGCATGTTCATCTCAGGTACAAATTAGAATATTATGAAGGCGTGGAGTGGACATCATGGGACGCTTGAAGTGGTGTTGTTTTCAATTAAAGTTATCATTTCGTAAACGTTTAAACTATCTTTTGTGTAACTTCAAAACATGTGATATTCCTTTTTGTGTTTCCAAAACACTGAGTTCTATGAAATGGTAACTACCTTTTATTAAAACGTCTCTTTAGAGTCGTTTTCTATAACTTATGACTATGATACTCTAAGTAATACCCCAAATAGTCTTCCATTTGTCACATTGTGATTTTGGGGGTGTTACAGATTGGCATCAGAGCCTAGGTTATAGAGAACCAACTTGTATTTCAAAACAAATTGGACTATAACCACGTTTTCAAATGGACCGTTTTACACCACCGCTTCCGTCCTCCGCCTACCGTACCGATTGCGTATGAGATTCGCTTGGCGGATAATACATGACTAGTAAAACTTTGCATGATAAAACTTATAATGCTAGCTTTCATTTAGTTAGGCATTTAGATTTGCGTGGCAGATTATGCGCGACTAACTAAATCTTATTTATTGCATGACATTACTTATACTTACAAATGCACATTTTCTTTTGGGTTGTTACAGTACCATGTCGATTGCTACTCATCCTATCGACTTGACCTCCGAACGAGATGGAGGATACTATGTCCTCTGCCTCTACCCCCTTGGCACCGGCTCTCATTACACCTGTGTCCTCTGAGATGGAGCCCTTCGAGGAGGGTGAAGTCGTTGTCACCCTCACTGCTTTGACCATACCCGAGCATCTGCCCGTTTTTGGTCCCCCCACTTATGACCGATATCTGGAGTCATAGCAGTGGCTATCACCTTCGACATTGTATCACGGACACCTTCACCCGCGATTCCGTGTCTTCTACTTCTCGCCCATCACCACTACCGGTTCGCGGCGAAGGCCGAGCTAGGGTTCTCAAACCCTACGAGCCTGCGCCATTCGGCCAGCCATTCCGTTACCGTAAGGATGGTGCTACTTTTATACATACCGCTCGGGCGGTGAGGCACCCATCACTTTTGTCCCACCCTCGACATACCATCATCCTCTGCTTTTCCACCATCAGTGCACTGCACCACCACTCATACCTGTTTCACCACTACCACCACCTACCACATTCATCTATCAGACCACCATGCGGTTTCATCCTCACCCGTGCATCATCACCCTTGGTGATGCATACTGATCCGGTGACATCTCTTAGAGAGAGTCGTTTCTCACCCGCACATTCGGACCCATATCACCATGTTGTGTTTGGTACCCCGGCCGGGAGCCCATAGGAGGGTCGATGCTAGACGCTGGTCCTACATGATGCCGCTCATTAGTCGATGGAGGTCGGAGGAGGGTACACCTAGCGCTATGGAGCTTGGAGAGCACTGTTTCTTCTGCTGAGACTCTCCCTGTCACGGGAGAACCCCTTCATCATACCATTCCGTTATTAGCTGCCCGAGTGCTACTGTGAGGATCAGCTTGAGGATGTTGTGGCATTTGTTGATGAGGTTCCGTTGGTACGTATCGAGAACATTGAGGATGAGGTTGGGGAGCTCCTTAACGGGATGACCACGATGGAGAGAGTGCTTGATAGGATTGGTGCCCAGAGTGAGAGAGCTAGTGGGGCGATTCTGATGTTGGAGAGGAGGATGGAGTCAGATAGATTGGGACGGGCAGAGCTGAGGTGTTGGAGGGTGTTGTGCGACGACAGTCTGAGAGGATGATGATCATGGAGACTCGTACTACTGCTCTGGAGCAGAGATTGGAGGCACGAGATAGAGAGGTGGATGATCTGGCGGAGCTAGTCCGTGACCTACAACGCCGATTGAGGGGCACACCCGACAGCCTCTAGATTGGTGATTCATCTATTTAGTTTTCTAGCCTGCCGCATGTGGCACTAATAAAGGCCTTGTATTCGCATGTTTTGTAAACTATCGAACAAGCTATTTATGCGACATTGTATGGTATTGTATCACTATGTATGGATGATAGACATATAGCCTTATGGTTGTTATTTCTTGATGTTCTTATGTATGGTGATCTTTCTTATTTATCGATGTGTGAATCGAAGTGATCATTTACATATATTTTCTTGTGTGGTTCTAACACATTGTGATTCTTTCTTATGATGAGTATACTCTATTGATATAATGTGATGATCTTGACTATTATGAAACCATTTTTATAATAATTCACACTTATGTTGAATGATTCTAAAATCTGAGTGTATGTCTTTAGAAAAATGGCAAGAACAAGAGCTACCCTTACTCCAACTCCTGAGATGACCCCTGATGCAATTCGAAGACTGGTTACTAATGAGATTGGTGCTGCTTTTGCTTGCGACCTCTGAGGCGAGTTCGAACAAATGGAGCCCCAAATCAAGCCAACCGGAATGAAGCTGTGGTGAATCGCAAATGTGGATATAAGGAGTTCATGAATTGCAAGCCTACCTTCTTCAAAGGCTGAAGGCTGTTGGCCTTATTCATTGGTTCGAAAGATCTGAAACTGTGTTTCTTCTAAGCGATTGCTCGGAAGATTGCAAAGTGAAATTTGCTACTGGTACTTTACTAGAGGATGCATTGTCTTGGTGGAAAGCCCATGCTCAACCTATTGGCATGGAAGAAGCCTACAAAACCACTTGGACTGAACTAAAGCAATTGATGATGAAGCAATACTGTCCAAGGACCGAGATCAAGAAACTTGAAGATGAGTTCTATCATCTGACTACTAAGGGCAATGATCTCAAAACCTACTTCAAGCGCTTCCAAGAATTGAAAGCTCTATGCCCATCCATGGTTTCTGATAATGTCAAATTGCTGGAAAATCTCATTGGGGGATTACCCCGAAGCATTGAAGGCAATGTTACTGCATCAAAGCCCAAGACCGTGGAAGAAGTGATCACAATTTCCTACCAACTCATGGATCAAGTCCTGAAACATGGATCCGTGCAAGGCAATAACGACAACAAAAGGAAGTTTGATGACCGTCGAGGCAACACTTCAAACAACTACAACTACAACAACTCTTTCCATCACAACAATAACCGTAACAACAACAATCAAGGCCGCAACAATCACAATCAACACCGCAACAACAATTCTAACCCATACCACCAAAACCGAAACAACCACCACAATCAACAAAACCGTAGGCAAGAAGTTGCGAGGGCTTATGCTGCTACCCCCGCTACTGGAAGAGGCTATGCCGGACCACACCCTTTGTGCACTCGATGCAACCTGCATCATGTGGGACGTTGTACTATTAAGTGTGGAAAATGTAACAAGGTGGGCCATACCCACAAGGATTGCCGAAGCCCTGCTACTGGTAGTAACCTTCAACCCATTGGGATAACTTGCTTTGGATGTGGAGAAGTTGGACATGTCAAGAGTAGATGCCCAAATGCGGGAACAACAACAACAATAACAACAACAACCCTGCTAGAGCAAGAGCTTATGTGCTAGGAGATGGAGATGCACAAGAGAACCCGGACGTCGTTGCAGTGCGTTTTCACTCAACCAACATCTAGCTAAAGTGTTATTTGATTCTGCAGCCGACAAAAGCTTTGTGTCTTCTAAGTTTGCACCTTTGCTAAAAGTCACCCCAACCGCCCTAGATACCACCTATGAAGTAGAACTAGCCGATGGAAAAATTGTAGGAACTAACACTATCCTTCGAGGTTGCAACCTATCCTTATCAAATCACCCGTTCAATATAGACCTTATGCCTGTCCAACTTGGTAGCTTCGATCTTTGTCATTGGCATGGATTGGTTATCCAAGAATCGTGCAAGAATCATTTGTGACGAGAAAGTCGTTCACATCCCTCTTGATGGCGAAACTCTAATCATTCGGTGTAATCATAGTAAGACCCAATTGAACATCATCTCGTGCGTTAAAACCGCAAAGTACATAGAAAAAGGATGCCACATTTTTCTGGCACAAGTAACGGTGAAGAAGAAAGCGGATGAAAACAATCAAAGGCGTCCCCGTGGCTAGGGACTTTCCAGTATTTCCGAAGACTTGCACTGGTCTTCCTCCGGTTCGGCAAGTAGAATTCCAAATCGAGCTAGTGCCAGGAGCGGCACCCGTGGCACTGGCGCCTTATAGATTGGCACCCTCTGAACTACAAGAATTGTCGACCAACTTCAAGAATTGTCGAAAAGGATTCATTCGACCGAGTTCTTCGCCTTGGGGAGCTCCGGTCTTATTCGTCAAAAAGAAGGACGGATCTTTCCGTATGTGTATTGATTACCGAGAGTTGAACAAACTAACGGTGAAAAATCGCTACCCATTGCCTAGGATTGATGATCTGTTTGACCAACTGCAAGGATCAAGCGTCTACTCAAAGATTGATCTGAGATCTGGGTATTATCAATTGAGAGTTAGAGAAGAAGATATTCCAAAAACTGCTTTCTGAACACGATACGGCCACTATGAGTTCCAAGTGATGCCATTTGGTTTGACAAATGCACCGGCGGTATTTATCGACCTAATGAACCGAGTGTGTAAACCTTACTTGGACAAATTTGTAATTGTGTTCGTTGATGACATCCTCATTTACTCCCGCAACAAGGAAGAGCATGCGGAACACTTGAAAGCCATTCTAGAGCTACTCAAGAAAGAAGAACTGTATGCTAAGTTTTCCAAGTGCGACTTCTGGATTCAAAAGTTCAATTCCTTGGTCACGTGATAGATAGTAATGGTCTTCATGTTGATCGTTCAAAAATCGAAGCTGTCAAAGATTGGTCATCCCCTACTACCCCAACCGAAATACGCCAATTTTTAGGTCTTGCTGGTTATTATCGAAGATTTATCGAAGGATTCTCGAAAATCGCTAAACCTCTAACGGAGTTAACCCAGAAAAAGAAGAATTTTGACTGGGGTGAAAAACAAGAGTTAGCCTTTCAACTCTTGAAACGAAAGCTTTGTGAAGCTCCTATCTTAGCCTTACCCGATGGAGTGGAAGATTTTGTGGTCTACTGTGATGCATCACACCTAGGGTTAGGTGCGGTATTGATGCAAAGAAACAAGGTGATTGCTTATGCTTCGCGACAACTCAAAACTCATGAGAAGAACTACACTACCCATGACTTGGAATTAGGAGCCGTGGTTTTCGCTCTCAAAATATGGAGACATTACCTATATGGAACCAAGTGTACGGTGTTTACCGACCATAAAAGTCTCCAACACATTCTTGATCAAAAGGAGTTAAACATGCGACAACGCCGATGGCTAGAATTGCTTAGTGATTACGACTGTGAAATCCGTTATCACCCGGGAAAAGCAAATGTCGTGGCTGATGCTCTTAGTCGAAAGGATCGACCTAAACCTCTTCGAGTAAGATCTTTGGGAATGACAATTAAGTCACCCCTTCCATAAAAAATCCTTGAAGCTCAAGCTGAAGCTCTCAAACCTGAAAACCGTCCCAACGAGAGAATCTTTGGAATGCCGGAAAACAAGAATGGTTTTGCGCAAAGATCGGATGGAACCTTATGTTTTGGCGATAGAAGTTGGATACCACTTTATGGAGGAATACGGGAAATCATTATGCATGAGTCTCACAAGTATAAATATTCCATTCATCCGGGATCCGACAAAATGTACCAAGATCTCAAGAAGCTTTATTGGTGGCCAAACATGAAGGCTGAAATTGCAACGTATGTTGGGAAATGTCTTACATGCTCTCGAGTCAAAGCCGAATGTCAAAAGCCCTCCGGATTGTTAACTCAACCCGAACTCCCAGTTTGGAAATGGGAAAGAATTACCATGGATTTCATAACCAAACTACCAAAGACTGCTAGAGGTTACGATACCATTTGGGTTATCATCGATCGCCTTACCAAGTCCGCTCATTTCTTACCCATCAAGGAAAATGACGAAATGGAAACCCTTGCTCAACTATACCTGAAGGAAATTGTATCACGACATGAAGTGCCAATTTCCATCATTTCTGATCGTGACAGTCGTTTTACCTCTCACTTCTGGAAATCTCTTCAAAAGGCTTTAGGTACTCGTTTGGATATGAGTACCGCATATCACCCTCAAACCGATGGCCAAAGCGAAAGGACTATCCAAACCTTGGAAGACATGCTTCGAGCATGTGTGATCGACTTTGGAAAAGGTTGGGATAAACACTTGCCTTTGGCGGAATTCTCTTACAACAATAGTTACCACGCTAGCATCAAGGCAGCTCCATTCGAGGCACTTTATGGTCGAAAGTGTCGATCGCCCATTTGTTGGGCCGAGGTTGGAGATGTCCAACTCACTGGACCTGAGCTTGTCCAAGAAACAACCGAGAAGATTATGCAAATTCGTCAACGACTTCAAGCTGCTAGAGATCGACAAAAGAGTTACGCCGATGTTAGAAGGAAACCCATGGAATTTCAAGTTGGTGATCGAGTCATGTTGAAAGTATCACCTTAGAAAGGAAAGGTTCGATTCGGAAAACGAGGAAAGTTACACCCTCGATACATTGGCCCTTTCAAGATTCTGGAGAGAATTGGCCCGTTTGCATACAAGCTTGAACTCTCGGAAGAACTGAGTAGAGTACACCCTACATTTCACGTCTCAAATCTGAAGAAATGCTTGTCGGATGAATCTCTTGTCGTTTCACTAAAAGAGATTAAACTCGATGACAAGCTCAACTTTGTCGAAGAACCAATTGAAATCATGGATAGGGAAGTCAAGCGACTTAAGCAAAGTCGCATCCCTATCGTCAAGGTTAGATGGAACTCAAGAGAGGACGAGTACACGTGGGAACGCGAAGACACCATGCGTGTTAAGTACCCGCATCTATTTGCAAATTCAACTCCGACAACCACCGTAAACTAAAATTCCGCGGACGGAATTCTCTTAAGAGGTTGGTATCTGTAGCCACACGTAAAATTTCACTATCATCAACTTTCATATTAATAAACTAGATTGTTTATCAAAACTTATTTGAGCTAAGTTGAGCATTTTAGCATGTACGTTTCATTTTATTGCATAAAATTTATGCATCTCCGAGTAGTCTTATTTAATCATGCCCGATATTCTTGATAGCTAAATCAGTCTCACAAGAAATTTTCTTGTCTTACGAGCCGCACGCGTACCGACACTCAATTAGTTATGGCTAAAGTCAAATAAATATTTTTACGAGTTAGAATTAATATATATTTTTTTTATTTTACCTTTATAAAAACATGCTAAAAATTATATATTACACGTTTGGTCAAAAGCATCAAACTAGGACACCGTGACCCACGTTTAAGCTCAAACGGGACACGAAATACATAACGAAAATTTGAGATAATCTTACACGTTACCACCCAAATTACAACTCATAGTGTCACATGTTATATTAAAAAGATGTGAAAATGCTACCTTACACATTATGAACTAACTAATAACATATAATATCCATACACCTTGTAAATCACTAGACTATTGGACCTAAATGGATTTCTTTTTCTTTCCTTGTAACCGAACATATCTACACAATATATGCATACATCTCTTCAAAATATTACAAACACATTGACTTTTAAACAAGCTTAGTACACATATTAACCAACATGTAACCAAGCATTATGACACATTTTTCTTCCCTTTTGTCCTTGGCTGCCGTATACCTCACAAATACCACAACCCATTTGATTGTTTCCCCTTAATACTACCTAGAGTCAAGTGTAATCAAGTTGCATGTATCAAGGCTCACATAAACTCTTGGTCATTAACCAAAAGTCCTTCTCCTCTTCCTTCTTAAAAACCAACGAGCCACAAGACTCATCACACATTTCACTTGCAAAAATCTCACCAAAAACCTCTAAGTGTATTCAAGATTAGTCTTGGAAGATTAGGTAAAGAGTCTTAGAAATAAGCTAGGAGCTTGGAAGCAAGTTTGGGTTATAAAGATTGTCCTTGGTCTCTTTCTTGTTCGAACCTCACTCAAATCGTTGTAAGGTCTCCTTCCTAAACTAAACTTACACATAAGCTTACATATGTACATTTGATATTTCACGACATACTACTAATATGTTCAAGTTTGAAAATAAAAATGAAACATGTTCTTGTATACTACTCGACAATATAAACACATATGAGTAGGAACTTGTGTTTCGAGCTTGTGTGGTAATCTTGAAACTTGCTTAATATTTGTGAACATCTTGAAAGAAAATAAGCTAGTGCTTATTTGCTTGTTTACTCGACACACACACACACATTTACGGTTTAATGGGAGTTTCCTTTGGACTAAAAACAAATAACTAAGTAACTATAAACCTAAGGCTAACTTGAGTATTGACACATCTTTGGAATAATGTTAAATGGCTCACTTTGGACTTGTGTTTTCATCCGACAAATCGAAGCAGAAACAAATCTCAAACACACGCATGCATGCTCGCTCTGTGTATTTTGTACTAAAGAAAAACGCAGCCTAAGCATGCATTATAAGCCCACTGTGAGGAGAAACTAGCACCAAAGTGGAACTAGTCCACTGGTTGGGACGTTTACACTATGAGCGAGAGGTCCACAGGTTCGAAACCCACTGTTGGCACTTTTTCCTCCTCTTTTTATTTTGCAACTATCACCCTTTTGGCAGAACTAACCCCTCCACTTCAAGTAACTATATAACTAAAATAAAACATAGTTCTAAAAATATAAAAATCAAATCTTTGAAAATATTTTGTGAAAGCAGATTTTGAGGGACTAAAAGCGACAAATTCCGGAAACTTTGAGCATGAGATATTTTTGGGAACAAAGTGTCATTTTCTAAAAGTTTAAGGGCTAAACTCGTACTTTTTGTAAATCAAGGGTAAAAAGTGAAAAATTGAGAAAAGTTTAGCAAAACTTATGATTTCATTATAAACCCGTAAAAATAAGTATATTGAGCATAATATTTTCAAATAACGATAAGATTTATTCCATGCACAAATATATATATAAGTACATGTGTATATTTTAGAAAATCATTAAGTATATGTAAAGAGATATATATTCCGATAAAATGCCCGGGGAATCTAAATACGTTAAAATGCTCTATTATTTTGGTCGTAAACCAAAGCATTATATCATTATTCGAGACTTGCCATACTAATTATAGGTCGCGTGGCGGTACCGTGCTCATACTACTTGACTTTACACTACTCGGATTACTGTTTGCTAAGGTGAGTTCATAGCCTCGCCTTTACTTATTTCTTTCAAACCCTGCGAGGGAGATGCATGCTATAAACTAGAACACAAGTCTTTTCTTAAAGCGTATGCTTGCACGATCATTATTATTATAGCCTAAGTTGCCTGCCATAAGTCCCTTACATCATGAACCATTAATCACTTGCTAGTGAGCGCTAATATTGTGGATAGTACTATGGGAATTACGACCCGACTTCGGTTATCGGAAATAACCGGGGCGCACTATATTGGTTAACTATGGAATTGGCAATTCCATCTCTGAGGGCAATATTATTACTTACACCAGTAATTAGGTGTATGCTGTTAGTTTGGTGTCATGAGCTTAGCGCATAATAATAATCTATGTTTTCCATGGTGATTGTATTCGAAGCAATTATAATCTTTTACTTGTGTTCAACCATTTATTTAAACCTATGAATATCACTCAACATTTTTGTTGACCTTTTAAGCATGTTCATCTCAGGTACAAATTAGAATATTATGAAGCGTGGAGTAGGCGTCATGGGGCGCTTGAAGTGGTGTTGTTTTCAATTAAAGTTATCATTTAAGTAAGCGTTTAAACTATCTTTTGTGTAACTTCAAAACATGTGATATTCCTTTTTGTGTTTCCAAAAAACTGAGTTCTATGAAATGGTAACTACCTTTTATTAAAACGTCTCTTTAGAGTCGTTTTCTATAACTTATGACTATGATCCTCTAAGTAATACCCCAAATAGTCTTCCGCTGTCACATTGTGATTTTGGGGGTGTTACAAAGATATATGGGTTGTTTGGAGGGCTTATTTAAACTACTTAATGGGTTGACTTTACTGCAAAGTTCACAACCGGAAGATGTTAACGAAATAAGATATATGGGATTACTGCAAAGTTCTTAAGATAACCGCTAACATGAGGCTTACTGTTGGTTCACGACGAGGAAGATGTTAGCGAGATAAAGAATTTCTGAGAATGGATAATGAATGTGGAGGCGGCAAGCTTGGAGGACCAAGCGAAGGAGAGATTTCTATAGATGTGTTTGGAAGATATTCTAATAGATACTGCTGATGACCTCATAGCATCTATTATTGACTTTACTTATCGATTGTGACTCACACATATTTTAAATTTAACAAATTTACGTTATTACTTTTATTATCATCTCATTTATCTATTTCTTTAAAAACTAACCCGGTGTCAACGGGTCTCTAAGCTGGTTGTGTTGATCTATCAAGTGCAATTTTCTCGATCTTCAATTTTGTTGAAGGTTGTCTACATTTAATATATACTATTTTGGGACAAAACAAAGACATTGTGTTAAGACTTAAGACGTAACATTTATCGGTGTATTAAATCGTAGAATGTCTTCCATGGTAGCATAGGGTTAAAGATATGTAAACAAGGTCTAGTAATTAATGAAAACGAATTTCATTTAAAACAGGTCTAAGTCAGAATTGTTTGTTTGTCGTTACTCATGTTAATTGCATAAATTATGCTCATTAGGTCCGGATCATTTGAAGGTTCTTTGAATAAACCTAGTACATTTTCAGGTTTATGTTTTAAAATAATAATATACTCCCTCCGTCTCATTTTTATTGTCTCATTTGACTTTGACCAGTCTTTCTTGTTCAACTTTGACCATTAATATATTTATTTGTGTTACATAATATTTGATGAAAATTATACCAAATGAAAAAGCATTTAAAATCCAATACATTCATATATTTTTCATCAAGTATTATATAACACAACCAAAAATAATTATAGTCAAAGTTAAAGAAGAAAGACTAAGAAAGTCAATAATGGACAATAATTTTGGGACGGAGGGAGTACTTCTTTTTTTAGCGTATTGATAGACTATGTACATAAACTTATATATGGTTCATTATATGTTACATACCAACTTTCAAAATGTGTTGCTATATGTTAGTAACTTTCAGGAAGTAAGAAAATACTTTATGTTTGTGATTTAAGATCATTCGAGGATAAAAACATTTTTACATATTAAGAGATCAATCTTTACCCTCTATTTTTATTAGATCTAATGGATGAGATTAATTACAACAATTACAAAAACCCACTTTCATCATTTTTTTCAAATATAAATATCTTTCAAACCGTTAATCGTCAAGCGAAAAAAAATACCATTACGACGAGCATTTAATTATCTTTCTATAGATAGGCACTTTGATATACTTTCGACAAATTTTTTTTTTCGTGTTTTTCACTTTTTGTTTTAAGTTTTTTTTATTTTTTTACGTTACTGAAATTTGCATGAAAAAATCATATATGATTTAACACTAATTTGAATAACACATGTGATATTGGTGTTAAATCATATATGATATGTATATCATATGTGATTTATCATATATGATTTAACACTAGTATCAAATATGATATTACATATCATATGTGATTTAACACTAATATCACATGTGATCTTCAAATTAGTGTTAAAAATCATGTATGATATTTCATGGAAATTTCAGTTTCGAAGAAAAACGAAAAAACGTGAAAAAAATGATTTTTTTTTCTTTTTTCGAAAGTATATCAAAGTGACCATCTATAGAGAGATAATTAAATGCTCGTCGCGATGCTGTAATTATTTTTGCTTAACGATTAACGGTTTAAGAGATATTTAAATTATAAAAAGTATGTGAAATAATAAAATAATTTTAATCTCAGCCATTGATTTCTTTTTAAATGAATTGTGAAGATGAGTATATATATAAGAAAAGTTTAGTATGTAAAATAACTCTCCTCTATATTTGTAGTATGCACTAACAAATTTAAAAAATCTTATGATTTTGATTACTTGCCGTGTTTATAGATGTAGTAATTTATACACTTTTCGTGATTATTTCCTAACTAGTTTCTATCCATATAATACAAAATGGAATAGCCTTTCTTATAGATAAATAAATAAATAAAATAAAATAAAAAATTGCCACACTTTATAAAAGCTTGAACAAAGCTCAAAAAAGTAAAAGAGTATATAAATGACATCCTTATATAAATGACATCCTTCGTCTTTTGCCCCTGCCTTTTGCCGGTTCACGTGCTTTTGGAACTTTGAATTGTGAACCGGACGGTTGTGATTCCATTTGAGGCAACTGTGGAGGCTGTGACGGGTTAAAAAACTGTGAAGGTTGTGACGGGTTAAAAAACTGAGGTGATGAAAATCGGCCGGGTAATTTCTGCGAAACCTTGTTGAACCGATATTGTTGGTTAAGCATTATTTCTTGTGGAGACAGGTTGGAATTGGTCGAGGAGGGGGTATACGCGTTTGAAGAACCCCCGTATTGTGGTGGGTTTGAGTTAAGTAGGTTTGTGAAGTATCCTCCGTCATTTGGGTTTTGAGACATTGTGAGATATTTTTTCTTTGGGTTAAGTAAGAATGGAAGATTTTGGGTTTGAAGATGTATGTAAATGGTGAAGATGAAGATGATTTATATAGGGGTGGTGAGTTTAAAAAAAAATATATACGTTATATATATCCGTTTAATAACGGATATATATACGTTTAATATGCTTTGTGTCAGGCTTTTTCTCTCGTCGTCACCACGATGAGTTCAACAACGGCGAACAACGACGAGGCACCCCGGTGTCAAAACAAGGCACGGCGGAGTGCCAGAGTGGACGGCGAAGGGTGAAGACGAGGGGACACCGGGTGCTCTAAGTAGTGATGTTAGAGTTTTACAGTGAATTATTAAATGATGTTAACTCTCATGTATATTTATCAAAGGAGAAATGCTAGATCTATATAAAATATCACACAAGAAATTTCAGTAAATGATGTTGTATAATTACTTAATTAGGCATTCTTAAACTTGCTTTCTCATTATCTATACCACTATATAAAGCATTTAGGCCATTCCTTAAATAAAAAGGCTTAAAAATTCAGCCTACACGCTTGCCAAATACGGAAATTTCAATAGCTTGTGGCAGACACACAAATAAAAGTTACATCTAAAAAATTAAGTTTATTAAAGTCGTAAACTTGTAACAACCGTCTAAATTAATACAGCCTATTTAAACCATCTATAAACTTTTGACAATCACATAACCTTTTAGCTACTTCCAATTACACTACTATCTTAACTAAAGTTATTGTTATCCGTAAATTACTTGTTACAAAAAAGTATCACATTGTCAGAAAATTTAATCACATGATACCCGCCATCACATCGTACGAGTACCCTACTAGTCTCTTTTATATGCATTTACGAGTTTACATGTGATATGGATAATTTTTTGTAAAACTTTTTTAGACTTTATCATTAGAGCTGTATTTCATATAAATAAAAGAGGACTTCAATTCCAGAATAGTCAAAGTCTATATTAATAAATAAAATATTGCAAGAGAAAATTAAATATAATACTACGTAATGATCTTGTGCTCATAAAAAGAGTAGATCCACAAAATGTATGGCAACTAAGACTAAGGTAGACCCATAACATTTTTAAGTTGGCCAATAGATTCATAAACAAGCATTAAGCATAGACTTAAAGAGTTTTTATTCATCGGAGTATAAAAAGAGTGGCACAGAATGTGATTTAAAAAACTTCAAGTTGTTACCTCTAAGGATGCATCTTTGAAAATACACTGTAAATGCTGATAATTACACTTAAATTACTTCTTACCTAGTGACGATGCAAATTATCACTATTATTGATTATCTCATAAGTCATTGTAGAAAACGTGTTTCCCGGTTATATTCTAGTTGACAAAGTATCATTTGCCAACTAATTGTAATTGTATATTGGCGACTAATTATAAATGTTAAAACTTTGAGAGGAAGCGGGAAACATTTTATTGGTTTTTATAGTTGTTCGGACTTTGCAATAATGAAGATAAAACATGCAGCCCTATAGTATCTAAACTAGAATTACGGTCACTGAGAATTAAATTTTTCCTTAGGATTAAAACACTTGTTCAATGTCTTAACTTCACTTCAGTTTTGGATAAGAACAAATCAAAGGTGTGTTTGATTGTCACTTAATTTTTTTTTTTTTGAACGGCAATAATTGTACTCCTATTAAAGTAAATAAACAACTAGCAAGAAGCTAGAAAGTACATCGATAAAAACATGACCACGACCCTATCAATACAACGCTACTACAATAACCCGAACACAAACATGAAGCCCACAAACAACGACTCGTCCGTTACCACGATCCTACCCATGAAACATTACCACGATCCATTACGATCCATTACCACGATCACCGTTACCACGATCCTACCCATGAAACATTACCACGATCCTTTACGATCCATTACCACGATCACCGTTACCACGATCCTACCCATGAAACATTACCACGATCCATTACGATCCATTACCACGATCACTACTATCCCAACCTCCATCGCAACCTGAAACATGAACCTAAACCATGACATCACAAACAACTACCTCCATCGCAAACGACCTCATGAACAACACGACATCTCCAGCACCACGAGTCACCCATCGCAAACAACGACCACGACAACACCAGCACCACTAGCTCACCATCACCTACACCACGACTCACCCATTATCTCGAACCTCACCACCACGACATCACCATCAGGAACAAAAAAACTCCGCCCCTGCTCTTGCAATCACCACCAACACAGGTAAGTAACATATACTTTTTATTCGTTGCCACTGCGTAACACACGTTTTCTCACCATATCCGGTCTCACTATGTAAAACATGATAACTGAACCTAGCCGCCGGACGGAAACTGCCCCACCGCCGCTCCACTGTCGGCCACCACCTCTCACCGCCTACATCAAAAGAACCCTCTCCATCTCCTCTATTCGATCTACTACACCACGCGCCCAAAAGCTCCCCCTCACCGTTCGTACTACCCCACCATTTGGGTCTCTATTCGATCCACCATAACACCAACATAGCACCACCACCCATAAACACAAGGATCCAAGAAGAACGATCAATAAACTTTATTTAATCGAAAACTGAAAACGAAATGGAAAAGTATCTACAAAGAAATGGAAAGAAGAGGGTCTCTCCGGACCGCCGGCCTAAGCCGACGGCCGGAGACACAATGGTGTCGGCGGCGGGTTTGGGTTAGGGTTAGTTTGGATTGATTTTTTTTTTTTTTTTTTTAGAGAGAGGATTTAGAGAGAAGGAAGAGAGAGTTTTTTTTTTTGTAATCTTAGAGAGCTAGGTACCATAACAAGGGTTCACTTCATCGTCGCGCCACCTCAGCGCCACATTGTCAAAGTCTCATTTTCCCACATATTAGCACAACAAACCCTTCATACTCATAACAAACCTCAACCTCTTCATTCGGCCCCACCACTAACACTTTATTTTTTTTATTCAATTTTCACTTCCAAATAAAAACTAAATAAATTCATTTCATTCAAATTAAAAATACAATACACAACTTAATAAAAAACGTACTAAACATAAAAAGATCGAAAAAAAAAAACATCACATAAGAAATACATGAAATTATAACGAAACTAATTATCCGGATTATGTTGTTGAAATTGTGCCCATTGAACTTGTTGCCAAACATGGTCGATGAGACATCGTTGAAGCTGGCGTGTGCGTTTATCATGTAGTTCTTTGGATTTTTTTTTGCACCTGGCAACGTTCAATCCATGTCCTGCTGTAAATTTGGTGTTGGAGAAATATAACGTTTCAAAGAATATCCGATATCGCAAAATTTTCATCTTTCAAAATCATGTTATGCATTATGATGCACGCGTATACATGATTCTCCAAACTTGCCAATAGTAAATTGCCGCTACCGGTTGGGCAATGATATGCCAACGCCCCTGGAGGACACCAAAGCTCTTTCGATGTCTTTTCGAGCACTTTCTTGTTTCGCTTTGAATGCGGTATTTTTTGGATTAGTTGTACAACCGTAAATGACTTGACGAAGATGCCGCTCGGGGTAGATTCCGTCGGCTAGATAATACCATTGATTAAATTTACACCCATAAACTTCAAACTCAACCTCGAGGCGATGTCATCAAGCAAGTCGTCGAATAACGTAGAATTATTTAAAACCGTTAGATCGTTATTCGCACCGCCACCCCAAAAAGCATGCCAAATCCATGAAATCGTATGAAGCAACAACCTCAAGCATTATAGTGGGATATTTTTTATCACCTCTATGAAATTGGCCTTGCCATTCTTTAGGACAGTTCTCCATTCCTGCATACAATCGATGCTCCCCAACATTCCCGGAAGCCCATGAACAATGTTATGTGCATAGTATAAGTTACTTAATGTCATCCTCATCCTGTTTTCTTAAAAACTCCTTAATAAATAGTTGGATTATGCACATAAGAAAAAATATAGGTCAGCGTACGCGGTGTTCACCTATTTGTAAATACTCATCTAATGCATGGTGATATCCCGTAAGCCCAATTGGCGTAGAGCATGTGCATTTCATAAGCACACTAAAACTCATTACACCCTACCATCGTCGCATTCTAAAGAAATCAAAATGCCTAGGAAGAGGATGATGAGTTTCAATATATGTTTCAATACCTTGTACTATTTGTAGAAATAGACGACGGCTCATACGAAATCGACGTCTAAATTGAGCGTCCAGAATATTTTGGGTTGTCGCCAAAATAGTCGGGCAACAAAGACGCGCTTCAAAGAACTTCTGCGTTCGAGGGGACATATTGACGACGCTTTGAAGGACCGGGTGCTTGTTCACAACGCGTTTGCTCGCCCGAACTCTTGAATAAACATTTCTAACTCCGTTAACTCTTCAAGATCACTATCGTCGGAATAAGATGATTGACTATCGTAATTCATGTTTTCAGCAAGTTTGAATGGATATGTTTTGATTGAATATGAAAAACTTGTATGAAATATTATGTTAATTTATAGAGTGGGGGTGGGTTTTTTTATTAAAAAACGTTTTTAAACGTTAGGCAACGGATATATGAAATATTTAATCAATGCATGTCAGTTGCTTCATTCGTCGTCCCGACGATTTTGGATCTCACGGCGAGCCACGACGGGCGACGCCGGTGTGGCGGCGAGCCACGGCGAGCGACGATCTCCCCCACACCGTCCACTCTTAAGGTGTTTGATTGTCACTTAATGACATCACTCAGTATTTATTTCTGTAAACTTAATCGGTAAGTGTGTTTGATATTTATAAAACTTGCCACTAAATGACACGTCTTGTACTGAGCGATTTTGCATCCTATGGTACGCTAAACAATTCAGTGGGTTAAATATTTACTAAAATACATTTAACATCTCATGTCTCCCTCCCACGTGGATCTCCTCTACTAAAAGAACTGCTATTACCTAGCCATATTATCACCACACTTTTATCCTCTCTTGGGCTATGTATTTTTGATTTATATATATTCAGTGGTATGATGCTATTTACTTATTAAGGGCCCGTTTGGTTTGTAGAAGGGTTTAGGATTTGGATTTGGATTCGGATTAGAATTTAAATTTGGATTTAGATTTAGGTTTGAGATAGGAAAAAGAAAATATATTTTAAAAATTAAAATAAATATTTTATATAATTTTATGAGTTGCAAAAGAGAGAGAGAAAGACACAATGAAAATGGGACCCACCACTTTTTACAAATCCTATTTAGCATGGGTCCGGTTTGAGATATTCAGACTATTTTGATTTCTTTCTATCAAATCCAACTATTTTTTTTTAACCAAACATTGGTTTATTATAATGATTAGTTAAAACCCATTCCATATCCATAAAACAAACGCACCCTAAAATATACGTATGATAAAACTATTTTTATTTATGTTAACTTCTTTTTCATATCCGTTTTGTATTATATGAATTTTATAAATAAACATTATTTATAAATCTACATATATTGATTAGTATCTAATTATATTGGAGGTTAAAATGGTCATTTTCTTATATTCAAAAAGCACAATCAAATATTTATCAAACAATAATTTTCATTCAGAGACATTTTCACTCATCATCTTTTAATCATTCAGCATCTTTGATTCACTCAGCCTAAACAATACAGTTTTATCACTCAGCGCTAAACATTTACACTTTTTAAAGATGTAAATATAATGTATCTTTTAATAGCTTTAACTATTCTTTCACTTTGCATTGTATTTATTCATCCTCTGTTTTTGCTCTGATTTTCGTATTTTAGTTTTCTTGATAGATCTTTATATCAAATTTGGAGGGTGTTTCGCATTAGAAAAGAAATACTAAATTATGTTTCCGTTGTAAATTGTTTTTGGTTTGTAGTTTTGTTTTGTGTACTGGGGAGATGGTTTACTATATTTTCTGCAAATAAAGTGGCAATCTTGTAAATTGTAATACATTTGTTTTGTAGAACTTAAACATAATTGTGAATTACGAATAAATCTTCTACCATTCAACATGAATTTGTGATAGTTATCCAACAAAGTGTGAACTGCTTGAATTAACGTACAGTGTATAAATAATTTTAAGAGTTGTAGTGTGATACTTATGCATAGCCAAATAGTAAGAAGTTATTGATGTTTCTAATAGCTGGTGAATGGAATGGCCAATATCCCCTTGCTATGACAGTACTGGATTAGGAGCATAAGAAACAACAGACAACAGTACTAAACACGCATACATGCTCATTGGAAAATTTCATAATCATCCCAACTTACAACCAGTTACAATGAATATCTTGAAGTGAAACACATTAAGATTGGAAGACGACAATAGTTAATACTTTGGATTTTCGTAAAAACGAACTTGTTTCTCCGGCTTAAAGAGGTACTTACCACCATATGTTGAGCGAAATACATCGATCAACAGATGATATTGTAGTGCAACATATAGGATGGCTGGTGTGATAGCAAAAAGGCTGATAAAGATAGGTATCCATTTCATTTCTTTGTGGTATAGTACGAAGAAGCTGACACTAAAAGTGACCATCATGGTTCCTATAGAGAGGAAAAGGGTTGCTAGACCTGACATCAGCTTCATAGGTAATGATCTCACGAAATCATGTTCGGCATAACGGGATGTGAGGATGGATAAAAACGTGAGTATCGACGCTGATGATAAGAACAAGGATATGGCATCTGCCACTACAAAGGATACAAATGACAGTTTCTGTTTGAACATGGGGATACCATCGTTTTGATTGTATCCACCTGGAACTGTAAACGCCGCAGCAAATACTATTGTGGCAATAAGTGTTGCCACAACCATACATTGACTAGCCGTTGCTTTCATCCATTTCTCACCTTGTGTGATCAGATCATGGTGTTCCTTGGTGAATAACTCACGTGGTGTTAGACCATCGTTGTTCTGCAGTTCTCTATAAGAAGGGGGGACCATAGACTCTACTTCCTAGAACACGAACAAACTAAATTAGTTATACTACTGATATAGAAATTAAAGCAAAAATTCGGAGAGGAATATATTTACCTTAAACCACAACAGTTCTCGTTGCATCTGTAGAGCAGCTCCTGACACATCCTCAAGGTTCTTCTTTCTGGTACTCATTGCTGCTAAATGCAACATATTATTTCCATGTTTATCTTTGAGAGGAGTTACCATATCCTTCATTGCACCTATCTCGTAAAGTAGGTTGTAGATAGCCTCGTGACGATTTTTGACAGCAACATGAAATATACTTAAACCGTTTTCATTCACCTGCCATATGAGATCTGGACTTCTACGGATGAGCTCAAGTAAAAAGTTAGTATTGCCCACTTCTGCAGCAATAAACATTACTCGAGAAGAGTATGTATTCTCGAAACTTCTTGCTTCTAATTCACGCATAACAGTAATATGGTTCGAAATGAGTCCATTTAGAAATTTCACTCCAGCTCCTTTCTTAATCAACTTCTGAGTATCATCACGCAATAGCGTAATATTTTCAGAAATTATCTTTTCTAGTACCAAAGCTTGATCCCCATTTAAAGTACGTGTCTTGTTTTCTTCCTTGATTATGTTTTGGGTTTCAGTATGCATTTTCAACATATATCGAGAAACAAGTTTTTTTAGTTGCGGAACATTAAGTCCATTTTGGTAAGTATTTTCCAACTCCTCAAGTTGCTCAGAAATAAGTTCTTTGAGTTGCATAGCTTGAAGGACCCATCCAGTAGCTGACTGAATCCTATCCGGTAGCCCTTTAAGTATGCCATAAATTTCAGATTTAGGCAGTGTCAGAATATCTTCCCAGATGATTCTCAGTAATGGTAGTGCGTCACTTTCTTTCTTAGGAGTTCTCGCTTTTAAACAAACGAATGCAGAAACTGAAATGAATAATTGAGAATGAAGCAAAAGTGATTCTTCAAACATTTTGGGCCGTTTGTTTTGTTATTGATTAGGAATAGGATTAGGATTTCGAGTCGAAAGAAAAGCAAGAGAAAAAAAATATATATAATAGTAATATAAAGTGTTTGTTTAATAAATTTTTATTGGTACTGGATATTAATTGTACTCCGTAATATTAATGGAAGAAAAGTAAACAAATGGGCTCACGTCTTAAGGTAAAACACATAAACAATTGTGAAAAAAATAACAAGCCAGCCAAAACACTAGTTTTCATTCACAACCCACTTGTTTTAGATTCATTAATACTAGAGGTGGCAAACGGCGGTCGGGCGAGGCACGGCTACGCTACGTAAACGCGACGCTTAAACGTGTGGTACTAAACGGGCTCATCTTATACAAAACGATTTTAAAAAGACTCAAAACGATAAAATAAATTCCTCGAACGTAACATCTCATTTATATTTAAAAAATTAAATATAAGTTTTTCTTTAAAAACAATATAATGTTCGGAAAAAACATACCGTATGCCCATTTAACTTCCAAATGGGCAATATATGTCCATTTCAAAAAAGAGGGTCGAGTAATCGCAAATCTTTTAAAAGTTTGCCCATTTAGCATATTTTTTGATTTTGGGCACAAATTGCCACCTCTAATTAATACCCACACTCTGATATCGAGTTAAGGAGGTGTTTGTTTAAGGTTTATATGTGGGCTTATGAGCTTTTTAGATTTCTGTTTATATTTTATAAATCTCAATTGTGCGGCTTATTTTGAGATTTATAGGCTTATGATAAATTTATATAAGTCTATAAGTATCAAAATAAACCGGAATACTAAAGCTTATAAAATATAAGCCAAAAAACAAATAAGCTTAAACAAAGACCTTTAAATTTTAAAGGAAAAAAAACGAGAGAAAAAGATGGTATTTTATTACGTGAATAGTTGTCAATAAGCTAAGGGGGCGTTTGGTTGGGGCAATTTGGGGGATATTGGAGGCATTTGCATTTTAATTCCCTTCAAATGTCATGTTTTGGTAACTCAAATGGAAATTGAAGAATTTACAATTTCTCGATTGCAAAATAGGGAGAATCGAATGACTCCAAAAAGTGAGGAATTTTAATTTCTTTGAAAAAAATTTATAAACTTTTTCTTATTGTTTTATAAACTTTAAATAGAATATTTATAATTTTTTTATAAACTTTTTATAAATTTTTATAAACTATTTTATAGATTTTTTTTAAACTTTTATTATAAATTTTTATAAACTTTTTTTTATAAATTTTTTATAAATTTCTTATAGATTTTTTTAAACTTTTTTATAAACTCTTTTATAAACTTTTATAAATTTTTTATAAACTTTTTTTTATAATTTTTTTTTTAAATTTTTTATAAATTTCTTAGAAATTTTTTATAAACTTTTTTATAAACTTTTTTTTATAATTTTTTTATAAATTTCTTATAAACTTTTTATAAACTTTTTAATAAATTTTTATAAACTTTTTTCATAAATTATTTATAAACTTTTTTTTATAAATTTTTTATAAACTTTTTTTTATAAATTTTTTCTAAACTTTTTTTATAATTTTTTTTATAAACTTTTAAATAGAATTTTTATGAAATTTATATTAAAAAAATAAAAATTTTTATAAATTCTCGTAAACATGCGAAGGTATTTTAAATTCCGTAATTTTAAATTCTCAAAAATTTAAATTTTCTAGAATTTAAAATTCCGGAATTTCAAATTACCCCAACCAAACGCCCCCTAAGGGAATTTCTAACTAATGCCTTCGGGCATTGGCTAAGATTTGTCATTTTGTGGTTTTTTATTACATAAATGGTATTTGTAGTTGACATAAAATTGCAAATTTGGACGGGGACCCACATAAATAATTATTAAAAACCACAAAAAGACAAATCTTAACCAATGCCCTAAGGGGATTGGTAGACATTCCCATGAGTTAAAAACAAATTTACAAATATAACCGTTTAAAAATGGAGAAAAAGGTAAAGAAGATAGAAGACAAAACAAAAACAAAATTTTCAAATACTTTACTATATGCCCTTGTATTCAATGCATTTTTTAGGAAGGGTTAATATACAAAAAAGTTACTAAATTTTCAAAAAAATTTGTCCTAAGTCACTAATGTTTATCTTACGTCAAATCTAGTTCTATATCTTTTCGTGTGAACCGGTTATCTTGGACACCAACCTTTTTTTACCGGTATTTTTTTGGTGACGTGTACACACCAAGTTGTGACACATGTTATCTAGGTCACTAAACTTCGCGAAAAATTTGTCTTAAGTCACTAATGTTTCATTCCTGTCATCTAAGGTACTAAACTTTCTGAAAAATTTGTCCTAAGTCACTAATGAAATTTTTTCCTAAGTCACGAGGTTGGCACATGTATCTTGAACCTTTAAAATTATACGATTTTAAACACCTTTTAAAAAATTTTATTCATTTTCATTCGTTTTTATATGTTTTTGTTTGTTTTCTTACGTTTTGTCGTTTTATACGTTTAATACGTTTGGTCCGTTTTGTCCCATTTTTACGTCCATTTTATCGTTTTATGTTTTCATCCGTTTTGTCCGCTTTTATATGGTTTTGTACAATTTTTATATCGTTTTATTCGAAGTTTCATCCGGTTTTCTCGTTTTTTGCGTTTTGTCCATTTTTCTTATGTTTTTGCCCGTTTTTCTATGTTTCATTCGTTTTCGTCCCTTTTTTATGTTTGAAAACATAAGAAAATAGACGAAAACGTAAGAAAATTAGACGAAAACGTATAAAAACGGATGAAAACGAATAAAAATGTACAAAACCATATAAAACGGACAAAAACGATATAAAACGGATGAAAACATAAAACGTATAAAAACGGACGTAAAAATGGGACAAAACGGACTTTAAAACGTGATAAAACGGAAAAAACGTAAGAAAACAAACAAAAACGTATAAAAACGAATGAAAATGAATAAAAACGTATAATTTTAAAGGTTCTGTAACATGTGCCACAACTCGTGACTAAGACAAATTTTTTCATCGGTGACTTATGACAAATTGTTAGCAAAGTTTAGTATCTTAGATTTACGCGAATGAAACATTAGTGACTTAACACAAATTTTTCGCAAAGTTTAGTGACTTGGGTGACACATATATTGAAAAAGTGTGCCACAACCGGTTGCCCTTCCATGTAGTGACTAGGGTGGCACATATAAAAAAGTTTAATAACATATGTGAAAAACCCGTGAAGTATAGTAACCTAGATGACAGAAGATAAACATTAGTGACTTAGGACAAATTTTTTTGAAAGTTTAGTAACTTTTTTGTATATTAACCCTTTTAGGAAATCATAACGACCAATTACATTTTTTGCATGGATTTCCACAGTTTGATAAACAGAGTCTTTAACCAATGGTGACATGATGATAGTTTGAGAAGTAGTCATTGGTGGTTTTGAAAAGAATCTTGCCAACAAACTTTAGACTTATCAATAACAAAAGCAGTAAGATTACGTGGGTGATTTAAGAAATTCGTTATAACTAACTACAACATTATGTTAATCACCTGGAAGATATACTGGTCTAGATAATTGGTTCGTTTTAGGTGTCAAAGAAAAACCTAGCAAGCCTTCTTGAAAAGTTTGAGAAAAAGATTAGATTTTTGACTCAAAATTCATTGTGAAAGACTTTTGTTTGTGTTATTGCTCAAAAAATTTTGTATGAGTTTTTTGGTTTTGTGTGGGAGTACTTATAGATGGGAATGCAAAACGGATGTGAAACTGTTCATAATTTTCTTTTGAAAAAATAATTTTTATATCAGCATTAATTGCACTATCCCATAAAACCGGATGACATCCCGTGTCACGTCTAAACACACGGCTGTTTAGCTTCTTACTGTCAACACTTTTGCAGAGAAGATCATTGTATAAAATTGGTTGTGTGTAACGGATAAAGGGCTTCATTTAACCTGTAGTGGGATGGTAGTAACACTTTTACAATTTAAACATATTGAATTAAGCAATTTATTAATCATTCTACTTATATTCGGCTTCACCCGAACTCTAATTGATCCGACCCGAATCAACTTGAACCCGACTAACCGGAGTTTTAAATAGGGTCGGGTTCGAGTATGTTTTTTTTAGCCTCAATCCGAATTGACCCAAACCTAACCAGATCAACACGACTAACACCCGTACCTACTAGTGATACATCTTACTTTTTCTTAACCCTGGCTTAATAGCTTCTAAAATTTTGCTGAAACTCTTCAACAGTATGTAGCAAAGGCAATAAGTTTTGTTTTTTTTTTTTTTTGATAAAACAGGTATATGGTAAAAACATATATTTTTCTCCGTTATGTTATTATAACAAGTTGATATATAGAATAAGAAAAAACTTTACGTGTTTTGATGGTTCTCCCAATGGTATTTGAGCTTGTTTTAGAATATTGATGATTGGGATATCGCCCTAACATTGTGGGTACACTCCCATTTTCGAGATCCGAATCCTTTTGCAATACCAAATCTGTAAAGAAATCAAAATAAGATGTATTTAACATATATCCGTAAAAATTATAGTGTCATATAATCACCGAAGAACAAACATAAATTTGGCTTAGTGGTACATGTTAAAAGGCCTCAACCAAGGTGATTTTGAGTTTAAGTCTCAACTAAAGGATATGTGACTTGTATTTAACTTGCAAGTATCTTCACACGGCGGCAACATATATATTGTAATAAAAGTTTCAGCGATGGATATTTTTTAATTTTATATTTTCTCTTATAATAACTTTACAAATAAAAATAATATTTTTGTTTGAGTAAGCTTAAGTAATATTAAATTAAAAACTGCAGAGGATCCGCGTGATACTTATTCAACTTATAGAGGAGGTGATAGTCGGTAATATTTTGAGGGTATGGGGTCAAAGGGGTTGACAATATCTTATAGTCGCAAATAGGTAAAAGAGAGTGTTATTTCATTACATTTATGCGAAATAAAAACCTACACCTCTTAAGCACAAATTTTTTGATGTTTCAAAAAGTTACAAACATATCAAATTTCAAAAGATAATTCAATCATGGTAAGGATAATTAGTTTTACAAATACACAACTTGTAAATTTTATATTTATGCAACTTGAATTGTTAACAATCTTATTTATTATAAGTGTATCACATAAATGCAAGATATAAATTATAGTGCTTATTAATGCAAAGAAAACTCGTATGTTCAAAAAATCATTTCATAATATCCAAACGTTAGTATTTTAGTCACTTAATTTTAAGTTAAAAAAAAAAAAAAAAGGGGCCCGACGTGTAATGGGTGATCAGGGTCGTCTTTGAGGGTGTGCAAGGTGAGCGATCGCTCAGGGCTTCATAATTTTTAGGGACCAAAATTTGTCCCCTTAATAATTATATGCATGTATAGACATATTTTTCACGAAGAAAAACGTATTTAGATGAGAAAATATTTTAAATGAGTAATATGTCAGAGCGTTTAAATAATTAATTGCATTATATCTTATAAACGGTGACACTTTATCTGTAATATTGCTTAACGAAATGCCTCATTATATAATTTCGTACAGGGCCCAAAAATTTCGCCGATTCATGGGACGGCCCTGTGGGTGATCATTTTAGACCAAACTTGAGACTTTTTAAACTAATGCATCGTACGTGTTACACCCGACAAACACATAAATAAATTAAATAATCAACTCTTATAATTATACTAGACGAGTACTCATGCATAATAACGGGATTTTATAGCGACATATCGTTTTTTTCAGCATTACAATGTTTAATATATAATGTACTACATAGTTTTTTTTTTTCTAATTTAATCTTTCACAACATTTTAATACTTCAATTATTTTTATTTTTTTTAATGCAAAAATGCACATAAATCAATAAGATTTTCAGATGCATATCGGACTACAAAGTTTGAAAAATGTTTTTAAATCGTAAGAGTGTTGCAAATTAATCTAAATAAGTTAAAGATTATTTATTTATTTATTTATTTATTTTTATTATTATTATTATTTTTTTTAAATAAAACTAATCACAAAAGTAAAAAGATGGTTTGTATAATAATCGAGACAATTTTTTGAAGGCAAATGATGCAAATGTGACAAGTACTAAGTGTTAATTCAAATAAGTTAAAGATATGTATGCTTGAACATATAAGTTTTCTTTACATTTTAAACACTCTTTTATTTATATCTTCTTGGACAAGTGTAATAAACAATATTAATAATGTAAGCATGTTCAAAAATATATTTTACAATATGTATATATGTTAAATTATTTTTCCTTAAAATAATAAAAATCCTATTAAAGTTAGATATGACGTTTTTTTTTAAATATAGTATATATGAGAATATATTAGCTATAATTTATTGTAGTGAATTTGCTACAATTTTGTGCTATAGAATGTGGGCCCTTGATTTTTTTGTGGGTCCTGATTCTTTTCTGTGGGTCCCTGATTCATTGCTAGTATATTTTTTACGAAGGATTGTAGCCAATTAGCTAAAAAAATTGTAGCCAAGCTATCATCATTATATATAAATATCAATGTTGCAAAAATCGCGAATCGGTAGTCGGGCGGTCGACCACCCTGCAGCGAGTAATCGGTCAAGACGGGATTAATCGGATTGACATTTCCTACAAGTTTTAGGTATTTCTGGAGACCAAACTAAAGATCTTAACTGATTCCAAGCCTACTATGTTTCCAAACCTCAATAAAAGGCTCCAATTCTGATTATAAGGCCCATTGTGCGTTATAAGTGAAATAAACGATCCCCATTGTGCGTCATAAGTGAAATTATTTTTTTTTAAAGTTGACCGATTTCTGCCGATTTTTGACCGATTAGGCCGATTTTTGACCGATTCGGCCGATTTTTGGCCGATTTTTTTACCTGGCCGATTTTTTGACCGATTTTCAAAATTCTACAAGGTGTATGGCCGATTACCGATTAATCGGCTATTAATCGGCCGATTCGGCCGATTTTTGCAACACTGATAAATATATATATACACACACACACTAGCCGGGTACCCGCGCGTTGCGGCGACAGGTACCCGTGTGATTAATTTTTTGGCTATAGCAAGATTTTTTTCAATGCATTGCTTTTAAAGAAGGAAAAAAAGAATGTCCAACATAGAGGTTATTATTTGAAAATTAGTTTGTTTTCTTACTTACGCGTTTAGTAACATAATAAAAAGCTTTTATAGCAAGGTGTCTATGCGATTATATGTTTTTCATGATGCTAACTTAACACATGGAGTTAACTTAATGGAACAACTTAACCGCACAACATTGCTTTAAAAAAATTGTAGACATACATCACAATACAACGACGATACTGCTAGTCATTTAGGACGTGTAATATTATATATCATTTAAAAATAAAGGGTGTTTTAAAATAGCGGCTTTAGCACCATCTAGTGGTGTTTACATTGCTAAGTTCTGATAGTAAATGGTGGTCCGTTGCGTGGTCGAAAAAGATTGTGTCAGAAAGTTTGACTACATAAAAGATTGGTTTCTATGATCCAGTTAATGATTTATAAATTTATTTAGCGGGTGTTTTAAAAAAGAATTAAAAGATAAGATGATTTTATGCGCTATTGTTGTACCATGTGATATTTTGAGTGAAGGGGAATTTTAATAATATCATTAATACATTGTAAAATTCATTTAGTGGGTGTAAATGATAAAATGATTAACGCTTTATTCTTTTATATCATTTGATATATTAATTGTATTTTTTTGTGATGGGTATTTTAATTATATTATTAATGATTTATAAATATCATTTAGCGAGTGTTTTAATGAAAAAGAAAAATTAGATGATTTATGCATTATTGTTTTGTACCAAGTGTTATATTAATTGTACTTTTAGTGAGAGTATTTTATTATATCATTAATATACAAAAATGTTACAAGTTAGATGATTTATGCATTATTGTTTTATACCAAGTGCTATTTGAATTGTACTTTTAGTTACAAGTTTAGTGGACTATTTTTATTAGAAATGTTTTTTAACTTAAAAATTTTAAAACTTCTTTATTTAAAATATTCTAAACACTTTATATAGTAGTGTGTGTGTGTGTGTATATATATATATATACATATATATATATATATATATATATATATATATATATATATATATATATATATATATATATATATATATATATATATATATATATATATATATATATATATATATATGATAAAGATCAAATAAAAAGACAAATATCCGTAAAAAGATAAAAGTATTTTTTTTTAATAAAAAAGTTTCTCGAAAAATTCCCAAAACATTCCACAAGATCAGGTATGATGGTGCATGAAAAAGTTGTGAAAAACTTTTTTCTAAAGTGGATATTTTTTTTGAAAAAAAAATTATGAAAAAATACGTTTGCGCATTAAATCATTTTTTTGTGCATTAAAAATTGGTTTTTGTACCCAACTTCTTTTGACTTTTTTCATCAAAATAACATTGGGCATCTAACTAAAACATGTTGAAAATTTTGTGCATCAAAATTTTTTTGCGCATCAAAATTCGTTTTTTGTGCATTAAAAAAAACGTATCAACTAATTTAGGAGGCGTACATTATTACTTATATATTTTATAAAAAAAATGTTTCTAGTTACTTGCGATTACGGGCCACTATCAACTAATTTAACCAAAGCCCCATAACATTACTGACTACCACCTTTCTATGGACGCAATATCACACCACTATTCTATAACTTTTATATGAATTAGTTTGATATTTTCTATCATTTTAAGTTACTCAAATTCGATATTATCTTGTTATTGGTAAAGTTATTGTAAAAGAAAATATAAAATTAAAAACAATTTTCGCCGAAAATTTTATTACTTAATACCCGTCGCCGCAACGTGCATTCAAATATTGTTAAATTAAGAATTATCATAAAAGTAGAAATGCTCACCTGAACTGTTGGTTCTTTTGACAACACCAGATTTTGCTAATGCTTTAGAAAACGCATGAGGTTTTCGAGCCAGAATTCCAAGTAGAGTATTACTCCTACCGAGTTTTGGGTACTTTTGCACTACCATTTGTGCAACATCTACAAAGGTTTAACTAAAAGAAATGTTATACCGAAAGCAACAAGACTCGATAATAAATTAAAGCAAAAGCGGAAATCATAAGCATTTTAAGATACACCGAGTAATGGCATGCTTAACTTTTAAATAGCTTAGTTCAAAAGAAGGGGGAAAAATAAAAAAAAAATGAAAAAATAAAAAAAACTTTTAAATAGCATTTTTTTTTTTTTTTTTTTTTTTTTTTTTTTTTAAGTCTAAGGCTGGACACCGTCATGACCGAGCATGACCCTGCCACATCAGCTTTCTCTATCCAATGACTAGACACGACCAAATTACAACAGTCTGTGACAAGTAAAAAAAAAAGAAAACACAAAAGAAAGAAAGAAAGAATTAGTCAAAAGTTGGACCGATATTTATTTTCTTGGGTTGTCGACCGATACATGACCCATGCTCCACATCGGGTATGACCGATTAAAAAATTGGTCGACTGTCATGACCAACCGATTTTTTAAAGCCGACTGAATGATAAATAATTACCATAATTTCACATAATAGCTTTGCTTTAAGGGCTATTGGCTAATGGTTTTTTCTTTTTTTTTTTTTTTTTTACTCTTGAAGCTCAAGCTCTTAAGTTGAATACAATAGTTAATTAGCTGGCTGACTAGCTCCGATATCACGCGTGTATTATACTTGTCAAAAACTAGGAGCAGCGTAAAATATATAATTAGATAAAATACTTACCAAACATGTCACTCTCGACACATTTCTCAAGAAGCCAAACACGATTCTGATTATTCCAGTAATCATCAGCTAGGTCTTTTGAACTTTCATAAAGATACCTCACCACATCCTTATTATTTCCAAATAACACAGCCGCATAGAGTGGCATCATATTTCCTCCACCACCTGGGATTGTATCCAAGGTCGGGTTCTTTGCCATCATAATCTTAACTGTTTCAATGTTTCCAGCTGCAGCTGCTAAATAGAGGGCAGTGCTGTAATTTTTATTTTCAAGTGCCAAGTCTTCCGGTACCATTTTTTCCACCAGATTTTTGACAAACTCGTCCACCTTTTTGGGACCTTTTACAGATGCCGCTATGTGAAGTGCGGTTTCCCCGTTTTCAGTAATACTATATCTTACCAACTCTATCTCTTTATTCTCATCAAGAATATCTTTCGCAGCTTTCCAGTCACATTTTAATGATGCTTCGTACAGAGGGACACCAATTTTAAGGTACTCCTCTCTGGATCCTGTAAAGTAATTTCCAATGGGCAAATAGTTAGTTACTACAGTATTTACTAACCTTATTTTTCATACAGGTATAATCACAAATTTATTTCAACAACATTTAACCATCAATTATTCTAACCAACATTTTATATGTGAGTAAATGATAACAAATTATCAATTCCATCTTTAAATAGGCTTTCTAGGATTAATATAAGCATAAATCTCCATGTAGAATTTCATACCAGCTAACAGGGTGCATAATATAATAACGTTTTTTTTTTCAATTAAAGTGAAATTAAGTTCTATATGACATTAATGCAGTGAGGGATCACAAATGTTGAATGGTTAATACATATTACCTCTAATTAGATCTCGACAAGGAAGATTCAATCTTCGGCGAGTAGCATATGAATTAGACGACATGTTGATTTCCTGTTGCAACTGGCTTAATGGATTCTGCTCACCTGTGGAGGCTGATTGCAGCTATTTGTTGTATCTGCAAAATGTGAAACCTTTAAACATTAACACATACTCGTAATTACTTCACACAATAACTAGATTCGAGGATTCAAATGGTGCAACTAAAAATACCTTTGCTTCAGATAGAGCGATTAAACAAGTTGTCGTATACTAACAAGTTAACGGAAAAATGGAAGGTTTTGAGATATGGCTATTGCAACATGTATTTTACAGTATATAAATACAATCTCTCTTTAATAAGACAAGGTCAACGTTTATTTAAAAATAAGAAGTTGTTTATTTGTATTGCTTCAGCTTAGCTTTTATATAGAAAGCTTGTTAAACCAAGGATAGGGGTTGGATCGACATATTGAGTTACAATTATTGGGAAATGAAACGTGTAGTGATCATACAACTATTTATGAAATCATATGTGATTTACTCATACGCAATTGAAAAAAAAAAAAAAAAATGTCAAAAGTATATATCGAATTGGCCATTTACTAAAAGATAAAAAAAAAATACTAATCGTGATAGGTGCATTTTTTTCACTTGACAATTTACATTTTGCAAGATATTTTATTTTTTTAAAAATGTGAAAAGTAATGTTTTTTTTAATTAAAAAATAAGTGACTAGTATTGATTTATTTGATCTAATTTTGATTTTACACTGTTCTTAACTCTAAAAGTATATTTATCGAAATCTCTTTTATTGTACAAACCAAATATGCATGATGTGTCTATTCACATATATTTGTATGTCGGGGTCATATGCATGTGTAGCCAATTTTGGTTAATTCTTTTCATATACTGTAATAAATAACATACAATAAACAAAGGGAGTAGGTGGTGATGTGTGTTTTTAGCCGGAAGATAGAAGAAAACGATACATTTGTATTTTTATATACGTATGAACGAGTTATAAAGTCAAAGTCTAGATTAATTTATAAAATAATGCAATAGGAGGGATATATTAATGAGTAATCTTGTGCTTATTATAAAAGAGTGGATTTGGATCTTGTAACAAATATCTTTAGGTAGATCCGCATCACATTGAATCGGTCAATAATTTTTTTTACAAGCACAAACTTACAGAAGTAAGTATAACTTGTAAAATACATATATTTAAACCTTGAATATATTGAGAATTTAGATATCATTTGGTCTCGACTTCTCTATGTTAACTATAGATTCGAGCAGAGATAACCGAGAATGGTTATACGGGGTGGGAGTCCGTTAAGATAGATTTGTTTGCCCATGATAAATGCTTCAATCAAGCATATGGATGGGGGTGTCATTCGGGCTGACCGACCCGAATTGACCCAAGTTCTAAACAAGGTCGGGTTCGGGTATATTTTTTTTAAGGCTTGACCCAACCCGAGTTAACCCGAACCCGAACCCGACCGGGTTTACCCGAATAACACCCATAGATGGAATAGAGTTGAGTTATAAGTAGTAAAGTAGACCGTGAGTATTTGTAAGTCCCTAAATTACCATTTATACGATGATGTTGATGATGAATTAATGATGACGAAGACAATCATATTATTATTTTCGCAATTATTGTAATAATAAAGAAATCAGAATGGAAACGTGGGTGACTGAGTATGAGTTGCAATTCACTTCATGTAACGTGCTCCCTGGGTAAAAATTGGCTGACATATTAAGATGCTACCTAATGGTGATTTGCTATTGCTTATGATAATGAAATGTTTAAGCCAGATATAAAATTAAAAAGTGATATGCCAATTTCACAATATGTCATTAACTTCTAATTAAGAGTTAAAACAATGGTAGGTGAACCTTTAGTTACTCGATAATCACCTTGGATGAGTTGTGTGTGTGACTTTTAGTGAATATGGTATAATTTGTACTCCCTCCGTCTCAAATTTATTGTCAGGGGACAAGAAACACAAATATTAATAAAAGTGGGACCATTATAACTCTCAACCACTCAAACGGAATATTCCCTCATTATATTCTTTTTTTCTTACTAAAATGGGTAAGTGGACAATTAATTTGAGACATCCATAAAAGGAAATATGGACAATAAATATGAGACGGAGGGAGTAGTATTCAGTGTTCACTTGATGATGGACTTTTGGGAGTATGTTCTTTTGACATAAAATATTTTAGAATCAAGAAATTTGCTCATAATAAATGATAACGGGATTAATGTAACTATAGTTTTGTTATATAGAGGCACGTTCAATGCAGAACCATTATTTTGTACAGAACTTTACAGAACCACTTTGGACCAATAAGAATTTAGTAATATTAAATATATTTATTTAAATGAAAAGGGTATAATAGTAAAAACTAATATTTAATTTCTTTTTGATTTTTTTTTATTAAAAACGTTTTATTTAATCCTTAATTTTCGGATTAATTTATTTTTTATTATCATTACTTTTTTATTTTTATTTTTTCTTTTTTTAAGTTTTTGATTTTTACAGCATGTACGTTTTCAAAAAAAATCTCAAGTGCATTTATGTTTTTTTCAACAGACATGTTTTTTTCTCAAGTGCATAGGTGTTATTTGTGACCAAAAACATAAAAATACACATGTAGCCTCTAACAATTTGTAACAAACCAAAAACACATATAATATAGACAAAAGTTAATATTAAATAAAATACAATTCTTGTACAAGCATCTTGTTAAATATAAATGTGCACGCCGTTTAAAAACATGTGTGCACTCTTCACTTTCTCGTCCAATTCTTTTTGAACATATGTGCACGCTGCGCTTTCTCATCAAATTCATCATATTATATGTGCACGCCTCAATAACATATATGCACGACATCCAAAAACATATGTGCATGCTTCCCTTTCTCATCAAGTTCATTAGAACATATGTGCCCACTCCGCTTTCTTGTCAAATCCATTAAAACATGTGCGCACACTTTCCAAAAACTTCATATTTAAAGAACCAAAACGCAATCCCTGTCACAAAACATAAACTAAAAATTAAGTATTTAATCATATTAGCTATAAAAATAATCAACAAAACATTACAAAAAAAATACCAGTTATATTAGCACTCATTTATCGAATCACATTGTTATAGTTTAAAGCAAATGACTTGTCGAGGTAAAGTTATATTAGCATTCATTTATCAGCAACAAAACATATATGTTATGAACTATAATTCGTGACTCATAACAATCAAACAAATCTATAATCATAACAACGGTAGCATAACATATGTGCACAATCAAGAAGTTTACATTTAGAGGGAGCTACAAACACCATCAGAAAGTGAGAAAACTATATCTAAACCATTAGTCCATTTACTCTTTTGTACATTTAACAACTAACTTTGCCTTTCGCTTGTAAGCTCAAATTAAAAAAGTAACTGAAAGTCTGAAACATGGGTGTTCTTTATACAATTAAATAAGTAATAGCATATGGAGTAGTAAGCAACTAAATCCCAGAACACACTTTTTATCCTTATCATCATTGACAAAGCCTTCACTTATAATTAAATCGAGCAAGATTGGGCCTCTAGCGTAGTATTTAACTGAAAAGTGTATAATATGTTGTATTAAACAAAAAACTATTTTACCAATTTATCTAACACTAAACTGATGATATCCGTGTGCCACTATAGTCATTCTTCATCAAATTTACAAACAAATTATTATTAATTTAAGAAGCAAAAAACTTTAAAAAATATAAAAGCCAATACCAAAACACATATCAAAAGGATGTTCCAGTAACTATAGAAAAAGCGTAAAAGGATAAAACTGACAAGAACAAGCATGAGCCAAAAAGGATAAAACACAAAGATTGCCATTGGACATATAGAAACAGCGTAAATTCATATGTTATGAAATCTCAAAGACCACCACAACTTAATAAGCACTACTAACATAATCAATTGAGACAGTGAGACATTAATCAATGAGAAAAACAAATCTTCCATGAAAAATGAGTTCTTGATTTAATTGCAAAAAAAAAAAACGATTTCATTACCTTGTCAAAATCGAACATCTAATAAAATCGAATACACAAACAAAAAAATTGGTGAATTTTTTTAGGTGTTCGAACAATTGATCTAAAGAAAAAAGGCGTAGGTTTTTTTTTTTTGATGAGGGTTTATTGATTTGGGGGAGAATTATATGGTAAGTGATATAACCTAGCATTTTTTAAGGGATAATATAAAATACCTATGTTACCCTTTTCAGCTTTTTTAGTTTTTTAAGTAGTGGCTTGATCTTTCAATTAATTACATTAAAGGCACAAATGATCTCATCCATCGATAAAGTGATCTAATGGCTTATATTAGTCTAGAAAGGTTCTGTACTTAAAAATGGTTTTGCATTGAACGCTACACTTGTTATATAATCTTGATGTTCCTTTTTTTAGTTTATTCCCGTATACGAACTCTGAGTTTCGATCGTCATTGCTAGAAATAAAATCAAAGCAAGCAAGGTCTCTCTTTTGTGCAAAAGTAAAAAGGGCAAGTTAAATTAATTTACTTCCATTTGAGAGATGTCATGTTGTTTCTGCACTTTTTTAGTAGCAATTCTTGCTTTCTTACTTTGTAGTTATTCCTTTCTTATTCATATTGTAGTTCCTTTTTTGAGCATCTGTAAGCTACACGAATACTATTTCCACCAATCTTTTTATGTTAGCTTGAAGTTTCGGTTTGTTGAAACTGGTTTGAGTAAGTCACTTATAACAATGATACTATATAAGTACTTTATCAAATTGTGTCTGTGGTTGTGTAAATTGTTCCAAAAAGCTTGGGAAGTTCGTCACATTTTGCTATGTAATTACTCATCCTCTGTTTTTGCCCTGTTTTCCTTATTTTAGGGGTCTGTCAATATTTTCTAATAGTTAATTGTGTTTGGTCTGTAGTTTTGGATTGTGTATTGAAGATACGGGTTTACTTCTTTTCCATTTCTAAGTGACGATCATCTGTTGGATTTTTTGGTAAGTTAACAATGAACTAATATAGAATTTGGTAAAAAGCAAAAACTTTTGAATTATGTTCACTGTTTCCGGCTGAACTTGTAATCATGCACCTAGGACCTAGCTATCCAGATATATCAAAAGTGCTTATTTGTTTTCATATATGCGATAAGCCAATAAGCACTTAAGTTATTGCAATCTCAAACACGTTTCATTTTCTTAGGATGTTCTGAGTCATGACCGATAAGTAACCAATAAACTGAAAATAATTGACATTTCTTTCTCTCCCATTCACTAACAGGTGAAGAGAGTGCCCAATGCCCCTTGTTGTAAATATCACTCGAGTCACTGGATCTATACTCTATAGCTTAGGAACACAAATAAGTAATAAAACGAATGCTAAGAGAACATATTTTGCATGTCTTAGGAAAAATATTTTATCATCTACATTCAACTTACAACCCTTTCACGAGCACTAAAAATAGACTTACAATCATAAAACAACAATGTTTAGACCCTTGGGTTTTCATAGTAAAGAACTTGTTTCCTGGGCTTAAACCGAGAACCATATGTTGAGTTAAATACATCGGAAAATAGAAAACATTGCAGCTTAATTATCTGAGTCAATGGAATGACAGCAATTATGCAGATAAGGATAGGCATCCATAGCAAGCTATTATGGTAAAGTACGAAAAAGCTGACGCTAAAAGCGATTATCATGGTTATAATAGATAGGAAAAGATATGATAGACCAACTATCAACTTTTTGGGCAATGATTCCAAAAAATCATGTTCAGCATAATGAGAGGTGAAGATTGATAAGAACATGTGAAGAATTGAAGCTGAAGAAGAGAATAGAGAGATGGCATCTGCCACAACGAAAACCTTAAAGGCTGCTTTTGAATAGAAAACAGGTATACCATTGTTCTTGTCATTGATTTGGGCATATCCACCGGGAACTGTAAAAGCAGCTGTGAATACCATGGTGGCAATAAGTGCTGCTACCACCATACATTGTTGAGCTATTTCTTTCATCCATATCTCTCCATCTTTGACCAGAGCTTTGTGTTTCTCAGTGAATAAGGCATGTGGTGTTAGACCATCTTTGTTCTTTTGGTTTCTATAATAATGGGGGGTTATAGACTCTACTTCCTGCATCACAAGCATTTGCTATAGACTATTACATGGTAATACTAGTCGTGAAAGAGATAGGAAACACAAGCTGTATACAACTTAAGAATCTGTTAAGCTCATTAAGGAACATATGTATATATGTACCTGAAACCATAATAGTTCTTGTTGCATCAGTAAAGCAACTCCTGGTGCATTCTTGAATCTTTTTTGATTTGCAGGCTGCCCAACTAAATGCAATATATTGTTCCCATGCTCATTATCTCGGAGAACAGTTATACTATTTCTCATTGTGCCTATCTCGTACAATAGGCTGTAGATACCCTCGTGACGATTCTCGACAGCAATGTGAAATATGCTTAGTCCCTTATCGTTTACCATAAATATCAGATCAGGATAAAGGCGAATGAGCTCAACTATAAATTTAGTATTGCCCATTTGTGCAGCAATAAACATTATATTCCCATGTGCTCCGAGTATCTTATATACTTCATCCTTAGGCTTTGTTGCTAAGTTCTTCAAAATAATTCTTAGTAATAACAATGCCTCAGTTTTCTTTTCGGGCTCTTCCATGTTTAAACCAATGAGATTACAAGCTGAAAATGACAAAAAATATAATGTATACACCACCGCATAAGTTAATGATCTAAAGTTATTTTATATTGTACCTAGGTCGTGTATGCATCAGTTTTAATTTGTTGGGTGTACGAGTCACCTCCTCTTTTGTGTTAAAGCTCGATAACTTAACAATGATCACATTGTTCAAAGTAACTCCTTTTAACAGTACGTGTGTTTGTTTTAAGGGTATATGTTTATAGTTGAAATTATTAGCAATTGTTAAGGATCAAATGAGAAATATAATTAAGATGAGAAGGATGAAAAAAAATTACAACCACAAATTTGAGATGCATCTACAAAAATAGATGCATCTCCCTATTATTTATCTCTCTTTATTTAAAATATGTAGTTAGTATTTCTTCTCATTCTTCTTATTTCAATATCTGTTCTCACTAGATTCATTCCCTAATATATATATCGATACAACGTTGAGAAAACTTTAAAAGTGAAGGGTAAATTTAGTTTCTAATAAAGAAAATCATCATATCGTAAGATAGCTAGAGAGAAAAGTGTGTTCTAGAGGGGTTGATAATAGGATTTTTTTAATTAATTATTTAATTAATTAATTAATTTTAAATAAGTGACATCTTGAGCAACCGAAAAAATAAATTTCCTTACAGTGTGATATTCAAGGTCAAGCCTCGCGCCTTTGAAGCTATGACGAAGCCATAACGTTTTTAAGACGTGACTTAGAGCCTTGGGTATAATAATGCCCCACAAGCGTTAATGTTTAACGCCCCGGCGTTAAAGGCCGTTACCCACACCATCTGCAGCGTTAACGCTGCATTACCCAAGGCACGTTAGCATACTAACTGGTTGATGCAAAACCGTCAAGTTATCTCACGCAAGCTAGCCACTTGTGAATGGCTAACCGTAAGAAACTCAAAACAGGTCAAACACCAAATGCAATTTAAGATCAGAGGAATATAGTGAATTCCCGGGTCGTTAAGTCCCACGGAGACTCAATGGTGTGTAAACACTTGATCAGATGATATAATGATCACTAAGGATAGTGATCAATAAGGATTTTGAAATATTTATACCTAAAGAAAAGATTTATAAATTACAGCGACTTAAATGCAAATTAAAAGAAATTTAAAAAGTTAAAATATATTAAATAAACGCTATCACTATTTTAAAATTGATGAACGTTTAAAACCTAAAACGTACGTTTAAATAAAATTACGTAAACGTACAAAATAAAACGTGAGTTTTAAGAAATAAAAGGCCTACAAATATAAAAATGACATTTTTACAAACCTAATGATAAAAGAAAAATTTATAGAAAAATAAAATTATTTTTATAACTAATTATCTAATTATTATTAATTAAAAACTATTTTTACTTACTAAATAATAACCTAAAATGCAAGAAAATATGAAATAAGGCTAGAAAAATAAAATTATGACTTGGAAAAATCTAAAATAACAAAAGAGAATTTTCAAAACTATTTTTATATTTTTCTGATTATTTTTGTATTTTCTAGGAATTAAAAACTATTAAAAACTAATTAAATTGCTTAAAAATAAAAATTTAACTAAGAAAAATTGGGAAAAATATTTTTTTGACTTTTTATATTTATCTTATCCTAGGAAAAATGAAAATTATTTTTTTTGAACTTTTTCTGAATTAATTGCAATAAAAGCTAATTAAAATTGCCTAAAAACTGTTTTTAATTAAGAAAAATAGCAAACTGACCTAGAAAAATGTGAAAAATTCAGGAAACTCTAAAATAATATTATAAATCTAGGAAAAATAGAAAAACATGGGCTTGTGTGTGAGAAGTTGAATCTGCAATAGAAGTGCTTATAAAATAAGCACTTGAATAAGCCAAAGGGTACCAAAAGGGCACCAAACTGTTACACAAGCTCTAATAAGCTAAAAGCACTCAACTGCAACTATTTACAACAAGCTTAAACTTCTGGATTTCAAAATACAAAGATTTGGCTATTCGAGATTAAGAACCAAAAACAGGTTTAAGGTGCTCACTTGGAGCTTAAACACAAGCTACTCAATAAGCTAAAATTAGAAAACAGAAGTTGGAACCTGACCTAGACCTGGCTAAGAACATGTAAACCAAAAACTAGACCTTGGCAAGCTCTGATGAGCTCTGGACAAGGGCTGCACAAACCCTGTGCAGACTCAGTGTATGCTGAGTCAATGCACAGGGCATTTGTGCCCATATTGACAAGCCAATTTGAGGCTTAAACAAAATTTATAAAATTCTACAAAAATCATAATAAGCAAATGGACCAGCTGAACTTATAAGACCCAGAGTTTTACTTGATTTGAGCCAGAAATGAATCCATTAAAAATCACTCTAGGTTGACTGAAAACTGAAATTTTGCAAATTTGACTTTTTACTCAGAAATGAAACTTTGACTTTTTTGAGATTTGCAACTAATTTGTGGACTAATTATGATGTTATAAGATGAAATGAAACTAATGCAATCTATTTCTATGTTTTCTAAACATAAAATCAGCTTTTGAATTTCCAAAATTTCAACAGATAAGAATATTAGACAGATAAAAGGTAATTTTGACTTTTAAGGTTTGCAACTGAGATTTAATGACCAAAATGGTTCAGGTTAACCTAATTGAGACTGAGTAGACAAGTTCTAAGCACAAATTACAACTCAAACTCCAATACTACTACTGAACCAAACACTACTTATTGAAACTGATTTGAAGATTTTCAAAGCAAATGAGTAATTCAGACCATGCTAGTGATTCACAACCTTGTATCATCATGTAATAAGACTGAACAAGTATGAAACAACAGTACTATCCACAAAAAACTCAAGTATGGTACTTATACTAATTTAACTGTTAAAATAAAATTTTTATAAACTACAAATTCTAATGAACTAACAACTGGTTTTATTGTTTAATTATGATTAACTATAACTAATAAACACAAGCATACCAAGATTTTAAGCTAAATAACACCTTAACAGTGAAATGAATAAAAATGGAACTAGGCTTACAAGATTGGATCCAAGTGAACAATGAGAACTGAGGTACACAAACATACCCTATAGCTTCCCAAGAAGCTCTATACCAAGGCCATCCAAAATCTACCTTGCTCCAGCTTGTTGATCACCTTCACCATAGATTTTTGATTTTTTTACTAATTTATTTGTATTTTTGGTATTTTTACTTTTTGGTACTAAGCTGGTTTTTAATTGTTTCTAAAAGCTTGCATAAGCTTTTTAGGAGCTTACATGGACTATTCAGTCCTTACTAACAACTAACAAACAACATTAAAACATTTCGAAATTTTTGAATTAAGAAAAGTTGCATAAACTGAGAACTTGAATAAAAACTGAAATTGATTACTTCAAAAGATTCACAATACACTAAAATTGCTTAAAAAGGTACTTTAAAGCTTTAAATTACACTGAAAACTGAAAGTTAAATAAAACGACATACAAAGAAAAATAAAAACTAACTACTACTTATTTCTTGCTTCTCTTCCTCTCTTTTATACCCAACTAGCTTCCACGTGTCCTTCTGATCAAATCCCATCAATAAAATTGGCCATTGGATGCTTTGAGTGGATTTTGGCCATTGGATCAAAATGGCGGGAAAAGCTGTTTTTGACTTGTAGGGCTCTGAAATGGCAAGTAGGGGGGGGGGTGGCATTTATTGTGGTGGGAAAGGTGGGTAGAGGTGATGATGAGGGGGAAGGGATAAGGTTGAGGTGACTGGAGAGTGTTTGCAGGCAACTTGGTGGGGGAGACAGGTGGTGGAGGGAAAGGGATAACGTTTGACTGGGGTGGTTTGACCAGGGGTCCAAAAATGATAATGACAGGGGGTCCAAAACATGTATATGGCAGGGGTCTAAAATGGGTAAAGGGTCATGGTTGGTTTGGTAATGTTAAGGACTTGTTTTGTAATTCTACCAAACTAGAGGGACCAAACCTGTAATTTCTCCAAAGTTGTCACAAGGACCAAAACTGCCAAATGTGAATAGTAAAAGGACCATTGTTGACATTTTCAAATTTCTAGGGACCAAACTTGACATTTTTCAAAGTTTAGGGACCTAAGTTGTAAATTTGCAATTTTTAAATCTCAAGGACTAATTTTGACAACTCATGAATCCCTAAGGACTTAAAATGATATTTTTTTCTTTATTTTGATTTACCAGGGACTGTTTTTGACAACTTTTGAAACTTGGGGGACTAAAACTGCCAATTATGCAAACTTGATACGTTTTTAACCAGATTTTGATATTTTTGCATTTAAAACACATAAAACACTTATTTGTGATATTTTTATCATTTTGATGCATTTCTGAGTGTTTTCAGATGTTTTTGCAGTTTAATTGGTATAAAAATGATGAGTATTTAGACACTCATCAATCCCCCACACTAAGATATTGCTAGTACCTAGCAATGTTTTGAGAAAAATTAATGGATTTCATCTCTTTACCAAAAGCCATTACTTCTGGAGTAGCCAAATGTTTCAGTTCAAGTAAGAACCTTGGTACACCGATAACCAAATGATTTTGAGCAAATCATAAGCTGTAAACGGATTTGATTTGTCTTTACCAGAAGCCGTTTGCTTCTGGACTAGCCAACTCTTTAGATAAAATATCTTTGGTGAGCTGATTACCAATTATGGTTTTCCAACTGCCTTTACCACAAGCCATAAACTTGCGGGCTAGCCAACTCTTCACTTTTAAGGATATGGTGAGCTGAATACCATACAATTTTGGGCAAATTGCAAGCCGTCAACGGATTTGAGATATCTTTACCAAGAGCCGTTTGCTCCTGGATTAGCCAATCCTTTTGTTTTTTAGACATGGCGGACTGATAACCAATTGAGTAAGTGCAAAACACTTACTCCAAAAAAAAATTTTGCCAAAAATGGGGGAATTGGGCGGTATAATTATATGATAAAATTCGCGAGAATTCCCCCCCACACTTAGAAATGAATATTGCCCTCAATATTCAAAGTACCGGCGGTTATGCCGAAACATAGAACGTAAAAGGGAAATACTACGGCCATTATTTAGAATTTTATATATATATATATATATATATATATATATATATATATATATATATATATATTTTTTAAAACAAGGGGGGCAACTCCCCCACACTAGGGTGGTAGAAAATAGAAAGAAGTCAGAAATATGGGTGAAAACCCATATAGTGTGCTACTGTTTTTGATTACCGAGTCGCTAGCTTGACTCGACCCCGAATTAATTGGTTCATGGGGAAGTAAGTGGAATAGACAATCTCCATCGGACTTTCATTCAAGATGTTTGGACAAACATTTGAAGCACGTGAAAGTTCCACACCGATGAGATATACATAGAACCGGCTCAAAAATGATAAATGAAAATGCCGGGATCAAAAATAGTGTCTTCACTCCCGAATGAATTAAGACATGGAGAAGTCACACCGTATGTGACGAAAGGAAGAAAGGTTCGGATGATGTACGTTTCAAGCTCAAACATCTCATTAAAATTTTCATCCATGTGCATTTTTCTTCCAACGAGTATCCCTGGATTAAATTTTTTGTCTTTTCCAGATGGCTCAACGGGATACTCGAAAGACATCTCATCAGTGAGGATAGAATCGTCATCACATGATGGAAGAGATAAGTTAGAATACAGAGGTGGGACAAGTGGTGTGCTCTGAAAGCTAGCAATTTCCACCACTTCCGTGATGGTCTCTGTATCGGAATCAGACATTTCATCGAAAAGAGGATTTACTTTCCCAAAAGTGTAGTCATTATTAAATTCAAAAAGAGGATTTGAGAAAATACCGGAAGTAACCTCAGAAATGTCAAGAGAATCACAAACATGCAAATCACAATCACTATCGGATATATCCTCAGACTCACTTGGGATTGGGACAAGATCCTCAACACTCGATGATTCCGTTTCTGAAATAGTGCTGAGATGCTTATCCCCCATGGTGAGAGAGTCTTTGGAAGCAATAATAGGTAAGATAGGTGTGATAGCAATAGACTGAGGGAGTTGAGGAATAATATCGTTCAATTGAATAGCACTCTCCTCGTCATAATCATAATATTCCCTCATTTGAATAGTATCCTCATCATCATCGTCATCATATCGGATTCTTATATTCATCTGCTGAAGCTTACATACCATTCTTTTCATTTGTAGTTGCTTTCGAATGCGTATTTCTTCAGAACTTTGTGGAAGATTACACTCCTCGTAATCATTGAAATGCTGTGAAGGCTCGGAAGTTTGAGTACTAGGATTAGCCGTTCGTTCTTCAGCTAGTAATTCTCCAATAGTTTTATCATAAGGATATTGATGAATGATGGAATACTGTGGGGGTTGGAAATTGTCAAAACCGGGAGAATTGGAATTGTGAAAATTTTGATTCATCGGTTGACATTCAAAAGTCGCATGAGGACCCCCACAATTCTCACAACAGAGATAATTGGGAAAATAACTTTCACCAAAGTTCTGATTGTAACATGGTTCTGGCTCATAGACAAGCGGGACCCGTGGTGGACAATCAAAACCGTAATGAGAATCATTCCCACAAAACTCGCATGAGTAGGATTCGTATTGGGGCTGTGGAGGTAGGTAGGAAAAATCGGGTGTTTCATTATTTGAAATGGGATCGGGATTACCGACAAACTTGTCTCCGAAACTCACATTGGTACATCGCCGACAATTTCCACCGTTAAATGGACCTCCACACCTCGAACATGTCGAATACCATGACATAAAGAATTAAACGGATAAGAGGGATAAGAGATGAAGAATTAAACGGTTATAGAGGATAAGGAATGGAGAATTAAACAGATTTGAAGATAAAGGATGGATTTTTTTGGATTTTTGAAAAACATGCTATAAAAACAAAGAATGAAAATATTTTTGGTGTTGTTAACACTTCAGGAAAAGTGTTAATGAACTTTTTGGATTTTCTGATAACTTTACAAAAAACTTTTTACAAAAGATGGTATATGTGCAAGAATGGGACTGAAAAAGGTTTAACACACGCTAAAGCCTCCCCGGCAGCGGCGCCAAAATTTGGTTGATGCAAAACCGTCAAGTTATCTCACGCAAGCTAGCCACTTGTGAATGGCTAACCGTAAGAAACTCAAAACAGGTCAAACACCAAATGCAATTTAAGATCAGAGGAATATAGTGAATTCCCGGGTCGTTAAGTCCCACGGAGACTCAATGGTGTGTAAACACTTGATCAGATGATATAATGATCACTAAGGATAGTGATCAATAAGGATTTTGAAATATTTATACCTAAAGAAAAGATTTATAAATTACAGCGACTTAAATGCAAATTAAAAGAAATTTAAAAAGTTAAAATATATTAAATAAACGCTATCACTATTTTAAAATTGATGAACGTTTAAAACCTAAAACGTACGTTTAAATAAAATTACGTAAACGTACAAAATAAAACGTGAGTTTTAAGAAATAAAAGGCCTACAAATATAAAAATGACATTTTTACAAACCTAATGATAAAAGAAAAATTTATAGAAAAATAAAATTATTTTTATAACTAATTATCTAATTATTATTAATTAAAAACTATTTTTACTTACTAAATAATAACCTAAAATGCAAGAAAATATGAAATAAGGCTAGAAAAATAAAATTATGACTTGGAAAAATCTAAAATAACAAAAGAGAATTTTCAAAACTATTTTTATATTTTTCTGATTATTTTTGTATTTTCTAGGAATTAAAAACTATTTAAAACTAATTAAATTGCTTAAAAATAAAAATTTAACTAAGAAAAATTGGGAAAAATATTTTTTTGACTTTTTATATTTATCTTATCCTAGGAAAAATGAAAATTATTTTTTTTGAACTTTTTCTGAATTAATTGCAATAAAAGCTAATTAAAATTGCCTAAAAACTGTTTTTAATTAAGAAAAATAGCAAACTGACCTAGAAAAATGTGAAAAATTCAGGAAAACTCTAAAATAATATTATAAATCTAGGAAAAATAGAAAAACATGGGCTTGTGTGTGAGAAGTTGAATCTGCAATAGAAGTGCTTATAAAATAAGCACTTGAATAAGCCAAAGGGTACCAAAAGGGCACCAAACTGTTACACAAGCTCTAATAAGCTAAAAGCACTCAACTGCAACTAGTTACAACAAGCTTAAACTTCTGGATTGCAAAATACAAAGATTTGGCTATTCGAGATTAAGAACCAAAAACAGGTTTAAGGTGCTCACTTGGAGCTTAAACACAAGCTACTCAATAAGCTAAAATTAGAAAACAGAAGTTGGAACCTGACCTAGACCTGGCTAAGAACATGTAAACCAAAAACTAGACATTGGCAAGCTCTGATGAGCTCTGGACAAGGGCTGCACAAACCCTGTGCAGACTCAGTGTATGCTGAGTCAATGCACAGGGCATTTGTGCCCATATTGACAAGCCAATTTGAGGCTTAAACAAAATTTATAAAATTCTACAAAAATCATAATAAGCAAATGGACCAGCTGAACTTATAAGACCCAGAGTTTTACTTGATTTGAGCCAGAAATGAATCCATTAAAAATCACTCTAGGTTGACTGAAAACTGAAATTTTGCAAATTTGACTTTTTACTCAGAAATGAAACTTTGACTTTTTTGAGATTTGCAACTAATTTGTGGACTAATTATGATGTTATAAGATGAAATGAAACTAATGCAATCTATTTCTATGTTTTCTAAACATAAAATCAGCTTTTGAATTTCCAAAATTTCAACAGATAAGAATATTAGACAGATAAAAGGTAATTTTGACTTTTAAGGTTTGCAACTGAGATTTAATGACCAAAATGGTTCAGGTTAACCTAATTGAGATTGAGTAGACAAGTTCTAAGCACAAATTACAACTCAAACTCCAATACTACTACTGAACCAAACACTACTTATTGAAACTGATTTGAAGATTTTCAAAGCAAATGAGTAATTCAGACCATGCTAGTGATTCACAACCTTGTATCATCATGTAATAAGACTGAACAAGTATGAAACAACAGTACTATCCACAAAAAACTCAAGTATGGTACTTATACTAATTTAACTGTTAAAATAAAATTTTTATAAACTACAAATTCTAATGAACTAACAACTGGTTTTATTGTTTAATTATGATTAACTATAACTAATAAACACAAGCATACCAAGATTTTAAGCTAAATAACACCTTAACAGTGAAATGAATAAAAATGGAAATAGGCTTACAAGATTGGATCCAAGTGAACAATGAGAACTGAGGTACACAAACATACCCTATAGCTTCCCAAGAAGCTCTATACCAAGGCCATCCAAAATCTACCTTGCTCCAGCTTGTTGATCACCTTCACCATAGATTTTTGATTTTTTTTACTAATTTATTTGTATTTTTGGTATTTTTACTTTTTGGTACTAAGCTGGTTTTTAATTGTTTCTAAAAGCTTGCATAAGCTTTTTAGGAGCTTACATGGGCTATTCAGTCCTTAATAACAACTAACAAACAACATTAAAACATTTCGAAATTTTTGAATTAAGAAAAGTTGCATAAACTGAGAACTTGAATAAAAACTGAAATTGATTACTTCAAAAGATTCACAATACACTAAAATTGCTTAAAAAGGTACTTTAAAGCTTTAAATTACACTGAAAACTGAAAGTTAAATAAAACGACATACAAAGAAAAATAAAAACTAACTACTACTTATTTCTTGCTTCTCTTCCTCTCTTTTATACCCAACTAGCTTCCACGTGTCCTTCTGATCAAATCCCATCAATAAAATTGGCCATTGGATGCTTTGAGTGGATTTTGGCCATTGGATCAAAATGGCGGGAAAAGCTGTTTTTGACTTGTAGGGCTCTGAAATGGCAAGTAGGGGGGGTGGCATTTATTGTGGTGGGAAAGGTGGGTAGAGGTGATGATGAGGGGGAAGGGATAAGGTTGAGGTGACTGGAGAGTGTTTGCAGGCAACTTGGTGGGGGAGACAGGTGGTGGAGGGAAAGGGATAACGTTTGACTGGGGTTTGACCTGGCAGTCCAAAAATGATAATGACAGGGGGTCCAAAACATGTATATGGCAAGGGTTTAAAATGGGTAAAGGGTCATGGTTGGTTTGGTAATGTTAAGGACTTGTTTTGTAATTCTGCCAAACTAGAGGGACCAAACCTGTAATTTCTCCAAATTTGTCACAAGGACCAAAACTGCCAAATGTGAATAGTACAAGGACCATTGTTGACATTTTCAAATTTCCAGGGACCAAACTTGACATTTTTCAAAGTTTAGGGACCTAAGTTGTAAATTTGCAATTTTTAAATCTCAAGGACTAATTTTGACAACTCATGAATCCCTAAGGACTTAAAATGATATTTTTCTTTATTTTGATTTACCAGGGACTGTTTTTGACAACTTTTGAAACTTGGGGGACTAAAACTGCCAATTATGCAAACTTGATACGTTTTTCACCAGATTTTGATATTTTTGCATTTAAAACACATAAAACACTTATTTGTGATATTTTTATCATTTTGATGCATTTCTGAGTGTTTTCAGATGTTTTTGCAGTTTAATTGGTATAAAAATGATGAGTATTTAGACACTCATCACTAACGCTACGTTAGAGGTTGAGATGCCAAGTTTGAATTAAAAAAAATAAAATAAAAAAAAGGTCACTTCCCCCCCCCCCTATTTCAAACGACTTGTTTGAATTAAAAAAAAAAACCAAAACCATTTTTTTGCCACTATAAATACCGAAATTAAACATCATTTTTTTCACACTTCCATACTTCAAATTCAAGTTTATATACTTTCTCTCACACTTCCATAATTCAAATTAAAGTTCATTCACAATGGATCCGAATCAAATTGATGAATTACCTCAGCAATGGTCAGACGTTGATGACGAAACTGACTTCGAATTTATGATGGCCGCGTACGAGTATCAGCAACAGTTGGAACAAGAAGCATCTCAACCTCGCTTAACTCGTACCCATATATATCGTGAACGTGAGCTTGCAGAAGAACGTTTGCATAACGACTATTTCATTGAAGGTTGTAAGTATTCGAACCGGAATTTTCGTAGAAGATTTCGTATGAGCCGGAAACTATTTCTGCAAATAGTCGAAGGTATTGAATCTTATACTTCCGAAAATATTCCAGATCATTTTAAATTCTTTAGCCAATCACCCGATTGTACGGGTCGAATGAGTTTAAGTGTCCTTATGAAGTACGACATCTCACCCGATGCGTTTGATGAATATTTGCAAATGGGTGAGCATACTTCGCGTGATTTTCTTGATAATTTTAACAAATGCGTTATTGATTTGTTTATGCCAGAGTATTTAAGAAAACCAACATGGGCCGACATTTAAAATATTTATCAACGACATAAAGAGTGTCATGGTTTTCCGAGAATGCTTGGTAGCATTGATTGTATGCACTTGGAATGGAGAAATTGTACGGTGGCTTGGCAAGGGCAATTTGGTAGGGGTGATAAAAATATCCAACAATTATGCTTGAAGCTGTTGCTTCTCAAGATTTATTGATTTGGCATGCATTTTATGGGATGACGGGGGCGAATAACGATATTAATGTTTTAGACAACTCTCCGTTATTCGACGACATTCTTGCTGACATTGCCCCAAGAGCCCCTTATATGGTCAATGGAACTAGGTATGAACAAGGGTATTACTTGGCTGACGGAATTTACCCACAGTGGGCAACTTTCGTCAAATCCTTCTCGTCAACAACTGACGAAAAACATACTTATTTTAAAAGGAAACAAGAAAGTGCCTGAAAGGATGTTGAACGTGCTTTTGGTGTGCTTTAAGGACGTTGGGGTATACTACAACAACCGGCACGTCAAATAGAAATTGTCAAGATACATGGAATCATGTATTCTTGCATTATTTTGCATAACATGATTTTAAAAGATCAAAAATTTGCATTACGTGACTATAACGAAATGTAGGTGGATCCGTGAGCACGTATGAGGCAACAAAGATGGGTCGAAAGATGTGATACTCACCGTCATAAGGCAAAAGAAATACGCGACCGAGAAACACATTGCCAACTCCAAATGGACCTTATGGAGCATGTTTGGCAGAACCATCTTGAACGACAACAACAACAAGAGAGCAACGATGATGAATAAGTATTTGCCGTGTTTTGTTATTTTTTTTTTCCGTTGTAATTTTTTTAGCTATTTTATATTTCGTATTGTAATATGTTTAAGTTAAGGTTATTGTTAGTGCAAATATTACGATATTTAATCTATACAGTCTCGTTTGTTTTGATTGATGACAAACATGTAACTTGTAATACATAACGTAAAATGTACAAGTTACTTGTAATCACACTTTGTCTCAACATACATTCAACACCTCTCGATGACTCAAGTCCTCATATGTTACAACACAGGTTCGTACATGTTTGTTATGTGGCATTATGATCAAACCCATTAACAAATCATTTAGAATGTTTAAAATACATTTAGAGTCACTAAGTATTTTAATAGGCTAACCATTCTATTTCGAACCTTATTTTACATTTTGCATTCCCAAGTATTTCAAAAGGTAACTAGACATTTTATTAACTAGTTACATAATACATTTTACAAGTTTACCTTGATAAACCTTTTAATCTAAAAATGGAAATACATGTTACATCATGTCATGCATCATCTTTGAAATCCTTGGAAGATCACTTGAATATTTTGGTTAGATTGATACTCAATATATCAAATGTGATCTTAGTAAGATTTGGTAATATCTTAGAAAGATTTGAAGAAAGATTTTTTAGACTTTATGTCAGGCACCCACGGAACCCTTTTTTATAAAGGGCGGAACCCTTTAAAGGGTTCCTTGGTCCGTGGACGCTCCTGTCCACTTTTGGCTATAAATAGAAGCCCATTGTTTTCCCATTTCTTCACCACTTCAAATCACATCTTCTCCACCTTCTTGCATACATTTATATCAATCATTAAAAATGTAGTAACATACATTAAACACCCTAATGATCATGATCATAATGCTTCTAACATTCATCTTTGTTGTAAGCATACTCTTTGATCAACCAAGGAAAGCGTGGAGATCTAGCCATCCCCACTCACCACAAGTTGAAGATCTATCACAACAAGTTTAGGGAACTTGTGATCTTCATCATGAAGGCTTCCTATCAATGGAAGTTCATTTAGAAGTAGTTATTCATATCCATTAGACATTTGTGTCATGGATCATTAGTGTAAACATCATTGCATCATAACAACACTTTCACCAAACTAGATTAGATGGTTTATGTGTTTGTGCCATAAAACACAAGGTTTGTTATGTTGGGCCATAAAACATAATGGGAGTGGTTGTACCCTTGTAAAAGAACTCGACATCTAGCTTAGTGTCGGAAATATTGTATAGGCGACGTTAGGTTGGTTCTACCTCGAACTAGAACCCGGTATTTAGCTTTGTACCGGAAAAAGTTTAAGCGACGATTGTAAGGTTTTCTCCGCCGAGAAGGGAGCTTGTTGATTTAGTGAAGTAACTCTCGAGTTGGGTACTCGGGGAGTGGAGTAGGGCGGAAAGGAGATCCGTGACCGAACCACTATAAATCATCGTGTTCGGTTTGCACTTTCCTTTCTTTATCTCTTTACTTTTATAGTTGCACTATACTATTGCTTGTGATGTGGTTTGATGTTAATGCTTGTGTGACAACATGGTTTACTATGCTTTACATTAGTCACAAACAATAATTGGAACTTTCATATTATAACAAGCTTCATAAGCGATTTGATACTAAAGATCTAAAGTTTTTAAACGGTAACGTATTCACCCCCCTCTACGTTTCCACAATTGGTATCAGAGCCACGTAGCTCGTATTTTCAAAACAAATGGTTTTTAAAATAGAGTACGATCCATGTATCAAATTACCATTGAAGCGAAAAATAATATGAAAAATGTTTTGCTTGTTATACTTAGAAATTTTGTTGTTAAATGTAACTTTGTATACAAGCTTGAAGGTTTTCTTGAAAAATAAAATAAAAGTTTGTTGAAAGAACTAGTAAGTATTGTATTGTGTGCTTATAGAATATTTACTAAGAAATATGATTTTAAAGGAGTGTTTGGGATAACTATAAATCTAGTTGAAAAATCACCTCCGTAAATGTTTAAGATAAGTTACATAAGTAGATATGTTGTTAAATATGTGTATTATATGTTTAATATGAAATCTAGTAAGTCACACACGTTTTCTCTATGTCAAATACTAGTTTTGGTGAATCTGTCTCAGAGGACCATGACACCAAATCTTATAAAGGACGGATCCCTTTATTTGGTTCCGTGGAATCCGTCTGTACAGTATGCAGTTTTTTGGGCAACTTCAAAAAATCATAACTAATTAACCGTAAGTCCGTACGAGTCGAGCCACCTATCATTTTAAATGGAATTGAGTCTACTTTCACTTAAAAATACTTTCATGGCCTGAGTCTATTTTTAAATAAGTAAAATAGACCAAATACTACAGTATGTCTAAAATATTAAGTTTCGCTTTAACATAAAAACTCAAAATTTTGAATCAAACAATTTAAGTTGGTATTCTTAGAACTTTGATACAACTTCTTTTGAAACTAATTAATTTGGTAATATGTTTAAATGAAACTAATCAAGCTTGGTATACATCGTCATATTTAAACGCTAAATGACGAAAAGTGTTTTCCTTGTCATACTATGCTAAATGACCACTTGTTTATGTTGTTTGCATATATGTTGCTTGCTTATTTTCAAATTGTTGTTTTCACTTGTTTGTTTGCATAATATAAGTGTCAATCTTGCCATGTTATTTATTCGCTTGCTTGACGATTTCTTATTTATGCACAATAGGACATTTGATAGATTTTGTGCACTAAGTTGGAAAATTGTTTTACCATCACTTATAGACTTAGATCACTTCTTTTGCATAGGTTATACTAACATCTCGCATAACTTATGAAATGCCATAACTCACTTAGAAATGAGTACTAAGTAAATTAGTCAAGTACTTTGAAAAATGGAAGTTTTAAGAGAGTGTTTGGTACAAGGACAAAAACAATGTTGTATGATGTAATTTATTTGTTTTTTCTTTGTAGGATGATAATATGACTTAAAACAATATTGTATGCTAACCGGTTTATCCAGGGGGATAGCACAAATGTGTTATCAAATTTTACCCATTTTCACTTTCATGTGAAAATCGTTAGCCCTTGGTCAAAGTCTATGCTCCACTATGTTTGTATATGTGTTATCGACTTTTCCTAACTAGAAATAATTAATGTCACATGTTTTAAGTAAAATTTCAGGTTTCGGAAAAGTTCTCGACACCTAAAAAACTGTTCTGTGGTGATTTCTGGTGTCCACGGATCAGACGACACCAAATATTTGGTACCGTCTGTTATAGAAATTGGTACCGCCATACATATACAGGCGGACCAGGCGGCACCAATTTAAGGGTTCCGCTTGTGTAAAGAAATGGTGCCGTGGATTCTACAGGTAAGTTGTTTAATTTTACTAAATCCCGCAATCTAATTTACCAAATTTCGTTTCTAGGATAGTTGTTAATGCATATCTTTCATACCTCACTCAACACATCCTCAATGGATTAACTTAGGATGTTTGACATGATCTTAGACACTTCCATCTCATTAGAAACTACCATCTTTGTATGGATTAACATCAAATCCGTGAATCCTTAATTCCATAAATCGACACATTTAAGATGGTCATTTTCATACCTTCACTGTTACTTTTCCTCAAGCTCAGCATTTCTTAAAGCAAAGTCAAAAGGACTAAATCCTCAACCTCAAATAAGCCACTTAAGAAAACCACTAGGATTAGCATTCGATCTTGTTGCTACATTAACTTGAACTCTTCATCCTTAGACTCATTACCTCTCAACATCTCATCACCCATTCAAGATATGAACTTTCTAAACTTAAGTGCTCCAACTCCACCACCAAAATCACCCACCATTATGACTACTTCACAACCATCCAAAACACCTTCACTACCAAAGTCTCCAAAGCTTGTCTCTATCAAACCTTGTGCAACACCACCAACATCTCCTCACCCGTTTGCGGATGACTTAGATGACTTACCGAGACTAACAAATCTGGACTCATTATTTGCAAAGATATCATACACAAGTCTATCATATGACTATAGATATTGTTTTGTATCTACATGTATTGCCTCACTTGGTTAACATGAAAATAATGTGTCATCCTTCAAGACGATAAGTATTTACATAGAGTCATAACTCACACGTATGTTAAAGACATACTATCAAGTCTTGTTATCCTTGAGTTCAATCTAAGCTTTATAATCTCAACAAATTAGGATTGACAACTTAAGTATTTCATCCGAAATATTCAAGTATATGCGACTTACGATTGTAGTCATTAAAAGTCATATCCGAAAAATCAACACCCAAGTATTTTAACAACACATGTTGAAACACTTATCCAAAACAAACAACCCATTGTGCCACTTATCCCTCTTTGACACCTACTATCCCTCTTCCATCTTTTGGCACCATTAAGCGTATTGCTCATGATCTTCCAAGAGCATCCTTTAAATCAAACGTCCCCTTTCAAGGTGAACCTATACCTCAGCCCCTAAGCTTCATAGACATGACCAAAACTTCAAGCACTTCACCCACTAGTTGTAGCAACCAATGAACCATAAGAATTAGTATCCGTACTTCTTTGTGTTCAACGTCTATGGACAAATAATCAACCTAAGTACTCCCATAGCACAACAAACCCCTACATCACCACATCCTTATTTAGACACACTAGAAGACATACCACCTAGATCAACCAATCCACCATCCTTACCATTATTTGAATTCATTGAGTGTATTGCTCAAAAATCCTTTGTGTCCAACACTTGTACTGAATCAAATGCACGTTTGAACAAACTCAACCATCATTTCCCATATATAAGGACTTAGATAATTCATTATGGCTAGAACCTCAACTATCAAATAAGCATGGTGCTCTTGGTAATTGTTGTCAATGTCCACTAGGTATAAGTAGTACTACCTTCACAAATTATCAAAGTATTAGTAATACTTTGTCGATAAACTTCTGCATAAATTTCGTTAAACCTCAAATCAACATTTTAACAACATATGTTAAAATGCAATCTCAAAGCCAACATCATACACCCCAAGCAACAATGACTTTTGAGGAGTATACATAAGAAACTCGAGTGAATTCCTCTTGTCATCATCTAGTGAATATAATCTTGAGACCAAGTTTATTTAGATGGGACTATCCGATTCAAACACTTTGGCTTCATATCTTCATTTAGGAAAACATGATGTTTTGAAGAACATTATGACTAAGATTCATGCGTTAAGATTTCATCTTGTTAAAAGGATATTGTATATCCTATGCATCATTCTTGCGACATAAATAGTTGTGTTACAAGAGATTTCATTACACCTCATTGGCTAAATGATCTTGAAACAAACACCTACAAGTTCTATGAACTAGCATATCCAATTCATCTTGTCATACTTGTTTTCATAAGCATGATAACTTTATCCCATGGGATAATCTCATTTGTTGAAAGATACTATTTGTATCTATTTCCTTTCAAGCGTACATCATAACCTAACCTTGCTCAAACCGAGTGCACATCCAAGGTTAAAACTACACATCTTTAGAGCATACACAAGATCTATTGAAGTTGGTAACCTCACTTATTCTTGTTAAATAAAAATACCAAAGAGCTTTCTTGAGAACGTTCTTAGTTTAACATATTCCATTCTCTAGTCTTAGATGATCAATTCACATTTAAATTACACACTTCAACTCAACATAAAAGATGTCATCCATTAGATCATACAATTAGCTGTGTAATTTGAACAACTTTAGATTCTAAACACAAGATTCAAAAACATTGTTTATCAAACACACCATTGTTAAAATTCATGTGTATAACATGACGTCTTCATCACCTTAGTTATATTGCATATTAGTTAAGTCACATTAAGCCAAGTATTGGTAAACTATCATCTTTTATGCACTTTAATATGCAAAAGTAGGAGTTCCCATCTTTCTAACATGAGAATGACTACTGGAGAACCTATTGCACTAGAAACTCAATTTGACCTAATGGTTGAATTGCTTCCTGGAGAGAAGTTGGGTATGTGGAATCACCCGTTAAAATGGTCGTGTTTAGCCTTAATTGAGCACCGCTAGTAATAGTCTCATATTCATTCTCCAACTTGAAAAATCTGTATTCCTATACTTGCCTAAAGTAAGTGTTAAAACATTGATAGTTTGCCTCGCTTTAGGAATACTAATCAAACAAGTAGTATATATGACTTTTCTTTTAAAACAACTTGCATTACACTTACATGTGTTGATTACATGTTCTTGTTTGATACGATAAGTTTATTTGACATTATCTTAGTGTTTGATAACTAGTCAAATGTGTAAACCTTAGTACGGTTTTATCTTTATAATGCTTGTATCCTTGTTTCATGCTACTAAACGTTTAAACCTAAACTTTATTTGCATGATACTTACTTTTGAATTATCTTTAGCATGATTAACATGTTGCTTATGAACTCATAATATGTCATTTTGATACGTGATAATTTTGATATGATATATTTGTGTTTGAAAGCTATTAGTTGGCATTCATTATATCTATGTGTAGTACGATCTAAATGATACATGCTCCAAATTGTTATGTCTTAAACATGGCTTGCATGACTCTTTCATCTTGTTTCTTTTGCTTCTTGTCACACTATTTGTTTGCTACGTGTGCACATATAATATGTCAAAGTGCTTTTGGTATGACAAACTTTTAGAAGCCTTTTTATCTTACAAATTAATCACATAGATTGTTGTGTTAATTTATAAGCCAAGTATGCTTAAGCGTCTAAGTCTAACGACAAAACAATCTCAAAATGAAATGTCTTGAATAAAGTTGTATTCTTGCATAATATGATTGTCTTGATGCTATCTTGTATGGTGATTTCTTGTCTACTAAAGTGCAATGTGTTGTTTTTGCTTATATAATATGTTATCATTTGATTTCTATCATGTTAACATCTTTTGTCACTAACAAATTTGTTTTGTAGGTTGATAACAAATTATTTGTTATCTCAATTGGTTCTAACTTTTATATGCTCATTTTGCATAATCCCCTTTATTGCTACGTAAATTAGTACTATGCTTTATGGGACCCCTACACTTGCATATAGTTTAAAAGCATATAGAATTAAGTTCTAGAGGGTTGGCTTTGCATTTTTGTCTTTCAACCGACCTCTTTCCAAATCTCATTTTTGCTTCCGCTTTCCAAAAATCATCTCCATCATTATTTAGTTATAACAATACTCTAATCCTCTTCACTTCCTATTAGGAAACCACATGCCTCATCATACGATCATCTCGTATTAATCGAGAAGAGTTACGTGACTTTAAGGATGAAGTTCATTGTATGCTAACCATCATCCAGTAAAACATCACTAAGCTCACCTCTTTCGTTAACACCAAATAACCTCCTAAACACTTTGTTTTCATTCCTTATTTGATACATTACACATTATGTTGGATGTCCACCAATTAAGGGGGAGAGAAATTCATTCACATAATTGTCTTCTGTCAAATTTTATGTCTCTTAGACTCTACAATACCAACACATAGGTAAACACCACTTAGCTAAAGCCGGTTCATGAAACCACAACTAGTTCAACCTTTTTCGCACCAATATCTCATCAAGTGAAAAACGCATCATTTGTTTTTACAAAACGTCTTCATCTCCACATATAGGATTTTCCTTAAACTATCACCTTACAACTTCACTATCTAGAACACCATCATAGGATCTTATCCTTTTATCATGCATGTCCTTGTCAGTGCAAACGATATATTAATCAAAACAGCCATCTCCAACACGTTGGTCCATCCAACTCTCACTCATATGATGTCATTCCTATCCTCATATAGGTACCCATTATTATTATTATTATTATTATTATTATTTTCCATATTGTCTTCACTTCTTTTCAAAGTGATAATCATCCATGTCGGTCAAAACTATGCTAATACTGCCTTTCCCATTGTCACCTAGAATAGGTCATTTTTATAATTCGTGTCAATCAATGAACGAATTTATCTTCATGTTATCACTTTTATAAATTCTTAGATAGAACGAATTATTGATTACTCTTGAGTTGAAGCATATGAGAACTTGCTCAAAACAAAAGATTGTTAGCATCAATAAATCATTCAAATCATAACCCTTATGCATCATTGAAATGCAATGTCCGTTCATATTTTTTTAGCTTTGGTCACTTGACATGACGAAAGGATTGCATGAGTCCATATTTTTTTTATTTTGCTATACGTATGAGTTTCTAACTCCTTAATAGCTTCCTACCTAATCACCACCACCTTCCATCACCACTTTCACTAATCATCACCACCATGGATTAGCGAAAACTTACTTTTGTAAATCTCGAGTCATCTACCATCACCACATGAATCCCACTAGTAAACCGACACCAACACTAGCACCACTAGTGGCACACCCGGTGGAAGACTTCATATCTTCTTTCTAGGAACTATTTTGTAGGCTTTTATCATATTATATTCTCACTTTTCTTATGATTGTAATTAGGAGACTACACTTCATGAGATCTTTGATTATATCATTTATCACATATATACATCTTATTTTCTTTGTGAAAAAGATGAAATATATTGCACTAATTTTTTCATTGTAGGTTCATCATCATATACACTCGATTGTATATAATTTACTCATCTAAGGATGAAGTTTGCATCAATTATTTTTCTTATTTTAGGTGCTTCTTGACATCCTAGAACAAGGAGGAATATCCTTTAAGCACTCATATTGCATTGTCTATACACTTGGTTGTATATGACATATTTGTCTAAAGACAAAGCTTCTATTATACTAATATTTATTTTGAATGTTCATCTTGACGCCCTAAAGCAAGGGAAGCTTCCGTCTAGAATTTACTGAATGCATTTTATACACACTTTGTTGTATCTCACTTACTCGTCCAATGACGAATATAATTTTGCACTAATATTTGTTTTGTAGGCTTTTAATCATACCCTGACGCCTCAAACAAGGGGGAGCAACCATCAAGGGGGAGCATGCACGCATTTAGCATCATTCTCACTTTTCAACAAGCATTTGTGCTTCGATAAAAAGAGGAGAAAATAGGCTAACATTGCTATGCATTTTTCTTTTTCATATATTTCTCATAATTTTTGTTGCATAAAACTAACCTTGATGTAGGTTAAGCCTCTTTATTTGATCCATGGATCCACTACCAAACAAGGGACGGATTGAAGTGGATGATTTAACTTCACTAGGGATGATGCAAGCTCACCTTTTTGGGGAGAAATTAAGTTAAACTCCATGGACACGCCCTTTTTGTTTCGACAAAAGGGGGAGAAGAGTGTAAACGGAGAAGGTAATGTAAAGGTAGTAAGGATAAAAGTAACCTTTTACATTTTACTTTATATTACGTTTACATATATTTGTCATCATCAAAAAGGGGGAGATTGTTAGTGCAAATATTACGATATTTAATCTATACAGTCTCGTTTGTTTTGATTGATGACAAACATGTAACTTGTAATACATAACGTAAAATGTACAAGTTACTTGTAATCACACTTTGTCTCAACATACATTCAACACCTCTCGATGACTCAAGTCCTCATATGTTACAACACAGGTTCGTACATGTTTGTTATGTGGCATTATGATCAAACCCATTAACAAATCATTTAGAATGTTTAAAATACATTTAGAGTCACTAAGTATTTTAATAGGTTAACCATTCTATTTCGAACCTCATTTTACATTTTGCATTCACAAGTATTTCAAAAGGTAACTAGACATTTTATTAACTAGTTACATAATACATTTTACAAGTTTACCTTGATAAACCTTTTAATCTAAAAATGGAAATACATGTTACATCATGTCATGCATCATCTTTGAAATCCTTGGAAGATCACTTGAATATTTTGGTTAGATTGATACTCAATATATTAAATGTGATCTTAGTAAGATTTGGTAATATCTTGAAAAGATTTGAAGAAAGATTTTTTAGACTTTATGTCAGGCACCCACGGAACCCTTTTTTATAAAGGGCGGAACCCTTTAAAGGGTTCCTTGGTCCGTGGACGCTCCTGTCCACTTTTGGCTATAAATAGAAGCCCATTGTTTTCCCATTTCTTCACCACTTCAAATCACATCTTCTCCACCTTCTTGCATACATTTAGATCAATCATTAACAATGTAGTAACATACATTAAACACCCTAATGATCATGATCATAATGCTTCTAACATTCATCTTTGTTGTAAGCATACTCTTTGATCAACCAAGGAAAGCGTGGAGATCTAGCCATCCCCACTCACCACAAGTTGAAGATCTATCACAACAAGTTTAGGGAACTTGTGATCTTCATCATGAAGGCTTCCTATCAATGGAAGTTCATTTAGAAGTAGTTATTCATATCCATTAGACATTTGTGTCATGGATCATTAGTGATCATAACAACACTTTCACCAAACTAGATTATATGGTTTATGTGTTTGTGCCATAAAACACAAGGTTTGTTATGTTGGGCCATAAAACATAATGGGAGTGGTTGTACCCTTGTAAAAGAACTCGACATCTAGCTTAGTGTCGGAAATATTGTATAGGCGACGTTAGGTTGGTTCTACCTCGAACTAGAACCCGGTATTTAGCATTGTACCGGAAAAAGTGTAAGCGACGATTGTAAGGTTTTCTCCACCGAGAAGGGAGCTTGTTGATTTAGTAAAGTAACTCTCGAGTTGGGTACTCGGGGAGTGGAGTAGGGCGGAAAGGAGATCCGTGACCGAACCACTATAAATCATCGTGTTCGGTTTGCACTTTCCTTTCTTTATCTCTTTACTTTTATAGTTGCACTATACTATTGCTTGTGATGTGGTTTGATGTTAATGCTTGTGTGACAACATGGTTTACTATGCTTTACATTAGTCACAAACAATAATTGGAACTTTCATATTATAACAAGCTTCATAAGCGATTTGATACTAAAGATCTAAAGTTTTTAAACAGAAACGTATTCACCCACCTACGTTTCCACAAGTTATGTTTGGTATTTTTTAATGAAGTGTTTATTTTAGTTTAGGGGTTGAATATGAAAATATTTGAGTTAAGGTTTAACCTTCGGAATGTTATGATAAGGGTATTTTTTGTTAAGTTAAGGTGAAATGTTAAAAGCGATGTGGCGGCGTGACAAATGTTAAAGTTTAACCTGAGGTTATTATACCCAAGGCTCTTAAAGCGACACAAAATATGAAAATATGTATAGATTTATATATTATATCCTATTTAACATATTTAGAGTTTATAAAAAGTGTTATACATAAGGAATTAACTCAAAAAACTATCATTCCATTTAATCTTCTTCAGTTCTTTTAAAAAACATTTTTCATCGGAGTTGAATTAAAAAAGACGTCATGTCTTGCGTCTTTTCACGCCTTATCTCACGTCACGCCTAAAGCCGACGCCTTGATCTATTGTGTAACTTGGAGGTCACGCCTCGCGTCTTTTACAATTTTGGTGATATTACATTAATTGGATTGTTTAACTTGGTCCATAAAGAATCAAGTATTTTTTACTTTTATGAAAAATACAACAGTTAGGCAAAATTTTTATGTTTTCCCCTATATATCTTTCCTTGGAGGTTTTTTATCGAAGAACTTAGCATTCATTTCAAAGATCCAGATCTAGCAAAATGACTGACAATAACCCTACCATAAAAGCTACATACATGGGAGCATACATACCAACAGATACATATATGAACATACATGTTGAGCCATTTCAAAGCTCATTGATCTTCAACTAAGATCTGAAAATAAAATATCCTAAGTGCAAATGATGTGCCTGAATAAAAGAACATTCAACGAGTCATATTCAGAGTGTTTTTCTAGAAAGTCACAACTTCCTAAGGCGGAACTCATCAAGTGAAGCCTGAACCTAAGAGATGATGATGGATGAGTGAGTGATGACAATAACACTGACTCCCTTGATCTCCTCAACATATCAAGACATTCTGAAAGATTTGGGCGAGAACTTTCTTGAAAGGATAAGTGAAAACTACTTATCATAGAAAGTCAAAGAAATACGAGAGCTAGTAGAAAAGGGAAAACAATTGTCAATATTATTCCCTAAGGTAAATTGTACACAATCCAAGAATAGAAGATAACAAAAGCCATAAGGTCGCATTATACCTTCCAAATTAGATGCTTGACACATCTCTACTAACCCACGGGTATCCACATCGAACTTTACCTATAAAAAAGGATATTGTAAGGGAGTAAATGACATCTCATACAATTAATGTGATACATATTTACGAGAGCATTTACTCCTCCAATAACTTATCCCCGAACTCATTCAGTATGTTAACATAGTTCTTACTTAAACATTTACTTTGGTTTGCGTTTAAGATAGTGAGAAGATCACTATACTTTGTCAAAACAATGATTGTTATTCCGCAAACAATCATAGTAAATTCTTTGATTAACTTATAAAATGAATTTAAATGTTAAAAATCCTTGTTGTGTATCTTGTGTAAACTGCTATACGTATTATTGCTTTAAACTGTTTAAACATGCATCATATTCATGGAGAGTTATTTAACTTAGTTATCCTAATATCTATCACTCTAGAGGGAACAACAAGTGGTATCAAAATAATTTGATTTATAAAACTTTTCTTAAAAAAACTGCTCAAAAAGTTTTTAAAATCATTTGATGTTCGTCAACTTCTAGACTCAAAGTAGAGTGGTTATGTTACTTTTGCTCCTAAACTAGAAGCTGAAAGATTCAAAAAAAAAAAAAAAAAAAAAATAGAAGAAAAAGTTTCTATGTCATATTCTTGGTACGAAACCTTACCTCATTAAGGTTCTTAATGATGATCCATATGTTCCTAAAACAATTGTTGGCCTTGATAAACCTGAAGCTCAATGGAACAATGATGAAATAAGGGCGGTCAATCAAGACCAACGCCTCAAAAGTATCATCATATCATACTTACCAGATGATGTGATGAGATCAGTCATCGGTTGTTCTACTACTAAAAAGGCATGGGAAGACTTGATTCTTAACTTTAAGGGACCTTTCAAGGTCAAAGAAAATAGAGTCACGGAGCTTAAACTTGCTTATAACACCTTCTAACACATTGAAGGTGAAACTGTCTCCCAAACATTAACAATATACAAATTTCTCATGAATGAACTAGTGAATGATGGTGTTAACCTTTCAAATCATGAAATTATTGTTGGTTATGTTAACAGCTTTCTAAAGAAATGGTTGAGCTTTACCCAAGGTCTAAGGAACTCTAACCATGTTTGAGACCTTGACTTGGCCACAATTTTTGGAAAAGAAAAATATGAAGAAAGGCTGATAAACAAAATATATGCACCTGAGACCAAGAAAACCTTGACAACAACCACCCCCATATCAACTGATTTTTTCCTCTAACTCTATTGTCGAGGACTTCCAAGATGATCCCACTGATGAAGAGAATATGAGATGTGGTTAAGATTAAATGGATGACCTGAATGACGAATTTCAAGAAATGACACTTTTAGCCAATTACAAGAGATTCTTTTAAAAGAATCATTCCATGTTCAGTGGCTCAAGATCTTTTAACAAAGTTATATGTTTAAGTTTGGTAAAACTTGCCATTTTGCTAAAGAATGTTTTTCAAAAACATCCTCACCATATTATCTATCTCCTCAACATAAACGATTTTCAAATAATCAAGCTGAACCAAAGTTTCAGGAAGACTATAGAGTTGAGTACAAAAATGCTAAAGCTAAACTAGCACTCCTAACATCTAGTGGCTCAACCTCCCAGCCTTCTCAATCATCTCAAGCTAGGAACAAGGGCCTTGTAGCTGAGTCATATGATTGGGATGAAAAAGAAGAAGTATTATCTGATGATGATGAAATGGTTATTGCTAAGGTACTCATGGCCTTGGACGATGATGAAAAGGTTGTGGTTGGAAAAAGACATACAAGGAATGGAGAATGGGTTAACAAAATATTTAAAAAGGTACACACAGTTCTTCAAATGGAATATAATGATGATAGATTTTTTTCCCTAATTATGCATGTGTAGACTTTAGATTTGTAGAAGAACAAATAATGAATCTGATTTCAAACATAGGAATCTAGTTATAGAACTGGATACTTGTAGGGAAGAATTGCTAGAGCTGAAACAAGCTAAACTTACTGCACTTACACTTCAACATGCTAATACTGAGAAACTGAAAGAAAATAAAGCCCTTAGGAATAAACTTGATGAAGTTAAGTTAATAACTAACTCTTGGTTCAATAGCTCAGATAGACTTAGTCAGTGCATCAGTGAATAGATTTGAAATCAAAAATGAAAATGTTATGGGTTGATCAAATCACTGAAGGTTCATTTAACATAAAACTAAGGATATGGTCTTTGTAAGATCATCAACGGGTTATGTTCATGAGATGTCAAAAGATTGGGAGTATAGATATTGGTTTTAAAAGAGTGAACTTGTTAAATGCCCAATTGGAACATTAATAGATTTTTAGCCCTTGAATTCCAATCACCTGAATCTAATGTCCCTAGATGTCTAAAAACCTCAGTGACTGAGTCTGAATCAGTAGATGAATTAGACTCAGTGATATAATAACCCCACTACCTCCTCTAAAAAATCTTCGGGGAGCTGAACCAAAATCTATCCTTAAACCTGCCTCAAAGAGAAAGTTAGCCAAAGCAAGAAATGTCATCATTGATGAGACTTATAAGATCCCATCAAAACCATCAATCTCTTATAGAAAATGTAAAGGTGTATCAACTAATCTTGAACCTTTAATTCCATTATCATTCTTGATGAAGGAAATTCAGGCTCTAAATATGAAAGTTGATTTTATCACACCTCCTCCTTCCAAAGGTCAGGCCACAAAATATCAAGCTACCTCTACCAAAAGTACCTAAGGGTACCCTTTCCGCCTAACCATTGTTTAGAAAGTAAAAACAAGAATTCTTAAATTGTTTAGACTACACTTTGCTCTTCGACTTCACTTTGTCTTCGTTTAGTCCAGTTCAAAGTTTAGTGCAGCCATAGGACAATGGCATTTTCTGATCTACCTTTAGTACGGATTGGAGTACGAAAGGCCCTGCCCAAAAAGGGAATAAAATAGTCCTTTGTTTTTTTCGGGTATCGCCACGCGGCTTAATTCCGATCACTCCCTCAGGAATAGGAGGCAATAATAGAGGAAATAGAGGAATAGGAGGCAATAATAGAGGAAGTCATTAACTAAATCATCATAATTAGTTAAAGAAAGTCTCACCACTTCGTGAGGCGGAACTTGGCAAATGAAGCCTCAACCTAAAAGATGATAATGGAGTTAGTAAGTGATGACAATAACTCACTGACTTCCCTTGATCTCCTGAACATATTAAAGCATTCTGAACTTAGATATTTAAGAAAAATATAAAGTGTCTAAAAGATTTGGGCGGGAAGTTTCTTGAAAAGATAAATGAAAGCAACTTATCATAGAGAGTCAATGAAGTACGGGAGTTGGCAGAAAAGGGAAACAATTTTCAACACTGTTCCCGAATTGGATACAATCCAAGAATAGAAGATGACAAAAACAATAAGGTAATAAGGACGCAGTGTACATTCCTATAGATTCTTGACACGTCTCTATTAACCTACGGGTATCTACCTCGAACTTTGCCTATAGAAGAAAATGTTGTAATGTAGTAAATGCGATCTCGTACAATTAATGCGATACACATTTACGAGCGTATTTACTCATCCAAGAACTAAGTCCCCTGAACTCATTTAGTGTGTTAGTATAGTTCTTAATTAAACAATTACTTTGGTTTGTGTTTTAGATAGTGAGAAGATTACTATACTTTGTCATTCAACTTTGATTATTATGACACAAACAATCATAGTAAATTCTTTGATTCACTTGTAATAAGAATTTTAACGCTAAAAAAATTTGTTGTGTATCTTATTTAAACTACTTTACGTATTATTGCTTTAAACATTTTAAACATACATCAGATTACATGGAGAGTGATTTAACTTATTACTAGCAGGGTATCCGTGTGTTGCGGCGGCGGGTACCTTGTGATTATAGTCCAGGAACGAAAGAAGAAAATGATCCCGGTCTGGCCGGTTCACCCCTTTTTACCGGTTCCTCTCAGGTTCCTTTCGGACGGCTTTTATTGGCTAGCCGAACCGGTGGTGACTCCGGTTCCAGGTTGAACCCGTTGGTCCGCTTCGGCCTGTTTGTAAACTTATATGTACCATCAACTTGTTTGCATATACATTGTATGAAGCCTTATGTGTTTTATTAGTTTGTACAATATGTATAATAACATGTATTTTTAATTTTACGGGTGTTTTTAAATAACATTTATTAAAAGAGTTGAAAAGTCAATAAATAGTTATGGTTATAGAACTTCTTTTCTTATATCAAATTTCATTGATTTCGTAGAAAACCAACACAATTCCATAATAAGTAAGTTCATGTGTTGCCTTAATATTTTAAAGACTTACATTTTGGTAAGGTACTGAATGTTTTATGATACAGTATTGATAAAGGGAACAACAACTCCCTGTTAAATACCAAAATGGACAATGGATTTTATTTCTACACTTTTTATGTGTGATAAATATCAAGAACGAGATCGAGATGTTTACACAGTCAAATGTTCTCCTGATTATATTAGATTCTGTTTTTAAGAGTGCATCGGGCTTTCGAGCCAAAGCTCCAAGTATACTCCCACTATCAGCAAGTGTTGGGTGCTTTACTAGTATCCGAAGTGCAACATCTAAAAATAATTTGATAGGGGGGGGGGGGACGAAAAGAACGAAAGTCAGCTATGAAACAAAAATTAGAATGTATAAAAAAAGAAATTATTGGAAAAATATTAGCAGATCAAGTGAAATTGTCTATTTGGGAATGTGAAGTAACAGTCAAAAGTGTTTGCAGATCAAGAATTCCCAAACTCAGCATTCCCAAAGGAGTACCCCAAATTCGAGAAAAATTCCTAGATAGTGTTGTTTTAAGCTTCGGTTCAAAATATAGTTCAGGTCAAATTGTCTATTTTGTTGTTGTTTCATTTAATTAGAATCAATTTTTTCTATTCTGGACTGAGTAAGGATCAAATGAGAAGTAAAATTAAAATGAGAAGGATGAGAAGAAACCACAACCGCACATTTCAGATGCACATAAAGAAATAGATGCATCTCTCCCTAAATTTCTCTTCCTCATTTGAAATGTGTGGCACAATTCTCATTCTTCTTATTTCAATTTCTCTTCTCACTAGATCTCTTCCCCTTCTGGACTTACTATATATTAAATGCATGCTTACCCAGTTGGATCGTTGTTAACTGTAGCATGAAAAGAGGGATCGATTGTATCTCAGATCCTGTTTGTGCTATTTTTAAATGCAAATGTTTTTAAAATGTATCATATTTGTCATTATTTGCTTTTGTGAGTAGCGAACAAATTTATTATTTATTTATTTATTTATTTGTAATTTTCTTTCAAATTCATCATTTTTAGAGTACTATATGACTTTTTTTTACCTTTTTGGAGAAAAAAAAATTCTATTAGCTAAGAAGGTCAAAAATGTCAAAAAATTTCGCAAAATACAAAAAAAAATTTTGAATTTGAAAGAAAAGTACCAACAAAAGCAAAAAAATTTATTCGCTACCCACAAATGCAAATACTTTTTAAGAACATATCATTCTCCACACATTTCTCAAGAAGCGCACTGCGATCCTCAGGTGTCCAACCAACATCGATCAAATCATTCGACTGGTTATACAGATACATCACCACGTCATGATAACCATACAAGGCAGCCATATATAACGGCATAAATTTTCCATCACTACCACGGATTTTCAGCAAGCCTCTATTCTTTCCCAACATAATCTCCACTGTCTTCATGTTTCCAACTGCAGCTGCCATATAGAGGGCAGTGTTGTAACCTTCATTTTGTAGTGCCAAATCTTCTTCTTTCATCAAACCTACTAGATTTTCCACAAACTTTTCCACCTTTTTGTTTTTATTGACGGATGTTGCAATGTGAAGTGTTGTTTCCCCATTTGTGGTGATACTACACCTTACCAACTCTAAGTCTGGGTAATTATCGATAATGGCTTTAATTAGCAGCTTTCCAATCAGCTTTCATGGCTGCTTCATATAGAGGGACACATATTTCGTAGTAATATTTTACGGGTCCTATAACGTAGTAATTCAAGTGCAAATTAAATAGTTGATAATTTAAGTAGTAATTGAAATGCAAAAAAAAAAAAAAAAAAAAAACAATATATAATCTCCGCATGTATTATCGCGTGTCTAAGATAAAACGTAGCCAATTATTCCAAGAAACTTTACAAATAATTGTTTCTCAATATGAATCGTCATCGATCTCTTATATTTGAAATTAAATATGCTGTTTAATTATATACATTAGTAATAAAGGACCATAGGCGTAAAATGGATAGCAAGAAATATATTACCATCAAGTAGATCTCGACGAGGTAGATTCGGTGGTGGTGGACCTGAGTAAGCATTTTGAGAAACTGGAATGGCGATTACCTGTTGTGGTTGCTGCTGCATCTGCATAATGACATCTCATATGAATAATTAGTACAAGCGCTAAGTCACATTAGAAAGTTTAATTGTGCGATGTGACTGAAAGTACCTTTATGTTCGACTGAGCAGTACGTTATTGTATATGTTACGTTAACGTGTGAATGAATTAGAATTTAAAAGCGTGGTTAGTTGAAGATGCGTTCTATGATTTATATAAAGTCTCGCTTGCGTAATTCAAAGTCAACGTCAATGACTATATATAAATTTAGTACAGTAGTAGTTTGGTAACTAGTTTTTTGCATTGCATGACTAGGTTTTTGAAAAGCTTTTTGGAAAAGCTTGAGAAACATCAAGTCTTTAATACAAGTTTTGGTCATTAAATTAGATTTGCATTAAATGCATTAAATGCATCAAGTCTTTAAGACTTGATGCATTGTAGATGCTCTAACGGAAGCTAGTAGGAAACTACTCAAACAGTAGTTTTGCAAAATAGATATCTCCAAATGCAGTTGTCTAACTACACTCTTTATTTTATTCTTTCACACTGTTATCAGTGGGTGATTTTGTTAAAATATAAAAATAAAATATTTCAACAGTCATTTTTACTAACTAAAAAGATGCTTAATTAAAGAATGGGTGTTGATATTCACATAATTTTTTTCTATACATACACCTTAATCCTTAAAGATATATTAATAATCTTACGCTTATTAATATATTCAGAAGGGGTAGGTGTGCATGTTACGTACTTTATCATAATGTCAACGCCCACATTTATGGCAAGAGGAAATCTAAATAATACGTAGTACAAGGATAATGCTGGCTTACAGAGCATCTGCACAATTGCACATGATAGGCATAAGCTGGCTTACAGAGCATTTGCACATGTTAAGCATAAGCCCGACATAATTTAAATGCTGGCTTAAGCGCAGCATCAGTATATGTGTATACAAGCCTATTCTGTGATTAGTGTTTTATCTTCAAATTTCAGTTGAAAACAAACAAACAAATTAAACGACTATTAATGGATGTATTAATCAAAATTGAAATCCTTGAGCTGTGATTATCATTATGCATTTTAAGGGTAGTTCAAGTCAACTCATCAAGTTAGCAACATTTAGCACAGTGCACTCAACTGTCAAGCAAGCTAATTCCCTCAAAATACCAACTGCATTACAAGGCTTTGTCAAAATGTGAAGGAATGTAGCGTTATACATATTCAACCTAGTTAGCTCATTAGATATTTTGTTAGATTCTTTTATTTTGTTTTTTAAAGCAGATTTAGAACTTTTATATATACTAATAACTTGCAGTAATATCTAAGGACAAAGGGAATTAGTTAAAATGAAATTCTTAAAATAATTTAAGATTTTACATTTTTTTTTTTTTTTTGAAAGGTGAAGATATATTAGTAACTTAAAATATATAAACTTTACAAATGGCATACTATATCTATAGAGTGTTGACATGCCAAACACTCTAAACAAAGCTGACATTCAGAGACTAACAAAAAATGCAGAAAACAACCTACTGCAGAACCTTCCTTTGCAAATCAGTACTTCACCAATTCACCATCCCATGATAACATTTCCACTTTCTAAGAACCAACCAGTCAACATGCAATGTAGCAACCTCCATACCTCACATTACATGATCACAGGCTAACTCAAAGAATGGCATCACCATGAAAAGATGAATCAATTAAAGGCTACATTTCCTATACAAGCTCTACAATTCTTCATGGACCATAAACTGCAGACACCTCCTAACCTTACAATTCTGATCCATAAAGAATATAAAACCATACAGGCATCACCCTTAAAAGATCTTCTCTACCTTATCTCCTTAAATATGAACTTTGACATTTTGTTAAGGCAAAGTAGCCCCATCTTGCATGGCTCACTAGCCTCCATCCAAATCCAAAATGTCAACAAATAGAATCCCATTAAACTTCAATCCCAGCATTACTATACCTCTTCAAATTTTTATACCAATAGTGTTTCCATTGGTATATAGATCCCAGTCTTCACATAGGAAACTCCTTAGCATATGAGCTACATTTCCTTAAACCAATCGAAATAATCCAAAATCTAACAGAAGTAGGCCGATCTTTCATGCCTCACTAAAATTAAACAAGGAACCATTAATCAGAAAGGCTTCACTCATATCTTTTGAGCCATCTACATATATACAACGCTTACTCGAATAAAAAACAAGAATCACCAACCAGCCATTGAGACAGTGATTGGAGATATTTTCTGACGATAGACCTCATGATAATCTCCCATTGTTTGTACAGAAAACTAATCCTTACAACCAGATTAGCTATTCACTCATAGGAGTAGGAATTGTAAACCATGTGTAGTGATCCATTTATTGCTTGTTCATACTTGTAATCCCTTGTAGCTTCTTTTGTTTCTAGCTCTTGGCTAGTTCTAATAAAATCGCCGTTTAAATAATAATAATAATAATAATAATAATAATAATAATAATAATAATAATAATAATAATAAATACTTATTACACCCAAACACCCATAATAGGAAACTCACCAAAAAAATTCCTACATCCTTTAACTATAGAGATATTAACCATAGGCCAAGATAAGTAGACCCAGATTTCATGCCTCACTAGGTCTTGAACCAAATGCAATACTCATTGAAAGGCTTCAGAATTAGCCATTAGAGCCATCAATCCCATTAATCCAAACACCCCTTATGGGATACAATTGAGCCGTTTACTCTCTGGACATAAAACTTGATATTCCAATGAGTAGCAACTTGTCTTGCATTACAAGAATTCTCTACAGTTAACCCCTGTATCTCATTCTAACTGTTTCAAATATGATATCTACCAAAGTCTCCCAATTCCTCTTTTCATCCCTTAAGATTCTCCCATTTCTTTCTTGCCAAATGACATAAACTGTAGCAGAAAAACACAACCTTCTAACTACACTCCATATGCTATTTCCACAAGGCATCTTAGCAATATTGTCAACAATCTCATTCCATTTCTTGTTCTGAATAGCAGACCTCATTTTTACTTGTATTTTCACCAATATAGCTTGAGAAAATTGACAATTAAAGAACAAGTGAGTGTGAGATTCTGCATTTTTTCTTACATAGAGAACACACCATAAGATCATATGACCCCCACTTTTCTATTCTGTCTTGAGTTTGAGTGTAGACGACCAAACATCTCGATGTAGCTGTCATGGTCTTCTTGTCCGTCATCACTCGTAGCTTAGTTGACGAATGGTTTCTCTTCATAATTCGGTATGCGACCATGTTCAACTGGTAAGAGGTCTTCTTTTGTTTTCGTTTGGATTAATATAGTTTGACATGTAAAGTAAACTATTTATACTAACAATATGTGTTGGAAAATTTAGTGCACTTGTGGGAATAGTTCACACCTTGTAATAGGTTAGGAGGTACGGAGTGTACACCCATAAGGTCCATGAACACCTTGACTCTTGTAGTGGTTTGTATTGGTAGTGCTTGGTGAAAGTACTGTTGTGGTTACCACGACATCGTGTTTCCACTGAAGCAGTACTTCCACTGGATCAGTTTTCCACCGAAGTGGTGTTTCCAATGAAGGGTGTGTTTACGAAGTAGTGTTTACACTGAGCAGTGGTGTTTCCACCGAAGCCGGTGTAACCACTGATAGCACTATGAAAGTACTGATGAAAGTACTGCTTGTAACGGTTTTGACCTATTCAAGTGGCAGTTTCAACCGCTTAATGACCACGTTTAATTGGTCATGTAACCACTAACGGCTATAATGGGGGGATAATTATGAGGGCTAATGGGCCGATTAATACTCATAATTCCATTGAATTAGCCAAGAGTATTATCCTATAAATAGGATATCTGTTTATGCATGATGGACACACAGAAAACGTAAACACTTATAAGCGAAAGGGTTATAGAATTGTGCATAATTCTCTAACTGCATTTGGTCTTATCCCAAGTAGATATTTGTGATACCCAGGCATTAGGGTTGAATAGTTTACTTTGGAAAGTGATTACACGATTCCAAGTGATATCCGGTAACCACCAAGTGGTATTTGTTACTGCTGACTAGTTCTTTGTTTCTGCTGAACAGTTGCACATTTCTGCCGAAGATTGATTATCTTACCCTGCTGCTGGGACATAACCGCCAACAATCAAAATAAACTATTTTGTGATAATCAATGGCAATCACGCAATGAACACATGGCTTCAAACTTTGCTAAGCTGGACAAGTTTGAAGGGGTGGACTTTAGGAGAGGTGCAAGAAGATGCACTTCTTGCTGTCAAGTATGAGTGTGATGTATGTGCTGACCACTCCAATTCCTGATGATGGGGATGATGCCACGGTTGAGCAGATCAGGAGGAGGAGCAAATGGGAGAATGATGACTACATATGCAGAGGTTTAATTCTCAATGGTATGTCTGATTCTCTGCTTGATATTTATCGAACTTTGAATCTTCCAAAGAACTGTGGGATTCCTTGGATGCCAAATATATGGGTGAGGATGCATCAAGTAAGAAGTTCCTTGTTAGTAATTTCACAAATTACAAAATGACTGATTCAAGACCAGTTATGGAACAATACAATGAACTTCTTGGAATACTTGGAAGGTTTACACAACACAATATGAACATGGATGAGGCCATTAAAGTCTCTTGTGTCATTGACAAACTCCTCCTTCTTGGAAAGATTTCAAGCATACCTTGAAACATAAGAAAGAGGAGTTAACTCCGGTTGAGTTGGGCAGTCATCTGCGCATTGAGGAATCTCTCAAGATGCAGGATAATGACAAGCCAAAGAGTAGCAATGCTAATGGACCATCTGTTGTCAATATGGTGGAGCATAACAACTCCACCCGGTACAATGACAACAAAGGCAAACGCAAATATCATGACAACACAAGGGCAGATCCCAACAAGAAGGCAACACCTACTTGTTGGAAATGTGGCAAGACGGGTCACATTAAAAGGGACTGCAAGGGTGTTAAAGTTGGTGGTAAAGCCAATGGATCATGCACTAATGGTTCAGGGAGTGGTGGATCAGCCAACTCACTGAAAGGTCAGAATAAGTTTAATAAGTCTTTTCAGATTTATTATGTTACATATGTATCTGAATCTTTTATGTGCAGGATGATGATGTTGCGTGGTGGGTTGACTCTAGTGCAACAGTTCATGTGTGTAAAGATAGAAGCTGGTTCAAGACTTATGAGTCACCGAATGATGGTTCTATTCTTCACATGGGAAATGAGTCAACAGCCTTGGTGCATGGTCGTGGTTATGTGGATCTTAAGTTTAGTTCTGGAAAGATTGTAACTTTGTTTAATGTTATTCACGTTCCTGATATAAGGAAGAACTTGGTTTCAAGTAGTATTTTGAATAATCATGGATATAAACAAGTTATTGAATCTGATAAATTTGTTCTTTCTAAGCATGGTGTTTTTATTGGTTTTGGTTATTTATGTAATCAAATGTTTAGGCTTAATGTTACCAATGACAGTGTTATTTCAAATTTTGTGACCACATATAACCCAGAGACTCTACCCTATGGCATGCTAGACTTGGTCATGTTCACTATAAACGGATGCAAGATATTTCTAGGGATGGTTTAATCCCCGCTTTTGACATGGACACGAAAAGTGTATAAAACTTGCATGTTGACCAAGATAACCAAGAAACCCTTTCAGGGTGTTAGTCGTGAGACTAAGCTCTTGGAGCTGATACACAGTGACCTGTGTGATTTGCATGCCACTCCTTCCTTGGGGAATAAGAAGTACTTTGTGACATTTATTGATGATGCTTCTAGGTTTTGTTATGTCTATTTGTTACATACAAAGGATGAAGCATTAGATAAATTCAAAGTGTTTAAAAATGAAGTTGAATTACAACTTGGGTCTTTGATCAAAAGATTAAGGACTGATAGGGGAGGTGAGTACATGGATACTCTGTATTTTCAGTCTGTTAGTATTATCCATGAAACGACTTCCTTATACTCCTCAAGCAAAATGGTATTTTTGAAAGGAAAAACAGGTGTGGAAGGAGATGGTTAATTCCATGTTGTCCTATTCAGGACTGAGTCAAGGGTTCTGGGGTGAAGCTATGTTAACAGCCTGCTATTTATTAAATAGGGTTCCCAACAAAAGGAACAAGGTTACCCCTTATGAACTCTGGACTAAAAGAAAACCCAACCTGAACTATCTCAGGATATGGGGTTGTAGGGCTTTGTAAGACTCCCCGATCCAAAGCAAAAGACTTTGGGTGAAAGAGACATTGATCTGCATCTTTGTTGGATATGCTGAGCATTCCAAGGCTTATAGGTTCTATGTTATTGAACCTAATGAATATGTTTCAGTTAACTCTATAATTGAATCAAGGGATGCAGACTTTGATGAGAATAGATTATCATCAGTCCCAAGACCAAGTCAGAGGATTCCTAATGGAACTCTTGACATGGTGTATCAGAGGTCCCTGATGATGAACCATCAGTGGTCCCTGATGAGGTTGTGGTTCAACAAACTGAACCTGTGCTCAGGAAGAGCAAAAGGGTCAGGAATCCAAAGTCATTTGGACATGAGTTTCAACTATTCTTAGTTGAAGGAACAGGGATGAGGTCTCAGACCAATACTCCTATTGCTTCATTGTTGAGGATGATCTCAAGACATTTGAAGAAGCAATGAAGTCCGAGGATATTGCTTTCTGAAAGAAGCAATCAATGATGAGATGGATTCCATCATGGGGAACAACACTTGGTTGTTGGTTGATCTACCTCCTGGTTGCAAACCTCTAGGTTGCAAATGGATTTTCAAAAGAAAATGAAGGTAGATGGAACTATTGAAAAGTTCAAGGCTAGATTAGTTATTCAGGGCTTTAAACAAAAGTCGAGGATAGACTATTTTGATACTTATGCCCCTGGGCTAGATCGTACCATAAGATCTGCTGATTGCTATGGCATCTATTCACAATCGATTATTCATCGATGGATGTGAAGACAGCTCTCTTGAATGGTGAATTGGAAGAGGAGGTTTATATGAACCAACCTCAGGGCTTCATCTTGCCTGGCAATGAAAACAATGGTGTAAACCGATTAAGTCTCTTTATGGACTTAAGCAGGCACCTAAGCAATGGCATCAAAAATTTGATGAAGTGGTTTTGTCTAGTGGTTATGTTCTTAACCAGGCTGACAAATGTGTGTATAGCAAATTTGATGAATCTGGTAAATGAGTCATCATTTGTCTATATGTTGATGACATGTTGATCTTTGGCACTGACCAAAATCAGGTTGACCTGACAAAGGAATTTTTGTCATCAAGGTTCTACATGAAGGACATGAGGGAGGCTGATGTTATCCTTGGTATAAGGATTAAACATGAAAGTAATAGAATTTCTATCTCTCAGTCTAATTATATTGAGAAAGTGCTGAGGAAATTCAATTACTTTGATTGTACTCCAGTGAGTACTCCTATGGATAATTGTGAGAAGCTGATGCCTAATCATGGCAAGGCTGTATCTCAACTTGAGTATTCTAGGGTAATTGGCTGCCTGATGTATGCCATGACTTGTACAAGACCTGATATTGGTTTTGCAGTGGGAAAATTGAGCGGATATACTAGTAATCCTAGTGCTCATCACTGGCAAGCAGTTCAAAGGGTACTGAAGTATTTGAAGAGAACTATGGATTATAGTCTCTCATAAACTGGTTACCCATCAGTGTTGGAAGGTTACACTGATGCAAGTTGGATCAGTAACACTGAAGACAATTCGTTTACCAGTGGCTGGGTATTCCTACTTGGTGGAGGTGCAATTTCTTGGGCATCCAAGAAACAAACTTGCATCACCAGTTCAACAATGGAATCTGAATTTATGGCTTTAGCAGCTGCTGGTAAAGAAGCTGAATGGTTGAAAAACTTGCTCCTTGAGATTCCATTGTGGACTACACCTATAGCACCTATTTCTATCCGGTGTGATAGGGCAGCTACATTGGCTAAGGCTTATAGCCAGATGTACAATGGTAAGTCTAGACACTTAGGTGTCAAGCATAGCATGATTCGTGAGCTTATCATGAATGGGGTGGTATCTATAGAGTTTGTGAGATCTCAACAGAACTTAGCTGATCACTTGACGAAGGGTTGGCTAGAGACTTGGTTATAAAGTCTGCTAAAGGGATGGGTTTAAGTCTAACTTAGTCACTGAATGCTAGGACACCCAACTCCGAGGAAACTTAGGAGCTGAGTTCAATGTGGAAAGCTGAACATTCAGTGGACTGGAGCACATGTTTTATTTACATCCCAAGGTTGTGCTCAGAACCTTCTGAAAGGAGGATGAAGTCTTTACTTCTTAATGGTTAATTTTCTTTGAAAAGTGCTTGGCAGGAGCATGACTAAAGAGGAACCACCTATGTAAATGTTGAAGTTTTGCCGCTTCAGGAAGCTTTGGACTTTAGCTTTTACAACATTTATGAATTTGGATATGGACACATAGCTTGTATAGTGTCAGGAGCTTTTAAGTGTTTGAAAACTTGTGTGTATTTTATCTTCCGGTATTCAAATGGGTTGAAGGGTTCAATTCTTAGAACACCCTGATTCTCGAATATTTGAACGTGTAATTTACTAAGATGGAAATTCAATCCTCAGGACATTTTCATTTATGCACATGTTTTGCTTGATGTTTATTTTTCATGCAAAGGAAGTGAACTAAATTTGGGGAGGATTGTTGGAAAATTTAGTGCACTTGTGGGAATAGTTCACACCTTGTAATGGGTTAGGAGGTACGGAGTGTACACCCATAAGGTCCATGAACACCCTGACTCTTGTAGTGGTTTGTATTGGTAGTGCTTGGTGAAAGTACTGTTGTGGTTACCACTGATTATCATTGTTTCCACTGAAGCAGACTTCCATGGATCGTGTTTCCAATCGGAGTGGTGTTTCCAATGAAGGGGTGTTTACTGAAGTAGTGTTTACACTGAAGCAGTGGTGTTTCCACCGAAGCGTGTAACCACCGATAGCACTATGAAAGTAATGATGCTTGTAACGGTTTTGACCTATTCAAGTGGCCGTTTCAAGCTTAATGACCACGTTTAATTGGTCATGTAACCACTAACGGCTATAATGGGATAATTATGAGGCTATTAATGGGCCGATTAATACTCATAATTCCATTGAATTAGCCAAGAGTATTATCTTATAAATAGGATATCTATATGCATGATGGACACACAGTAAAACGTAAACACTTATAAGCGAAAGGGTTATAGAATTGTGCCTAATTCTCTAACTGCATTTGGTCTTATCCCAAGTAGATATTCGTGATACCAGGCATTAGGGTCGAATAGTTTACTTTGGAAAGTGATCACACGATTCCAAGTGATATCTGGTAACCACCAAGTGGTATTTGTTACTGCTGACTAGTTCTTTGTTTCTGCTGAACAGTTGCACATTTCTGCCGAAGATTGATTATCTTACCCTGCTGCTGGGACATAACCGCCAACAATATGTAGTATGTAACCTTCTATAAAGATATGAACGGTATCTTTTAATCACTTAATCCTAATAACAAAATGAAGCTATTTATGAAAGAGAGTTAATATACCGGTCGAAAGAATTTTGCCACTGTTTGGGTTTTAGCATAAATACTAATAAAGCTTGAATAATGGTGTGTGTAAAAGTTTTAGAAAATTAATTTGTTGCTATAGTTATGGCAAATGTTATTACAAAACTCGCAAGGATATCATATTCATGTCATGAAACTCAACTTTTAAATATAATAGAAGATGGACATCTTCACTAATATGTTTATGATGTGGAGTATTAATATAACAACATGCAAGTTTTTGCTTTCCCTGTTATTATATATAAACAACTATCAATTAAAATTTTTGAAAAAAGTACAATCAGATAACTTAGGGCTTGTTTGTTAATTTTTTTTATTAAGTCATGTTTAATTAAGATATGATTTAATACAGACACCCTCAGTTTTATTACTTAATATTTTCAGTCATATTTCTCAATTAAGTCACAAACAGTTTTCATATGACTTAATGAATTCAGTTTTTTTTATATTAAGTCAATTAAGTTACAAACAAACACTACCTTACTGTGTTTAGTAAACACGTGAAAAGTGAGATCTTGCCAAAGTTGGCAAGAAATCTTAGATAACCACTCATGGCATCCCCTTACTTGTTCCATTGCTTCTTGGAAGTGTGGAATTGTCAAAGCTTTTGTACACTTCCGCAACAGATCTTTATATGCAGTCCCGTGCCTAAGGCAATACCCGTGAGCTACCGGAAACAAGTTTGTAATTTCTGGAATAACACTTAGTTTTCACTACAAGAAAATTGACTTTTAGTGACTGTGGTTCTAATGACACAACAAAATGACAATAAATTCAACTTTTTAATGACACTTTTTAAAAAGTGTAGCCAAAAAGTCAAAAAGATTAATGACACTTTATTTGAAAAATATGTGTCCTAAAGGAAAAAAAATTATCCTTACACAATTTTTTTTAAATTATAATTAAACTTTTAGCTACTTCTTACACTTTTTAAATGCAGGCAAAACACACAAAAAATCTAGTGACATCTGGTTCTAACTTTTGCTAATATTTCAATTAACCTTTGTAACACTCTTTGTAATTAACCTTTGTACTCTTGGCTTCCTAGTGACTTACTAGGTGGCTGCTTTTTTCTTTATTTATATAATCCTCTGCTGTTCAAAAAAAAAAAAAAAAAAAAAAATTATGGATTAACCATGAACTTTCACAAATTTTCAATTGTTGGTAAAGAACTTTGAAAAGTGCTACTACCACACATGAAACTTGTTACAACCTGCAAAAATAGGTTATATGACTGTTTGGGTATCACGTCAGCTGTTTGGGCCCACTTATGACCACACATATCTAGTTACATAACCTACCCTCTTTTCCTCTTGTAACCCTTAATTTGAAAAGGTAACTTCCCAAATCAAACCATTCTCTCAAAAATAAAATACATAATTTCTATGCCGAGTTCTTCCTCATCTTCACATGCATAGAATCCGCCTTCGTGTTATTAATCAGTTGTGCGGCTATAACCTACCAGTTAAGGTTTTGACATTAAGGACACTAGATAACCCCGCTAGGCAATTCATTGTTTGTCCAAATGGCAATGTAAGTTTAATTTATGAGTTTGTTTAATTTATGCACTTGATTGTTTGTTGAACGTTTGATTGCATATTCATCAGAGGCCATGTGTAACAACTGGTAATTTCACCTTACTTTTATCAGTAATACTTATCCATTTTCTATGCATATATATATATATATATTTTTAATTTTTTTATTTTTAATAATATCGACTTGTTTGACTACTACCCTTTCATGAGACGTAACTCACATTTTCAACGAACGTGCTTACACACGGACTGACGCCGACGACCTTATGTTTATTTCACATAAACATACTTAAATGTCAAGTACCAAAGTTTTACCAACTTTCATTTTGCCACTTTACGTTAATCCGTTAACGTACGATTATTGAGCATACAAGCTGAATTTTGTTATCTAATAAAGTCTATATGAAATCCTAGAATTGCTATAAATACGGTTTTGGGTAACTAAACCATAAACCTTCAAGTACAATACCCCCAAGTTAAAGTACACACTTTTAAAGCACAAAACCCTACTATTACGATATCTCTCGGTATAAACCCTAAACTTCCAAAACCATGATTTTATGTGGACGAATCATAAACCCTAACTAATAGGGACATGTTTTCTACAAAAATATAAAAGTACAAGTTTTCCAAGCCAAGGTACAAGTCATTAAATCATAAAAAGGTAATAATTATATTAAGCTCATTATAAACATCAGTGTACTCATCCTAAAAGCACATATTACAAGTATTTCATGCACAAGGCTTTAAAAATATATTTCTTATATTTAACAACCGTAAGTACAAGTCCTTAAACCTAATGTACAAGTGCATAATGCATAATACCTAAAAACAATACTTTTACTTATTTTAAACTTAACTCAATTAATCTAAATTTTTATAAACTTAACTAATGGATTAACCATATATTTTTCATATCACTAAAACCTTAGTAAAACCCTAAATAGACTATGTACAACATCTTATAGCCTTGGTACCACCCCTTTAAGCCAATCGAACCTCTAGTTACATTATGGTTAAATATGAACTAAAACCTAACTAATTTAGTTCCTAAGTCCTACATGTTCATCTTCTAGCCACAAGAGACTCTTTTGGTGCCCTAAGCTTCCACATAGTCATGTCCCCTTGATATTTTTACTATGGTCAAAAGGGTGGAAATTTTACATGAAGGAGATTTTACCACACCATCCTTTGATCCCCATTCCAACACTTGGATACATACAACACCAAGACACCTAGTCTTGTCCCCTACTACACAACATGATGACTTAGACACCTTCCAAAGCCTTCTCATTTCCACTCTATAAATAGCAAGGCATTCCCATGCATTTTGCTCATTCCATTCGAACCACACCTCAAACACACACAAATTCAGTTCCTCTCTGATCTAAGGGTTCTAGTAGAAGCCAAGGAAGGATGGTCTAAAGCCTAGGAGGAAGGAAAGAGCTTGGTTCCACTTTAGAAGCTCCTATGGTCGAAATCCCTTTCTAGTCGATTCCAAGAGTTGTAAGTGTTTTAAACTTATTTAATTTCGTTATCATTTTTAATACCAAGTACATACAGTTAAAAAGGATTTTATAAGGAAAACATAGTAATTTGAATCACTTAAAATGAGTACACGAGTCAAAAGATACGGTCTAAAGAAGTTGCTGAAAATCTGTCAAAACTTTTTGTGACAGAAAGTTAGGACACGCGAAACGAGGCACTTCTGGTCCGTTTCATCAAAAAGTTAAAACACGAAAGTTGTCCGGAACGACGTTTTCTTCAAAAACTCGGGAGCACGGGTCCTGAAAACGCAAAACGAATGATAATTTTAATTAAAGTCTTAACAGCTGTTATATATATGTTATAAAATCAGGCCCATCACCTCTATTGCGCCCTATTTTTCTACATCGGGTTAAAGGTATTAGGGCCAACCAAAGGACCTTTGTAAACTCCACCTAGGACACTATAAAACGCCCCCCTAACCTGGTTGAAAAGCCTTAGTGTCATGCATAAAAAACTGCCCTACTTTAGAGCCATATGTCGTAAATATCAAAAGCCCCTATACATCAGGTCTTTGGGAAAACTTGGGATTTTTGATAAATTCGATCTTGAACTATCCTAGAAACATTGAAAATGAGTTAAACAACATGTCACAAGGTTGCATGCAAAAGTTATAAAGTTTTATGGTTTGAAAACGAGATTTTCAATTTGTCAAAACTAGCCTAAGTAGCCCTATTCAATAATTAATATCTTGTTAATTAAAGGATTGTAAAATATGAGAGTTACACCGTTTAAAAGAGCTCGCTGCAAGGATTTTAAATCCCCAAGAACGTCTTTAAAAACTCTTATGGTCTCTTTTATAATCAATCAAAAAGAAGGTGACTCGTAAAGATTTTCACAAATAACCATTGCGTGCACTTTTCAAAATTTGAGTCTTATGAGCTATAGGATGTTAGAGAATGACTTAAAATGAGTTAATTAACATATTAAAATGTCCCTAGGTTACACCGTAAAAGTTAATGGGTCAAAAATGACTTTTTCTTAAACCGCGACGTGGCCAAGTGACCATGTTCACGGGTTTGTTTCTCCCTAAACCAAAGATAAATAAAATATGAGACCTATACCATCTTAAAGATCTTACAGCAAATTTTTTAAAGGATCAATCGCATTGTAAAAATATTGGCTTGTCTCGTGTAGAATTTGTCCTCTTTTGGGCTTGTTGTCACTAAAACCAACACGCTTTAAATAAGGCACCTAACCCCCTACTTTGGGAAATCATTACGACCAAACCGTAAGAGCTTAAGACTTCTAGTTTGAACCATTAGAAAGACCACCCGACAAACACTTGAAGGGATCAAGAACGTAGTAAAAACCTCTTAAGGCCTCGCTTATATTTACTCTTACTTTTGTTGATTTAGGTCTAAAACAAGTAAATTTTCTTATAAAACTACAAGGGTAAAAATTGTAATTTTTGAAAGATAAAGTTTTCTTGGGCTAAAAATGTAATTTATTCAAAGTTAATAATACAAGGACTGATTTTGTCAATAATCCATAGTTGAGGGTATAAAGTGTCATTTTTGAAAGTGAAAGGGTAAAATCCGTAAATACTCAAAATTGTAAAATTTAACATTTTTGAAACATATTATATTTAACAAGTTGGATTTCGATAAGACTTATAAACGATCAACCGAGCCATAAAAAGAAGTACGATAAGTATTACTAAATTTTGAAGAGACTTCATGTTCACCCAACATCGATAAAGCATTATAATCACGTATAGATGAATACGAATACTTAAACTTGACATATCGATTCAGGTCACTTGTTGGAGCCATTTACCATTTCACTTTGAATTAACTTTTGACATCAATTAGATTTCCATCCAAGGTGAGTCATAGCCCCTCTTTTCCTTATTTTGAACGTTTTGGGGGAGATACATGCTCAAATATTGCTTGATATATTTACATTTATTTTAAACTCTTGAATTATCGGAGTTCGTAGCCCCGTTTTTATACTTGTTTATTAATGTTTTGGGGGAGATACATGCTCAACTACTTGTTTTTACTTTCATAAGTACTCTAAAACTTTTACATATTACTGTGAGTTTCATAGCCTCTACTTTTATGCGTTTTGAACTATTTTTGGGGGAGATACATGCTACAAACCCGAACACAAGTATTTTTCTATGCTACACCTACGCCTGATTGTTATTGCTTAAGTTACTTACACTTGCCACTGAAAGTCCCTCATATCATGAACCATTAATCACTTGCAAGTGAACGCGAATATAGTGAATAGATCTATTGGCAGTTGACGCCCCATTTGTGTTAGCCGGATAGGTAACCAAATGCACTTTATTTGAGAATACTAGGAGAATGGCAAACTACTACCAGAGGGCATTGTTGCTCACATCATTATTATGATGTTTGTAACTTAGGTCATTATTATGACGCGTTCGTGTTAAGGTTTGCGTTCATGAGACTTAAGGCAATATATATTGTGTTGCAATGATACAAAATGCTGCAACTACTTGAATGGGTGCAACAACATGGCCCAACCTTGAAACTTGTGTTTAACTAATTACTAAACAAACGAACTATGGGTGTATAACAACGTAACCCACTACTTATTTCATCGATATTGGTATTTATTACAATAATCGCTCAAACTCGAAACTATTGAACTCAATTGTTTTAATCATAAACTCTATGAACTCACCAACCTTTGTGTTGACATTTTTTAGCATGTTTATCTCAGGTTCGTAATTTATGAGGATGGCACGGAAGGGCACGGATACTCAAGAAGGCTATATTATTATTCGAAAACTTATTTAATAAACTGTAAAACCACTGGGACCTCAATTTGTAAACTCTGATATTTATATAAATCGAATGATAATTTTTATAAAAGACTCAAGTAGGGTTCGTTTTTATTGTTATAACTTTGTGCCATGAAGTAACACCCAGTTTGAATTCCGCTGCGTATCACGAAATTGGGGGTGTTACACCATGTATGATTAAATGTGGGTTATGGATGTGGTTTCATCCAGAAATTGAACGTGAATGGTACCGTCATCAGTTTTTTGACATCTATAATTTGCTCACTCCACATGAAATAAAACAACAGCAAACAGAGATGAACCGTGAAAAAAGGATTCAAGATTTGCAAAATCAAGTTAACCACTTTTCTAAGCGTTTGAATTTTTACAAGTCAACATGTTTCATTTTACGTTTGTGTATCCTAGTTGTATTTCTAAAAAATTAAGTTTGGAAGTGTGTTTTGTATTGGGTTAAGTCAGTTTTCATGTTGTTTAATCTTTAATCAATGAAATGTATATTTTGTTAATTTTTTTTCCTTCAATTTACTCATATCAGATGACATAAGGGTTAACTCCATGAATATTAAAGAGCATATCAGATGATAGAATTGAAACAGCATATGAAAGAGCTAAATAAGTAACAAACAAAGACAAATTTGCATTGATCAAGAAATTCATGTGGGGGACAAACACATAGTGTTTGGTACGACCTTCACAAAAGGTGTGACAGAGTGCATTGTTTAGTACAACCGCTATTACAAAAGATTAGTTCTTGAATAATGCAAATAAAAAAGAAGTTTTCAAAGCTAATCCAAAGACAAGGCTTTATCTGGTGTTGACCCTTCCCGTTTGACCAAACCCTATTTTCTTCATTTTTTTTATCAAAGATCCTCTATGATCTTCCCCGTTCTTATGATAAATTCTCATTTGATCACTTGCGTTCCTTTTGTTCCTTTTTTCTTTGATTTTGGTTTAGCAGTAGGTTCTGCACAAGCTTCTGCAAAAAAATTTCCTTTGTTTGCTCCATCTGCAATAGCATTGCTCACATGGTCCATCTACTCCATCTGTAATCACCATCTCACTGTCAACTCCATCTGCAATAACCATCTCAGTGTCTTCCAAGTTGATACCCATTGGCTACCCTATAATTAGCTAAAGCAAGTTTTAGTCGTTCATGTGTCTCAAATCTCATTCCTAACACATGTTCCATTTTATTCGAATCCCGTGTAGGATCATGTCTTGGATAAATGATTAATGGCTTAACTTTATACTTAGGATCTATATTATCTGGGTCTTCTAACACTTCTATTGAATTGACATTGACAGGTTCATTAATGAAACCCCTAAAGTGGCCACTATTAGAGCATAATTTATTAAGAAAAGGGTCTTTGGTAGTGACATTATTAATTTCTACATTTTCATCACCTTCACTATAAAATTCCACATAACTTAAATCTTCATCATCACTAGAATAGTAAGCATCACTAGATTCATTGCCCAAAGCAACACCAATGGCTTCTGATTGGTCTCTAACATCTATAGCATCATCATCAAGATGCTATGCATACAAATCAACTACCCATCTACTTTCATAACCAACTGTTAAAAATGCCTCAACATCAGCATCATTCTTAATTTCTTTAATGCCTATTCTTAATGGCGTTCTTACTTTGCAATAATAAAGCCTCCTAAGTGGATTAACCACTAAATGCCTAATTACATCACAAATATCAACATATGACATATCTTCAATGTAATATATGTGATTTTCATTTCATCTCCATTCAAATAATCGAAATGATGCATTGTAAAAACACCATCATGTTTTAAGTTAACTCTGAAAACACGATTCTTATCAGGTTTACCTTTACCCATTTTGATAGTTAATTTAAAGGATTACATATATTTGAAAATTAGGGTTGTGGAATTGGAAATTAGGGTTCTAGTGAGAAATGGGGGAAAATGAAATTGGTAAAGTGTGTTCTGACTTTTGTTAGAATATGTTAGGTCATGTCATTTAGTATAGTTTTAATAAAAAACTGATTTTTATTTACTTTTTTATTAACACGTACAATATTAACCAGTTGCAACCGGTCACTAGTTGTAAAAATGGACAAAATAGGTGTTTTGGAACAAATCTAAGAGTTTCATGTGTGGTAGTAGGACTTTCCAAAGTTCGTTACCAACAATTGAAAATTTATGAAAGTTCATAGCCAATACATGGACTTAACCCTACTTTTTAATTGTACTTTTGATAGAGTTGATGGATCTATTACCTTTAACTTACAAAAAAGTTTCTTTATGCAAGTTAAAGGACTTAATCCTACTTTTTTGTGTCATTAAAGGAACTGTATGATACAATAATAAGTATCGATTGTTATAACTAAGAAATTTAATACAAAAATTAATATAAATTTGTTAAAAAGGTAATCTGGCTTGGATAAACTAGAGGGACTGATTTTTTCATGTTTATATTTTCAGTTTTAGCAGAGATTGATGTTTGGAAGCTTAATGGATAAAGAGTGAAAGTTAGACGGGCTAATTTGTCAAAGCTGGAAAGGTTTTTTGTTGCTGCTATAAAAGGAGGAAGAGAGAAAGCTGCATCTCATAATATCATCCTGCTTATTCTCTCTTTATACGATTTACTCTCTCTCAATCTTGTAAACGCTATTTTAAGTTTGACCACCTTGATCATTCTTATTGTTGATTATTTTTGTGATTATCAGTTGTTAACATATTGAGATCTGTTTATTGTTGTTGTGACTGATTAAGATCAGTTGTTTGTGTACTCTTAATTTCTGGGAATAACATAAGTTTGTTTTTAGTGTTTAAACTGTGTTTCTTTACATGGTATCAGAGCCAGGTTCTCTAAACTTGCTCTAAAATCGTTTTCTGGAAAATTAGGGTTTCATTAGGGATTTTTTTTAATTGGTTGATATCTTTCAGTTAACTTTTGTTGGTTGATAGATCTAGTTTTTAATTGTTATCAGAAGACTTTGTAAAACACCTAATTTTTGAAAAAAATTAGGGTTTAGGATAATTTGGAGCTTTTAATCTTTAAAGGATTCCATGGTTGATTATGTTGGTTTAATCAATTGTTCTGGTGATTCTTGGTTGATTGGAAGTGATTCTGGGTATTTGCCTAATTTTGAGAAATTAGTGTTTACTGTTCTTGGTTCTGGATCTGCTTTGGTATCTGCTATATCTCTTGACTAAGTGAATCAAGAGTATATTAGGATTGGTATTCCACTGTTGTTTGCATGCAATGTAACATCTCTCACACTCTCTTTAATTTATGTCTTTAATTTCTTGCAATAGATTGCTGGAGGATAGGATTGGGATTTGTTGTTGTGTTTATGTGTAGTATTTGTTTTATTTGTTGTTTATTATTGGTTGATTTGATTGTGTGCACCATTGACCTACCACTTAAGTAGCAAGAAAAACCTGGGAACTACTTTCTCTTCCTTTCATGTGTGTTTGTCAATGTGTAATTGTTTGTAATCATGTATGTTCATGAAATACTCCTCCTGGTTCTATTCATGCACCTACACCACCTTTTTCTCTTCAGGGTGATGATGATTATATTGATACGCATGTTACCTTAATAAGTAAATTGGATATAAGTCACCTTTTGCATTTAACCCTAATGACTCTGCTACTTTAACCGTGATATCTGTTCACTACTAGAAAAAGTGCCATTAGCAACGATTATTTAACAACAATAGAGAAATTGTTGCTAAATTATGCATTTAGCATCTAAAGTTAGCAAGGAAAATGTTAACATAGTTGCAATTTTTTTAGCAACAAGTTAATTAGTTGATATTTTTACAAGCATATAATTTTAGCAAGGAAAATGTTAATATGGTTACAAATTTTTTAGCAACAAGTAAATTAATTGGTATTTTTACAAGTGTGACAAATAATTTTTGCTATTATTTTATCAAAAACATGTGAGACTTAGTATTTTTTTTAAGTCGACAACAATTAAATAAACCTTTACCGAAAAATTCTAACCAAATATTGTGTAAGTAGCTTAACCACTCAACGCTTAAAACCAAACAACATGAGTAATTTGCTCTAGATTACTCTTCCCATCCAAATTTATAAGTAATTAACCACTTTACTAATTTGCTCTTTAGTAAATTTTTAAACAATAATTAAATATTCCACTTTAGATTTACCATCAGTTTATATATAACTAACTAATTAAATATTCCACTCTTACATCAGTTGCTCAAAATCAAATCAGTTGCTCAAAATCCAAACAACAATGAAGTCCTCAAAACACAAAAAACGTGAACCACTCACCGCTCACCGTCTCCGGCTCGCCATCGCCGCCGCGCAACGCCGTCGTCTCGGCCGTGCACCTACCATACTTCATCAGCAGCTCACCATGTCACCGCTTCGTCAGAATAATGCAGAATCGAGTGGTCAGAAATCCACTGCTCCGTCGACGTCTCGTGGTCAGAAATCCGTGCAATCTCCTCTTCACTCCATCACCGCCTCACAGCGGCTCCGCCGCACTCCATCACCATCGGTAGAATCTGAACTTTTATTGAATTAAGCATCTATTATTTTGTTTGTGTCAATTAAGTTTTTAGATGTAAATTAGGGCTAATTAGTGATAATTTTGCATTTTAAGTTGTTTAAAGTGATTTAAGTTTTGAATTGTGTTGAAAATAGGCATGTTCACTTATTAGAAGTTGTAAGGTTTGTTTAATCTATAGTAGTATTAGGTAACTGTAAAAGCATAGATACTTTGATCCGATGAGATATATGACGTGCTTTGAAATTTGTGTAATGGATTAGTTATGTTTATTGCATAAGTTATTGATTAGATCTAGTAGTTTAATTTTCCGGCATATATAAATGTATATTGTTGTTCAGAATATGTGATCGTTTGTGATACGTGTAGAGCTAGCAAAATAATGAGACATTTGATGTGTTTTGAAAACTTTACGATGTAGTGGAGTGATATTTGATGCGCTTTAGTAGTTGTTAGATGTGCGAATTGTAATCTAGTGAGATGTTTGATGTGGTTTAGAACATGCTTTGAAAAGTTAACTGTAAGTGTAAGCGTATTGATCCGATGATTCATTTTATGTGCATTGAAAATAAATAGTTTGAACATATGTTCTAATAGATGATGTCAAACGTTGTGATTGTATTGGTATGCATAAAAATGCTGAAATGTATATAAGGTCTAGTAATCTGATAATAGTTTTGAATAAACTGATCTAATCGAGAAGAATGTGTTTCTGCAATTTAGCTTTTATGGTGTGTAGATAATACAGTGTTAGGATAACGTTTTGATGATTGCGGAGACATACATGTATGAATAAATCAGTGAATTCGAGTTGTAACTATATTGATGCCATATGTGATGACTATATTGATATGCGAAACAGTGAATTCAAGTTTTGAGAATAAACCAAAGTATCTTTATGTGAGAGAAATGTGTCTATGCAATTTAGTTACTATGATGATGTAGATAATGCAGAATTTGGTTGTAGTCGCGAAACTATATTTGTATGTTTTCATTAAATTGTAACCAGTAAAACAGTATGCTTATTTGATTTGATGAAAGTTCATTAGAAAGCATATGTTAGATGCTATGCTTAACAAGTAATGCCAGAATTAGTATATGTGTTGCTAGTTGATATCTTAACAAGAACTGTCATTCAAGCAGGATTGTGTGATTTGACTTGAGCACTTTATACACACAGTTAGAGATTGAATCTTTCATCATATGTCGAGGAATGAAACGTGACAGGGTGACACTTAATCTGCCAACACCAACACAATCACCTCACTCCATGTCACTAGTAGCTAATTCGTCAGTTTTTGAAGCAAGTGAAGCAGTGCCTGATACAAGAGGTATAATCCTTAAGTATAGAAGTAGCTAAGTCTTATTTCAATCTACTAATTATTAACATTTACATAGATGAAGAGTCATCTACTAGAAAAGGGGACCGAGAGGAACAACCTGAACAAAAAAATCCAGCAGATTCATCTCAGAGAAAAGTGATACATATTAGTGGTTTAAAGTAAGTAAAAACTTTTCTCTCTTTTTTTTTCTTCTAATAATTCAACAGCTAGTTACGCTTAATGTTATAAGATATGATTATTAATAACATAGTTTGTAGAATGTCTAATACTACTTAAAATAGACAATTAATATCTGGTTGTACATTATTATAGTCATTTGAGTGTATATGTGCCTGCTAGCCTTGGTATTCAAAAGCCAAATCTTCACATACCCTTAAGCATATGGTAATTAGTTACTTAATGACACCACAATCAATTTTTGTGCTTTACTTGTTCATGCTCTTAACATGGTCATGGGTTATTGATTTGGAAAACTCTGCACCCGTTTAGAATCTGTCCAGAACCAGATAGGGTAGTCAGATTTGATGTTGCCATGTTGGATTTGACAACTTATGAGTGTCTTTTGCTGTTTTTCCCATATTGGAACTTGTGATAGAATCTGTCCAGAACCTGATAGCGGAATCATTTTGAGGATATTTGGATTTGTGTTTAGAAAGTTATTATATGATATTCAATAATCAAAATTAAATATTCAGTTGTAATAAAAAGCTGTATATGTAGCAAAATTGTGTTGGATGTACGCTATGTAGTCCCGTCATATGTAAGTCCCCAATACAAAGTTAATTATCGTATTTCTCAATTAGCATTTTGGGGACGATAATCTGTGACACCTAATATCTATGCCCTTTTACTAATTAACATATATTTTCAATCATGTAGCTACCTAGAGCATGAAGCTATGCGAGCAATTACTAAAGATTTTAAGGCACTCTTTTGTGGAGAAAAAACTCAATGGCATCAACTTGATGAAGATCTAGTGGAAATCTTCCATAAAAGCTTTCAGGTGAAGTGATTAATATTGATACATATTTTTGTGATTGTCATTGTAAACACTACATTGTAATTATTTTTCATTTCATGGCAGGATCGATATGAATACGAGGATAATGTTGATCCTGAAACAGCTAGACATGTTTGGGAAGAAAGGGCTAAAATAAGATTCGGAGGTTTGTGGGCGTTGGTTAGAAAAATTGTAAAGAAGACAAACAGACTAACCCTGCGAATGGAGAGTGGCGTGCCCTGAATTTGTAACCAAAGAAGATTGGGATGGGATTCTTGCATCATGGATGACGGACAAATGGAAGAAACGTTCTGGCGGTGTTGCAAAAGAAAAGTAGTCCGAGGGATGAAGCAGGATCATATGTTAGACACTGCTGGAGGGTGTCTCGGTTTTGAAATACACGATTACACCTAGGCGTAAAATTATAAGCCGAGTTTGTTTCGAAAATTATTGATTGATAGAGTTGTTAATTTACTCCGAGCTTTTACTTATTTTACTTTTTACTTTATTTAGTTCTATTTTAAAATATTATTTTCCTATGGTTCAATCAGTTGTGTCCAGTTAAGCATCAAAGATAGGGTCTGTTAATTTCTTTCACTTGATTCTAGGTTCATGTTTGTACTGTCATTAATACGATTAAGTATCAATCAGTCTCTTAGCTTGATGCTTGGTCAACTTACGGGGTTCGTCTTAGGCTCTTAGCTTGTTAAGTTTGAGAGATAACTCAGGGTTTTTACATAGTAAGATCGATATATGTATTCATCAGGTCTTGTATAGTATTACTAATCTAAACTCAAGTTTCCTTTAATTGTTGTTAGAAAAGGTAAAAGGTATACTATAAGGTTTAGCTTTCTTGAATAACTTAGATTTGAGCTCCAACTCTGAAACTTAGAAAGTTCAAATTGACCGAGTATTATTTGAGCACTTTCGAGGTTTATTTAGAACCTCATCTCTGTTTTGTCATGGCGTAAGGATGATTTAGGCGGTTGAATAAGATCCAAACACTTGTTATAATATTTGTGCGAGTCAATTATTGCAAGTCTAATGAGACCCAGGAGCCCTACTTATTTGGTAGATATCTCTGTTTTGTAATGGCAGAAGGATGATTATCTGTTTATTTTATGTTATTTTGTGCGGAGACCTGGAATGGGTGTTGGTGGCGAGAATTAGAGTTGTTTGAAAAGTTGCACAAAAAGGACAAAGGTAAAGGTGACTGGTGCGATCTCAGGGCGGAAAGGGCAGCAACTAAGTATCGTGATATTGTCGAGAAAAAGAACAATGTTGATGATTTAGTTGATATTCCATTTTATGGTGAAGCATAGGTAGAGGCCACTGGTTTTACCAAGAACAGCAATGGGTATGGATTGGGGCTTACAAAACAAGCAGACCGGATATATAAGAAGGCAAAAAGACCAGCTGCTAAAAGATCTCACACATACACTTCAAGAATGGCTGATGAGGCTTGGATTGAATCGAAGTTAATAGCGAGTAGAAATCCGAATGAAAGCATTTGAGGTTGACATGCGGCCGAGTTCAAGAACAAGTGGGCTCAAGTCAGGAGAACAAGTAAAGAAATTCTTCGTTCAACGCAAAATCGAGTTCCTACATTCTGGTGATTCATTAGTCTTTAGCAAACTATATTCCTACATTCTGGTGATCCATTTAGTGTCTAGAAAACCTTCAGTCTATAATGACCAAAGTTTTTGGTACTTTTAGTTCTTACAAACTAGTTGGATATTTGATCATTAATTGTGGCGAATCATATGATGGTTTACTTTGTAAAGATTTTATGAATAATATTTGGATTTCAATAAAGTTACTTGTGGTTTTATATATTTACAGAAGTGCTCTTTCAAGGTTGTATTTATAGAATTATTTGGGCCAAAAGCAGGTTGTTGACTAATAATGTAATTAGCAAGTGATATATCTTTGATGCTAATTATTTAGAAATGGCAACAATTGACTTTAAAATGTGTTGCTAATTTAACAACGACTAAGCATGCTCGTTGCATTTTTAAATTAGCAATGACTTTAAATGTTCTTGCTAATTTAGCAACCAATAAGCAATTTCGTTGCTTTTCTAAATTAGCATAGATTGAATTAGCATCAATTGGTGTCAGTTGCTATTTTCGTTGCAAAACACGTTTAGCAACCATTTTTTCATATGTTGCAACAAATTTAAGTTGTTGCTAATGGCACTTTTTCTTGTAGTGGTTAAACTTAAAGGAAAATTATAATGTTTGGTCTTGTGCAATGCTCTTGGCCTTAGAAGGAAAAAAACCAAACTGGTTTTATTGATGGTAGTTGCAAGATCCAATACTGATGATGTTTTAGGCAGAAAATGGGATAGGGTAAATGTTGTTGCTCTTGGGTGATATCTGAGGAGCTATTTTTGGGTCAAATCTTTTCTAAAAGGGCTTAAGATGTCTGGGATAAACTAAAAGAAACTTTTTATAGAGTTGATGGATCTATTACCTTTAACTTGCATAATAAAATTAATTCGGCTTCAAAATGGATCTATTATTGCTGAATACTTTAATAGACTGTCTACTTTGTGGAAGCAATTTGATGCTTTAATTCAGTTGCCTAGATGTACTTATCATGTCTGTGATGATTTCAAAAGGCATAATCAACTTGTGAAACTAATGTAATTCTTAATGGGCTTAGATGATTCATCATACATGCATAATGGAAGTAATATTTTTCTAGAGACCTCTACCCGATGGGCTTTTGCTATTATTTCTAGTGAGGAGTCTCACGAGTTGTTTTTGTGGTTCAGGGACTGACACCTCCCAGAGGTGTCAGTCATTTGCATTTAATTCCATTGTGGCCATGATGTGTTGCTTGCGTACAAGTTTTAAATTTATAAAAGGTGATTTACCAAATCTATTAATAACACATACGAGCAAGTGAACTCGTCTATTATAGAAAGATTATGAAGGTAAGTCGGGATCGTTCGCATTGATTTGTGAGTGAATCGAGAAATAAGTGATAAAAATCTATTGTAAGCAATCCAAAGGTAGCAAAAATTAAGATGATGAAATTTAAATGATTAAAAACTACACTTGCTTAAACTAGTTTACTACTTATGATGAGCATGATTGTGATAACTCTTTTAACATGTTGGTTGTGATAATTAGATGGTGTTCTAATTTATTTTTCTTACAAGTTAAACCTTCATCAAGATTTTAGTTTATAAAAACAAGCTTTAAGTTTAACCAATCAAGGTTCATAAGTTTGTTCCATGTTAATTTCACAAACTTAAACACAAAAAAAAAACTCTTTGTATAATCAAATTCTCTTAAGAAATGATCAATAGAAAAGGTAACCAATCAAAGACAAAAAGGTTACAATTGATTATCTACTACTAGTCTTTCGACCGCAAAGTAGTTTTTAATCAATCCGATTTGACAAACAAAAGCATTTTCATCACAAATACATTCAAGTTCCTTTGAATAATCAACAATAATGGGTAAAAACAATCATTTATGGACAAATGATTATAACTAGTTGAATAACAATAAACCTTTCGACCTTTAGAATTATGAGCAACTAGTCAAACTTGATTAATTTTGTTAAAGTTTGCAACTTTTTTTTAGACATTTTATGTCTTAAAAAAGTTTGCAACTTTTATATTGATTCTCCTCCAGGGTTTAGACGGATGAGTTTTCAAAAATTAATTTTGTTAAAGTATTACGGAGTCGAAGAGTTCTCTAAAAACTCTAATAGATTATTAGTAGTTTGTACATCAAATAGCTTGTGTCTTAATGGTATTTGTTGTTATATGAGAAGCTCTTTAACCAAATAGTTGTATGTTCAAATCCTACATGGGATATGTTTGTCATATGAGATTATGAAGATATTATGCTTATTTTTCCAAAAAATTAGCTACTTAAAAAATAATATTTGTTTGGTACACATAACTTATAAGAGATTATAAAAAAAATAAAAAATAATAATAAAATAATCTTTCATAATCTCTGAAAATAAAATGTTACTTCATGTAGCTTAAAAATAAAAGCTCTTTTATAATCTTTTCAAATAAAGAGCATAACACCAAGAACATTCTCGCAATAAAGACAAATATGCCCATAAGACATGTGAGATAGATTGTGATAAATATTATGTAAGATAAATAGTTTTCGATCAAAAATAAATAAAATATAAAATTATGTAGTTTGTACAAAAAGTTATTCTCATTGTATGATCTCGTTTTGGAAGTTTGTGTTTGAACTAATAAATTTGTACAAACGTCACCGACTATTAGAACCGATTTTATGGAAAACTGGTGCCTGAGGAGATGAATCTTTAGCAAAAAACAAGATTACATCATATCTATGGTATGTATTATCAAACAAAATTAGGGTTATTTATTTTCTTTCTAAACATTCGTTGTCCCATGCCAGAGGATGAACCTCACAAAAATTAAAGAAAGTATACATTATAATCAAGACAATTACTGCTATATGCATGCACATAATGTTGCTTCTAACCACAATAAATTGGTGATATAACGTAATATTGGGTTTATAGTACGTTTAGCTGCTTGTTTTTTGTTGATATATTATATTATACATCCACATTGCTGCTATAATTATGAATCTTTACTTGTTGGATTTTGGGTAGTTTATGAAATGGTCCAAAATTTGCTATACCAACCGGTTAGTTTAATTTTATGCTAGTGATCGAACTGCATAGGAATTCATTTAAAAAAAATGTATAATTAGTTCTCTGGCTCAAATTTCTTTTAGACTTATCAGTTATTAGGTAATAAGTCCGTCTGGTACACTCTAAAGAGCATTTTCATGAATTATAAGTATATATGATCAAACGAGTAAAATACTAAAATGTATAAAAGTATTATAGTTCTGATATGAATTTAATTACATTAAATTTGTATTCTAACTAATGTTTTTTTGTCAATGTACAAACCTATTGAAATGAAGACATGAATTACATAAAAGTATAAAACCATTTACTAAAAAATTGTTTGCCTATCCAGGAATTTGTAACGCGACTTTCTTGAATATTTACTGCGAGATTATGTTTAGTAAAGAAGCTCTGGTTCCAATCAAGCGTCTAAACATGCATTCCAATCTGGTTTCCATGCATTGGAGTTGAGTTTCCAGCCTCTCCAATCTGCATTTTGCAGTTTGCATCTTGTCCCCTTGATTAGGAGATTCATATTTACATAGAGTTTGCAATGCATCATCTATGCTTTCAAATTCATTTAAAATCCCTTGTTGATCTTCACATGCCACCAGTCCCTTGTGTATCAGCTTTGTTACCACAATAGACCATTTGTTTGGCTTTGAAATTGGCATTGAGAAGAACAACAATAAAGACTCGAAAACTGAAACTGTCACTTCACTAACTCCTATAATCGCCTTGATCACTGCTACAAGCTGGTTATCTGAATCAACCAGCACTGATCCACCATCTGTAATCATGTTATCAACTTGCTTTAAACTTCCAACCAACATTTTAACATCTTTTCTCATCTTTTTTCTTAAGCAATTATATTTCGTTACACTGTTTTCTACGCTTACGTCCCCCTTTCTTCTTCTTAGAGCACACGAGATATCTCTAGTATGATCTTTCATCTCTATCACCAAATCCCTTATGCTGCCACAAACATCCAAGAATATAACAGATTCTTCGATTAACTCTTCGACCCAATTCTTGCTTTGTTGGCGAGATATCAACACTTTAATACTAGAAGAATTTAAAAGATCATCCATGCAATGATAAAGCTCAGTCAGCTGAGACAAACCGCTGCAAATGGTCTCGGCAGATGGCTTTGATGCTGCAACCGTTGCAGCGGCTCTGGCCTCGTTGAGCTCTTGCTCGATTCGATTAGTGGTCGGGTGTGATCTGCAAGGCAAGCTAATGGATTTAACTTGGCCTCTAGTGCTAAATTTGGAAGAAAGAGCCATTTTTCTTGGAGGGTATACAAGCTAGGCAAATACTAAACTCCTTTGGTATTGGTAAGTTGAACTTCTATAATATGCTATATATATTTGCATTCAGTCTGTCGGAATTTATTTTTTCCTAATAATAGCTTCCCACGTAAGATTCTGGGTAGATGGGGTTGAAAGTTGAAACAATAGTATTGGTACAAGTGTTTAAGACATGTGATAATATCATGGGCTTTCCTTTTTTGTGTCGGGTGTTTGGCCAACGCAACACCTTCCCCAATGATATATGCCAATATTTTTCTAAGTTATTCTCCCCATAATTTATGGCTCATCTAGTATAACTAGATATAAGGCTTAAGATATTGGTGATATTAAAGAAAGGTGTGGGCAAAGTCTGGTTAGGTGTTAGTCTTAGAAGGTGCCATCTATGTTTTTTAGCTTTATATAAACGTGGCGTGCAAAGATTGTATCTTTTGGAAGGAAAAAAAGATCTTCGCATATATCATGCCCAATGCTAACGTGTTGCAATAAATGTGTGATTGGTCCACGTATGGGGTTTTGACCCACGTGGTGGTCTTGTGAATGTTGATACTTTTGTGCTGTTTGGGGTGCCAATAATATTGGAAATGGTCCAAAATTCGCCACCTCCATACCCTTATTTTCTTGGTACATAGTTAGTAGCTAGATAGCAACAGTCAACCAAATGGTTAGTTTAATATTAATTTACTAGACCATGATCTCTCACAAATCTGGTATGTAAGATTTGTAGTTCTAGTTTCATTAGACCTTGTAATATTTGGTAAGATATATCATATCCTACATTCCCGTGTATGTCTGAACCATGTAAAAGTGATAATGCCTCTCAAAATTCGGTCTAATTTATGATGGTATATATGTGAAACTGGATAATTTGAGAGTTGCCCCTTTTACCTTTGGTTAAAAGCATAATCAACATGAACTATAAGTCTATGACTAGACGAACCGTAATGATCATCAATATCACCTGTGATGAGCCATCACCGTGTCTATCCCCTATTATGTACACCCCCACCCACCATCACCATTTGGCTCCTATTTGGTGGTGGTGGTGACCACCGAACGTACAAGCGAATGGAGTTAAATCTACCATTGAAAAAATCTATTAGGCTAAAGATCTATAAATTGGGTTAAATATATTTAAAAAATTATTTAAAACTAAATTATTATACTTATCTATAAATACCCTACACGGCTTTATTTTCATTCACAACTTTAAGTCACATTTTCTCATTATCAACACAACTATAATAAATAGTTCTCATTTCTCATTATCCAAATGGACTACAAAGCATATTCAAAGACTCACCATCATCATAAGAAGAAGTTATAATCTGAATTTGGAGTTTTTAAAAAGCGTGGCATTATTGTATAAGAAACGACAAGGTGAAAGTTCTTGAAGTACAAAGAAACGTCGTAAGCAGAGATCATTATAGTGCTCATTATCGTTTAATGGTTGCTTACTTTTCCGAATACCTGATGTATGACGAATATACATTTCGGACAAGGTTCCGAGTGAGTCGAGAACTATTCACAAGGATAGTTGAAGATGTAACTAATCATTGTGAATAATTTCATAACAATATTGATTGTGCTAGAAGACTTGCATTTCGTATGCTTGATGAAACGCAGCTCCGCAATTCGTCAATTGGCATACGACACTGTTTCTGAAGCCCTAGATGAATACTTTGTGATAACCTACTCACATTGATGTGTAGAAACTTTATCGATTTCACGAAGAAAAACATTAGTTTCCATGAGTGTTAGGAAGCCTTGATTGTACCGACTGGAGTGGTGTAATTTTTCAAATGCATATCCCAGTAGATATTGTAGACGTGATTACGGTTCGAACCCATTCACTTTGCTGGAACCTATTGGCTCACAAGACTTATTGATTTGATACGCTTTGTTTGGTATTTATGGGGCAAACAACGACATCAACTTTATACATCAATCTTCTTTAAGCAAGCGCATGAAGCATCAATAAAGATATGGAATGAGCTTTTTGTGTGCTAAAGAATAAATGGGCGATAATACTGAATCCCACATGATCGATGACTCTTTCTAAACTAAAAAATATGTTGTACACAGCATCATATTACATAATATGATTCGAAAACACAAAGGAAATGCAATATCCCTCAACTTTTATCTAGGGAATAACATCGTGAGAATGATTTTCGTACGAACTAACGAATAAACATTACAAGTTATAAGACGAATAAAATTGTCACAAACACATAAAAACCTTCTTGTGAATTTGGTCGAACATCTTTAATTTAGCTAAATTCAATTTCTATCTTTATGCATGATATCTTTATGCAAGATGTTTTAAATTTTTAATATAATGTTTTCAATTATTAATGGGAGTTAGCTTTAGTATTTGTGATGTTGTTGGTAGGTTTGGTGGCCATCACTAAGTTTGTTTAATGATGAGTTTGGTAATTTGATGAATGATGATATGATGTTGACGTGAAGATTATGGGTTTTGTGACTTAAGAATTTAAATATGTATTACACATCCTTCGAGTATCAATAACGTCTAAGCTCCAAGGAAGTTTATGTTCGATTTCTACATGTTCCATACTTCACTGTTTCCAGGATCATCAATAATCAAACAAGCATCATGTATGAAACATCATCAAGAACAATATAAGAACAAGAGAATGAGTTTGAACCCTTTATATTAACTGATATATATGAACGTAGGGTTACCTTTTGTTTACAAGAATCCTAATCGATTTATACTACATGAAGCGTTGCCTCCTAAACGACACACTGGTTCATCCAAACGTTGTGATGGTTTGTGATGTAACCGTTCCTTATAACTACCCTAACTGCTGCATAATGGGCCTGTTTGGGTTAACAGAATTGGACCCATATTGTAGACATACTAAACTGACCCATACACTATATACAATAAACATACGTATAATAACTAAAAGTCTTAAACATAAACATAATAATTTGATCTACAACATTAAAGGCTAAAAATTTCCCCCCTAATGTTTTAGCATCAAATCCTTCTTGAGTGATCCTTCTGGTCTTTTCAAACAATGACATCTAAATCATTGTTGTCTTCTTCATCATCTTCAAGCCTGGCACCAAAATGGTCCTGACTTGTCTCTATTGCTCCATCCTTCACCCTCATGTCCTTCTGGCCTTGCAGGTCCATGGCCAAGCCATCTTTGCTTGCTTCTCCCACTTCTATCGACTTTTCAACCCAAGGCACATAAGCAGTTTCATGGTAGATTACAACTAGATCAACAAACTTTTGTAGCAGTTTCTAACTGCCTCACCATCTTTGATATCCAGGCCTTGAAGTTTTGCAATCATTCCACACTTGTCACTCAAAAAAACAATTCAACGTGTACCCTTTTCTCTTTTCCTTCTTTGCTTGAATCTGGTCTTCATCATCTCCACCTTTGTCGCAACAAAGAGGTCTTCAACTTTTTGTGTCGATTTGAAACACTTCGTGCCCTAGACAACTTTGTTTGTCTCGGCTTTATTTCCAAGTTGTTGTCCTTGTTGTTTCTGGTTACCAAATCCTTGTGGACTCTCAAGTCCTACAACATATGGCCAAGTATTCTTGTAACTTCAACCATGGCGAAAAACCAGACTTCAATCGTAATCCTTTTGAATCTTGAGTGATGATCAAAATCATGAATTGTTGTGTTGTTTGATTCCTCGCTCTCTGATACCATGTTCGATTTCTACAGGTTCCATACTTCACTATTTCCAGGATCATCAATAATCAAACAAGCATCATGTATGAAACATAATCAAGAACAATATAAGAACAAGAGAATGGGTTTGAACCCTTTATATTAACTGATATATATGAACGTATGGTTACCTTTTGTTTACAAGAATCCTAATCTATTTATACTACATGAAGCGTTGCCTCCTAAACGACACACTGGTTCATCCAAACGTTGTGATGGTTTGTGATGTAACCGTTCCTTATAACTACCCTAACTGCTGCATAATGGGCCTGTTTGGGTTAACAGAATTGGACCCATATTGCAGACATACTAAACTGACCCATACACTATATACAATAAACATACGTATAATAACTAAAAGTCTTAAACATAAACATAATAATTTGATCTAGAACATTAAAGGCTAACAGTTTACACTTGAACATTATTGTGTTTGGAAGTTGAAACAATTTAACGGGTTCAAAACGATATAATGCATGCCTCATAAATGTGTTTGGGGTCATGTACAGATGTCACCGACTATTGGTGCATATTTTCATGGAAGGCCATCACCATTGAATGAAATTTGGGCTAAAAGTCAGTGAGGAGCTGAGGTGAACCTCTAGCAAAAGACAAGATTGAATGAATAGATGGCATGTTATTGTCACTGATGCGGAGATTGTAACACGAGTCTTGGGTACTAAGCGAGGGTTTAACCCGGGACGGGGTAGGGTGTTGGCGGGTAGTTCTTCGTCGCTCTCTTCATGACGCTCCCACCCCCTCCCGCTCCCGCACCCCGCATAACACAAATGACTCAAGCTCAAATAGTTGCTTTGGCAAGGTACGTGATAGATACTCGAGAGCATGTTATGAGTCTGCATAATCAATTAGCGGACCGTAACGTCATTGATTTGCCACCGCCCCCTGTGCTTGACCCCTCATTGTTTATGGATGTTGATGAAGAAGAGGATGCGACCGAGCCCGCAAGTTAGTAGGTTGTTTATTTGAACTTTTTTAGTTTGGTGTGTTGAACAACTTCTCGTTTTGGACAATTTATGTTGTGGTCGAACTAAGTCGTTAAACCATGTAGTCTTTGAACAATTTATGAAATGTAGTTTGCTTTTGTTATTGGTTGTGTTGATTAGAAAATCTGGAAAATTTGGTTTTGGAAAAATCTGGAAAAATGGTCGGAAAACCACGGGAAAGCGGAAAAACAGCCTAGCTGTTTGGTACTAGATGCCACTTTTAGTGACAACATGTTGTCGCTACAGGTTGTCACTAAAAGTTGACACTGTATATTTGGTCAAGAAGTCAAACTTCATAGTGGCTAAAATATTCGTCGCTAAAAGGTTGTCACAAGAAATTTGGTCAATATAGTCAAACTTCTAGTGACAACAATTGTCACAACAAAGTCGTCACTATAGAAATCGGTCAACGAAAGTCCAATCTTTTAGTGACAACAGTTGTCGCGATAACTGTTGTCACAACAAAAATATGAGTCAACAAGTCAACCTTTTGGTCAAACCTGTTGTCACGAGAGGTAGCAAAAGTTGTCACAATAACTTGTAGCGACGCGCTTTTAGAGGCAACGCTTGTTGTGACAACATGTTGTCACAAATATACTTGTTGTGACAACTTTTGGACTTTTAGCGACAACAAACCGTTGTCGCTACATTCACTGAATGGTGTAGTGTTCACTTCTTATGACAACTATTAGATCTTTCTTTTAGTTTATATGATTGCCAGATTCAGTTGTGAATTCTACTCTATCATTATGAAGTTAAGGAATTAGTATTTCTTAAGTGTTTGTATATCCTTATATCTAGTCTCAATTATATACTCAGTTTCACTACATAACAAAATGATAAGATTGTTTATTTTTTAGGATGGGTAGACCTAGTCTACGACTCCATGATAATCAACAAATATAGAATTTGATACCAACTTTGTATTAGGTATTTCATTGTTCACCTTATACATTAGATTAGTGTATCCATCATCTATAATTTAGTACTAATATTAACTTTTATTTTCGTTTGTTTGCACTAATAGACATCGTTAACCACCACGAAGATAGCCTAATGGTCATTCACCTTGATGTCGTCACAAGGGATCTCACGTTCAAACTTCACAAGAGACATATCTTTGGGGATGGTCAGGGAAAGTGAGAATGGTCATAGGGATATCCTGGTTAGGCCACGTACATCTAAGTCAAATACTCGCCATCCCTAGGTAACTTAAACACTGGAAAACCTTACCCGTTTACACTATGGACATCACTACAAGATTGAACACGCATACCTTATAATTTCAACATTTTTGTAAACGTACGAAGGCTATTGGAATCGTTTTACATTTATAAGTCATATCTCACAACAGAATTAAGCACACTAGATACAACACACAAAAGGGAAATGAAGCATTGTATATTCTGTCTGCACATACAGTTGATTTAGTATATAAAATGTTACTATTTTAAGTAGGATAAGGAAATCCCGGATGATCAAACCACACATAAGTATAGTCGTTTGGAGTTTGCTGCATATTTCATATATAAACCTACCGAGGGTTTTATTTATCTTGGCTGCTAGCAGCATTCTATCAACCACAAATGTCAAAATACCATAAATGGAAATTGAATGGTGTATACATACAGACTGTTAGTTGCTGATAATGTTTACTAAGCGTATTAGACATTGCATAGTTTGCAGCACATCATCACAGTCAAAGGAGTCATGGAGACATGATCAAAGATGATACAACTTCAGAAAGCTTTTATTGGATCAAGGGATCAATTAATCAGATTAAGCTCCAACAAATATCATTCAATATACAATTTTTTAACAGACAACTGTCATATATGTCTTTGCATTAGATACCATTTACATGTTTATACTTGCATAACTAAATATTCTGGTCAATCTACATGAACCTATAACTTCAAAGCATGAGCATATCAATTAAAATTTTGATGCCTATGCAAGAACTGCCAACTATATTTCAATAAACATGACTAGATTTTTATTTGGAGATAATATTGAGAAGAGAAACTCTGGTTTGAACCAAGCACCTAAACATGCACTCCAACCCACTTTCCATTCTTTCAATCTGAGCTCCCAATGTCTCTAATCTACATTTTGCAATTTGCACATCACTCACTGATCTGTCCTTACATAATTTTCTCAATGCATCATCAACTCTTTCAAACTCATTCTCAACCACTTGTTCTTGATGATCTTCACATGCCACCCTCCGTTTATGTACCAGCTTATACACCACAACTGACCACGTGTTTTTCTTTGAAATAGGAGCAGATAAGAACATCAACAAAGACTCGAAAACCAACACTGTCATTTCGCTAACTCCTATTAATGCCCTGATCACTGCCACCAGCTGGTGGTTATCTGAATCAACCACCACTGATCCAGCACCTGTTATCATGTTATCAACTTGCTTTAAACTTGCAACTAACCCTTTAACATCTTTTTTCATTTTCTTTCTGAAACAACTGTATTTCATGATACTGTTTTCAACGTTCAAGTCTCCCTTTCTCCTCCTTAGAGAAGAGTAAATAACTCTGCTATGATCTTTGGTTTCTGACAACATATCACTTACATTGCTACAAATATCCAAGAATTTAACAGATTCATCTACTAACTCATCGACCCATTTCTTGTTTTGTTCTAGAGACATCAAAATTTGATTGGTTGATGAAGCTAGAAGATCGTCCATGCATTTGTACAATTTTTTCATCTGGGATAAACCACTGCATATTGCATCTGCAGATGTTTCTTCTGCTGATGCTATTTTCATTTTTCTGAGCAACTCTTCAATATGCAACGTGGTCGGATGTGATCTGCAAGGCAAACTAATAGATTTTGAAGCAGCGGCCATGAGTACAAGACATATAGAGTTTTTGATTTTTTGTGTGTGTTAGGGTAATTAACCTTATCCTCTATGGTATACTATATATAGTTGTGTATGGCATTATTTGTCACTCTGGAAATAAATTTGATTTCTGTAATTCTATTGTTTAGTTGGGAGTTTGGCCAACACAGCTGTATCTCCCCAATGATATGCCCCATTTCCTTATATTATTGGCAAAGGAAAGGGTGGTGAGGTGCATAGCCTTGAAAGTGCCACTTAGTCTTCCTTACATATACGTGGCGTCTCAGGATTGAATTGTTTATAAAATGATAACTTTTTAGTTTTTACTTTATGCAGGTATCATATGTAGACTGTCACAAAGAATGGTGTTCTTGTTATAAGAACTTTTAACTTTTACTAAAATCTAACTGGTCCACATGTATATGTACTCTTTGTCCATCTTTAGCAATCCACAACATATTGATATTTGAATTTTTACTAATTTCTGACTACCCATTTATTGTTAGTGCCAATATTTTGTGTTATATTTGTCATATACCAGTATGTTTGTAAGAAAACCTTTTAAGGCCATTTTATTGAAATTCAAAAGCTCTGTTGTGAACTATCTAACATAGCACACTAATACCAAAACTATATTGTACAACAAAAAAAGGCAAGGTCTGTGGTGCACAACTCATTAACCTTCATGGTATTTTACCAAAACTATTTGTTTCTTTTTGTCCTCGTGTACAGATGCACGGGTCACCGACTGTTGGGTTCAGTTAATGAGTTTCATCAAGGGCCATCACCATTAAGGATGGGGCTGCTTCCTCGAAAATAGTTGTCCGAGGAGATGAATATTTAGCAAAAGACAAGACTGAATGTTAGATGGTATGTTATTATCATACAAAATTATGTGGTATCAATAATTATGCATGCTTGGGTTGTCTCATATATGTTTCCCTTCACTTATTATTTATGACAGCTATTAGATCTTTTAATTTATATGCTTGTGAGATTTAGTATTGACTTCTATTTCTCTACTTTTCTGGATATACTCTTATTTGAGCAGAGAATATATTATATATCAAGTGTGTCTTCTTCCTTCTATTTCTAAATTTCAATTATATGTTAAGTAGCACTACATGAATAATTATAAGTCTTACTCAGCTTTTTTTTTCATGACATGTTGCATAACTTTGAGGACTACATGGACATTATGACTTAAAGGCCGGTTTTTAACTAAAAGCACCTTAGATATGCTTAAGTACTAAATGACGGATACGTTGCTGCATAGTTTCTAGGACTACATTTGGTCTTTGAAATTTAAAAGGGAAAATCTGACTATAATACTAAGATTCCCGACCTAATACATCCACGATTGAAAGATACAATGGATTTCATGATACGATTTAATTTGCATTTAAGCGAAGCTAACATCTGCTAAATTCTCATAGACAGGGAAAACATGAAACTGTAGCATCATCATCATCAAAAAACTCTTGTCATGGAGACTTGATATATAAACGGTGATTCTTATAGGTCCAAAAAGGTTTGCATAATTAAAAGAGCAATTATATAAGATTTATATGTTTATATATACTTAAACAACTACAAATTCATGTCAATGTACATGAGCTATTTTAAGTAATGAAAGCATAAGCATATGAGTTAAAAATTTGGATGCATATGCGCGACTATGATTCCTAATTACAAAGATCGATGACTTGATTTTTACTGGGAGATGATATTAAACAGAGAAACTATGGTTTGAAGCAAACACCTAAACACACACACTAACGCATCCTCCATGCTTTCAATCTCAGCTTCCAATCTTTCCGATCTACATTTTGCAATCTGCACATTTCTCATGCCACTCGCCGAGTCGTATTTACATAAGACGTTTAGTGAAGCCTCAATGTTTTCTAGTTCATTCACAACCTCTTGTTCCTGTTGTGTGCCAACTTTGAAACCAAAGCTGGCCATCTGTTTGGCTTCGAAACCGGAAAACTAAAGAACATCAACAAAGACTCTAAAACCAAAATAGTTACTTCGCTAACTCCTACTACTACCCTGATCACTGCTGTAAGCTGGTGGTTATCTGAATCAACAACCATTGAACCGAAACCTGTGACCATATTATTAACTTGTTTAAGACTTGCAACCAACTCTTTAACATCCTTTTTCATCTTCTTTCTGAAACAATTGTATTTAGTGATACTATGTTCGACATTTGAGTGTGCCTTCACTACTACACAAAAGGGTAGATAGATCACTTCACATAGAGCGGTTTAGTGAAAAACCGATCTAACAAAGGAAAAAAGCGGAGAAATGTTATACATAGATCGGTTGTTTGTTGAATAACCGATCTATTAAATTTTGAAGCTAGTTAGATCGGTTGTTTGTTGAATAACCGATCTATTTATTGCTCACTTTTTATGCCGCCCTGTGACACGATCTAGCTGGAATCACTTTTCATCTTACATAGATCGGGTATAAGTAAATAAATGATCTATTTCCCTGAAATTCACCAAAATAATTTTAGCGGGATACAATTTTTCATTTGCCGCTTCACCAAAATTTAGACACACAAAAAACCCTAACCATTTCCCCAAAATTTCACCATAGCTGATTCAAGGTAAATTGATCTAATCATTCAAGGTTTAAGATTAGAAGCAGGTCTCGATGTGTTACAATAAAAATGGCCGGTTTAAATCAAAGACCCGGTCTAGTTTGTTTGAATGTGAGGATCTGTATTTTGCTTTAACTGCTTTATTTTTATATGAAAATTTATTTGTTTCAGTTGATTTGTTGTATTTTAGGCTTTGCTTGTTATACATAATAAACTATGTTAAGATCAGTTGAATAATTTGTTTGAATGTGAGGATTTGTAGGTGAAAGGTAGTTTACTTAACTATGGTATATCTCATAAGCAGTTAGAGGTTTTTTTTTTTTTTTTTTTATTGAAAAATAATTATTTAGGAAGCGATTCATATGTGATTATGTGGTTTATTAGTTTAAGGTTGTTATTGTGTTTGGGATTCGACAACTATTCTTGACCGCTAACTTCTCACTTAGGTCGGTATATTTGTGGTTCCATCCTTATTGAGTAGACTCAATATCAGTCAAATACTGATGGAAAGAACATGGTTGGCTGCTTGTGTGAGCAGAACATCATACATCATCAAAATTGAAAAGGTAACATAAAACTACTTGTACATCAGTTGAATATTACTCCATCAACTTCTTAGTGTTATTGATATATAGTTGTGAACAACCATTTGAAACGTAACATTTGATTATACTTCTGGTCAATTTCTGCAGGCTCATGGGTTGCTGCCAATAGTAGCTGAAAGAGTTTGATCCAAGGTTTGTTCTATACTTCTGTTACTTGACTGAAAACAAGGTTGTGTTTGATAGAATTTTGCTCGAGCTGAGCATGCTTACTCTAGATTTGGTTGGATAATTTGATTTCTGAAGACAATGAGTTTACTAAGAACTTACCCATGAAAAAGTGAAGGGTGAGGGTGTGTGTATTTGTCATCGTTACAGTTATGTCATTGCTTGGGATTGCTTATTATAAAGGTGCTTCCTTACTTAATCAAATGTAACTGGTATTGCTTATTCTAACCGCTTCTGGGTTGTTTGGTTGCTTATTGAAACCTTTTTAAAAGGGGTATCTTGAGATTGCTTACTCTAACTGCTTCTGGGTTGTTTGGTTGCTTATTGAAACTGTTTAAAAGGGGCTGTCTTGAGATTGCTTACTAAACTCTCTACTTATAAAAGGATTCTAGGATGGCTAATTGAAGTTGCTTGTAGGGACTGTTTGGGATTCCAAACAACTTCTATAAGCAACTTCAATAATCCATCACAATAGTCCCTCTATAAGCTGAGGTTTTAATAAGCCATCCCAAATTAGTCCATTTATAAATGTTTTTAGTGTAACTGGAAATTGTTGCCTTTCATAAATGTTTTTCATGGTATTTTAAATTGTATTCTTTTAGTTGTTTTTCATTTCCAATGGAGAGAAGTCAAATGGGTCAAAAATGTTATTTTGGTCAGGTACTTCCTGACAAAAGCCAGATGCAAAAACCTCGCCAATCAAGGCTTCAGTCCACATAGACCTCTTGAAAGACAAGTAGCAAGACGCAGACCAACCAGATGTCAACAAACAGAAACACGAGTAGCATGAAAGCGGTGCGATGTCATCCAGGTAATCAGCTTAAAGTCTGCTATATTTTGTGCATAGTAGAAACCAATGGTATATCTGAGGTCTGTAGTATTTTGTAAAAAAAACCCTGTACTTGACCATATTTGCAGGACCTTACGTAACCGATATCTTGAAGACAAAACCTGCTGCTCACCATATTTGCAGGAACTTAGGTAAGTAGCTTAAAGTCTGTTGTATTTTGTAAAGAAAACCTGCACCTGGCGATATTTGCAGGAACTTAGGAACATAGTCTGCAGCCGACACTGCAGCGACATGTCTTATAATACAAGACGATTTTTAAAAGACTTGGATTCGCAATGAAGCCTGATGAAGCTCATGGGCTTATTTTCTGCCGAGACAATGGCATGGTAAGCTGCACTTTTTTTGTGTTTGTGATAATTGTTGTGTTAATTGTTAAAACTTATATTGGCCAGGTTCTCTGAATGAGTCGTGGTCATAAGGCTGTTAAGGTAGCGAATGGGTTCGAGCCTGTGATGACAAGTGACCAGGGGGCCGTTGCACCTTAGGAGTATACCTGAAGGCGTTTTATGGGTTCTAAATATCGTTTTCGGGTATAAGAATTCAGATAAGTTTAACTGATTTTTTATAACTGCAGACCATAAATCATAAACAACTAAGCATGATAGTTTATATACATTTTGGTCGCCACGTTCGCGGCATGGCCCCGCCTAATGTAAACTATTCTGATGCACAAAATGTGTGCTCTTCTTCACCTAATTGCGGAGACACATATGTGTTTGTTAATTCTCGGTTAGGACTAGCAAAAAGTTAGCTTTTCGGTTCAGGAGTTTTTGCTTCTGGGGATTTTGTCATGTAAAATGAAGTATTTGAGACTAAATGTGTTCATACGCTTTTTTTTTTTTATTTGTACAGATATTAAAGGTAGAAATTTAAATGCCCCGCCGCAACGCGATAAAAACGACAGCAACTACGACAACACCGTAAGGATATGGTTCCAAAGGTCATCAAGCTTTACTCTTTTGGCATTCTTGATTGCTTTTCTTATTTTGAGGTAGGAGTGAACTCTTTAGTCACAATACCATTCTACCTGTATATTTGCAACAGAGCATTAGCTTGGACTTTTGGATAGTCGTTAGTAGGACTTATGAACTCTTATTTTGTGGGTGTTGTATTATGTTGCAATTGTCGTTAGTAGGACTTAAATGTTAATCTTTATCTAAGTTATTTGTACTAGAATATTATTGTGTATGGGGTAATGAATAGCAATTAACTAGATCGGTTTAAAACCGATCTAACTACATCTCAGGAAACAAAAAACCAATTGTTAAATACATCAGTTATTTGTTATTAATGAACTAAAAAACTCTTGTCATGGAGACTTGATATATAAACGGTGATTCTTATAGGTCCAAAAAGGTTTGCATAATTAAAAGAGCAATTATATAAGATTTATATGTTTATATATACTTAAACAACTACAAATTCATGTCAATGTACATGAGCTATTTTAAGTAATGAAAGCATAAGCATATGAGTTAAAAATTTGGATGCATATGCGCGACTATGATTCCTAATTACAAAGATCGATGACTTGATTTTTACTGGGAGATGATATTAAACAGAGAAACTATGGTTTGAAGCAAACACCTAAACACACACACTAACGCATCCTCCATGCTTTCAATCTCAGCTTCCAATCTTTCCGATCTACATTTTGCAATCTGCACATTTCTCATGCCACTCGCCGAGTCGTATTTACATAAGACGTTTAGTGAAGCCTCAATGTTTTCTAGTTCATTCACAACCTCTTGTTCCTGTTGTGTGCCAACTTTGAAACCAAAGCTGGCCATCTGTTTGGCTTCGAAACCGGAAAACTAAAGAACATCAACAAAGACTCTAAAACCAAAATAGTTACTTCGCTAACTCCTACTACTACCCTGATCACTGCTGTAAGCTGGTGGTTATCTGAATCAACAACCATTGAACCGAAACCTGTGACCATATTATTAACTTGTTTAAGACTTGCAACCAACTCTTTAACATCCTTTTTCATCTTCTTTCTGAAACAATTGTATTTAGTGATACTATGTTCGACATTTGAGTGTGCCTTCACTACTACACAAAAGGGTAGATAGATCACTTCACATAGAGCGGTTTAGTGAAAAACCGATCTAACAAAGGAAAAAAGCGGAGAAATGTTATACATAGATCGGTTGTTTGTTGAATAACCGATCTATTAAATTTTGAAGCTAGTTAGATCGGTTGTTTGTTGAATAACCGATCTATTTATTGCTCACTTTTTTAGGCCGTCCTGTGACACGATCTAGCTGGAATCACTTTTCATCTTACATAGATCGGGTATAAGTAAATAAATGATCTATTTCCCTGAAATTCACCAAAATAATTTTAGCGGGATACAATTTTTCATTTGCCGCTTCACCAAAATTTAGACACACAAAAAACCCTAACCATTTCCCCAAAATTTCACCATAGCTGATTCAAGGTAAATTGATCTAATCATTCAAGGTTTAAGATTAGAAGCAGGTCTCGATGTGTTACAATAAAAATGGCCGGTTTAAATCAAAGACCCGGTCTAGTTTGTTTGAATGTGAGGATCTGTATTTTGCTTTAACTGCTTTATTTTTATATGAAAATTTATTTGTTTCAGTTGATTTGTTGTATTTTAGGCTTTGCTTGTTATACATAATAAACTATGTTAAGATCAGTTGAATAATTTGTTTGAATGTGAGGATTTGTAGGTGAAAGGTAGTTTACTTAACTATGGTATATCTCATAAGCAGTTAGAGGTTTTTTTTTTTTTTTTTTTTATTGAAAAATAATTATTTAGGAAGCGATTCATATGTGATTATGTGGTTTATTAGTTTAAGGTTGTTATTGTGTTTGGGATTCGACAACTATTCTTGACCGCTAACTTCTCACTTAGGTCGGTATATTTGTGGTTCCATCCTTATTGAGTAGACTCAATATCAGTCAAATACTGATGGAAAGAACATGGTTGGCTGCTTGTGTGAGCAGAACATCGTACATCATCAAAATTGAAAAGGTAACATAAAACTACTTGTACATCAGTTGAATATTACTCCATCAACTTCTTAGTGTTATTGATATATAGTTGTGAACAACCATTTGAAACGTAACATTTGATTATACTTCTGGTCAATTTCTGCAGGCTCATGGGTTGCTGCCAATAGTAGCTGAAAGAGTTTGATCCAAGGTTTGTTCTATACTTCTGTTACTTGACTGAAAACAAGGTTGTGTTTGATAGAATTTTGCTCGAGCTGAGCATGCTTACTCTAGATTTGGTTGGATAATTTGATTTCTGAAGACAATGAGTTTACTAAGAACTTACCCATGAAAAAGTGAAGGGTGAGGGTGTGTGTATTTGTCATCGTTACAGTTATGTCATTGCTTGGGATTGCTTATTATAAAGGTGCTTCCTTACTTAATCAAATGTAACTGGTATTGCTTATTCTAACCGCTTCTGGGTTGTTTGGTTGCTTATTGAAACCTTTTTAAAAGGGGTATCTTGAGATTGCTTACTCTAACTGCTTCTGGGTTGTTTGGTTGCTTATTGAAACTGTTTTAAAGGGGCTGTCTTGAGATTGCTTACTAAACTCTCTACTTATAAAAGGATTCTAGGATGGCTAATTGAAGTTGCTTGTAGGGACTGTTTGGGATTCCAAACAACTTCTATAAGCAACTTCAATAATCCATCACAATAGTCCCTCTATAAGCTGAGGTTTTAATAAGCCATCCCAAATTAGTCCATTTATAAATGTTTTTAGTGTAACTGGAAATTGTTGCCTTTCATAAATGTTTTTCATGGTATTTTAAATTGTATTCTTTTAGTTGTTTTTCATTTCCAATGGAGAGAAGTCAAATGGGTCAAAAATGTTATTTTGGTCAGGTACTTCCTGACAAAAGCCAGATGCAAAAACCTCGCCAATCAAGGCTTCAGTCCACATAGACCTCTTGAAAGACAAGTAGCAAGACGCAGACCAACCAGATGTCAACAAACAGAAACACGAGTAGCATGAAAGCGGTGCGATGTCATCCAGATAATCAGCTTAAAGTCTGCTATATTTTGTGCATAGTAGAAACCAATGGTATATCTGAGGTCTGTAGTATTTTGTAAAAAAAACCCTGTACTTGACCATATTTGCAGGACCTTACGTAACCGATATCTTGAAGACAAAACCTGCTGCTCACCATATTTGCAGGAACTTAGGTAAGTAGCTTAAAGTCTGTTGTATTTTGTAAAGAAAACCTGCACCTGGCGATATTTGCAGGAACTTAGGAACATAGTCTGCAGCCGACACTGCAGCGACATGTCTTATAATACAAGACGATTTTTAAAAGACTTGGATTCGCAATGAAGCCTGATGAAGCTCATGGGCTTATTTTCTGCCGAGACAATGGCATGGTAAGCTGCACTTTTTTTGTGTTTGTGATAATTGTTGTGTTAATTGTTAAAACTTATATTGGCCAGGTTCTCTGAATGAGTCGTGGTCATAAGGCTGTTAAGGTAGCGAATGGGTTCGAGCCTGTGATGACAAGTGACCAGGGGGCCGTTGCACCTTAGGAGTATACCTGAAGGCGTTTTATGGGTTCTAAATATCGTTTTCGGGTATAAGAATTCAGATAAGTTTAACTGATTTTTTATAACTGCAGACCATAAATCATAAACAACTAAGCATGATAGTTTATATACATTTTGGTCGCCACGTTCGCGCATGGCCCGCCTAATGTAAACTATTCTGATGCACAAAATGTGTGCTCTTCTTCACCTAATTGCGGAGACACATATGTGTTTGTTAATTCTCGGTTAGGACTAGCAAAAAGTTAGCTTTTCGGTTCAGGAGTTTTTGCTTCTGGGGATTTTGTCATGTAAAATGAAGTATTTGAGACTAAATGTGTTCATACGCTTTTTTTTTTTTATTTGTACAGATATTAAAGGTAGAAATTTAAATGCCCCGCCGCAACGCGATAAAAACGACAGCAACTACGACAACACCGTAAGGATATGGTTCCAAAGGTCATCAAGCTTTACTCTTTTGGCATTCTTGATTGCTTTTCTTATTTTGAGGTAGGAGTGAACTCTTTAGTCACAATACCATTCTACCTGTATATTTGCAACAGAGCATTAGCTTGGACTTTTGGATAGTCGTTAGTAGGACTTATGAACTCTTATTTTGTGGGTGTTGTATTATGTTGCAATTGTCGTTAGTAGGACTTAAATGTTAATCTTTATCTAAGTTATTTGTACTAGAATATTATTGTGTATGGGGTAATGAATAGCAATTAACTAGATCGGTTTAAAACCGATCTAACTACATCTCAGGAAACAAAAAACCAATTGTTAAATACATCAGTTATTTGTTATTAATGAACTAAAAAACTCTTGTCATGGAGACTTGATATATAAACGGTGATTCTTATAGGTCCAAAAAGGTTTGCATAATTAAAAGAGCAATTATATAAGATTTATATGTTTATATATACTTAAACAACTACAAATTCATGTCAATGTACATGAGCTATTTTAAGTAATGAAAGCATAAGCATATGAGTTAAAAATTTGGATGCATATGCGCGACTATGATTCCTAATTACAAAGATCGATGACTTGATTTTTACTGGGAGATGATATTAAACAGAGAAACTATGGTTTGAAGCAAACACCTAAACACACACACTAACGCATCCTCCATGCTTTCAATCTCAGCTTCCAATCTTTCCGATCTACATTTTGCAATCTGCACATTTCTCATGCCACTCGCCGAGTCGTATTTACATAAGACGTTTAGTGAAGCCTCAATGTTTTCTAGTTCATTCACAACCTCTTGTTCCTGTTGTGTGCCAACTTTGAAACCAAAGCTGGCCATCTGTTTGGCTTCAAAACCGAAAACTAAAGAACATCAACAAAGACTCTAAAACCAAAATAGTTACTTCGCTAACTCCTACTACTACCCTGATCACTGCTGTAAGCTGGTGGTTATCTGAATCAACAACCATTGAACCGAAACCTGTGACCATATTATTAACTTGTTTAAGACTTGCAACCAACTCTTTAACATCCTTTTTCATCTTCTTTCTGAAACAATTGTATTTAGTGATACTATGTTCGACATTTGAGTGTGCCTTCACTACTACACAAAAGGGTAGATAGATCACTTCACATAGAGCGGTTTAGTGAAAAACCGATCTAACAAAGGAAAAAGCGGAGAATGTTATACATAGATCGGTTGTTTGTTGAATAACCGATCTATTAAATTTTGAAGCTAGTTAGATCGGTTGTTTGTTGAATAACCGATCTATTTATTGCTCACTTTTTAGGCCGTCCCTGTGACACGATCTAGCTGGAATCACTTTTCATCTTACATAGATCGGGTATAAGTAAATAAATGATCTATTTCCCTGAAATTCACCAAAATAATTTTAGCGGGATACAATTTTTCATTTGCCGCTTCACCAAAATTTAGACACACAAAAAACCCTAACCATTTCCCCAAAATTTCACCATAGCTGATTCAAGGTAAATTGATCTAATCATTCAAGGTTTAAGATTAGAAGCAGGTCTCGATGTGTTACAATAAAAATGGCCGGTTTAAATCAAAGACCCGGTCTAGTTTGTTTGAATGTGAGGATCTGTATTTTGCTTTAACTGCTTTATTTTTATATGAAAATTTATTTGTTTCAGTTGATTTGTTGTATTTTAGGCTTTGCTTGTTATACATAATAAACTATGTTAAGATCAGTTGAATAATTTGTTTGAATGTGAGGATTTGTAGGTGAAAGGTAGTTTACTTAACTATGGTATATCTCATAAGCAGTTAGAGGTTTTTTTTATTGAAAAATAATTATTTAGGAAGCGATTCATATGTGATTATGTGGTTTATTAGTTTAAGGTTGTTATTGTGTTTGGGATTCGACAACTATTCTTGACCGCTAACTTCTCACTTAGGTCGGTATATTTGTGGTTCCATCCTTATTGAGTAGACTCAATATCAGTCAAATACTGATGGAAAGAACATGGTTGGCTGCTTGTGTGAGCAGAACATCGTACATCATCAAAATTGAAAAGGTAACATAAAACTACTTGTACATCAGTTGAATATTACTCCATCAACTTCTTAGTGTTATTGATATATAGTTGTGAACAACCATTTGAAACGTAACATTTGATTATACTTCTGGTCAATTTCTGCAGGCTCATGGGTTGCTGCCAATAGTAGCTGAAAGAGTTTGATCCAAGGTTTGTTCTATACTTCTGTTACTTGACTGAAAACAAGGTTGTGTTTGATAGAATTTTGCTCGAGCTGAGCATGCTTACTCTAGATTTGGTTGGATAATTTGATTTCTGAAGACAATGAGTTTACTAAGAACTTACCCATGAAAAAGTGAAGGGTGAGGGTGTGTGTATTTGTCATCGTTACAGTTATGTCATTGCTTGGGATTGCTTATTATAAAGGTGCTTCCTTACTTAATCAAATGTAACTGGTATTGCTTATTCTAACCGCTTCTGGGTTGTTTGGTTGCTTATTGAAACCTTTTTAAAAGGGGTATCTTGAGATTGCTTACTCTAACTGCTTCTGGGTTGTTTGGTTGCTTATTGAAACTGTTTAAAAGGGGCTGTCTTGAGATTGCTTACTAAACTCTCTACTTATAAAAGGATTCTAGGATGGCTAATTGAAGTTGCTTGTAGGGACTGTTTGGGATTCCAAACAACTTCTATAAGCAACTTCAATAATCCATCACAATAGTCCCTCTATAAGCTGAGGTTTTAATAAGCCATCCCAAATTAGTCCATTTATAAATGTTTTTAGTGTAACTGGAAATTGTTGCCTTTCATAAATGGTTTTCATGGTATTTTAAATTGTATTCTTTTAGTTGTTTTTCATTTCCAATGGAGAGAAGTCAAATGGGTCAAAAATGTTATTTTGGTCAGGTACTTCCTGACAAAAGCCAGATGCAAAAACCTCGCCAATCAAGGCTTCAGTCCACATAGACCTCTTGAAAGACAAGTAGCAAGACGCAGACCAACCAGATGTCAACAAACAGAAACACGAGTAGCATGAAAGCGGTGCGATGTCATCCAGATAATCAGCTTAAAGTCTGCTATATTTTGTGCATAGTAGAAACCAATGGTATATCTGAGGTCTGTAGTATTTTGTAAAAAAAACCCTGTACTTGACCATATTTGCAGGACCTTACGTAACCGATATCTTGAAGACAAAACCTGCTGCTCACCATATTTGCAGGAACTTAGGTAAGTAGCTTAAAGTCTGTTGTATTTTGTAAAGAAAACCTGCACCTGGCGATATTTGCAGGAACTTAGGAACATAGTCTGCAGCCGACACTGCAGCGACATGTCTTATAATACAAGACGATTTTTAAAAGACTTGGATTCGCAATGAAGCCTGATGAAGCTCATGGGCTTATTTTCTGCCGAGACAATGGCATGGTAAGCTGCACTTTTTTTGTGTTTGTGATAATTGTTGTGTTAATTGTTAAAACTTATATTGGCCAGGTTCTCTGAATGAGTCGTGGTCATAAGGCTGTTAAGGTAGCGAATGGGTTCGAGCCTGTGATGACAAGTGACCAGGGGGCCGTTGCACCTTAGGAGTATACCTGAAGGCGTTTTATGGGTTCTAAATATCGTTTTCGGGTATAAGAATTCAGATAAGTTTAACTGATTTTTTATAACTGCAGACCATAAATCATAAACAACTAAGCATGATAGTTTATATACATTTTGGTCGCCACGCGTATGCATGGCCCCGCCTAATGTAAACTATTCTGATGCACAAAATGTGTGCTCTTCTTCACCTAATTGCGGAGACACATATGTGTTTGTTAATTCTCGGTTAGGACTAGCAAAAAGTTAGCTTTTCGTTCGGAGTTTTTGCTTCTGGGGATTTTGTCATGTAAAATGAAGTATTTGAGACTAAATGTGTTCATACGCTTTTTTATTTTATTTGTACAGATATTAAAGGTAGAAATTTAAATGCCCCACATAACGCGATAAAACGACAGCAACTACGACAACACCGTAAGGATATGGTTCCAAAGGTCATCAAGCTTTACTCTTTTGGCATTCTTGATTGCTTTTCTTATTTTGAGGTAGGAGTGAACTCTTTAGTCACAATACCATTCTACCTGTATATTTGCAATGAGCATTAGCTTGGACTTTTGGATAGTCGTTAGTAGGACTTATGAACTCTTATTTTGTGGGTGTTGTATTATGTTGCAATTGTCGTTAGTAGGACTTAAATGTTAATCTTTATCTAAGTTATTTGTACTAGAATATTATTGTGTATGGGGTAATGAATAGCAATTAACTAGATCGGTTTAAAACCGATCTAACTACATCTCAGGAAACAAAAAACCAATTGTTAAATACATCAGTTATTTGTTATTAACTGATCTTTCTATAATCTTAAAAAGATCGGTTTTTGAACCGATCTATATAGCATCTGCTCATAAAGATCACCTCTAGATAGAGCGGTTGGTTACCGATCTATATAAGGCTTTCTAACCGATTTAATTAGCTTTTTTTGTAGTAGTGCTTTCTCCTTCGTAGAAAAGTATTATCATCTCTACTATTATCTTTAATTTCTGACAGCATATCTCTTATATTGCTACATATATCCAAGAGCTTGGCTGATTTGTCTACTAACTCATCGACCCATTTCTCGTTTTGTTCACAACTAATCAAGTTTTGAGTGGTTTGTGTACTTAGAAGATTGTTCATACATTTGTACAATGTTGTCATCTGGGATAGACAACTGCCTATTGTCTCTGCAGATGTTGCATCGGCTGATGTTCTTTTGATCTTGTTGAGAATTTCTGTGATTTTAAAAGTGGTCGGATGTGATCTGCAAGGCAAACTTAGATTTTGTTTGGATTTTGATGCTAGATTTTGAAGCAGCAGCCATGAGTACAACGAAAATAAACCCTCTTTGGTTTTGGTATTCTTATTCTTTATGGTATACTATATGTAGTTGTAGTGTATGCTATTATTGGTAATTTAAAAATACATTATGGAAACATGGACCCTTTTTTTTTTTTTTTTTTTTTCACTTTTTTGTGTTCAGAGTTTGGCTAACACAACTGTAACCCCCCAATGATATGTGCCACTTCCTTATTTTATTGGCAAAGGGTGGTGAGGTGCATAGCCTTGATAGTGCCACTTAGTCTTCCCTTACATATGTGGCGTCTCAGGATTGAATCTTTTATAAAATGATATCTTTTTACTTTATGCAGGTATTATATTTAGACTGTGGATCAACAAAGAATAGTTATAGGAACTTTTCACTTTCACTAAATTTAACTGGTCCACATATGCACTCTTTCCCATTTTCAGCAATCTGCAACATATTGATATTTGATATTTCGAATATGTGACTGCCCTTATATTGGAACATTAGTACTCCGTAGTATATAGCAACAGTGAACCTAACTGTTATTTCCACTCTGTATAAGTTAAATTTTGTCTCTCATAAAAATATCATCAGATCTATGGAAGGCTATATCAGCTATGTAGAGGACATATGTGACTCTAATCCCATATATATTTGAGAGAGGTTTTTTAAATAAACTTTGTGTAGTAGTTGTTGATTAAAGATATTAGATCGATATTAGAAATTTATATATAGAAGATAGCAGCAGTTAATTTATTTTGTACCCGTTTATATATGTCAAAACTTATATTCATAATGCCATTAATTTGTGCTGATTCCACAAAAAGGTGTAGATTGGCGGGAACACCTTGACCCAGGTGCCTTTTGGCACCAGCCATTGTCCACCCCACAAGGAATAGCTCCGCCAACTCTCCTGGCCTAGTGGGGCACCAACTAGAGTGTGCACGAGCCAAGACTCGGACCCCTGAGCTATTATTCCACAAAGTCTCTCGAGTGTGCCCATAGGTATTGCGGAGGTGGTTACCTATATGAAGCAAGTGCCAAGGATGGGACTTGAACCTGGGTCAATTGACTTTTACATCCATTTTTATAAGTCAAAGTCTCAGTTGTGAATTATCTAAATTCTGATTCTGTTAAGATAGTACATTAGTACCCCAAGAATCTGTTTTATCGCACCACCAGTTTTGATGTGGAACATTACATACAAGCTCGATGGTGCACAAATCATCTCCCGTCATAGTATTTTTCAAAAGGATTTGTGAACAAATCATCTCCCCTTAAAGTATTTTGCAAAATAAATTGTTTATTTTTGTCCACGTGCACAGATGTCACCGGTCACCGACTATTGGATTTAGTTAACAAGTTCCATCAAGGGCCATCATCATTAAGGATGAGGCTGCTGCCTCATAAAACAGTTGTCTGAGGAGATGAATCTTTAGCAAAAGACAAGACTGAATGCATAGATGGTATGTTATTATCATACAAAATAATGTGATACTAATAAGTGTGCATGCTTGGGATGTCTCATCTATGTTTCTTTTCACTTATTTTTTGTGACAGCTATTAAATATTCTAGTTTGTTTATATGCTTCTGAGATTTAGTAGTGACTTCTACTCTTCTGATTTGCTAGATACTATTTTTTTTAACAGAGGATATAATATCTACCAAGTGTTTCTACTTCCTTTTACCAAGTTTCAATTATGAGTTAAGTATCGCATTGTAACAAACTTTGAAAACTGTTAAGTCGCTCTCGGTTTTTTCTTGTCATTTTGCATAAGTTTAAGGGCTACAGGGACATTATGACTTAAAGTACTTGTAAATAATAGAGATGCAACAGACACTGGGAGATAATATGATATACTGATACATTGTTTTGCTGACCTGCATCTAATCTTTAAAGAATAATGAATTATGTCTGTATTATTAAAATAAATTACAACCCAAGACATCCGCGCGTGAGTGTAGGATAAAACAGGTTGCAATTTATTTACACAGAGAGGATACTAACAAGTATTCTCATATACCCGTGAGTGTAGGATAAAAGATGATTCGTTACGTTCAGAAAGCTTCATATACTCAAAGGATTGACTAAATAGATTTATATATGTATGCTCAAATATACTTGTAAAGCTACAAATTCCTGTCAATGTACATGTGCTATTGAATAAGTACTTGAAAGCATAAGCATATCAGCTAAAAAATTTGATGCCTGTGCTTGACTTTGATTCCTAACTACAAATTTCTGTGACTTGATTTTTACTGGGAGATGATATTAAGCAGAGAAACTCTGGTTCGGACCAAACACCTAAACACGGACTCCAGCCCACTCTCCATGCTTTCAATCTCAGCTCCCAATCTATCCAATCTACATTGTGCAATCTGCACATTTCTCATGTCACATGACGATTCATTTTTACATAGAACTTTTAGTGCAGCATCAATGCTTTCAAGTTCATTTACAACCCCTTGTTCCGGTTGCTCTTCACAAGCTACCCTCCCTTTGTGTGTCAACTTTGACACCACAACTGACCATCTCTTTGGCTTCGAAACAGGCATACAAAAGAACGTTAACAAAGACTCTAAAATCATAATAGTTACTTCGCTAACTCCTACTACTGCCCTGATCACTGCTGCAAGCTTGTGGTTGTCTGAATCAACTACCACGGACCCAAAACCGGTGACCATGTTATCAACTTGCTTCAAATTTGCAACCAACCCTTTAACATCTTTTTTCATTTTCTTTCTGAAACAATTGTATTTCGTGATACTATTTTCGATATTTGAGTCTCCCTTTCTCCTTCTTAGAGCAGAATAGAGGTCTCTACAATGATCTTTGGTTTCTGATAGCATATCTCTTACATTGCCACATATATCCAAGAATTTGACAGATTCGTCTACTAACTCATCGACCCATTTCTTGTTTTGTTCACTTGAGATCAAAATTTGGGTGGTTGATGAAGTTAGAAGATTGTCCATACATTTGTACAATGTTGTCATCTGGGATAAACTCCTGCAGATTGCATCTGCAGATGCTGCTTCTGCTGATGTTGTTTTGATCTTGTTGAGCAATTCTTCGATTTGAAAAGTGGTTGGATGTGATCTGCAAGGCAAGCTAATGGATTTTGTTTGGGATTTGATGCTAAATTTTGATGCAGCAGCCATTGGTACAAGGCAAATATATGGTTTTCTGGTTATGATAATCTAACCCTATATGGTGTACTATATATAGTTGTGTATTACATATTATTGGTCAAGTTAGATATTAAATATGATTTGGTTAAAGCATGGGCTTTTTTGGACTTTTTTATGTTGGAAGTTTGGCCAACACAACTGTATCTTTCAATAATATATGGCACTTGCATTTTTTTAAAAGGAGGATGGTGGTGTATAGCCTTAGAAAGTGCCACTTAAATTTGAGTGTATAGCCTTTACATATACCTGTCACAAACAGATTGCATCTTTCATAAAATGATATCTTTTTAGTTTTATGCAGGCATCTTTGAAGATTTCTTGATCTGAGTGTGACTAATAATGGTGTTCATGTTCAAGGTACTTTTTACATGTTAAAAGATTTGAGTCGATCCACATATGGGCTTTTGTCCAACCTTATCTAGTGCTTCTTGAGCCATGTCATATGTAAATTCTTCAATAATTTGACCTTCATGATGATAATAGCGAAAGGAACGTATGATGCAGTAACTAGTTGGATTCTTAGTGTTGTAGCTAATAATATATAAGCAATGTACTGTACTTGGTCTAGTGGGTTAGATTTTAGAATGAACCGAGTTATCATTTACTTTGCGATAAAGGCCACCATAAGTTCTAGATGAAAATGACAAGATTCGGGTCCATCAAAGTAATACATCTTCTGAAGTAAGTAGGATTTTTTTATTAGTGACACATAAGAAGCAAAAGTGTTAAAATCCAATCAAAAAATGTGTCACTAGCTAGGAGTAAACATTTGTTGCAGAAGTGTTGAAGATATAAGCCTTAGTTCCAAAAATATATAAAGATGAAGGGTCAAAGTTGAACATTCCTGAACTTCAAGGAGTAAAAGAGAAGATCTCAAAATTGATACTATATAAGCCTGGGTCAAGCTTAGAGTGTCATTACGTTTTCTGTTTTTAATGTGTGATATCTCTCTTGGTTTCCTTGAGATTGAGAGAAACCCTAGTTTTGTGTAAATCATTTGTCTATTCTTTTTGTATTGTAAGACTGCTATTTTATAGCCATTGTTGATATAATAAAAGTGAGCTAAGGGGATGTTAGCTGGGTTCACTCTTAAATCTGTTTTGTGATAATATTGCTTTGGTTTTATAAGTTTTTACATGGTATCAGAGACAGGTTGCTCTATACTAAAGCGTTTTTAAAAGATCGTAAAGTTTTTTATAAACTAGGGTTTCTCATATTTTGGAGGTTTTGATCTATTGGTGTAGATCTTGTTGTTATGAGAGTGGATCTTGTATTCTTGATATCAGATCTTCAAGATCTGATGGTTAATTGGTTTTTCTCAAAAATTAGGGTTTAATAATTTTTGGGGGTTTTTTGATCCTGGTGGTTTCCTGACGAATTACTTCTTGATTTAGTAATCTTGTGAGTTAATTAGTTCTCGGAGTGTGTTAATTTGATTTTTTTATCAAATTTGTTGAAATTAGGGTTTACTGCATCAAACTCTAATTCAGGTTGATTTCTTGAATTTAAATTGATAATCTGACTATTTCTTGATTTTAATTTCAAGTTTCTTGAAAAAAAAAATCAAAAACCCTAAAATAATTCTTAGGGATTGTTTGGGTCAGATCTGTGTTTTCATATTGTTATTGTCTAATATATTTTTTCTTTATTTTTTTCAGGTGTTCTTCATTTGTGCTGTTGGTATATTTGGATCTTCTTGATCCTGATTCTTGGTATATTGGAAGCTTGCGTGGTTGCAATACCTCTCACGCCTTCTTCTAGGTTTTTTTATTAGGTTTTTTTTATCGGATATGTTGTTTAGAGGTTGAGTAGATTAAGGGATTTTTTTTGTTGGAGTTGATTCTGTTTATTGGTGGTTATTTGTGATTGAGGAGTTACAAGGTGTGGTTGTTGTACTATTTGTTTCTGTTTCTTGATTGTACTCTTATTTCTGGTTGTTTTTGCTGATCATCATGGTTGATGGTCAAGATGATAGGGGTAAAGGCCCTCAAGGGGGAAGTAGTGAATAAAATTGGATATATATATGACCCTTTGTATTTACACCCTCAAGACATTGGTGCTCAGTTGATTACTTTCAAACTTGAAGGTACTGAGAACTATAAAGTTTGGTTTGCTGCTGTGCAGTTGGCTTTACACACTAGAAACAAACTTGGTTTTATTAATGGGAAATGTGTTAGAGATCCCAATGATGTTCTCTATCAGAAACAATGGGATATGTGTAATTTTGTGGTGTTATCTTGGATTCTTGGTTGTATTTCACAAGATCTTTATAAAGGTCAAGTGTTCTATGTAAATGCTAAGTCTGTTTGGGATGAGTTAAGTGAAAATATAATAAAGAAGATGGTTATGTGATCTATAATCTGCATCATAAAATACATACTTTAACTCAATCTGGTATGAGTCTGTCTGAGTACTAGCATGAGTTTAATGCATTATGGAGGCAGTTTGACTCCCTTGTTGATCTGCCTACATGCATTTGTAAAACTGCTCCCACTTTGAAAAAGCATTCAGATCTTTTGAGGCTGATGCAATTTCTTATGGGTCTTGATGATAGTTTCAGTTCTGTGAGAAGTCTTATTCTCACTACTGATCCTTTACCTGATGTTAATTCTGCATTTGCTACTCTATCTAGAGATAAATCACACAGAAATAGTCATGTGACTAATAAATATGTTAAGAATGGGGCTGCAGCCTTTGCTGCTAGGCCTAATACTAATAATACTCAAATCAATAACTGGACTTCTAATAGAAATAATAATAATAATAATAATAATAAGATTTCACTGTCCCTTTATGGGTCTTAGTGGATGTCGGGACGGTGGTGGAAATGGGCTTACTAAAACCTCTTTGATCACACATTTTCGTGACCGGCACTTTAGCGTTGAGGCTCAAGCTATTACTAGGCGGTCCCTTTTGTCGGATTTGGCTATTTTCGAAAAGGCCGAGGTTACTCTTAAACGGATGGGTTTGTGGTTGTGTGGTGGTTGTTTCAAAACGCATACTTTCCGGGCTAAGTGTCGTCATGGTACGGGGTCTGATTTTGTATCTCCTCCTGATTGTGGTGATGGTGTTGTTCGGTTCGTGTTATATGATCTCACCAAACCGCAGGTTCCCTCCCATGTAACTCTTGTTGAGGATTTGGTTTTGGACGAGCTTGGTGGTTTTGATTTACCTCTTCTTGATACTTTATTCTCTAAGGGGTTGCGGACTGTCAAATCCATCCCTCCCAAATGTCGTTTAGAGTTCTCTCGTGCTTTGAAAAGAGCTCTTGATAAGGTGATTTGCACGCCTGATGACATTTCTTGTTGGGTTGGTTTGTTAGTCTTGCCTCTTTGTCTCCTTAAAACCTTTTGCCCGAGGAGTAATCAAGAGTGTAGGTCGGCCACTAAGCGTCAACGTCAGGAAGAGTATATTGTTAATGCTATTCATGCATGGGGCACCCCTAGTGGTAGTTTACAGGTTGTGCATGAGGTTTTAGCCGAACCTTCTCCATTATGGTCTAATATTGATGATGATAGCTTGGATTTGGGCGACCAAAATGTCAAGCAATGTAAGAGGAAGATTTGTGATGGTCACTATACTGCTGCGGTTAGAGTTCTTTCGTCTTCTGGTATTGCACCTTATGATGTTTCTACCCTTGAGGACCTAAAAGCTAAGCACCCTTTCCAGTCTGCTCCTCTTTTGCCTGATATACCTATTGACCATCATCACCTTACCGCATCCCCTTCTATCGTTCTTGACATGATCAAGAGTTTCCCTCGTTGTACCTCTTGTGGGCGAGATGGGTTGCGTGCCCAACACCTTTTGGATTGTTTGAGTGGTGCAGCTGTGGCTATTTCTGACGAGTTGATCGCTTCTATTACCCAAGTGGTGAACCTCTTTCTTGCCGTAATCTGTCCAGAAGCTGGGGAGTATATTGCTAGTGCTCCTCTCACACCCTTAGTCAAACCAGGAGGGGGTATCCGTCCTATTGCTGTTGGGACTGTTTGGAGGCGTTTAGTTTCCAAGGTTTGTGCTTCCATGCTTAGCCACTCTTCAGGCAGTTATTTCGATGATTTACAACTTGGTGTTGGGGTGTCTGGGGTGGGGAAGCTATTCTTCATGATGTGAACCGTTTGGTTGAGGACCGTGGGTGTGATGTTGGTCTGTCCATGTTGTTGGTTGATTTTAAAAAAGCTTTCAACATGGTGGACCGGGCTGTTATGTTACGTGAGGTTCGGTTGCATTTCGGCTATTTCACATGGGTGGAGTTCGCTACTCTAGTCCGCTAGATTATATTATGGTGAGCATACTCTTTGGTCCCATCAAGGTGTGCAACAAGGTGATCCGCTTGGGCCTCTTCTTTTTGCTTTAGTTTTACAGCCCTTAGCATGTAAGATTAGAGATTCTTTTGACATTTCTTTTCAAGCTTGGTATTTGGATGATGGCACTATTATTGGTGATACCTTGGTTGTGGGTAAGGTTTTAGAGTTGATTATGGCAGACGGACCTTGTCGTGGCTTACACCTCAATGTTGATAAAACTTAAGTCTTTTGGCCACAAGAGGACCCCAGAAGCAGGTATGATGGTGTTTTTCCCCCTAATATTTCTCGCCCTCACATGGTGTTAAATTATTGGGTGGACCTGTTAGTGTGGATTTTGAGTTTGGTAGTAAGTTGGTCCTAAAAAGGGTTGCTAAAACTATTGAACTTATGGAGGCAGTTGCCAAACTTAATGACCCTCAATGCGAGTTGTTGTTACTCCATACATGTGCTGGTATTTCTAAGCTCTATTTTTGTATGCGCTACATGTTCTCCTCGGTCTTTGAGTATGCTCGTGTTTCTTTTGATGCGACTTCGTTCTTCCTTTGGCGTATTGTCACCGCTTCGACCTGGTTTTGGTGCCCCGCGGTGGAGACTCGCCACCTTACCTTTTGCTTTTGGGGACTTGGTTTATATGTCTTGCGGTGATGTCTTGAACTATGCCTTCCTTGCTTCTAGACTTCAATCTGGCCGGCCTACACTAAACTTCTTCATGGTTCGGTATTGTTACTTCTTTGGTCCCTCTTTTGATGATGCTCTATGTACTTTCAATGTGAATATGGATTTTGACCCTTTGAGTAACCCTAGCGAGGTCGTCGCCCCCAAACTTATGAAGAAATTGGCGACATATATATTTCGTCGGGTTTCCCAAACTGTTGAATCTACTTTCCATCTTTCCCTCGGCTGATGGCGTTATGGAGTTCTTTAAAGGAGAATCACACCTCGGATTGGCTTAGGGTGGCTCCGATATCCGGATTGGGACGGACAGACTATGAATGCCGGGCTTATCGTTGTGTACCGTGTTATCGTTTGGGTGTTCCTCTTTCACTGCTCGAACCGTGTTTCTGCTGCTCTAAGGTTTTTCCCGGAGATATTTACGGGATCACGTGCCGCTGTGCGGGTATTGTTGGCATTAAACATCGCCACAACCTTGTGCGCGATGTTCTTACTGATATATGCTCTGGTCGGGGATTTCCGCCGCAAGGAGGTGGATATTGGACTTTTGGAGATGGGGACACTCGGCTAACTTTGCGGCCGGTACATATTACTCTACTCTTGGGATAGTGGACGCGACGTATGTGTTGATCTTACGGGTTCGTCGCCTTTGACGCAATCCGGTTTGATTGATTTTATAACGAGGCGAGCGTCGTGTGATGCCGCATAGCGTAAATGGGTCAAGTCACGATGTTAAATGTGCGGATATTGATATGGGTTTCTCCCCTATCTTTTTCTTCTTTTGGAGAACTTGAAAAGATGCAAATCACCCTACTTAAGCGTATTCGACGCTTCTATGACTCAGACATTGGAGCGCGTGCAGCAATTCATATCTTTAATAGGATTGGTTTTACCATTGCTAGAGGTGTGGGGGCTCAGTTGATTCTTGAGGTTCCCCACTAATTTTTTGTAAAAAAAAAATAATAATAATAAATAAATAAATAAATAAAATAATAATAATAATAATAATAATAATAATAATAATAATAATAATAATAATAATAATAATAATAATAATAATAATAATAATAGAAGGTTTGGCAGGGTGTCAAACCTCGTCTGCAAGCATTGTAATATGAATGGTCATACTATTGATAGATGTTTTGAGTTAGTTGGTTATCCTCCTGGTTTTGTTAAAAAAAAAAGCAATGTTAATAATGCTAATAATGTGACTGATAACAAGTCTGATACTAGTAAGAGTATCTCTCATACTCTTACAAGTGATCAGTATAACAGATTAATGTCATTACTTAGTGGTTCAGGTGATGCTAGCAAGGCTCATGCTAGTGTTGCAGGTACTGTTATTGCTTCAAATTGTGTGATAAGTTTCTTTACTTGTAGGTTTTTTCATTTAAACTCTAATATAAGTACCTATAGTACTTATATTGGTTGGATCATTGACTCAGGAGCTAGTCAACATATTACTTTTTGTGCCACTCATCTTTATGATATAATAGATGTTTCTCATTTAAATCTTACTGTTGCACATCCCAATGGGACTGTTGCACAAGTTAAACAAATTGGAAGCTTTAAATTTGGTGATAATCTGATTTTAAAAGATGTGTTGGTGGTTCTTGGGTATCATGTGAGTTTGTTATATGTTCATAAGTTGTCTAAAGATAATAGTGTGGAAGTCAGTTTTAATGATAAGTGTTGTAAAATTCAGGATTTAACTCAAAGGTTCCTGATGGAGAGGGGTAGTGAGAAAGGTGGTCTTTATTTTCTTGATGAAGGTAAGGGTGGTGGCATCACCATGCGGTTTCCTTTGGTATGGATTCAAACCGTACGGCAACACCATTGCCACTCGTGCGGTATGGATCGGTGTGGTATGGGATTCGGGGTGTGATGCCGATTTGGTATGGGAAGTGATAGCAAGAGTGAGTTTATTATTATGTGAGGTATTGAGTGAGGTATGGAATCATGGTTTCCACAAAAAAACTATGGCGAGGTATGAGTGAGGTATGAGATTAGGTGGAATAATATTATTGGTGGGTTGTGAGGTATGGTGAGGTATGGTGTAGCATGAATGCCACCACCCTAAGAGGGTTAATAATATTAATATTAAAAGTTTGCTATGTCAAATTGTATTTGGCATAATAGACTTGGACACCCCTCTGACCAAGTCTTAACTGTGCTTAAACATAAAATAAAAGACCTAAAGAGTACCAGTTCTAAACCCTGTGAAATATGTCATAAAGCTAAACAGACAAGAGAATCTTTTCCATTAAGTGTTCATAAAACTAAAAATATGGGTGATCTTGTTCATTTAGATGTATGGGGGCCATATAAGGTGACTACTAGAGTCGGTTTTACGTATTTTCTTACTGTGCTAGATGATTACACCATAGCTGTTTGGGTGTTTCGGATGAAAAATAAAACTGAGGTTTTTGATCATGTTAATAGTTTTTATAATCTCATTAAAAATCAATTTGAAAAAACTATTAAAGTTTTCAGAAGTGATAATGGGACAGAATTTGTAAATAAGAAGTTTGAAACTTTTCTTTCCAACAATGACATTTTACATCAAACTTCTTGTCCTTATACACCCCAATAGAATGGGGTAGTAGAGAGAAAACATAGGCACTTGTTAAATGCAGCTAGAGGCCTCATGTTTCAGGGGGGGTTACCTTTGAACATGTGGACTGAATCTATTCTAACTGCTACATACCTTATTAACAGGTTGCCAACTGTTGTGTTGTCTGGTAAAAGTCCTTTTGAAATGGTGTATAATACTGAACCTAATCTGTTGAATCTAAAATGTTTTGGTAGCTTATGTTTTTCAACCTGTTTTAAATGAACCGATAAGTTTGCATCCGAGATCGATAAATGTGTGTTTGTTGGATATGCTTTTGATAAAAAAGGATACAAACTTTATAATATTGATCAAAAGAAATTTGTTTTTTCAAGAGATGTAAAGTTTTATGAAACAGTGTTTCCTTTTAAGAATACTTCTTTCACTAAAGACTTTGTGTTTGAGGATAATGGAGTTAATGATTTAAATTTCTTTGATCAAGAAACTGATAGCAGTCAAAATAATTTTAGAGCCAATGAACCCTATGATGATAAGATAAGTAGTGTAGATGGTAACAGCAAGTCTGTACCTGATTCTAGTACCCTTAAGCCTAGTGTCATCACTGTAGAAGAATATGCTAGTGTTGATGAGCATCTGCATACTTAAACTATAGATACTACTGATACAACTGATGTAGATATCAATTTGCAAGTTGATACAGTACAGACTATAGACACGGTTAATTTAGACAACACTAGTCACACTTCTAGTAGGAAGGACACATAAAATATTGAGTATGCAACAGAAACTATTGTTTCTGATGGTGAGGTACTAGTCATGTAGATGATGGATATATATCTGAGGGTGAGGATCTAGATATGTTTGGTAAAATGTTTGAGTCACCAGAACCAGCAGGGGCATAAACTGTTAGGAGAACTAGTAGAATGACAACTTTACCATCTAAATATAAAGATTATGTGCTTAATAAGAATCATAAGTATGGTATAGATAAAGTTGTTAAATACTCCAACTTAAGCTTTGATAACTTTGTATTCACTTCTAGTCTTAATAAAATATATGAACCCACTACTTATGAAGAAGCTATTAAAGACAGCAGATGGGTTGATGCTATGAACCAAGAAATTGAGGCTTTAAATAGAAATGGTATTTGGGTTATTGTAGAGTTGCCTGCTAGTAGAAAAGCTAAAGGCTATAAGTGGGTTCTCAAAGTTAAATATAAAGCTAATGGTGAAGTTGAAAGGTATAAAGCTAGATTAGTTGCTAAAGGGTTTAATCAAAGAGAAGGAATTGATTATGAGGAGACTTTTTCTCCTGTTGTTAAAATCGTTACAATAAGATGTGTTTTGAGTATAGCTGTTAATAACATGTGGCCATTATTCCAACTTGATATAAATAATGCATTCTTATATGGTGAATTAGTGGAAGATGTGTATATGACTTTGCCAGAAGGGTTTTCTGATAAGAATGATAAAAGAGTTTGTAAACTGGTTAAGTCTTTATATGGGTTAAAACAAGCTCCTAGAAAATTGAATGAGAAATTGGTATTTGTGCTTAAAGAAAATGGATTTGTGCAAAGTCCTAACAATTTTTCTTTGTTCATTAAAAATGATAATGATGTTCTGTTGATTTTATTGGTATATGTTGATGATATTATCATCACTGGAAACAATACTAATGAAATTAACAAGTTTAGGAAGTTTTTAAGTTCAAAGTTTTTTATTAAAGACTTGGGTAAACTCAAATATTTTCTGGAAATAGAGGTTCTTGATATTGATGATGGTATTTGTCTTACTCAAAGGAAATATTGTACTGAGCTCTTAACAGAGTTTGGTATGCTTGGTTGTAAACCATGTAGTTCTCGTATTGAGACAAATCCAGATAATAAAAAGCTTGTTTCTAAGTTTGGAGATGATGAGCCTTTGTCTAGTATAACAAACTATCAAAAACTTGTTGGCAAGTTAATTTACTTGACTTTGACAAGGTCAGATATCTCTTATGCTGTGCATTGTCTAAGTCAAGTAATGCATAAGCTTATGATGTCTCATTAGAGGCTTGCATTTAGAGTTTTGAGGTATTTGAAAAAAGAGCCTGGTCTTGGCATTACTTTTAAAGAAGGTGATAATAAGAGTATAAAAATGTTTGTTGATTCTGATTGGGCAAAATCTAAAGTGACTAGAAGGTCTGTTACTGGTTATAGTGTTTTTTTGGGAAATAATTTGGTTTCTTGGAAAAGTAAAAAGCAAGTTTTTGTTGCTAGATCCTCTACTGAGGCTGAGTTCAGGGCAATGTGTAATGTGTGTTGTGAAGTTATGTGGATCACCAAAGTTTTGACTGATCTGCATGTTGGTGTGAAGTTACCTGTGGAAATGTTTTATGATAACAGTTATGCTGTACAGATTTCTGTTAATCCTGTGCTTCATGAAAGAAGCAAGCATTTTGAGATTGACCTTTATTTTTTGAGGTAAAAAGTGGCCGATGGTTTTATAAAACCAGTTAAGGTCAGATCTGAAGATAATGTAGCAGACATGTTCACCAAAGGTCTTAACATTTCTGACCATAACATTTTTTGCAAAGTTCTTGGTTTGTTTAATGTGTTTCAGGATAATGCTGGAGAACAAGTCAAGGATGATGGGGGAGCTTCAGGAAGCTAATGCTTATGGGGGAGTGTTGAAGATATAAGCCTTAGTTCCAAAAATATATAAAGATGAAGGGTCAAAGTTGAACATTCCTGAACTTCAAGGAGTAAAAGAGAATAGCTCAAAATTGATGCTATATAAGCCTAAGTCAAGCTTAGAGTCTCATTACGTTTTCTGTTTTTACTATGTGATATCTCTCTCTCTCTCTCTCTCTCTCTCTCTCTCTCTCTCTCTCTCTCTCTCTCTCTCTTCTCTCTTGGTTTCCCTGAGATTGAGAGAAACCCTAGTTTTATGTAAATCATTTGTCTATTCTTTTTGTATTGTAAGACTGCTATTCTATAGCCATTGTTGATATAATAAAAGTGAGTCAAGGGGAGGTTGGCTGGGTTCAATCTTAAATCTGTTTTGTGATAATATTGCTTTGGTTTTATAAGTTTTTACAATAACATACCCAACTTACGAACTTTTAAAACTGTTCAAGAGAAAATCTTTGATTAAGAACACACCCCAAGTACTCAACCCGACATAAAGTATCTAGAAAATCATACCCAACTTATGAACTTTCAAAAGTGTTCAAGAGAAAATCTTTGTTTAATAACACACCCAAGTACCCAACCCGACATAATACATAATATCTAGAAAATCTTTTATTTACTTGATTGGTCTTTTGATTATCAAAAAGTGGTATGAGAGCTATGAAGAAGAAGAAGAAGAAGAAGAAGAAAGAACTTAATTGTTTTTGTGTTTGGGATCTTTGATCGATTAAACTTGAGACTGTTTTAAGCATAATTAGTTTTGGTATACTTTGTTTAGTATTTTGTTTGGTACCGGCCATTAGTTTTGGGTCGTATGGTATTTTTGGTGGATTCGACAATACTTTGTTTGTCTTTTGATTTTTGATTTGTTTTGAGCTCTAGTTTGACTTTTTTTTGCCTAACATAAAATTGGGCTATTATTATAAACTAATCATTTCAGGTATGTTTTTTAGATTTGCGTATCATATTGGAAGTCGGATTTTGATCAATTTTTCGTCTCTTGGTTGATTTCAAGAGATGCATCTTGAAGTCTTTTAGATTTGATAAAATTTGATATACGTGAGTCGCAGTGCTATAGCTGAACTAACGGAAGTCTTGTGTGAAAACATATACCATAACTAAATTCGATGATAAAAAATATATTATATCAACTATAGAAACAAAAAACATGGTATTTTGATAGTCTATCTTAAGTTTTAACATATATTTACAACATAAGATTGTACACCGATGACAATTTTTTGTTGAAAGTGAATTTTGAGGCTCCAAGTATATGACGTGCTATACATTTTGAGGCCCCTAAAAATTTAAGGCCCCGTGCAGTAGCACACCTCGCACACCCTCGTATACGGCTCTGGTGGGTCGTTTTATTTGAATATGAGTCGTAACTTGTATCATATACATGGGTTGTTAGGATTATCAGTATCATATTTGAGGCTTTTTAATTATAAAAGCCCATTCGTCAAGTTATTTATTAACTTGGGGTCCATTTGGTTTGTAGACTGGTTTTGGATTAGGATTTGGATTTGGATTAGGATTTGGATTTGGATTTGATGTGAGAGAAAGAAAATATATAATTTATATAATTTTAGTTATATAAAAATTTGTTTGATTATTAAAATTGTAAAAGAGGCCCACTAATATATACTTGTGTGGATATAAATGAATGTAAAAAGTAAAAATATGACATAATAATAAAAGAAAGAAAAAGAGGCTTGTGTGAGTCAAAAGTAGCCTTGTGTACCCGGATTTATGTATCCCCTACATGGTGGGGTTGAGGTCCAATTTTCCAACCTTATCTTTTCAACCAAACATATCATTTTTACTTTAAATACTAATTCTTTGAACAATGACTTAAACCAAACGGGCCCTTGAATTTGTTTGATACTTGGATAATAAGTTTGAAGATGACTATAATAATTTTTAAATGCTTGGGTTATTAGAATTTGAATTTTATATTTAAAATTTGTAGATCGATTTGATGTTTGAATATTTGATTATTATCAGGTCATTTGGATTTTGTTTGACCGTTGAAAATTTTTCATTTTATAAAATTTGGATTTTCTATTGTCAGTTTTGAAGTTGGTTGCCTAAATTTATTGTCGTTGTTGAAGATCGTTTGAGCCATTTTGATTTTGTTTGGTTGACCATTTTGAATTTCCCTGCTAATGTTTGATTGTGCGTTTTGAATTCATCAAAGTTTGTTTTGGATCAATGTTTTTTTCGACTGTTTTTGGGAATCAATCGTTTGTTTTAATTAGGCCAGTATCTCTAGCGTTTGAAATTTTGAATTTAATTTGGAACAAGTGGTGGAGCACATGTCACGATGTAAATTTTTAGAAAAGTGACTTAAACTCCAAAGGGTTGTTTAGTAACTTTGGTAATTTGTTGGATGTGTCTTACGCGTTTTGTTATTTGAGTTGGTTTATGTTGGAGATTTTATTTCCGCCTTATGAGTAATACTTAGACATCATCGATGCTCAACCTCGAACTGGACACCGTCTTATTAATCAGACATTGTACTTTAATGTATTCCTAAGTTTAGCTTCTTTAAACCTCGTTTTCTTTCTTCCAGCAACATTACCCTTTGCACCCTCTCGATCAGGTAGGTGTAACCATTTCTGCTCCTTTACTAGGTAGTCTGTATTTGTCTTTTTTCCAAGTTGCTTAGCCTTCAACTGTCTTTAAGCCACTGCAACATCATCGTTACTAGCCTGAATAACCTCATCTTCAAGATTTCCCTAATCTCCCTGCAGTTCCACCTCAAACCAAATACGTTTTTGAACATGTACTCTATGGACTCCCGTAACACCAGGACTAAGTTGATTTAACCCAAATTGTTTCAAACCTTCATGATTTTGTAAATCCTTTCCATCGAGCTTTTCGATGTGAAACTTAGTATTCATACAAGTCATTCTTCTTTAACCTTGCTACAAACCTTGTCAAGTTTCTTTTAACCAACTTTACCAACAAGTCTCACAAGTTGTGTGCTAAACCCGTTTTATTGTAATAAATGATCTACTAACCTTTAGAAAACCCTAAAGATTCAATTTTTTCACCTCAAGTCTAGAACCATGATATTTGTATATCGAGTAATCACTTTTTTTGAATCCCAATACAAAGCTAAACCTTACGTTTCTTTCAAGAATCACTGGGACTTGAATTCTAAAATCTCGCAGACACTTTCAAACTTCAATAATTCAAGATCCTAGATAATCAAATAAACCTTGAAGCCTTTTTACCCTTCAAACTTGACCACCTCTAGAAACTTAAAAAAATTATCTCTTAAAGCTTAAAATTTAAAGTTGTACAAATGTACCCTTCAAACTTGGAATTAGAATTTTGTATTTTCAACTAGTTGGTACATTTGAATTTGGTTTCATATTTGGTTTGATAACTTTGAGTAAAGCTTTCGCTTTTTTTATCGATTTTCTTTACTTGTTTCCTATTCTGATTATCAACACGTACTCTATAATAGCACTTATCCCCGTTCACCAACTATTGAAGCCAAATTTATTGAGGGCTATCATATCTTTGAGTTATGCTTGTCTAATTCAGTATTGACTTCTACTCTACCACTTTGCTGGAATAACATTTCTTGACATCTTCCTTCTAAAAGGGTTGCAGCTTTAGAGTGTGACCAAAGAAGATTCATTTTTATCCCGAACAAAAACCTTTTCTTTTCACAAAAAACATTTCATCAGTTGCACAATAATGGGCTTGTTGTTGGGTTTGGTAGACCTATTTTATCTGGGCCGTTTTATTTTTATATTTTGGGCAGGTTATGACGTTTTGTAATTTGTTAAATTGTTAGACCTATGTCCAAGTTAGTGTGCATGTTTGATTGGTAAATTTGTAGTTTAACTTGTCACCAATTAAATTTTGTACATGCACATAATAAGTACATAACGGGCCTGCCAAGCAGGGGCTTTTTGGAGGAGCTGTTAGCTTTTTGTTAAAAAATAATCTCTTATAAACTAAGTAGCTTCGTTTGGATGCATTAACCACAAGCTTTTACTTCAAACAAATAGCTCTAAAATAAAAAGATGATTCATGAAGCTTTTTAAATGTCTTAGAGCTTTTAAAACTTTAAATTACTGATATACCCTCCAAACATTTATTTGCAATTATAGATTTGTCCTTTTATGTCATTTTACATCTTATAATTATATTTAACAGCTAATTTACCAAACACTTTTATTGAAAAAAAAATACAGCTTGTAGCTCATGTTAACAGCTTTGTAGTTTACAGCTAACAGCATACAGCTTACAGCTAGTTTTGCTAAACATACCCAACATGTTTTAGGGAGAAAAGTTGTTTACATCTAATTCATTCTTTGGGCTAAACATTCAAACAAAGACAAAAAGGAATTTAATCAAACAAAGAAATAATCAATGAAAAATATATATTGATGCTGCATTTTCGAGTTTTTAATCCATACGGAAATGAGAGGATGTACAGCAATTGTTATAAGGTGTTTGGTATGCAATCATGGACGACACAATATAATGAACTTGTAACCAAACATGGAATATATTGCACCATTGAAGAAAAATCACCTAAAAGATAGAGTAAAACAAAAGTACAAGTACAAACATGGAATATATTGAAGAAAAATCACCTAAAAGATAGAGTAAAACAAAAGTACAAAAGTATGCATCTGTGACAAGGTATACATGAACAATTGATAAGATATGAAAAAACATAAGTACCAATCATTTTCTCAACTTGCATGCCATGACTAGCAATTATTTGAAACAAAGAACCATACTGAAGTAAATACATAAAAGTCTCCTGTTTGAATTACATGTCGCATTTAAACATGTATAGTTAATGTCCATATAACAATGAAAAGGCCAAAATGCAGTTTATTACATTTAACTTGGTTGGTTTTCGACCTTTTGGTCAACTAATCCATAGGATTTTGAATCCATCGCCACACAAATGCGAACCGGGTAAAGTTATCCATTTTCAAGAGGTTGGTGTACCCAAACTTACTCCAAGTTTAGTTCTAGGCCGCCAGATTTTAATATTGATAGAACAAGCCTCTTTCTTCCATTTTAATTAAAAAATTTCCAATTGGCTCAAGAAAGATAGGACATATAAACATTGATTAACTAGTTTTCGGATTATACAAATATCCATCTAGGAAGTCACTAAGATTTGATTATATAGATAAAATAAATAAAAGCCATGTGCCGTCATATGCTAATTATAGAGGCAAGGGATGAAATGTTGAAGCCAGTAATCTTATATTGGGGAGAGATACAACGTATGCAATGAGCACATGTAAAAAAAGACAGGCATATGGTCTGTTTGACTTATATTTTGAAGTATGTGAAAATGAAACTTTTTGTTTTTAACTAGCATTGTTCAACCATCAATTAAAAATGCTTATAATTCTCATTACTTCACTCCTACATTCATTTATATCAAATTATTTGCAGAACCTTTTCTCTATTCTAATCAACTGTTTTCTTTCTTTTTTAACAGAAGAGTATAGACTACAAACTATCATCTTTATGGTTTGTTAGCTTTAGCCCTAAGAAAAAGAGTGGTGATACTCACACTATAACTTTTTATACTTTCATCACAATCTGTGTATTACAATGTTGTACGATGTGCTATACAGCTTATACAAAGTGGTGTAACTATCAAATAAAATGGTGTTAGTATCAACAGCCTAAGAAAAATGGCAAGTATTATCTTTAGGAGGTCAAACGTCTAACAATTTACATTCCCATAAAGGATAGTTTTGAAAAAAATGTAATATATTATCCTTTAAAAAGAATTATTTTACCAATAGTTTATGACATAGATGGTGGAGGATTGGGTATGGTGGCGTAGGAGCTCGCCATTTTTGATGTGGTTTGTCAAATGGCACGGTTGTTTTGGCGCCACTGCAACCCCCCTCCTCTCCGGTGCTATTTGCAAAATGAGTTCACTCACCTTGCGTCATTTTGTGTTGTGTCGTGTTTTTTTCCTACCCGTTGCATGCTCCCTACCGGTCAAAAATTTAATTTTATTTTAATCCGACCTATATAAAATACTACTCTCATTTAACCATTTTTCACACAACAATCTTAATTCTCTCTACCAAAAAACACATACTTTCTGCCAAAAAACAACTTCTCCCTACCAAAAATCTTATAATTTGTTATCTTCCACATACCATCGAGGAAATCAAAGCTAGTATTCAGTAATAAATTGATGAGGATAGTATTCGTCATCAAGCGATTATCGACTTAAGCACAACTAAAGATGATTTGAGGAAAACATACACCGAATGCAAAGACATTCCGGAAGAAAAACTTGTTTTGATTGATACTTTTTTAAAATAAAAATCTTTAAAAGATTGGGAGTTTTATAATGCTTTGTTTAAAACGGTGAAAAAATACAAGATCAAATCAATACTAAAATTGTTTGGATGCGTGCAAAAATCAAATAGGACGATTGTGTAATGGCTTTTAATTCTCGTATAAATTTTAAATTTCGTTTGTTTTTTATTATTGTAATTTGTATTTTTATTTGAATAAATGAAAATTAGTTTGTTCGGAAAAATGAAAAAAAAATGGTGGGGCCCAAAACTAGTAAACGACATGCAAACAGCTTGAGCACTACAGATTGGGTATTTTTGGTATGTTAATATGAAATGTGAAATGTTGAGGTGTCGTTGAAGTGACGAAAAGACATGCCAAACAAATGTTACCACACCCAATGATATTAGTGTCAAATATAGTCAAATCACATGGATGATTTTAAAGTTACCTTAAGGCTACTCGACCCTTAGCGATCCTCAATTTTTCTGTCACATCAGCTTTCTCTCTCGTGCGACCTACAGACGACCTTTTAGGCACAATAAGGTGATTGACATCTTCTTCTTTTTTTTCTACTTTTTTTTAACAACAAAACTAAATTTCATTAAAAAAAATACATAATAATTCAAGGTGATTTTCACAATGCAGGACGTGTTCCACTAAATCGGCTTTTAGGCTTAGATGAGATGTTCAGTTGTGTATCTCCCGAATAACTTATAACGTTTCTCCATGTGTTCTTATGGGATCATCATCACGATTTTGCTCACCTCGAAAAAATTTGGGATATATCTCCTGCCCAGAACCATGTAATATGACGCATGTGTACATTATATCAGTTAATTTACGTTGCGACATCCCTCGACCCGGCTGTTTAAGTATGTTCCACTTTTTCTTTAAGACACCAAAAGCTCGTTCCACATCTTTCCTTACTTCTTCCTGCATCGTCTTATATATTTTTTGTTTGTGATCATTCATCCCTGGATTTTTTATGGACTTAATAAGAACAGACCATTCCGGATATACCCCGTCAGTAAGATAATATCCCCTTTTATAAGTCACGTCCTTAGCCACAAATGGAACATTCAGTGCTTTCTCTGCTTTGAGATCATTAAAAATAGGGGATTTACGTAAAACGTTCACGTCGTTGTTTATCTCAGAGACACCAAAGAACGCGTGCCAAATCCATAAGTCTTGGGAGGCAATCGCTTCCAACAAAATGAATGTGTTAATACAAATATCGTCATTAAACGTTATTTATATTTTATGATCTTTACCTAAGTTTTGTTAACGATAAAAGTAAATTTAATTTTTATAAAGCTCAAAGCTTGTCAAGTTTAATAGATATTAAAACAAGCTTTTCAAATAATATCTTCATCACTTAAGCATTTACATTGTGATTAATCATATTTTGATATGACTCTAAACCATAATGTATGTTAGTATTTTTAGTTCAAGAATGTTTTGGTTTCTTAAAACAAAACATTACATATGTATTTACATTTTAGCATATTTCTAAAAATAGAAAAACAAACACATGACATCATGTAGTGCATCATTGAAATCCATAGAAGATTTCACTAGATACTTTGTGTAGATTTAGACTCTACATATCTTACACAATATTGGATAGACATGGTTGACTTTGGTAAGATTTTGGTGATCTTGCTATCAGACCCCGGCGGCACCAAAAATTAACACAGGCGGAACCCTTTTGAGGGTTCCGTGGTCCGTGGTGCCACGAGCATTTTGGCTATAAATAGCAAAGCCAAACCAAGTTGTTTTCATCCCTTTCTATCATATTCTCATACATTCCTTCTCTCTAACATTTCTAACTCGGCCATATCATATTAGTGATCTCTTTTGTAGCAAAGAAGATCAAGGCACATTCAAGCTTCAACAAGAAGTTGGAAGTCTTGTTTGTTTGTTGTTGTATGATCTTGTGTTGATTCATACATCATTGTTGTACCAAACCATCATAATCTTGTGAGTGTGAGTGGTTAGTATTTTAGTCCTTAAAATACATTGTGTGTGGGAGTGGTTGTACCCTTGAAAAGAACTCGACATCTAGCTTAGTGTCGGAAATAGTGTGTAAGCAAAGTGTAAAGGTTTCTCCGCCGGTGAAAGGAGCTTGTTGACTAGTGAAGTTAAACTCTCGAATGTGAGACTCGGGGAGTGGAGTAGGGCAAGGAAAAAGAGTCCTTGTAGACCGAACCACTATAAACAACTTGTTGTGGTTTGATTGTTTTTTTCCTTATCTACTCTTTATATATTGTTGATTACTATTTACTAACATATCTAAGATTAATATCAATTGATCTTTCAATAAGTTTCAATACAAAGTTTTTAATCGGTAAACTATTCATCCCCCCTTCTAGTTTTCCACAATTGGTACCAGAGCCTCGTTGCTCAAGAATTTCTAAAATATATTGTATTTTATAAACTTGAAACGATCCATGGATTCTGAAAACTTTAAAGAAGGACAATCTATGCAAAGACCATCACTCTTTGAAACCAATGGATTTATCTATTGGAAAACCGTTTTGAAACATATGTAAAATCAAAAGATATAGATCTTTGGTTTGTTATTGTTAAAGGGGATTTTAGTTCTACAACAAAAGATATTTCTGTTGATGATCAAAAGAAATTAATAGCTAAAAATAATGAAGCTAAAATGATGCTTTATAATGCTTTGCCTAGAAAAGAATATGAAAGAATTTTTATGTGTGAAACCGCTAAAGACATTTGGGAATCTTTGATTATTACACATCAAGGAAATTCACAAGTCAAGGATAACAAAATTGATCTTCTTGTTCAACAATATGAACAATTTGTTATCCCTGAAGATGAAACCAATAATTGTGGCTTTGCTCACTTTAATACTATTATTACATCACTTAAAGCACTTGATGAATCTTTTCGTAGTAAGAACTTTGTTAGAAAATTTCTTAGAGCACTCCATCCAAAGTGGAGAGCTAAAGTGACGACTATTGAGGAATCAAAAGATCTCTCAAAAATGCCACTAGACGAGCTAATCAAAAACCTCAAAGTACACGAAATGGTGATGGAGAAAGATTCGGAAATCATCAAAGGAAAAGAGAGAAAATCAAATCCGTTGCTCTAAAAGCAAGAACGGAATCAAGTGATGATGACGAATCTTGCTCCGGTAGTGAAGATGAGGAGTATGCCATGGCCGTTAGAGATTTCAAAAAGTTCTTTAGAAGAAGAGGAAAGTTTGTAAGACAACCTCGAGAAGAAAAGAAGCCATTCTGAAAAGATCGGGATGACAAAAAGGCTAAAGGTGAAAGAAAGTGTTTTAGATGCGGTGATGCAAGTCATCTAATAGGAGATTGTCCCAAGACACCTAAAAGCAAAACTCAACGAACTTTTGTAAGTGGTTCTTGGAGTGATAGTGAAGATGATGAAGAGTCGAGCAAGGATGAGATCGCTCTAATGGCACATGATTCAAACGAGGTACATTCCGACTCATCTTATTCCTCTATTGATGATGAAACTTTGCAAAAACAATATAATCAATTGTGTGAGCTTAGTCTAAAAATCATAACTAAAAATAAGTTTTTAAAGACTAAAAAGGAATTTTTAAAAAATGAAGTCTATGAGGCAAAACGATTAGAAAAGGGAAAAGCAAATGACGATGGTTGCAAATCATGTCAAGAGCTTAATCTTGAAATAGAAAAACTAAAGCTCACAAAAGATGTTCTAATCGAACATAATTATAAGTTTAAAAGGTTTAACAAAAACATTGCTTGTGCCGATGAAATAGTTAGAATTCAAAAAACACCAGGAAACATGAATGGACTAGGATTTAATGAGGTGTTAATTCTAAAGAGTCAAACCAAAACGGCCGAAAAAGACAAAAAATCACAAATCTAGATAACACGGACCCGACGGAACCAAAAACAGGGTTCCGGCCCTTTGTAAAAATGGTGTCGTGGGGACTGCAGCAGGGCAGATTGTTTGTGATACGGACCATAGTGAATTTGTCAAAGTAACAAAGAAAACCAAGGATAGTGTTAAACTAAAACCTGCTGTTACATCAGGAGTAGGACTTGCTAGAAATGAATTTAGATCTAAAACTACTCAACAATGACATAAAACACCTTTTGCCAAACGCCCCTTTCCTAAGAGCAACCACAACATACAACCCAACTATCAACATAACGGTTGGAATCAAAAATTTCCTAGACCATATCAAACTCCATATTACATACCATGGAACTCTTACCCATCATTTCCATACATGAATCAAGTAAATGGTATGTTTAACCCAAACCGACCCATGAGATATTGGGGACCAAACGCTTGAGCTATTTGTGTCTTAGATATGCTTGAAAGTTGGATTGAAACCTGATGAGTGGATAAAAGATAGTGGATGCTCACGACACATGACGGGCAACAAAAGTCTCTTCTCAACATACCAAGAGTATGACGGAGTTAATGTCACTTTTGGTAGCAACCTCAAAAGCAAAATCATTGGCAAAGGTACGATTGCTCATAACTCCCTAACTATTGAAAATGTTGCTCATGTCGATAGGTTGGGATTTAATCTACTTAGTATTATCCAATTATGTGATGAAAAGTATAAAGTACTTTTTGAAGAAAATGGTAGTAAAATACTAAAAGATGGTATCACCATAGCTAAAGGAGTTAGGAAAATAACATATACGTCATGAAAATAGATAAAACATCTAATGACAAACTTTTTCTAACAACATTAGATGATAGCTCAACTCTTTGGCATAGACGCTTAGGTCACGCTAATATGAGACTTATACAAAACCTATCTTCAAAAGAGCTAGTTAGAAATTTACCAAAACTTAAATATGACCAACATTTTTGCGACGCTTGAAAAATTGGTAAACAAATCCATAGTAGTCATAAGGCTAAAAACATGGTGTCCACATCTAAGTGTCTAGAACTTTTGCATATGGACTTGTTTGGTACATCCGCTATAAGAAGCTATGGAGGCAACTTATACACTTTGGTCATAGTAGATGATTACTCAAGGTTTACTTGGACGTTATTTTTGAAAACCAAAAATGAAGCTTTTGATAAATTTGAAATTCTTAGCAAGAAGATTTAAAATCAATTAGGTGTTAACATTGTGTCGATTCGAACGGATCATGGTCGTGAATTTGACAATGAAACACAATTTGGAAACTTTTGTGATGCAAATGGTATAACACACAACTTCTCGGCTCCTCGAACACCTCAATCAAATGGAGTTGTAGAACGTAAAAATAGAACCATTCAAGAAATGAGTAGAACAATGCTTAATGAACAAAACATTCCTCAAAAGTTTTGGTGTAACGCCGTTGACACTTCTACATATATTTTAAATAGAGTCTTAATACGTCCTTTCTTAAACAAAACACAATATGAGCTATATAAAGGTAAAAAGGCAACTTTAGGATATTTTAGAGTATTTGGATGTAAATGTTTCATTCTTAATACTAAAGATTATCTCACCAAAGTTTGACCCAAAGTCTTATGAAGGTGTATTTCTTGGTTACTCACAAACTAGTAAAGCTTACATTGTCTTAAATAAAGAAACAATGAAAGTCGAGGAATCGTTGAACATAACATTCGACGAAAGTCCACCTCCCTCTAAGACATCACCTTTGGTAGATGATGACTTAGTTGAAAGTCAACTTGTAGAAAGTCAAGAAATAATTGAAAATGACAAGGAAGATGAACCATTAAATAATGAAATTATAAACATCAAAGAATCCAAAAGTCATCTTTTAGAAAAGGTCATAGGACAACTTAATCAAAGAACCTTAAGACCACAAGCCCAAAATCAAAGTAATCATTTTTGTTTTGTATCTACCATCGAACCAAAAACATAAATAAAGCAATAAAAGATGAATCTTGGCTAATTGCTATGCAAGAAGAGTTAAACCAATTCGTTAGAAATGATGTTTGGAAGTTAGTTCCAAAACCTAAAGATCAAACTATAATTGGAACGAAATGGGTTTTTCGAAATAAAATGGATGAAAATGGTGTAGTGTCTAGAAACAAAGCTAGGCTTGTCGTACAAGGTTATAACCAACAAGAGGGGATTGACTATGATGAAACTTATGCAACGGTAGCTAGGCTCGAGTCTATTAGAATCTTACTTGCATATGCATGTGCTTATGACTTTAAATTATTTCAAATGGATGTTAAGAGTGCGTTTCTTATTAACGAAGAATGATAACGCTACACGCGTCGTTCGGGGTCAAAGGAACTTCCTTTTCTTCGAGCAAGTTTTATAACACCCTAGGCAGTGAGCCTAATCGTTGTAGTGTAGTATTAGGGTAAGCTACGGGTATTGATATCGTTCTCTAAGGGAATAGGAATGCTAGTGAGAAGTTACTACGCTAAGTTTGGGGTTGAGGAAGATTATTTTTTTATCTTTTTATATTTTTAAGGAAATGGAAAGGTACGAATCTCAGGGTTTGGATTTGGGGGTTGGTATTTCTACCGATTACTCTACTTGTCTAATTATCTAATCTAAGGTGTATGTAGTCTATGTCTAATTATTGTGTGCTCATATGATGGTTTAAAGATGTGTTTACTTAGGTTTTATTACTCCTTAATTATCTCTTACTGATGGTTGAATTGTCACGTCCTTATTCTTAATCGCGTTGTGTGTCTAAAGTCGTAGGGTATGCGTTTGTCCCTAACTCTTTGAAACTACCAAAGGGTCTCGTCTACAAAATCTCTAGGAATTATAAACTCTAACTCTAAGGTACTCTTTGGATGGTTTAGCCTACAACTACTCTAGGTGTTATAGTCTAAGATTCACAAAGATTAATCAAGCATTAACTACACAACGAATGGCCTATCGCATTACCAGATCATTAACAATTAAGATAAGAGACAACCAATCAATATTCAATAGTTAAGTTTCATATTCCCTAAGAAAACACACAAATAAATTAGCCGGACATGAAGAACATGCAAGCATACACATAAGTAATTGAAGACATAATTGAATTAATGAAGTAAAACACTTATCTTGATGTAAGATAGGGTTTGGAACCCTAAAATACTATACAAGACAACCTTGGTTCGGTTTAGGTTTTTACTCCAAAAGACTACACACTGAAAACTAAAAAATTTGGATTCTATATATAAGATTACAATCGCGACGGCGTCACCCTTTGATTTGTGACGCCGTCGCAGCCATTAGGGTTTCGCTTGGCCACGTTAGTCTTGCGACGGCGTCACCTTATGCTTGTGACGCCGTCCCCTTCAGCCTCTGACGCCGTCTGGATCAAATCTAGGCCGCCTCGAAGTCGCGACGACCTACTCTTTTAAAGCCTGACACCGTCACTTGAAAATAAGCAATTTGGCTACCGAGCCGTCACAAAAGTGATGCGATGGCGCCGCATGTAACACCCGCCGCCCCTTGTATTTCAGCAGCTTGAGTGTCTCGATTCTTGACTTTGGCCATTTTCTTCAGATATCCACGCTTTTCGTCCAAATAAGTGCCATTCCAGTAATTTGCCTTCGAGAGACCTAAAAAGTGAAAAGGAACGATATTAAGTAATAACGGATACAAAAGCGATCAAATAAGGGCTTAAACGACCCCTCAAAAAGGTACATTTTAAAACCTTATCAAATATCCCTACACTTGGTATTTGCTTGTCCTCAAGCAAATGTGTTTTTAGCCAATTAATTTATAAGTTAGGGGTCATGAAGCATTGGTTTAAAACAGTCCACAACACATACAAGCCCCGCAAAAGTCATAACAAGCACGGAAATTACATACTAGCACCTCACATGGGGTGTTTGGATACTCACATCTCTCGGTGTATATGAAATAAAACAAGTTGGAAATGGGAGATAAACACTCACTAACCGGTCATAGTACATAGATTACCATAGGCTTGAGAATAGATCAAACCTCCATCGCTTTGGCGTAAGCACCTAGGAAAGACTATCAAAGTGGTCTTTTAAAGGGTTGTAATGTTAGGCTTACGGTAGGGAAACAAAGGGTTTGATGGGATAGGCTATTTAGTGGTGGTAAGTCAAAAATCTTTATGTTACAAGCATACGAAGAATGGCATTGCTAAGCCAAGACTCGACACTCTAAACTCTAGATAACTGAAACAAACATACATAAATTTAAAGATAGATGTAGGATGGTAGCCCGTTTTTTTACACTCTATTTTTTTTTCTTTTTCATTTTTTCTATTTTTTTCGATTTTTTTTTTCATACACTTTTACTCTACCATCCTCTATGGTAACATCAAAATGATAGTGATTTATAGGCACATCCCTACACTTGAGTTTTTATTACTCTAACACTAATTTGACCTGAATTGAAAAGATCAAAACACTTGGAGTACATTATTAAGCAAACAAAGGGAATTTGAATTTAACGTTCCCTTCCCGTCATTTTATAAACTTTAACTTTTCCCATGAGTCCCAATCGTCCCAAAACTGTGTACAAAGGATATGACTCGACTTAGCAACTCATGCAAGCAACTAGATAATTGAACTAAGGGTTTTTAGGGTGATAACAATAATGCACTAAAAGTGAGTGCATAAAGGGTAAGCTAAGGCGATTTGGGTGTACATTTGGGGGTGGGGTGTAAACAATGCTCTTCATTGATATTCCGGATAACCGAAACATCACGAACCGCAAACGGATAGGCTCGTGAGGGGTTAACTAGGGGTATCGTGTACTAAAAGTGAGTACAACGCAAGGGTGTGGGGGAATTACTCAACCGATGTGGAAGAAGTAATTATATTACGGGTATCAAACAAGGGTTATCCTAATGCCTCTTATCATTTAGTTATTCCTAACTACACAAGTGTAGTCTTACTAGCGATCTTGGGATGCATCACAAAACAAGTTCTAGAATCTAATATACCGGTTCACACTCTAAGCATTAAAGATGAATGCTTTAATTCATACTAATCTAAGGGCGATCCTCACATTTTGGGTGGAATTTAAGTGGTAAAGGGTTTTTTGTGCTAGTCATGTAACTTCCTATCCGTGAGACGCTTTTGTTAAGACTAATGGCCCACTCCTATATGTCATGAAAAATTTAAAATTTGGTGCGAAAATTACCCTAACCGACATTTTCTCATTGTTTATTACGCAAATGCAATTGGACAAAGCAAATAGTCAAGGATAAGCATAGTTTCAAAGTTCCCGTTTTATTTCTCCTCCCTACACTTAAACCCTAACATTGTCCCCAATGTTTCCCTAAAGTATCAAAGTTATGATAATGGAAGGTAATTAAAAACGAAAGAAACTAATACTCCCCTGATTAGCTCGGTAGGATCCGTGTAAAGTGGTGGTTAAATCCTTTCCAAGAAGAATGTATGCTTGACAAGCTCCTTCCAACCTTATGTATCTTCTTCTTGATAAATAAAACCTGCACACTTGAAGAAAACAAGTGAAACCTTCAAGCAAAAATCTGGTAATAATATATATAAGACTCTATTAAACTAGGATATAATGCTTGTGGAATTGATGTTTACAAAATTTCTGGAAAATTAAGACCTGGAAAATTCCAAAATTTATAAGTAGCTCGAAAACGAGAAAAAGTAATCTGTTGTTTTTCTTCCTCGACGCCGTCGTTTCGATCCCGACGCCGTCGTAAAGTTATCCTCGACAAAACTGGTCTCAGCGATTTTCTCGAAAAAATTTCGAAAATTTACATCTTTAGAATCGAAAAATTTCGCAAAACATCCATTATGACTCGATACAAGCATTTGACTCGAACAAACACACATATATATCTTTTAATTAATTGCAATTCTCATGTTTACGTCTCTTTTGAAAACGTGTGTAATCCTCCCTACACTTATCCTTTATGTAAAATACCTTTATATGCAATTAAGACGAGGTTAAAAACAAAATAAACATTTTTACAAATTTAAACATGAGAATAAGCAATCAATAAAAGATATATGACACTAACAAGCAAACAATTAAACATGGGTTGCCTCCCACGAATCGCTTTTCTTTATTTAAGAGTCTTGTAGCTAGACTCAGTAGTCGTGCCCTACGTTGTCCTAATCTTAGAGGCCCATTCGATCTCCTTAACTTTTCTCTCATCACGAATATATTCGTGGCCTAGTTCAAGACAAGCGCAGTAGTAAACCTTGTTCTTCCAGTCTACTTCAAATGTCGGAATGTTATCCACATCTAAATTATCCATACCCTCAAACTTCTTGTTTTTGTGGGGCATTATATATTTAACACTCTCGGCTCCATTTGAGAACTCGACTATTCCTTCCTCTCGATCATAAACCATCTTAGACTCCTTTATAAATGGTTTCCCAAGTATCACATCTCCTAAAAACCCATCAATGATGCCCTTAACATTTTCCAATATCATGAAACCACACCTATATGTGAAGTTACCTACGAAGATATGCAATCCTTTAACCCTACCCACATAGTTACTTGCTTTCCTAGGGCGAAAGGGGTCCCTCATAGGCTCTAGCTTTTTGCTCATGATCCAATTGTAATAGAGCCTAGACATTATATTCATGGGTGCCTTATAGTCAATGTAGGTGTGATCCCTATATAAGTATCCAATCATACACGGTATCTTGATGTTTTTAGGGTTTCCCTTTCTTATGCGAGGCTCGAAAGGTGGTCTTAGGAAGTTAACCACGTTATAGTGATAGGCAGTTTCCTTCCTTTTAGGGTATGAATCGAAATACTCCCTAAGTTCTTCCTCCTCCTTACTACCCTCCATAATTTCTAACATCTTATAATCTCCATCTTCTAGGTCATCATCCGAATCACTTGAGGTCGAATCACTATCTAAAGGGTGAGTAGATTCCTTAAGGGCTTCCTGCCGTACTTTCAATCATCCTATTTAGTTTCCTAAGCTCTCCAATTTCACTAATAATACGAGCTCGAAGTTGGTTGGCAGAGGCTGGGTCAAGCGGTGGGTACTTGTTTGGTGGTAAAGTGTTGTTTGGTGGTTTATCACCTTCTATGATGAAAAGTGATGGGGTTACAAACAAAGGTCACGAAGAAGGAGGATAGACTACGAGAAATCTAAAAAATGAGAAAAAATTTACTTGATAGGAATCAAGCAAAGAAACCTAATTGAGGTGGACTACTAACTAGCTATTCTATTCCCCAAGCAAATGCCAAAACTTGATAAAGCTACACGCTGCCGCTCGGGGTCAAAGGAACTTCCTTTTCTTCAAGCAAGTTTTATAACACCCTAGGCAGTGAACCTAATCGTTGTAGTGTAGTATTAGGTAAGCCACGGGTATTGATATCGTTCTCTAGGGGAATAGGAATGCTAGTGAGAAGTTACTACGCTAAGGTTGGGGTTGAGGAAGATTATTTTTATCTTTTTATATTTTTTAGGAAATGGAAAGGTACGAATCTCGGGTTTGGATTTGGGGTTGGTATTTCTACCGATTACTCTACTTGTCTAATTATCTAATCTAAGGTGTATGTAGTCTATGTCTAATTATTGTGTGCTCGTATGATGGTTTAAAGATGTGTTTACTTAGGTTTTATTACTCCTTAATTATCTCCTATTGATTGTTGAATTGTCACGTCCTTATTCTTAATCGCGTTGTGTGTCTAAAGTCGTAGGGTAGGCGTTTGTCCCTAACTCTTTGAAACTACCAAAGGGTCTCGTCTACAAAATCTCTAGGAATTATAAACTCTAAATCTAAGGTACTCTTTGGATGGTTTAGCCTACAACTACTCTAGGTGTTATAGTCTAAGATTCACAAAGATTAATCAAGCATTAACTACACAACGAATGACCTATCGCATTACCAGATCATTAACAATTAAGATAAGAGACAACCAATCAATATTCAATAGTTAAGTTTCATATTCCCTAAGCAAACACACAAATAAATTAGCCGGACATGAAGAACATGCAAGCATACACACAAGTAATTGAAGACATAATTGAATTAATGAAGTAAAACACTTATCTTGATGTAAGATAGGGTTTGGAACTCTAAAATACTATACAAGACAACCTTGGTTCGGTTTAGGTTTTTACTCCAAAAGACTACACACTGAAAACTAAAAAATTCGGATTCTATATATAAAATTACAATCGCGACGCTGCCACCCTTTGATTTGTGACGCCGTCGGGTCGCCGTCATTAGGGTTTATTCTTGGCCACGTTAGTCTTGCATGGCGCCACCTTATGCTTGTGACGCCGTCCCCTTTAGTCTCGGACGCCCGATCAAATCTAGGCCGCCTGAGGCGACGACCTACCCTTTTAAAGCCCGACACCGCCACTTGAAAATAAGCAATTTGGCTACCGAGCCGCCACAAAAGTGATGGGACGGCGCCGCATGTAACACCTCGACACCGCCCCTTGTATTTCGCAGCTTGAGTGTCTCGATTCTTGACTTTGGCCATTTTCTTTGTATATCCGCGCTTTTTCGTCCAAATAAGTGCCATTCCAAAGAATTTGCCTTCGAGAGACCTAAAAAGTGAAAAGGAACGATATTAAGTAATAACGGATACAAAACTGATCAAATAAGGGCTTAAATGACCCCTCAAAAAGGTACATTTTAAAACCTTATCAAAGAAGTATATGTTGCTCAACCTCCTGGTTTTACCGACTTTGAGAAACCACATCATGTCTTCAAACTCAAGAAAGCATTATACGGTCTTAAGCAAGCACCAAAAGCTTGGTACGATAGACTTAAGACTTTTCTTGTTGAAAACAAATACACCATGGGATTAGTAGATAATACTCTTTTTACCAAGAAAAATGAATCACACATTATCGTTGTTCAAATATACGTTGAGGACATCATATTCGGATCAACTTGTCAAGAGCTATGTGATGATTTCTCTAAAATCATGCACGATGAGTTTGAGATGAGTATGATGGGTGAATTAAACTTCTTTCTACGACTTCAAATTAAACAACTAGAAGATGGCATATTCTTTAACCAATATAAATATATAAAAGATATGCTTAAGAAATTTGGTCTTGAAGACTCAAAACCAACTAAGACACCCATGTCTTCGGACACTAAACTCACCAAGGATGAGGAAGGTGAATTGGTAGATAACACTAAATATAGAGGAATGATTGGTAGCCTACTCTATCTCACGGCTAGTAGACCCGACATTATGTTTAGTGTTTTTCTATGTGCTCGCTTTCAAGAAAATCCCAAGGTATCACACTTAGAAGCCTTGAAAAGGATATTTAGATATATTAAGGGAACGACATGTTTAGGATTATGGTATCCCAAAGGAACGCGTGTAGAAACTATAGTGTATGCCGACTCGGACCATGCCTGTGACTATGTTGATAGAAAAAGTACAAGTAGTATTTGCACTTTTGTCGGACATTGTCTCACATCATGGTTTGCAAAGAAGCAAACGGCTTTAGCTATCTCAACCATCAAGCGTTTAATACGCCTCACCGAAAATCATGTCAACAAGCTCTTTGGATGAAGCAAGCTCTTGTGGATTACGGAATTCATCTCAACGATATCATTATATTTTATGCACAACAAAGGAGCTATTGATCTCAAAGAAAAATCCGGCCCAACATGCTCCTACGAAGCATATTGAAATCCGGCCATCACTTTCTTTCGCGACAATGTTCAAAAAGGAAACATATCAATTGAGAAAGTATCATCCAAGACAACATTGCGCATATTCTAACTAAGCCTCTCAAACGAGAACCATTTAATCTTCTTAGACTTGGTTTGGGGTTAATGGAACCAAACATGTAGGTAAAACATAGTATAAACCTTAGAACAAACAAAACAAAACAAATTTGTTTAAACCTCATCGTTCTCACAAGCACCAAACGACAACAAAGGCGGAACCAATTTTTGGTGCCGTTCGGTTCTGTGGTGACAAAAAGTAGCAAAAATACTACCTACAAAACATCTTCTTCCTCACAACCTACTTTACCAAAACGTTTAAACATTAGACCTAACTCATTGTTGACATTTTCTCACCCACTAATCACTGAAGATAACATCATTGTAAGTATCCTAACTACATTTCATCTCTTAATTCTGAGTCTAGGATTCCAATTTGTGCACAAAATCAATACATGGGGATTATGTATATTCTTGTACAAAACATGGATTCAATTGGTAAATTGCATAACTAGTCATTGAAATTAGGTACTACATTGTCATATTGCATAAACAAATCATGTTTCCCACTAATCAAAGGATAATGACTATAAGGCCTTGTTCAAAATAACCAAACACCCCATGTCAAAAAATTTGAAAAGCTTCTCACTTGTAGGAAAACAATTTTTCATTGTTAATACAAATAGAAACGTAAAATTTTCATCACTTGCATGCTCTTGAATACTAAAGGTAATTCATAATTAATATGTATTCCCGTGTGTATTCAAATGAAGCCACATTGAATTAGGAGCGTTTGGGTTATCTCATGCCTTTTGCCAAACATCCCCACTAAAAACCATTTTATGCATAAAATGAGTCGAGATAACCGCAACTCCAAATCGTTTTCATATAGGCACACACTAGAACCAAAACGCTAAGTTTGTTCTCATTATTAACATGTAAATTCTTGCTCATAGGAATAACCATGGTAGCCGCAAGATTCTATGATCACAAGGATACTCTTAGCTACATTCCCAAACATCACAAAACTAAGGGCCTCTCCAAAGAACAAGTCAAAATCTTTAAGAGTCTAGAGCAAAGGTACCTCCATGAGGGTAGAACCATTCACTCTTCCTTTGTCGACGGAACCAATCTCCGTCAAGAACTTGTCACCATTCACTTCGATTGTCTCCTTGACATAGATGAACCCATTTTCCCTAGATTTGTTTTAGAATTCTATGTTAGTATTACGACCTTCATTGATGAGGATGATGAATTTGGTCTTAGGTTTAGGATCAATCAAAACGACTACTCCATCTCCTTAAGCCAATTTGCTCAAATGCTAGGAATTCCCAACCAAGGTACATGTGTCTATTCGGATAAGTGGTCACTCACTATCCTTGATGCAATCAATGACCGCTCTCTTCCCTACCAAACTCCTTTAGCGGATAAGGATGTCATCCGTGAGCACCTTTTTAACGCAAGGGGCGCTCCAACCCGTGTCACCCGAAAGGGAAAGGAAGTGAACCGCGATCCATATGGAATGGAGCTCAATGAACTTAAGCCAGAATTTAAGAAATGAGAGGAACTCCTTAGAGCCAATGTCATTAGCACTATAGGAAATAGGGACCATATCAATGCTTGCCTTTGCCACATGCTCTACAACTTGTCCACCCATCAACCATTCAATTTAGCCTACTACATTGCTAGGAGAATGATTGACATTCCAACTCAAGGATCAGTCGCTCTTTCTTACGGGATGCTTCTCACCCGTCTCTATAGAGCCTTTGTACCCATTCCACCAAGCCCAAAAGGGTTGAAGCTTGACTATGCTCTCATCCCTCACATATTTGTGCCCTTGAGTGACGTGCGAGTGGCTAAGACTAAAGGAAAAAGGGCAAAACCTCCAAATCCATCATCATCATCATCATCAAATAGCTCAGAGGACGGTTTTCCAAATTCTCGCCTTCCACCTCAAGAGTACTATGCATCTCTCCCCGAGATTGAGAATGAATCGGCGGAGTTTAAGCAAACCAAGAGGATGTTCAAGCGCCTTGGTAGGATGATGAATAAGATCTACAAGAAGTTGGATAAGTGAGGTTCATTTGAAGGAGTGTTTGGAACAAGACAATAACTTTGGTGTACGATACAATTTGGTTGTTTTTAATTTGTAGGATGATAATATGACTTAAAACAATGTTGTATGCTAACCATTTCATGCAGGGGGATAGCACAAGTGTGTTATCAAATTTTACCCATTTTCACTTTTATGTGAAAATCGTTAGCCCTTGGTCAAAGTCTATGCTCCACTATGTTTGTATGTGTATTATCAAATTTTCCTAACTAGAAATGATTAATGTCACATGTTTTAAGCAAAATTTCAGGTTTCAGAAAACTCCCCGACACCTAAAAAATGGGTCTGTGAACTTTCTGGGTGTCCACGGATCAGACGGCATAAAAAATTTGGTACCATCTGTTAAGCATTTTGGTACCGCCAGACTGCATAAAGGCACCATTTTATGGGTTCCCACTGTAAAATTTTGGTGTCATGGATCCTACAGGTAATTTTCTAAATTTCGCTTAGTTTAACATTCCAAATTACCATACATTGTTTCTAGGTTAATCTTAACTAGTTCTTACCCATATTAGAACTAGTGTAACACACTTAGGCATATAGGATATCCATTTCCCACCAAAATTCAAAATTTTCAAAAATCCACCCAAGGAGCTCTTTGATAAAGGAAGGAACCAAAATTTGGTTCCTTGTAATCCGTGGGTGATCTGATTCTAAAGATCCCATAATCATTAGAACACATATATTGCAAATCTTTGTCTCTTCACTCCATCCTTCTTGTATGGATTGACTTGGCTGATATGACTAGCATTAAACCCACTTCAAAATCATTAGGAACCTCATCTCTTCTAAGGTTTAACATCAAATCAAACACATTTTTCCATAATTTTCATTCCTATAAATTAAGAGCTTTTACCATACTCATCTTCACACCTTCTCAATTCTCATCATCTACTAGCAAAAACTTAAGTCAAAATGACTAAATCTTCACCATCAACCAAGCCTTGCAAAAGAACCACTAAAATGAGCATAAGACCTTGTTGTTTTGTCAACATAAGCTCCTCTTCCAAGTCATCTCCATTAACCATCTCATCTCCAATAAGAGATGAAACGACTCTCACTTTGGCTACTCCTACACCACCTCCACAATCACCTATCATTGCCACTACTCCACCACCAACAAAGACTCCTAGCTCACCACCACCGACTCCCATCCAAACATCAAAATCACCATCACCTCCAAAATCTCCAACACTCATTCCATTAGAGTTATTCTCTACACCACCTACATCTCTAAATCCATTTTTGGAAGACTTGGAGGACTTGCCTCCTAGGCCCAATCATCCACCACCACTACCATCCTTTGGTACTATTGAGCGAATAGCTCATGAGTCTCCACGTCCATCGTTCGACCCAAACGCCCTGTTAGGCCCAAGACCTCTTCTTTTCCATCTCATCCACAAGGAAATCCATGGTCCTTTGTATGGGGATCAACCACTACCTACAACATCAATTCCCTCTCATATAGAGGACATTGAGGAATCCATGTGGGAGGATCACCCCACCAAAGAAGAGATTTAAGCCGAGCTCAATCATCTCCACCAATTTTCCAATATGGTGGATTCTCATCTTAGTGATGCTATGCAAATGCAAAGTGCTTTGCTTTCCTCCATAATCACCACTCCAAACACCAACAAAACCAACTCCACCATTCCACCACCACAAAACCATGAAACTTACTACCCTCCTAGGCATGGTTGCTCCAATTGTGAGCGAACCGCCCACATAACCGAAAAGACCCGGGTGTTGGTCCATGAGCTTCAAGACGAAATGAGGTTCATCCTCAATCACATCCTAGAGCGCATCAATGCTCTTGCTCATCCACCACCTCAATAGGAGGGTCCTAATTTATTTTCTTTAAGCATTTTTATTTTTTTAGGATTTTTTCTTGTATTTTCTAGGATTATTTTTTTTTTATTATTTTATAGGATTTTATTATTGTACTAACACTTCATTGTGTTCCCTTTTCATGATTCTTAAATCATGAAAAATTTTAACAAATGAATGGTGTTTCTTATATTGTTGTGGATTGTTACATGGTGTTTGGAAATGCTTGTGATGATGCTTATTACTAACAATTTTTTTTGTAGTTTTTTCACAATCCATGTATTTTTCTCTTGGCACCCAATTTAGGGGGAGCATTGGTCAAGGGGGAGATAATGGCTCGGGCTCATTACATTTTTCACCTCGCATCTTCTTTTTGTTGAGACAAAAAAAGGGGGGAAATATATAGAACTTGGCTATATTTGACTTTCTGAAAAAGTCAACTGCATACTTCGACTTTTGAAAAGTCAACATCATAGTTCAACTAATGAAGACCTTGACGTTCTAATAAAAAGTCAACTGCATACCTTGACTTTCTGAAAAGTCAACATCATGTCTAAATTGGACATACTTGCATTATCATCTTTATCTTTCAAGTTCTAAAACTAATATTTTTATAAATCTTGTACAATCTTTACATCTTTTATAAAAATAAAATTTATGTTTTGTCCTCAACAAAAAGGGGGAGATTGTTAATACAAATATCGTCATTAAACGTTGTGTGGGAGTGGTTAGTATTTTAGTCCTTAAAATACATTGTGTGTGGGAGTGGTTGTACCCTTGAAAAGAACTCGACATCTAGCTTAGTGTCGAAAATAGTGTGTAAGCAAAGTGTAAAGGTTTCTCCGCCGGTGAAAGGAGCTTGTTGACTAGTGAAGTTAAACTCTCGATTGTGAGACTCGGGGAGTGGAGTAGGGCAAGGAAAAAGAGTCCTTGTAGACCGAACCACTATAAACAACTTGTTGTGGTTTGATTGTTTCTTTCCTTATCTACTCATTATATATTGTTGATTACTATTCACTAACATATCTAAGATCAATATCAATTGATCTTTCAATAAGTTTCAAAACAAAGTTTTTAATCGGTAAACTATTCAACCCCCCTTCTAGTTTTCCACAGAATGGATCTGACCCGTGATCCCTTCTACAATATTGAGCTTTAAATGCAATTGGGTGATTCTCCCACGACCAATCTGTACAATCAATGATTTCTATCATCCCAGAAAACCCATGTTTTTCCTTGTGACGAGCATAGAGTTTTTCAAGGTCAGTATATGTCAGCTTTCGCAAAAAAATCTTCTCCATATAACTCCATGATGGCATCACAAAAATATATGAGACACTCACGGGCTGTTGTGGCACCCATTTGCAGATATTCTTCCAGGGCATTAGGAACGGCTCCGTAAGCCCTTTTCCGAATTGCGAAAGTACACTTTATCAATGAGGAAATCCCAAATCTTCCCGAACAATTAGATCTTTGCTAAAAATAACGGGAATGATTGGTTATCTCTCGAACAATTTGTGTGAATAGTTTTTTGGCTCATTCGAAACCGCGTACGGAATGTTGCATCATCATATATTGGGTGTTCGGAGAAGTAAGCCACGACTAAACGATCATGAGCACCATAACGATCCATGTTTATTTGGGTTCGTGGGATTTTTGGCTTTGACGCTTCAATAACCGCACTACAACCCTCCGTAAAAAACGCAAGCTCGCTATTAACTTCATCTTCATCGTTCGAAATTGTATAAAAGAATAGACTTGAAGACATTTTGTAGATTAAATGTGTAAAAGTGTATAGAGAGAATGTGTATAAAAAAAGTGGTTTGAATTTGTGTATTAAATGGTGAAATGAATGGGGTATTTATAGGGTAAAGGGTTTAACTTTAAAAAAGTTAATTTTTTTTATGTACTATTCCCACCATCCCTACTAGGGAGGGTTTGTACTTATTATTCCCTTTGTCCTCCATTTGTTTCAAGACAACACGCTTTTTCAGTTCGTATTTATGATGCTTTTAAGCGTTTGACTTATTAAACTTTATATTTTATGTTCCGTATTTTCAGGTTTATAGTTTTTTGATATAAATAAAATTATAAAAAAAAAATTTAAAAATGCAAAAAAATAGGGAGGGTGGGAATATAAAAGCTAAAAGAGGTAGGAATATCTTGTCCATTTTTCTTTTAATATGCCAGCATTTAAGTTTTTTGTTGTTTTATGGATTTAGCAAATGGTCGAGCTCTCGACCTTGTTCGTCCAAATACCCCTCGCCGAACGACATCCCACAACAAGAACGATTGAAGTCGACCGAGTGGTCAACCCCCCTGTTGTGGGTAGCCTAAGAAAAGAAATAGAAACAATAGTGCATACAAAAGTGCTTCCTCTCTCCTTTTCTTTAAATGGGAAAGGGTGTCGAGAGAATCAAGCTTTTCTCAGGAGAGGCGAGTGGTGTTCTCATCTCTAACTTAACCATCATCATAGGTGAGTGGTGTTCTCATCTCTAACTTAACCATCATCATAGGTTTATAACTAAGAAAGAAATGAGTAACCATCTCCAAGGTGACATCAATGGTAGAGCATTCCCAAAATGGTCATGAAAATACTGATTATGTTATGTGCATCATAGTCAAAAAGCTCATCTTCAAATGATAATAGGAATAAGGATCCTTCTTCGTTTTGTTAAGTCAGAAGTGGGTGTTCTAATCAATATCGTAACCATGTATAACTACAACAAAAGAATATCTTCAAACACAATTAATTTAAAGGTTTAAGCTATACAATAAACGTCTAGTTTTTTTTTAAATATCTCGTTATAGTATGTGTATCTAAAATATTACTCATCTTCCTGAACTTGTTACTTTATACTAGTATCATGTTTTGTTAAATACTAGATGATTATCCGCGCAAAGCGAAAGCGACGATGTATAGTAGCAAATAATTATACTTTTGAACTTGTGTTTTGGTGTGACCCTTGATACAATACTTACGAGTTTAATTTGTAATCATTGCGAGAAAGAAAAATCTATAAGTTATAAACGAAAAATGAAAAGAGTTTAATTAAACTATTAATTTTGTTGTGGATGTTAGTACCATTTTTAATCAAATATATTTTAAAAACTTTCCATTTAAACCGAATTATTTACGATAAGTAAAACTTTCCATTAGAACTTGTTTTGTAAAGGGTAAAAAGTAACTCCTAATACCGTCTTTCACGAGTTATAGGTCCCAATACTATCTTTCACGGTGTATGGGGAGGTTGAAATGTAGACAGTCTTACCCCTACCTAAGGTAGAGATGCTGCTTCCGGTTCTATCAAAGGTAGAAAAGGACCTCCGACCTCTGTCTCCAGAGGCAAGGGTGTTAACCAGCTAATCAAAGCCATGCTCTTTAAATGGTATTATAGACAATCAACATTGCTCAAATTTTAAGCATTTTAAGTTTAAGGAATGCATATGCATGCATTATAAGTAAGTAGAAGAGATTAAAAAACATGTATATCTATAGTAAGTCAAAATAGACATGTTAGAGCTTAAGGTGTGGTAACGCAAGGACTGGGGTTGGTCCGACGTGGTAGCTACGTTAACGGTGTTACCACACCGGAGGGTGCGTTTGATTGCACGTTAACTCACCAACGTGCGTTGATTTGGTTATTTGCTTTGCAAAATCTAGCCGTTGGCTAGTGCCAATTGCTATAAACTTGTTTTTAGATCCCACTCTATATTTATCATACCATATATAACCAATTTTCACACAAATTTCTTAATTATCTCTATTAGAACACGCATTCTTGTAAACTATGGATCTGATTCCGAATGATTAAAATATTAACTTTTTCGATGTCGATAATGAAACCGACATTTTCTTCATTACAAAGCGTATCAGTATCACCAAACGTTACAACAACAAGCTCAAACTTCTCATACCCGTCATTACATATATCGTGAACGTGATCTTGCTGAAGTGCGTTTGTTGGCCGACTATTTTGGTGATGATCCAAAATATCCGACGGCCTATTTTAGACGTTGATATCTTATGAGTACGAAACTATTTTTAGAAATAGTCAAAGGTATTGAAACTTATACTTCCGATCATCTTCCCGACCATTTAAATTCTTTGAAGTCCGACCCGATGCTACGTGTCTAATGAGTTTTAGTTTTATTATGAAATGTACTTCCGTCATACACCAATGGCATACGACACAACACCTGATGCATTTGATGAATCTACAAATGGGTGAATATTGTGCACGTGATTGTCTAGATAATTTTACTAAGTGGATTATTTATTTGTACATTCCTGAGTTTTTTTAGGAAACCCGACTTTAATTACATTCACAATATATATGCAACACATACATGGCTTTCCGGAAATGCTTTGAAGCATTGATTGTGTGCATTAGGAATGGAAAAACTGATCGAAATCATGACATAGACAATTTGGGAGATTGATAAAAAAAATTAATACCCAACTATAATGCTAGAAGTTGTTGCGTCGTACGATTTGTGGATTTTTCATGCATTTTTTGGGTAGCGGGTGTGAATAATGATATTAACGTTTTAGATAATTCTCCATTAATCGATGATCTTGAGGAGTTTGATAGAACTCCCTGAGCTCGTTTTGAGCCTTAGGGTTTAACAATAACAATGGTTATGCGCAGCGGAACATAGATAGAACTCCTTGAGATCGTTTTGAGCCTTAGGGTTTAACAATAACAATGGTTATACGCAGCGGAACATAGAATAAAACATTAATTGTTATTGACACAAGGTTTCATTCACCATTAACTAACTAACTAACTATAGACGTTTATAGGAACACGTCTAGATAACTAAACTAATAACCTAGGCGTTTACAAGACTACATTTACATGTGCAAACACTCTCCAGGCCTATTTTCTTCCCTATACATAGTTTGGACGAGTAATTACTGATGGTATGTTCACTTAACACTACATTTCACACTTTTAATTTACCTACATCCTATAACACATACTTATTCGCACGCCGGAGGTGGTTCGCAGGTCCAACCCTTGCGTAATCACTTAACAAAGTGTTTCCTATTTCTTATTGCAGATTGGCTACAAGCTTGACGCAAGCACAACACTCTCATGCCTGGTCGTATGATTAATTGTACAATTAGTGGCACCATCCGTGGGACCCGCTACAATTGGTCTCATTATTTCCAAGCTTATAACCAGTCAATCACACTCACTACATTTTCGGCATGAGTCAAGGAAGAGAAGATACTCCCCCACCGGGATTCTTGACTTTGGCACCATTCCAACGACCCTAACAACCTTCCCCCAATAACCGCTTCCACTTTCAGAGCACGATCTCGCCCGTAAGTAACACCAAACAATCATGCTTCAAGTCTAACCTGAACCGTTATTAGCCCCTCGCTTGTTTAAGCTAACCTCAAGCACCGAGTCTATGCTAAAGGCTCGAGGAGGCAAAATCAAACGTAGATATTCGAAAGGAGTTGGAATACTCTAGTGATGAGTATGATGAAGAGATCGAAATGGAGCCTGCACTCCGCCTGTGAGTTACCGCTTCGGTCGAGGGTGTGGTCTCGGGAGTCGGCGAATAGAAGATCGGTGGGTTTCAAAGAAGTTCGACAAAGGGGTCCCACCGTGAGAGAGGAACGATAAGGCTCAAATGGGAGGAGTCACCGGCGGAAAACACGAGGTTAATCTACCTCCCTATGGTATGTACCCTCCGTTTCAAGCTTAATCTTATCCTCGTGGGGTCTACCCCCGGCTTAATGGGCAAACTAACAATCCTAGCTTTTCTCAACCTTATGGGAACATGCCCTACGGGCAACCCATGGTTTACCCTTCATTTCCTATTGGAAGTCATCCTTTCCTTATGCCCACACATATCCTCCTTAATCTAACCAAACTCCCGCTCTGAGTACCTCCAAACCACAACCCATATAATGTCGCCAACCTCATTAAGCAACACTGATAAAGCCAAGGAAATGCTCCAAGGATTCAGTTCCTATGTCAAGGGTTTATCTCTATACCATAATTGCGTCTCTATAAATAGAAGGCTTCACACACAAAACTTCACAAGTTTCATGATGTTAATGTAAATAAATGTATTACTACAATGTTTACAATTCATTGATGCATAATTAATATACATTTTTAAAACATTTATTTATTGATAAATACATAGTATAAGTCTTGCAAGCTGATAATTAATGATACTTTAAAACCCTCTTTCAATGAAAAATACTATTAAAAGAACACATAATACAAACAAAGCAAGCTGATAAACACAAAAACAAACAAACAATATAATACAAACTAAGCAAAGTTTTATCAAAATTTGGTCATTACTTAGGGTGTGTTTGTTTTTTTTAAAAGAAAGTCTTACTAGCCCTCTTACTCTTGGAGGAAGGCAGACGTTTTGCTTGTTTGTTTTTTCTTTTGAGTAAGACCCAGTTAGACATATAACATCTTACTCAAGTAGAGGGTGGGACTTGTCTTTATCGCTTCTTACTGCTTTTGTAAACTTTATATAATATATTTGATTGTTTATTAACTATGTTATATTTATGATAAAAAGTCCTGTTTCATATTTACATAAGTTACTTATTATCGCATTGCGTTTGTTTAATAAACAAATTGCAAAAACGAGCACTTAAAATCATTCGGACAATTATAAAAACAAACAACATTATTTCGCTCGATTTAGACTTTCTAGCCACCTCTTACCAAGTAAGATGTAGGAATGATCTCGTCAGACCCTAAACATCTTAATGAAACAAACACACCCTTATAGTCCTAAACTAAAAACTAATCACTAAAGCTAATGAAAAAAAAAAAAACGTAAAAATGAAATAAATTATTAGCTAAAAATTTTAATTACAGTGGTACGCACCGTGATCGCTGGGATCGCCGCTAATTATATAAGTACAAAAGAGGAATTTTATTAAAAAATTAATTTAAAATACGTTATGTCTCTAATAAGCAAGGTTATAAATAGCAGCCGCTGCGACGTGGCGGTATGACCAAGCATCACGCCTTTGCGACTAAGGCGAAGTTTTTGCGTTTATAAAACGTGTCATGAGACGGCACAAAATATGAAACCAAGTTTGAGATATGTTCCAATTTGATACCTCAAACTTCATATCAATCATAAAAACCATCAAAGTTTCAAAACTGTTCCATTCTTATGCAATTTTTATGTTAGAGACACCGAATTGAACACTTCTCAAACTTCTTGTTACTATTTTGTGGTTATTTTTTATGTTTAGTCATGCATTAACGGGTTGTACATAAAGTTGGTTGAAATTAGTTGAATTGCAGTGGGATTTAAAATTAATGTACAACATGTTAATGCATAAATCGGACTTTAAAGCACGTAGTTTTAAAAATTACATAAAATAAAACATTTTTGAAACTTTGATGGTTTTGTGATTAGTAGAAGTTTGAGGTATTAAATTAACACCTCACTTAAACTCGATTACTATCGTGACATATTCCCTTTTATATATATCGAGTTTAAAAAAACGTGTAGGGGTGTGACGTCATTACGTTGCGGCATTACGAAACTTCACGCGTTTGTGAATCCTTTCACCCAACTATCAAAAAGAATGAATGCGGGCAAAACTGCCTGGTACACCCTCGGTCTACTCACCACTCCAAATTCATCCATTCCATTCTTTAAAGAAAACTGCAATAAGCAACTGCATCGTGTTTGTTGGTTATCCTTGCATTCGTTCTCCTCGATCTTCAATTTAATTGATACGGTTTCCAAACCAAGCATCATCTTTGTCAAAATCACAGGTTAAACCGTTTCTCTTATATGTTTAATATATCAATATGGGCAATGTGGAATTTATTATATTGATGGATGTTTTCAAACAGTTCGTATGACATTTTGACTAATTTTATTGATGTAAGTAGTTTTCTTCATATTTTATTTGGTATTTGAATTTAGTCCGTTTATGACTTGACTAACAATTGTTGGCTTCACCATCCTCTAGGTTACTAGATTCAGTTAGTAACTTAATTTTTATGATTTGCTTTAAATGTAATAAAAACGGACATATGAACAAGAAGTTTAGTATGCTAAAGGAAATAGCAGTACAGTTAAACTCTATGAAAAGGCATTATGTTGAATTTGAAATGGTGCAGAATTTTTGTTACTTCTCTGCATCGCCTTCTGTGACTTTGACTTTTGAGATTAAACCGTCTCCTTGTTTCTAAACGGATGCATATAGACTTACTTGTGTAACTTGTGTACTTTGCGCTTCTGATATTTTTTGTATATATGCATTTGTTTCGGATAAACCTGAAACTGCTCTATTCATAAATAGTTATACCGATTTAAAATTTTTGCATAACACCTAAAACATATCAACTTTATTATACTAGATGTACATTCAAGTCTTAAATATAATGTCAAAAACTGATTACAAAGAATTCAATATATTGTTGTTTTCGACAACATATCGAAAAATGTTTGTTTCAATTTATAACTCATAACAGAAGCCGCGTGAAAGTTCACCATAGCATTATATTTCTAGATTCAAATTTGAACCAAAATGTCAAAAGTTAATCATCCACCTCTGTCATATAAAATCAAAACAATTGCCACAAAAGCTACTAATCAAAAGATGAAAGTTTCACCAGTTACATTTCTCAATAAATATCAAGATATTAGAGACATGGGGAACCATAGAGACTGGATGTATATGCCTAGATGGTTGCCTGAATCTGGAACTGGAGTTATTGACTTGTTAGATGCTTCATTTTCTTAGGTGGCCAGATGAGGTCATATTTGTTGTCCTTGCAAATGATTTAAATATTGTTACTGTTTTCGTAGAGATGAATATAAAAGGACGAGGATTTGTGGACAACTACTATCTATGGGGTTTTCACGGAGAAGAAGGACCTGATACCGATACCGTTATAGAAAATGAGCAAACATGCTTTATGAATTTGATGAGTTATTGCAAAGAATGATATATATTGAAGAGGATCATGCACGGAAGATGCTTGCGTTAGTGTTGGAACAAGATAGGTATGAGGCTGAAATAGAAGCAATGCGCAAAGAAATTGACGAGGAGACAAGTTAGCTAAAGATTTTAAGCTCCAAAAAGTTACCTCCTCAAGTTGCTCGAGAGTTTTTAATATGTGTTGTCGTCAATGTTTGGTGCAAGGTAATGATTCATTAATCATATTAATACACGTTGCAATAGTTTAGGTAATTTTTCATATGTAGCATTAATTTGACCATAAAAGATTATATGTGGCAATATCAATCAATACATAAATTTTACTATATGTTGAAGTTAGTTAACACATTATTAATTTTTTGTTATATCAGACTGTGTGTCGATATGAAATTGAAAAGAAAACAAAGATATTGGCAGACAAATAGGCATGCTTGACCCGAAATTACTTGTACTATTTTCCAAAATATGTTTATGATATGGTTTATGTGTGGCCCTAATTGTTGTGGGCTCAAGTCTCGTTTGAAACAGTGTGTGATATTATATGAGATAGTAGGTGGTTTAGGCGCGTAAATAATTTTTCTAGAAAATTATGTTTCTGATACAACCCATTTTGACCCGAACATGCTCCAGCTTATGATATGACTAAACCAAGCGTGTCCATTTATAAGTTGAATTTAGTATAAATATGCTTCTAAGTGGCTACATCTGCAAAATTCCCGTTATGTACTCTAGTTGAGATGGCTTAGCAATAAACCTTCAAGGCTTTTGTTTTCCGAGCTTTATTGGACTGATTGTTGTTTCTTAAATGCTATTGGAATGATATCGTAGAGATTTAGAAGATATTTTATACTGATATCACGGGTATATTTATTATTGATGAATACAATAGTTTTAACAATGGCATCTTACTTTTTTTGACAAAAGAGCTAACCTTAACTTTTTATTTTTCTTTTACCATTTTCATATGTACCAGGTCTACGTTGTACTGGGTTACGTCAAGCTGCTGGTGGAGATATGCAAAGAAGACGTCTAGATTTCTAATTTCTTAACCTTTTTCTTAGAGCAAACACTTTAAGTTAGTTACTTTACCTGTCATAGTACAATGTATACTGAGATACTATGTAATCTTATTATTGCTACGATGGAATGAAAAATCTTAATGCATTATACTTTATATAAGGATATGACATATGTTGCATTGGTACTGCATGAGACGAAAGTGTTACGAATTATTATAATGAATGTTGCAACTATCTACAAGAAAGTGTCTCGCTTGATGAATTAAAGTGTTGCTTATATGTAGTGGTACTAAAAGAAAAAGTGTTGCACTTTAGTGAAAAAAGTGTTGCACTTTAGTGAAAAAAGTGTTGCACTTGTGTGTAGTAACATTATATTTGGTTTAAAAAGTGTCACACTTGTGTATAAACAGTGTTGCATTTGTATGTAAAAGGTGTCGCGCTTGAACCTAAAAAGTGTTGCATTCAAAGTATTGTGTTTACTCAACATGAACAACACTTTAAGTAGTGTTGCCTTTTCCAATAAAAAGTGTCGCTTATAGCTAAGGCGACGTTACATAAAGCGGCACTTGATAAAGTGTCACATAAGGCATAATGCAACATTTTTTAGACATAATACAACACTTTGTTGGTGTTGGTTTAACTTCATTTTGTAGTAGTCTCATCTCTAACTTAACCATCATCATAGGTTTATAACTAAGAAAGAAATGAGTAACCATCTCCAAGGTGACATCAATGGTAGAGCATTCCCAAAATGGTCATGAAAATACTGATTATGTTATGTGCATCATAGTCAAAAAGCTCATCTTCAAATGATAATAGGAATAAGGATCCTTCTTCGTTTTGTTAAAACAGAAGTGGGTGTTCTAATCAATATCGTAACCATGTATAACTACAACAAAAGAATATCTTCAAACACAATTAATTTAAAGGTTTAAGCTATACAATAAACGTCTAGTTTTTTTTTTAAAAATATCTCAAGTATAGTATGTGTATCTAAAATATTACTCATCTTCCTGAACTTGTTACTTTATACTAGTATCATGTTTTGTTAAATACTAGATGATTATCCAAGAAAGTTTAATGATGTATAGTAGCAAATAATTATACTTTTGAACTTGTGTTTTGGTGTGACCCTTGATACAATACTTACGAGTTTAATTTGTAATCATCATGTAGAAAGAAAAATCTATAAGTTATAAACGAAAAATGAAAAGAGTTTAATTAAACTATTAATTTTGTTGTGGATGTTAGTACCATTTTTAATCAAATATATTTTAAAAACTTTCCATTTAAACCGAATTATTTACGATAAGTAAAACTTTCCATTAGAACTTGTTTTGTAAAGGGTAAAAAGTAACTCCTAATACCGTCTTTCACGAGTTATAGGTCCCAATACCATCTTTCACGGTGTATGGGGAGGTTGAAATGTAGACAGTCTTACCCCTACCTAAGGTAGAGATGCTGCTTCCGGTTCTATCAAAGGTAAAAAAGGACCTCCGACTGCCTCCAGAGGCAAGGGTGTTAACCAAATTAATCAAAGCCATGCTCTTTAAATGGTATTATAGACAATCAACATTACTCAAATTTTAAGCATTTTAAGTTTAAGGAATGCATATGCATGCATTATAAGTAAGTAGAGATTAAAAAACGTGTATATCTATAGTACGTCAAAATAGACATGTTAGAGCTTAAGGTGTGGTAACGCAGGGACTGGGTTGGTTCGACGCGTAGCTACGCAATTTGGTGTTACCACACCGGTGGCGCGCTTGATTGCACGTTAACTCACCAACGTGCGTTGATTTGGTTATTTGTTTTGCAAAATCTAGCCGTTGGCTAGTGCCAATGGTTATAAACTTGTTTTTTAGATCCCACTCTATATTTATCATAGCATATATAACCAATTTTCACACAAATTTCTTAATTCTCTCTATTCGAACACGCATTCTTGTAAACTATGGATCTGATTCCGAATGATGAAAATATTAACTTTTTCGGCGTCGATAATGAAACCGACATTTTCTTCATTACAAAGCGATCAAGATCACCAAACGCACAACAACAAGTTCAAACTTCTCATACCCGCCATTACATATATCGTGAACGATCTTGCCGGCGCTGCTTTTTCTAATTATTTTGTGATGATCCAAAATATCCGACGCCTATTTTAGACGTTGATATCTTATGAGTACCTAAACTATTTTAGAAATAGTCAAAGGTATTGAAACTTATACTTCCATCATCTTCCCACCATTTAAATTCTTGAAGTCCAATTCGATGCTACGGTCTAATGAGTTTTAGTTTTATTATGAAATGTACTCACATACGCCAATGGCATACGGCACAACACCTGATGCGTTTGATGAATCTACAAATGGGTGAATATTGTGCACGTGATTGTCTAGATAATTTTACTAAGTGGATTATTTATTTGTACATTCCTGAGTTTTTTTAGGAAACCCGACTTTAATTACATTCACAATATATATGCAACACATACATGGCTTTCCGGAAATGCTTTGAAGCATTGATTGTGTGCATTAGGAATGGAGAAACTGATTGAAATCATGACATAGACAATTTGGGAGATTGATAAAAAAAAATACCCAACTATAATGCTAGAAGTTGTTGCAGCCGACATTTGTGGATTTTTCATGCATTTTTGTAATGCGTGAATAATGATATTAACGTTTTAGATAATTCTCCATTAATCGATGATCTTGAGGAGTTTGATAGAACTCCTTGAGCTCATTTTGAGCCTTAGGGTTTAACAATAACAATGGTTATACGCAGCGGAACATAGATAGAACTCCTTGAGATCATTTTGAGCCTTAGGGTTTAACAATAACAATGGTTATACGCAGCGGAACATAGAATAAAACATTAATTGTTATTGACACAAGGTTTCATTCACCATTAACTAACTAACTAACTATAGACGTTTATAGGAACACGTCTAGATAACTAAACTAATAACTAAACTAATAACCTAGGCGTTTACAAGACTATACGCCTAGGACACACACACACACACCTTTAAGTCGACTACATCTTGGAAGACATGTATATAAAACCTACACCTATGTCCTCTTTATATACTAGAGGATTAGGGTTTACAAAATACTACAAAGGACTAATAAATAAAACTTCTTTTGCAAGCAAGTCCTTCCATCTTTTGTAGGTTTCCTTCTTGTCGTATTAAGTCCCTCTTGGTTTATTCTTTTTGTCTTATCAACTCAAACGATAATTCTCAACAATCTTCCCTAGTTGATAATGACAAAACCCTTCTTAACAACTTCCCTAGACAAAGTAGAGAAATTGAGATCATGGATCTCACCATGAATGAAACAAGTATGTCTTCCTTTGTCTTCCCCTTAATCCATGCCATGCCACTCAAACATCTCTTCCCCTTTTGTTATTATCCAAATAGGGAACGTATGCAAATAATGATCTTGACCACCACTTAACCAATACCACACATCCAATTCATCATTCCAATGTCTCAAATTACCCTCCATGAAGTTTTTCGCAACTAAAAATGAACTTGAAATAGTAGAAATCTAAATCATCAGTAGTAATACTAATCAATAGTAGTAAGAATCAAAAACTTCCCCTTAAGTGTTACATGAACATCAAATGATTCTTCAAATCTGTAAGCTCCTTGTAATGATCACTTGTGATGTAAACCAAATATAACGAACTTGATGAAGAAGTAAAATAACCCAAACTTGTATCTTATATCTTGCACTATAGATGACATTGAATGTATACCTATGTATAAGGAGACCTCAATCTCGACGATAATCAATGAGCACAATAACGCTCATCCTTTAAGTAATATGTCAATTCTTTGTCATAATCATTGAAGCACGAACAAGGTACCTCCTGCTAAAAGGTATGATAAAACACTTATCCAAGTAATTCCACTTCACCTTCAAATAAGTGATAATCAATCCTCTTCGTAACCAATTAATCCAATAAAACAAAAAACGAGCTTTTTAAAACCTTTAAGAATAAATTCCATTCTTGTTGTATGTGTAAACCAAAACTCTTGTGTGTGTCATTCGATATCCTTCAAACCATCTGAAGTTCCCCTCAAATTCAGAACCATACTAGAACCAAAACAATTCGTTCTATCCGATATCGATCAAAACTAGCAAAGACTTTAAAACAACGAGCAATACTTTCAACCTATACGGCAAAGACTTTGAAACCTCGAAGACTTTGTGAAATCAAGACTTTGACCAAAAGAGCAGTACTTTGAACATAAACAGAGTATTTCAAAGAGCTACTTTGAATAAATCCTAACAAAGTACTTTGAAACACACAAAGAAGATTTCTTTGAAAACTCTCTTTACATCCAACTTCGACAGCATATATCTTTCACATAAAAGCTCAAATTGACAATCCCTCAGGTGGAAAGTTAGATTATCATATAGAGAACGTCCACATAAAATTTCATTATGATCCAACGGTTAACGAAAAAGTTATGATCGTTTCAAAACAGTGCTGTAGTAACCTTACGAAAAAAAATTCAGTTTCAGCAGCAGACTTCGACAGCTTATAACTTTTGATTGAGAGCTCAGATCAACAATCCCTTCGGTGAGATTAAATATAGATATACCAAGAAGATCCAGTTCGAATTTTAGCCCGATCTAACGGTTCATTAAAAAGTTATACCCTCTTGAAAACTGCTGGTAAAAGTTGCGAATTTTGCAAAAAATCGATTTTTTTCATTCTTTTTCGCCAAGAAACCTTGTGAATCCCTAGGTAACGAGCTCCCCAAGCTCTGATACCAATTGAGGAGTTTGATAGAAATCCTTGAGATCGTTTTGAGCCTTAGGGTTTAACAATAACAATGGTTATACGCAGCGGAACATAGAATAAAACATTAATTGTTATTGACACAAGGTTTCACCCACCATTAACTAACTAACTAACTATAGACGTTTAGGGTGTGTTTGGTAAGGAGAAATTGTAGAAAAGAATTGAAATAAGTGTCAATTCCATTGTTTGGTTGTCCAGGGATATCTTTTGGCGGAGAAATTCATTTTCTCGGGAATTAGATCTAGTGTAAATTGATTTCCATCCCAATAAGTATAGAATTTATATTCTCCGTGTCTTTCTTTTTTAGTCAATGGTCAAATGTCAAAAAGAGAATGGGGTATAAAAAGGTTACATCACGCTCTCTCACATTTTCATAATTTATCATAAATTAGTGGAGCTCTTACCCCCAACATGAATCTTCCCCAAACCCATTTTTCCGATCTCCATCGTCACCAGGTGGGTACCCTAAGCTTAATGTCATTTTGTTTATAAATGGTCACCGCTAAACGTACCCCAAGCTTAATGTAATTTGATTATGAGATTTATCTTTTGTGGTGGTAGTGATATAGAATTATATACATATAAGAAACTTAAACTACCATTTGAAAATTTTCACAGGAAGCGTAAATATGAGGTTTGATGATGCTTTGGTTTGGGTGTTTTGGGTCTTGATTGGTTCATACAAAATTATCCTGTGTTTAGTGTAGTTATAAAAAAATGGTTCAAAAAAATTATTGCTTATTTCTTGGGTCACTTCTCTATTGCTACTAAACAGGGGAATTCATTAAAATTCTCTACTGATTTCTATTCTTTGAATTTCTAATCTCTACTCCATTTCATTTCTTTAAATTTCTCCCTACCAAACGTGCCCTTACAGGAACACGTCTAGATAACTAAACTAATAACCTAGGCGTTTACAAGACTATACGCCTAGGACACACACAAGCACCTTTAAGTCGACTACATCTTGGAAGACATGTATATAACCTACACCTATGTCCTCTTTATATACTAGGATTAGTACACAAAATACTACAAAGGACTAAATAAAACTTCTTTGCAGCAAGTTCTTTCATCTTTTTTAGGTTTTCCTTCTCATATATTGTCCTCTTGTTTCATTCTTTTTGTCTTATCAACTCAAACGTATAATTCCCAACAGATCTTCTTGATGACATCGCCATTGTGGCTCCATTAGAAGTAAATGGAGTTACTTATGAAAAAAGATATTACCTAGCTGGTGGGATTTACTAACATTGGGCAACTTTTGTCAAATCATTTACGGCCGCACAAGACAAAAAATATTGGATTATTTAAAAGGCGAACATATGTCGAACGAGATTTTGGTGTCTTCCAAGGACGTTGGGGTATTATACAGCAACCTGCACGTCAATACCATGTCAACAAGATACGGAAAATCATGTATATTTGCATCATACTGCATGACATGATTTTGAAAGATCACAAGTTTAGAATATGTGAATTCAATGACTTGTATATTAGTCTGAAACCAAATATACAACGTACTTGGATTGGGAGGTGCAAACTACACTACTGAAAAGCCAAAATATTATGCGATAAAGCAATATCATGGAGTATATTTGGCAACGGCATCAACAACAACAAAATTAGTTTACTGATAATTGATGTATTTTTCATATTATGATATTTTTTGATAATTTTTTTCATATTTTTTTAGTTTTCATATTATTTTTTTGTTTTTGTATTTTTATATAATAAATAAAATATTAGTTTGTTTAAAAAATAGAAAAATAAATAAAAATAATAGGTCTCAGAAAAGGTAGTGTTAATATTGTTACAAGTGAGAGTGTATTTTGATGTGATAGATGTTAAAAATGAGTGCTAGCAATAAGAAGGCATCAATTTTTGATCTTATTGGTGTTATGAGTTATGACACACTTTAAGCTCTTACTACAAAATAAGAAGTTCTCGTACTCATGAGTAATATTTTAGATACACTTACTTTAATAACACATTCGAAAAAATGCATGTGTCTTGTATAGTAAACCCTTAAATTAAAGGCTCCGCAATAAAACAGTGATTTTCATCAAGTTTGGCCAGAGATCTTAGTTTCTTTTAACTCATAGCCAATTGATTTTAAACATAAATCCCACAGTTATAAAACACATATAAATAAATAAACTAAAATAGGCATGATCATGGGGATTAGACAAATGTGAAGTCAATTAAAGCCTTTGCTGGCCATCAAGAAACCCGTTTAATAAGGAGATCTCATCACATGCTATAATCAACTTAGTGATCTGTCATGTTCCCTTGTGTTCCATTCTATAAAAGCTTTACCTGACCTAACCCGTTTTCAACAAAAACAAAAATGGCACACAAAACCTATGTGAGACAAAACTCTCATAATAGGTCTATCAGCTTGCCTTGTGGACCTGATGGCATGGAAGCCGAGTACAAGAAGCTCATGGGTCAGGATGATGAACCATCGAGTCCTACTTCTGAGATCGCTGAAGAAGATATCATTGATCAGCCTCCACCACCAAAACGTGGGCGTTTCCTCGTGGTGACTTCACTGGTTTTGATCTTCATAGCTTTTATGATGAGTAGATATTCGAAGGATGGGTTTTGGCTCACCATGAAAAGGAGAATGTTCATGTACCAATGAAGAATATTAGGGATTTAACGTCTATTGACGGTCAGTAAAAATTTCAATGTAATGCTTCTTTGTTTATTATTGTTTGGTTTCTTGTGTTCTATGACATCGTAATGAAAAATTTGCAATTAAATCCCTCCAAGTATTCCGGATTAATGTAAGTCGATAGCTTAAACTGTGCCCTGTATACACTTGATAAGTTCAATTCATTAATGCGACTTGTTTTTCTTGTCAAACCGCCAATTACATATTATATTAGGTTCAACTGTAGTAGTTATGTGACTTTGGTCTAAACTGGTTGAGGCTCAAAGCTCGTAAGCTTCTTAGCTTCCGGCTAACAAGTCACGAACCCTTGCAAACTATTCTATTGGCCGTTTGACTTGGTGTCTGGGATTGCTTATTTAACGGTGTTTATTGCTTTGAATATAAACAAGTGCCAATCTGCTTATAATAAATGCTGATTTCCCCTAAAATAAATGCAAATAAGTAGTTTTCAAATGAGTGTTTGGGACTGCTTATCTGCTAAAAACGCAATTATAAGTAGATATAAGCATCACAAGCAAGCCGAAGAGTTTTTTATACAGGCAAGTTGGATATGTATATACCTGCTCACATACCACAATACCACACATGTAATATCAACCGTATCAATCCATAATAAAATGTGAACTTGCAATTCTAAACCCATGCCTTAAAATTTTAGAAGATAACAGAAGTTCGTCTTAAACCATTATATTTAGCTATAATTGCCATTTCCACAACATATGGCAAACATATTCTATAAGAACAGTCTAGCACCCATCGACAATATGTGAAGGCAACTACAATGCGCAATCTTATGGGACATTCTTCAAGGTCGCTCATTTTTGTGTGATGTACTCATGTAGATACTTACTCTCTTTGTACTAAAAATAAAAACTGTAACGATGTTTGCCTGTTTATCCATCCATTTATCTATTATCAATATTGACCAGTTTCCAATATAAAAAATGAGTGCAACCAGATCAAGAACTTCAAATACAGAATTACCATTCAGAAAAGTACGCTTTATTTATTTATTTATTTATTCATGTATGTATAGAGAATTGAGTTTGGTTACTTTTAAATTGAATCAGTTTACGAAACTTTACGCATGCATTGGTCGCACTATGGTAAACGTGTTCAAAATGTTAATCTTTTATTATAAGAGACATATATATACATGACTTGAATGAGTTTAAGTCCAAAAATCGAATGCCACATTTTTTTTATTTTTTTTTTTCATCATATTCTTAAAATGAAACAATCTCGTGCAACAATGTATCTTTATCTCATTATTAACGAAAACTAATTAGGCTAGCCACAATGGCTAAGGTTGAGGTCGGTTGAGGGCATCGGTTGTGCTCGGTTATGCCATTGTGGGAAGAAGGTTGATGGTCGGTTGAGGGGAAGGTTGTGCCAAACTCGGTTGAGCTAACAACCCACTCCACAAGAATCTAAAAATAAAAATAAAAATTTACCACCGCGCAACCAGTCGCCGTGTCGCGAGTAGGTGATCGACAAGCATTTAATAACTGGGTCACATCGTGTCTAGCCTTAAGGTACGAAAAACTACAGACAAAAAATGCAAAACTTGTTACAGTAAATGCTAAAAGTGCAACTCAAAAATGGCAAATCCCAATGTTTCTATGACAAGACTTGGAGTTAGGGATCACAACCTGATGTGGAATTTCAACGGGATTAGTTTACAGAGTAGGTCTTCGACCATTGGACCTACGTACCTCAGAGTGGCAGATAATTATTCTAACAGGAGTGTCAGGGCAGCACCACCAGCACCTGTTATAGTGTTTCCATTTATCGTGTTGAGGGTGCAACCAAATATGTATATGAGTTGTGTTCAGGTTACCTGGGGAGGGCGAGGCTTTTTGACTCAGATATACGCGGCCTTACCGGGTTAATCCTGGGGATGTACCGTTTCCGACCCTTCCGTGGCCACCCCCAAACGTAAACTTCTAACGAGGTTTGAACCCGTGACCTCTTGTGAGGAAACCACCTAGCGAGTTGCGTATCAATGAGGATTTAAAAGTACAGTTAACGAGTCCAATACCCTGAAAAAGACATTTCATGTCCATGCACATAAGTCAATCATATGGGATGTTGAGCAATGTTAAGTCCTATCGTTCTTGTATTTGTCCGCTTATTCTTTTTTTTGTTCATTTATGGGTTTAGCTGGACACCAAGGAATTGTAACAAACAAAAGTTTTACTTTTACTTGGTTTGGACAACCCCTAAATACGTTCAAGATTCCAATGGACCTGCGGAACTTGCAAACTTCTATGATACAGGTCATTTTGTAATTGGGGAAGATTAAAAAACTAAATTTGAAACAAATTAAGATAGAAATTTGGACAGTGTTTTTGGGACGAAAGAAAGTGATTTTTTTTCTTGATTCTACTCAGGAAATTGAAAACATATTGTTTTATAGGCTTGCAGCTTAAACATAAAAGTATTAACATGCTTTAGATGCGGAAAATCTTTTATTGTGAATAAGAAAATTTCATCTGTTGCAAGTAAAACTAAAATATCGAGGCAGAAGGTCGGTTGTGTGGTAATGGACATGAATACATAAATTACATGAGACCTAACCTATTTTCATTTGACTTTTCAACATTCAAAACGGTTCTGATAAAGATTATGCAAACAGCTTCATCTTAAGAGTCTGCTAATTATTTTGGAAATCATGGACTAGCATAGAAATTAGCTTTTTGAAATACTTTTATCAAAACTAATGTAGCATATTCAATGCTTAAATTATGATGCGGGTGACTGGCTAGGCTTGTTTAAAGAAATATACCGTATCAGGGCTACTACTGTGGCGACTATTCTTTAAGATATACTATGTTTTTCAGATCATGGCAAAAGAGCACTAGACATTAAGTCCGCTCAGTGACATCATAACAGAATCAGAAAGATCAGATTCTCACT
>OU343218.1:123070879-123127423 GCA_910596185.1 Chrysanthemum makinoi
GGCTAATCATCACATTCCAAGGAATCTTAATGGCTTAAGTCTTGAATGCAAAATCTCTTTGCTTTATAAACCACATTGTTAGGACCCCTAAGGTCACCTTCATCCTCATTTTCAGCACCAAACCTTACAAACTCTCTTTGAATCTTCTTCATCATGAGGAAAGTCTCTAGTGCTAACTCATCCACCTAAGAACCAACTTAAGAAACTTGCTCAGGTGGTTGTACACTAAATTTCAACCTAATCATCTCCCACAAATCCACAAATGCTAGGATTTCCCTAACTCAACCAATCAAATCAATCCCAAGAGGATTGTTCCCACAAAGATATCATCACCAAACTCTACAATTCCTACTAAACCAAACACACCCTTTTCAACCCAACCAACATCGTTGGTGCCTAGAGCCATATCATTTAACACCTCACAATCATCTCCACATTCCTACAACTTAGAGGATTTACCCCCTAGGACATCTCATCCTCCACCATTACCGACACACACCTTCACTAGAAGATTTTACAACAAAACCAAGGTGTTGAATCAACACTTGCACCGATGTCCATTTCTCCATTTTCCTCTAATGGCCCATTTTGGATTATGAGGAGACATCAAAGTCAACCACCCGACCACATGGAAGTTGACACTTCCCTTCCTCCACCATCAACCCTTGTTGAGCCACCACTTAATGTGCCTCCACCAATCCCTCCTTCATTTGAGGATCTCCAACCCACTTCACTTGAACCTCCGCTTCAAGATGCTCAACCTTTACCACCATCTTTTCAAAACCATGACAAGGATTGCTATCATTGTCAACATGTTGAAAGGTTGATACATGAACTACATGAAGAGAAACGTTTCATGTTTTATCACCTCCTCGAACGTTTCGATGAGGTCAACAAACCTAAACAACCATGAGCCTAAGGATTAAAACGGTGTCCTAATCTCAAACTTAACTTAGAGCGTTTAGGAATCCAATTTCATGTTTGATCATCCTTAAGCACGTGGTTGCTTCTTAAGTTTAGGTCACTCATTAGTATTAGAAGAATATGTATTACATGGCTAAATCATTCTCTTAGTTTTAGAGATTTGTTGATTATCTCTTATGTTTTATTGAATGATAGCTTATTTGCCATATTGCTTTGAGCATTTGAGTGTTGCTTGAATACATATCTCACTTTGTTGTTTACATTATTTGTTATTTCACCATTTTTGAATTCTGTCATCAGACAGACGGATCCCTGGAAATTGCCTAGACGGATCCCTCCAAGGAGGGAACTGCGGGATCCGTGCAACGAAGACCAATTTCTACTAACTTGAGTCTTATTTGCAGGAAATTATGCACTATATACTTGTTTTCTAACCTTTGTTTTGTAGATTTTCAAAATACATATGAAGACTTTGACACTCTAAGTTAGGGAGAGCTTTGTGTCAAACTATACATTGCAAAACCATTTGCAATATAATCTTCATATGGATTACATTTCGTTACATCCCATTGCAAAGTTGCAATCATCAAGGGGGAGCATTATCGTCACTAAGACGAAACCATTTGAAAACATAGTTGCAATGCCTTAGCTTATTAGTTTCATTTTTGTTACTTGACGCCCTCACAAATGGATAGACTCGTCAATGGGGAGTTAAGACGAGAACTTTTCCCGTCACTTGCTTTCTAGATTTTTTCTTTTTACATGTTTTTCTTAAAACATTGTGTTAGTTTCTTTTCAACGCTCTTTTTGTTTTGACAAAAAGGGGGAGAAGAGAGTAAAACTAATTGAACTTTTTACGAATTTTATTTTTTCCTTAAAATAATTTTTATGTTTTGTCAACAAAGGGGGAGATTGTTAATACAAATAAGCAGTAAAAACGTTTATTTATATTTTACGATCTTCTATTGTTTTGTCGATAACAAACGTAAAATCATTCTAACGAAACAAATAAAATACGTAAATAGTTTGAGCCAATAGTTTTCTAACATACTTACGTTTTCACATAAAACGCTAAAACAAGTACAAGTGATTTGATGATTTAATAATACATATGTACAACAACTAGTGTTTACATATTGGGCAAATATATACATAACTATTATGTATTATAATGGGTAAAAACTACAACCCATGGAGCATATCCATAACTCATGGTATTGACCCATACCCATTTGACTAGATGCATTACATTTATTAGATACATTGTATCTAAGGAAATACCCATGGACCAGTAGTTGTTTTTCCTCTATAAATAATGAGCCATTTCTTCCTTTTGGGTTGCCACTCCCACACCTACTTTCTCCAAGTATTGTAACTCTCTAACCACTGATCCTAAGGGATCTTTCTATGTAGTTTGTCTTTTGTTTTTGTGTGATTCTCTAGGTTCCTCTTAAAGGCGAGATCACCACTTCTTGAAGTCGAGCAAGTTCAAGTCCATGAGTTGCCATGCTTCGTCATCATCAAGACTACTGAGGTTCTCTTGTTGATACTTCTTTATTCCTCCATAGAAGTGTTTTGTCCAAGGCATTAGTGAAGGATGCCGAAAGAGTCAAGACGAAAGCATTAGTGAAAGGTGCTTAACGTCCATGTCAAAAGCATTAGTGAAAAATGCTAAAGGAATCAAGACGAAGGCATTAGTGAAAGGTGCCAAGCGTTCGTGTCAAGGGCATTAGTGAAGGATGCCAAGGTCGTATAATCGATGAGGTGCATCGTTATACAATAGTGATAGTTTGTTTCCAAGGATGTTGATATCCTTGATGGTGTTGTAATAAGTGAGGGTCTCCTTTGGGGATTAGGTGTTGTGTAGTGTTGGGTAGTAGTTCCTCCATTGTAATGGAACTCGGTACTTAGCCTAGTACCGGATAAAGGGTAGGCGACGTTGTTGTAGGTGTGGTTCACCTTGGTGAAGGAACCCGGTGGTTAGCCTAGTACCGGAAAAAGTGTAGGCGACGTTGTGAAGGCTTCTCCGCCATAAGGAGTTGGTGTCGTGTAGTGATTATGTCACACCCCAAAATAATTGCTTTGCGGAATGGAATTCCGGGGATGACTACCATAACATCACAGATACTGATTATATGAAACGACCTAAAGTGTCGTTTGGAAAATACATCGTTTGATTTTGTAAAATAATCAGAGTTTACAAAGTATAGGTCCCAAAAGATTTCCAAATTACCAAAATGAGTTTGTTACAATCAAACGATAGTTAAGTGCATAAAATATATGTGAGACGCTCAACACCGACTCCATGCAAGCCATGATGATATGCTAATACCTGAGATAAAACATGCTTAAAATAGTCAACACAAAGGTTGAGTGAAATCCATAGGTTTAATTAATTCGTTTGAACACAATATTCGTAGTGTGAGTTACGTTGTTTCACACTCATCGTTGAAAAGAAAACATCATTTATTTCACTAAGTTCATGACAACCAAAGCGTAAACCTCGTACCAATAGAAATTGGTAAAATCGTTTCATCGCAGCCCTAGTAGGTAAACTTGCCAATTTACCTTATTGATTCGAATATAGTGCGTTCGATTTCCCTAACCTGGGTCAATAAGAACGTGTGTGAATTCCAATAGGCCTATTCACAATATTCGCCACCTTGAAGTGACTAATGGTGCATTATGTAGGGACTTCAAACATGGCAATAGAATACTTAGTGACAATAAAGCATTTGGATATAACGTACAGTTCAAAGCATTTGTGTTCGATTAAAAATATAGCATGTATCTCCCCCAAGAGTTTGTAAAACAATTAAGTAATAGAAAGTGGGGCTATGAACTCACGGTAATCCTTAAAAGTTTAGAGTACTTATGAAAGTAAATGAAAAAGTTGAGCATGTATCTCCCCCAAAAGTAATTCAAAATGTATAAAAATAGGGGCTATGAAACTCACCTGATGCAATGATTATGATGGCAAAAGTGGATACACTGAAATGAGGTGCAATCTCTATCTGCAACCTAATATGAATGATATGTTCTAATGTAAGTCATGGAACAATGTTGTGCATGCAAACTCATATGATATCCATACCACTTGTGCATTTTGAAAATAAAGTTTATCGTCGAAAAATAAGTTTATAACGTCTTGTCAAGTTATAAAATACTTTATGCTTATATATATTGAAACAACATCTCACAATAGTCGTTTAGAATTAGAACAAGAATTTATAGTTTTTCGTCCCTTCTATGCGATGAGACTCCTACACATCGCCTTTGGAAATCCTAAGAATCTCAACATACCATGTTGCATAGGACACCTCTTCGTGACAAAAGCCTACATCGACTGCAATTCCCCACTAAACATCATGACTAGCACATACTATAATTGGGTGATGAAAAAACCTATCCCAAATAGGCAAGATCCCGATGACCCTAGACTAAGATGTAACTTCCTTGGTAGAGTTAAGGAATTGCCCGTTTATGTAGGAAGCTTCACGTACCTAATGGATTTCGTGATTGTGGAGGATATTAGTACGGCTATGATTCCTAGCTTATCCCATGTATTTATAGGAAAGCCATTCGTGGAAAGCTCTGGAATGACTTATGACCCATCATTAGAGATAGTTAGATTCAAGGACGAGACCGATGAGATTGCATACCAAATGTCATTCAAGATTGAGAAATTCTCGTCACTATCTAATGATGAGAAAGAACTTAAGTTATCAGTCTACCATAGGAATGATGAGGATATAAGGAGAGGAATAGACTATGTGATGAGTAAGATATTCAGATTCTATAAGGAATGCTCGAAATTAGGACCGGATTATAGGACTAAATGGGATCGAGAATAATATCTAGAAAAACACATCATCGGGCATAACTATGCCACGGAAAGATCCCATGGAAGTCATCATGAGGAGGATGATGATAATGAAGTCACGAAGTAGTATGACTTCGAGTCTAGCTACAAGACTCATAAATAAAGAACATCGCTTCTTGAGAGGCAACCCACGTTTATTTGTTTGCATATCTGTTTTTTATTTTTATTTGTGTGTTTTATATATTTTTTTCATTACTGCTTAATTCTCATGTTTATATTATTTTGTGAAAATGCTTTATTTTGTTTTTAACTTCGTCTTAATTACATGTAAAGGTATTTTACAAAAAGATAAGTGTAGGGAAGATCACACGTGTTTTTGGAACTAATATGAACATGAGATTAGCAATTTTTGAAATTATATATATATGTTTCTTTGTTAGAGTCAAATGCTTGTATCGAGTCACAATGGATGTTTTGCACTTATTTTTCCAGGTCTTTAAAGAAGTAATTTTTTCAGAATTTTTTCGGAAAACGCATCTGACTCATTCTGTTAGGAAAACATGACGGCGTCAGAATTAACACCCGACGGTGTCAAGCAATGTAGAAATAGTTTCCAGATTTCTTTTTCTGTCTAATTTGTAATTTTTGGAAAATTCTAGAATTCTTAATTTTCGAGAAATCTGCAAACATCTATTTCACAAGCATTATATCTTACTTGCTTTCTAGTGTAGTTTTGTTTTTATATAGTTTTTGCCACTGATTTTATGCGAGGTTTCATCTTCGTTTTCTTATAAAGTGTGCATGTTATATTGGACAAGAAGATGAAGTGCATGATAGAAGCAACAATTATTATTTACTCATTCATCTAGGAGGAGGATTTAACCGTAATTTTACATATATCCTACCGAGCTAATCAAAGGAGCATTAGTCTCTCTTTTATTTTACCTTTCTCTATCATTACTTTGACACTTTTGGGAAATATTGGGGACAATGTTCAGTTTAAGTGTAGGGAGGAAGAATAAAACGGGGACTTAAAAACTATTCACTCACTTGATTTTTGCCTTGTCCTTAGTAAATTGTGTAATAAACTATGAGAAATATTTTTTTAGGGTAATTTTAGCACCAAATTTAAATTTTTTATGGCAGTTACGAGTACAACTTTGGTCTTAATAAATCGTCTCATGGATACGAATTATATGACTAGCACAAAAACCGTATACCACTCAAATTCCACCCCAAAAATGTGAGGTTCGCCCCTAGATATTTAGGAATGAAAGCATTCATCTTTAACGTTTAGTGAGTGTACCGGTAGTATAATAGATTCTATAACTTGTTTTGTGATGCATTCCGAGATCGCTAGTGAGACTACATTCATGTATTTAGGATTAACTAAATGATAAGAGGCATTAAGATAACCCTTTTTAAACTGTAATTTAATTACGCCAACCACATAGGTTGAGTAATTTTCCCCACACCCTTGCGATGTACTCATCTTTAGTACACGATACCCCTAGTTAACCCCTCAAAGCCCATCTTTTCGCGGTTCTCGTGTTGTTCCGGTCTCCAGAATATCAATGAAGAGCATTGTTTACAATCCACCCCCAAATGTTACACCCAAATCGTCTTAGCCCACCTTGTATGCACTCATCTTTAGTGCATTATTGTAACTATTGTTTAAACCCTTAGTTCAATTATCTAGTTATTTGCATGGTTTCTAAGTCGAGTCATATCTTTTGTACACAGTTTTGGGACGATTGGGACTCATGGGTTAAAGTAGTATTTTATGGAGTAATGGGAAGGAACGTTAAATTCAACTTCCCTTTGTCTACGTAATTAAGTACTCCAAGTTTTTTGATCTTTCCAATTCGGGTCAATAGTGTTAGTGAAATAAAAACTCAAGTGTAGGGATGCTCTTATAAATCCCTTTATATTGATGTTATCTTGGTAAGGTAATAATGTATGAAAAAAAAATCAAAAAAAAAGAGAAGTAAAAAAAAATACGGACTACCATTCTACATCTATCTTTTATGTTTTATGTTTATGTTTTGATTTTATTTCAAGTTGTTATTTAGTGTTAGTGAGTCGAGTCTTGACTTAGCAACGCCGCGTTTTACATGCATATAACTTATATTTTTGACTTACCACCACTAAAAATTCCTTATATCCAACAAAACCATTTTATTCCCTACCTGATGCCTAACATTATAACCCTTTGTAAAGACCACTTTGATAGTTATTCCTAGGTTCTTGCGCCAAAGCGGTGGAGGTTTGATCTATTCTCAAGCCTATGGTAATCTATGTGCTATGACAGGTAGAGAGTGTTTATCTTCCATTTTCTTACATGCTATATTTCATATATATCCAAGAGATAAGAGAATCCAAACACCAATTGTGAGGTGCTAGTGTATAACCTTTGTGCTTGTTTTGACTATTGTAGCACTTGTACTTGTTGTACATTATTTTAAACAAATGCTAAATGACCCCTAACTCATAAATTGATTAGCCAAAAGAAAATTTTTTTTAGGACAAGCAAATTCCATGTGTAGGGATATTTAATAAGGATTTAAAACATACGTTTTTAGGGGATCATTTCAGCCCTAAATCGTTACATTTTATATCCATTACTGCTTAAAATCGTTTTTTTTCATATTTTAGGTCTTTTGAAAGCAAGTTGCTGGAATGAAGCATATTAGGACGAAAATGAGCGAAAACATGAAGAAAACGATAAAGTCAAGAAAACAAGGCAAATTCAGAAGTCGAACGGCATCCCAACATCAAGGGCGACGTCGTCGCTTACATGGTGTTCCAAACATCCCTAAGTGACGGCTCAGAACATATTTTGGTCCTAACAAGTAACGGCGTCACGCCTAATTTCATCAGGCCGTCACTCTTTCATTCTACACCAGACGACCAAGGTTTTCCCAAGACGACGTCCAAGAGCAACCCAGACGGCGTCACTGTTCTATACCCGACGTCGTCCCAGTGATGACTTGGCAAAAACGAAACCCTAATGACGGCGATCAGACGGCGTCACCATTAAAAGGCAACGCCGTCGCAGATGTAAATTCTATATATAGACCTCGAATTTTCTGCATTATGTGTGTATTATTTTGGAGAGCAATCCCTGATTCGTTTTAGGCCCGAATTGGACAGTATTTTAGGGTTCCAAACCCTCTTTTACACTTCAAGATAAATCTGTTTATCCAATCTATCACCATGTTTCCTCTATGTTTGATTGTTTGTTTGTGTTCTTGCTTATCTATAATGCGTAACTAAATTAATTAGTGTTTGCTTAGATCTAATGAAACCTAGTAATTGATTATTGTTAGGTTGTCTCTTGTTCTAATTGGTAGACGCTAGATTAAGGAAAAATAATTTCTTCTTTCATTGTTGCGAGCTTGAATGTCCTAAATAGCATAAAGCCTTGGACTGCACTATAAGCTCCCGTTTTGTTTATTGCGTGATTTGTAGGTTAAGGATAATAGGATATTCGGGGGAGATACTTCGGGACTTGGCGATCCCGTATTATAGAGAAGGCTTACAATTCATAGAATTGGGGAATTAGGCACCACCTTATGACTAAAACATGGAATACAACGCATCAATTAGGCAAAGATGTGGCAACTCAACCGACCAATAAAAGATAACTAGGGAGTAAGAAAATCTAAGTGAACACGTTTTTAATTATCATAAGAACACACTCTTACAATCCATAGCTTTTACTTTTATTTAGTTTAATTAGCTTTAATTTAATTTGTTAAGTAGTTTAATTAATAAATTATCAAACCCCTACTCATCAAACCCCGAGATTTTACTTGCTTTCATAAAAAAAATATATAAGAAACTAAAAAGAATCGCCCCCACCTTACCTTTTCGTCATACATCTTTACTAGCATCTTTATTCCCCTAGAGAACGATCAACCCCCTGAGCTTACCCATACTACACTGCAACGATTCGGTACACTGCCTAGTGGATTGTAAAACTTGCTCTTTGGAAAGGAAGTCTTTCGACCCCGAACCACGCATCATCCATGTTCAAATTTATTATCCAAGTATCAAGTTAATAAATAACTTGACGAATGGGCTTTTATAATTAAAACGCCTCAAATATGATACGGATAATCCTAATAACCCATGCATATGATACAAGTTACGACTCAAATTCAAATAAAACGACCCTTTAGATCTGTATACGAGGGTGTGCGAGGCGTGCTACTGTACAAGCCTTAAATTTTTAAGGGCCTCAAAATACATACCACGTCATATACTTGGAGCCTTAAAATTCACTTTCAACTAAAAATTGTCATCAGTGTACAATCTTATGTCGTAAATATATGTTAAAACTTAAGATAGATCATTAAAATACTATGTTTTTTATTTCTATAGTTGGGTACAATATTATTTTTTTATCATCGTACTTAGTTATGGTATATGTTTTCGCACATGGCTTCCGTTAGCTCAGCTACAGACACTGCGACCCACGTATATCAAATCTAAAAGACTTCAAAATGCATCTCTTGAAATCAACCAAGAAACGAAAACTTGACCAAAATCCGATTTCCAATATAATACGCAAATCTAAAAAACAGTCCTGAAATTGATTAGTTTATAATAATATCCCAATTTTATGTTACGCCAAAGAAAAGTCAAACTAGAGCTCAAAACAAATAAAAATTAAAAAGACAAACAAAGTATTGTCGAATCCATACTACCCAAAACTAATGGCCGGTACCAAACAAAATACAGTACTAAACAAAGTATACCAAAACTAATTCTGCTTAAAACAGTCTCAAGTTTAATCGATCAAAGATCCGAAACACAAAAACAATTAAGTTCTTTTTTCTTCTTCTTCTTCATAGCTCTCATAGCACGTTTTGGTAATCAAAAGACGAAACAAGTAAATAAAAGATTTTCTAGATATTATGTATTATGCCGGGTTGGGTACTTAGGTGTGTTCTTAAACAAAGATTTTCTCTTGAACACTTTTAAAAGTTCATAAGTTGGGTATGATTTTCTAGATACTTTATGTTGGGTTGGGTACTTGGGTGTGTTCTTAAACAAAGATTTTGTCTTGAACACTTTTAAAAGTTCGTAAGTTGGGTATGTTCTGCAGCAAATGTTTACTCCCACCTAGAGGTTCACATTCCGGTTAACCGGTTCGGTTTGACGACTGGTCAAACCCGAACCGGTTTGGGTCAACGTCCAAAAAACCGTCCGGCGGTTAACCTGCCTCGTTCCGAACCTGTGATGTGAGAGAAAACCCAACCGGTCCAAACCGTTTGGTATCGTTTGGGACCGGTCTAGACCGGTTAACCGTTTTGACCGTTAACCGGTTTTTTTCGCTTTTCGCTTCCATCATCGTTTGTCATGTTTTCTTGTTTCGTGTATTAATAAACTAGAACTTTTATTTAATAGAACGGAGAATACATGATACATCACACATTACATATAAACTTAAACATAACACATAATAACATAAACATAAAACATCGATAATTTGATAAGCTACTCAACGTCAACTCGAGGTCTCGAATCCGCATCAACTGCAGTGCTTGGCGGCAATACTTCTGTGTGTGAGCCCTCAACGACAGGTTAGAAGTGGGTTTGAATAAACAAAAACAATGCTTACATTGAGCCTTTCGCGAGCCATCCGATATTTCGACGTAGTTGTAGTGAGCCCAAACATTTGGTGCACGGTTTACCGGTAAAATACGAACAATCACCGGTGGCGGGGGTGGCGGAGGTGGTGCAGATCAGATCGCCATTAGTGAAATGCTTTCGATTTTTATTTTTTAGTTTGTATTTTAATTGTATAAAAGTTGCAAAGAAATAAAAACACAATTTGTCTATTTATACTAGTCTTACAATGGTAAACTTGTAAATATAAAAAAAAAGTTCAAATTTTGAAAGTTTACCGGCCTTCCCGCACAAAAAAATTCAAAATTTTAAATTTTAAATTTTTGGACCGGTTTGACCGGTTTTAACCGGTTTCGGACCGGTTTTTAACCGGTTAACCGGTTAAGAATTCAAAAAATATATTTTCCGCCGTTTCAAAATTTTGAATTTTTAAAAATTAGTAACCGGTTTAACCGGTTTGGGACCCGGTTAACCGGTTTCATTTTGAAAAAAATTTTGCCCCCTAGTTGAAAATTCAAAATTTTTAAATAATTAACCGGTTTTAACCGGTTAACCGGATTTTTTTTATTTTTTATTTTTTCGTTTTTCAACATTTAACAAACTTACATTGAATAAACTTCAACTTTTATTTATAACGTCGGAAATACATAAACTGAAAGGAAATACATAAACTTAAAAAAATACATCAAAGGAAATACATAAACTTAAAACATAATACGTAAGCATAAAAGTCCTAATAGTCACATCGGATCCCTAGCTTCTTGAGCAACTGATCTTGTCTTAGTTCTTCATCAGAAAGCATCTCGATTTCACCCGCTTGTGCCTCTTCCACGTAGACCTCCCTTTCGAAGTCTGCGGCATTTTCAAGATCGGCCTTATCTTGCACTCGCTTCATTGGCTCCAAGTGATCTTTCAAACCCATACACATCTCCAAAGAAGCCTGTGTGGTCTGCTTCTCGATTTGATAAAACCCTTCCACTTGTTGAAAAGCGGATTCGAAGCTACCAAGTAGCTTGTACACTTAGTACATCACGAGCCATTCGGGATAGAACAGGAAACATTGTTTCCTTTGCTTTCCAAAACGCCAACACATCAAAGTTTTCAACTTGTTCGGCCAGAATATGTGAGATAAAATCGGTTGTGATATATCTTTCATATTCAATGTTTCATAAAACCATCATTTCTTAACCGTTTGTTGGGATTATTCTTATCTTTTATGCAAAGCAAGTATCGGATTCTAAAACCCTTGATGATGATGATGAAGAAGACTCGCACAAGAGGGTGGGTTACTATATTTTTCAAAATAATATTGCCACAAACTTTTAAAAGAATGGCCAAAGGACTCTTTTGCATCATTAGCATAGTTCGGTTTGACGCTGAAACAACCCAAATCACAATCGAGTCGATAAGCACCTCTACCCCTTACATTATAACATGGATTTAATGCGTCGCACAAGTATTAATCGGTGGCAAAGTTTCAAAATATTTCAAAAGCTTTTCTTTCATCCCAGAAACCATGCTTGTATAAACACCACCATGAAATTCAAATGCGGAAATTTGTGAAGACATCAAGAATAGTTGCTCGAGTACCAAATGAGTTGTTGGATAATAAACTCCCGACAATTTTTTTGTTGCGTTGTAAAAAACTTCAAGTAGCTGGGTTAGTTTTTCAATAGTATCCCAATTATCGGCATCAAATGGAGCACACCTACCCCTTCCCGACAATTTCTCATCTTTTGTTTTAAACCACTTATGAACATAAGATAAGTGGAGTTCCATCTTGTTTCAACATCCCAACAAGGTTGTAACCGTTTCTCCAGCACTTTCACACAACCAATGTATGTATGCATTATATATTTTATTACCTTTTAAAACATCGACTAACATTCTTTAAAACCTTCTCTCACTTCACTCAAATGCGGATATTTTAATCCGCTTAACGGCTAAGTTAATGATGTGTGCAACACATCGACTATGAAAAAAATCTCCATTACAAGGTGGATCGTATTCCATTTTTAGTCTACCCATTGCATTTGTGTTGTTACTAGCATTATCCAACGTTATTGAAAAAAAAAATCTGTCAAGTTAAACTTATGAAACACTTTTCTCAACAAATTGTATAAAGCTTCTCCGGAGTGAGGAACCAGAAAGTTTTCAAATGCTACGACTCGCTTCATCATTTCCAACTTTCAACTTCAACCCACGTAAGCGGAACACAAAGGTACGAAAATGGCAAATTATGAGGAGCGCCCAAACATCTTGTTAAATTAACACAAGCATCCATATTTAAAAAAATTATTTTTAAATCTTGCTTAGCCGCTTTCCACATTTTCATAGCATCGGTTTAAGAGTCATAACGACTTACATGATGGTACCTATGGGTTGCATATATACTCGGTACACCTCCGTCGCCCCTCGTGGTCATAGTGGTTGAACAAACCACGTTGAATCACCAAACCGCCAATTTTGACGGAGTAAATCAAGATCGTATGCAAAAATAGTCCCGTCTCGAGCCATGGACGATTGACCGGCTTCCGGAACCGATTTGAGTGCTTTGCAATACTTTTGTTTGATGTGAGCCTTCAACGTCGAAGTTAGAACCGCGAACAATATACTCAAGCAATATTTACATTGAGCATTTTTCTTACCGTCCGACATTAGGACGTAGTTGAAGTGTTCCCATGAATCTTTACACCTACGCATGGTAAAACTTTCTCAATCGTCGCAGACTTGTTGAACCAAACTTCGGTGTTGGTGGTGTTGTTAGTGTTTGAACTTTCCATTAGTGTTTAGTGAAATACTTTCGGTTTTGATTTTTTTGAAGTGTTTTTTGATTGCTTGAAAGTGGTAATTAACCAAATACATAACACATCTATTTATACTAACATTTGTATGGCAAAATGGTAATTTTTGAAACATATTTAATAATATTCTTCGTTCCAAATTCAAAAGTTTATAATTCAAAAAAATAAAAAAAACCCGCCTATATGCAAAAACCGCCTTAACCAGTAACGAACCGGTTTATATTGGTTAATAAAAACCGATCTCCAAACCGGTGGTTTTTTCAAAATGTCAAACCAGTTCCTAACCGGCGGTTTGGATAAAACCGACCGAAAGTATGATCAAAACCGGTTTTGACCGGTTGGGTTTTTCGGTTTGTCTTCGGATGCGGTTCGGTTAACCGGTTCGGATGTGCACCTCTACTCCTAGCTAGTGACACATTTATTACTTTTAACACTTTTGCTTCTTATGTATCACTAATAAAAAATTCCTAGTTACTTCAGAAGATGTATTACTTTGATGGACCCGAATCTCGTCATTTTCATCTAGAACTTATGGTGGCCTTTATCCCAAAGTAAATGATAACTCGATTCATTCTAAAATCTAAACCACTAGACCAAGTACATTGCTTATATTATTAGCTACAACACTAAGAATCCAACTAGTTATTGCATCATACGTTCCTTTAGCTATTATCATCATGAAGGTCAAATTATTGAAGAATTTACATATGACATGGCTCAAGAAGCACTAGATAAGGTTGGACAAAAGCCCATATGTGGATCGACTCAAATCTTAAAACATGTAAAAAGTACCTTGAACATGAGCACCATTATTTGTCACACTCAGATCAAGAAATCTTCAAAGATGCCTGCATAAAAGTAAAAAGATATCATTTTATGAAAGATGCAATCTATTTGTGACACGTATACGTAAACGAATACTAAGTGGCACTTTCTAAGATACACACCACCATCTTCCTCATTAAAAAATGAAAGTGTCATATATCATTGAAAGATACAGTTGTGTTGGCAAAACTTCCAACACAAAAAAGTCCAAAAAAGCCCATGCTGTAACCAAATAATATTTAATATTCAACTTGACCAATAATGTAGTACACAACTATATATAGTATACCATATAGGATTAGATTACCATAACCAGAAAACCAAATATTTGCCTTATACTAATGGTTTCTGCTTCAAAGTTTAGCATCAAATCCCAACCAAAATCCATTAGCTTGCCTTGCAGATCGCATCCGGCAACTTTTCAAATCGAAGAACTGCTCAACAAGATCAAAACAACATCAGCAGAAGCAGCATCTGCAGATGCAATCTGCAGGAGTTTATCCCAGATGACAACATTGTACAAATGTATGGACAATTTTCTAACTTCATCAACCATCCAAATTTTGATCTCAAGTGAACAAAACAAGAAATGGGTCGATGAGTTAGTAGACAAATCTGTCAAATTCTTGGATATATGTGGCAATGTAAGAGATATGCTGTCAGAAACCAAAGATCATTGTAGAGACCTCTATTCTGCTCTAAGAAGGAGAAAGGGAGACTCAAATATCGAAAATAGTATCACGAAATACAATTGTTTCAGAAAGAAAATGAAAAAAGATGTTAAAGGGTTGGTTGCAAATTTGAAGCAAGTTGATAACATGGTCACCGGTTTTGGGTCTGTAGTAGTTGATTCAGACAACCACCAGCTTGCAGCAGTGATCAGGGCAGTAGTAGGAGTTAGCGAAGTAACTATTATGATTTTAGAGTCTTTGTTAACGTTCTTTTGTATGCCTGTTTCGAAGCCAAAGAGATGGTCAGTTGTGGTGTCAAAGTTGACAAACAAAGGGAGGGTAGCTTGTGAAGAGCAACCGGAACAAGGGGTTGTAAATGAACTTGAAAGCATTGATGCTGCACTAAAAGTTCTATGTAAAAATGAATCGTCATGTGACATGAGAAATGTGCAGATTGCACAATGTAGATTGGATAGATTGGGAGCTGAGATTGAAAGCATGGAGAGTGGGCTGGAGTGCGTGTTGAGGTGTTTGGTCCGAACCAGAGTTTCTCTGCTTAATATCATCTCCCAGTAAAAATCAAGTCACAGAAATTTGTAGTTAGGAATCAAAGTCATGCACAGGCATCAAATTTCTTAGCTGATATGCTTATGCCTTCAAGTACTTATTCAATAGCACATGTACATTGACAGGAATTTGTAGCTTTACAAGTATATTTGAGCATATATATAAATCTGTTTAGTCAATCATTTGAGTATATGAAGCTTTCTGAACATAACGAATCATCTTTTATCTAAAGGTTTTTTATGATGATGCTGCAATTTCAACCTTTACAAAGATATGAGAATACTTGTTAGTATCCTCTATATGTAAATAAAATGCAACCTATTTTATCCTACACTCACGGATGTCTTGGGTTGTAATAATAATACATGCATATTTCATTCTTCTTTAAAGACTAGATGCAAGTCAGCAAAACAATGTATCAGTATATCATATTACTTTAAGTCATAATGTCCCTGTAAGCCCTTAAAGTTATGCAAAATTCAAGAAAAGAACTGAGAGCGACTAAAAAATAGTATATCTAGCAAAGCAGAAGAGTAGAAGTCAATACTAAATCTCAGAAGCATATAAATAAACTAGAAGATTTAATAGCTGTCACAAAAAATAAGTGAAAAGAAACATAGATGAGACATCCCAAGCATGCACACTTATTAGTATCACATTATGTTGTATGATAATAACATACCATCTATACATTCAATCTTGTCTTTTGCTAAAGATTCATCTCCTCAGACAACTGTTTCGAGGCCGCAGCCTCATCCTTAATGATGATGGCCCTTGATGGAACTTGTTAACTGAATCCAATAGTCGGTGACAGGTGACATCTGAACAGGAGGACAAAAATAAACAATTTATTTGCAAAATACTTTAAGGGGAGATGATTTGTGCACAAATTGTTTTGCACAATATATATGAGGAGAGATGATCATTTGTGCACCACCGAGCTTGTATGTAATGTTTCACATCAAAACTGGTGGTGTGATGAAACAGATTCTTGGATACTAATATCTTAACAGAATCAGAATTTAGATTATTCACAACGTACTGAGACTTCGACTTATATAAAATGATTTAAAATATTATTTTAATCATTACATCACATAATCAACACAAATTAGTGGCATTATGAATAAAAGTTTTGACATTTAAAAACGGGTACAAAATAAATTAACCACTGCTATCTTCTATATATAAACTATAATATCTAATATTTTCAATCAACAACTAATACACAAACTTTATAACTGATATAGCGTTCCATAGATATGATGATATTTATATGAGAGATAAAATTTAACTTATACAGAGTGGAAATAACAGTTAGGTTCACTATTGCTATATACTACTAATGTTCCAATATAAGGGCGGTCAGATATTAGTAAAATCGAATATCATTATGTTGCAGATTGCTGAAAATGGGCAAAAAATGCATATGTGGACCAGTTAAGTTTAGTAAAAGTATAAAGTTCTTATAACTATCTTTGTAACAGCCTAAATATAATACCTGCATAAAGTAAAAAGATATCATTTTATAAAAGATTCAATCCTGAGACGCCACATATGTAAGCGAAGATCGCTAAGTGGCACTATCAAGGCTATGCACCTCACCATTCTTTGCCAATAGAAGAAGGAAGCGGCACATATCATTGGGAGGATACAGTTGTGTTAGCCCAACTCTCAACACAAAAAATGAAAAAAAAAAAAAAAAAAAAAAAAAAATTGTTGCCCATGCTTTCCATAATGTATTTTTAAATTATCAATAATAGCATACACAATACCATAAAGAATAAGAATACCAAAACCAACGACAGTTTGTTTTCTTTGTACTCATGGCTGCTGCTTCAAAATCTAGCATCAAAAGCCAAACAAAATCTGTAAGTTTGCCTTGCAGATCAAAACTTCATCAGCCAAAGCAACATCTGCAGAGACAATCTGCAGTTGTCTATCCCAGATGACAACATTGTACAAATGCATGAACAATCTTCTAAGTACACAAACCACTCAAAACTTGATGAGTCATGAACAAAACAAGAAAAGGGTCGATGAGTTAGCAGACGAATCAGTCAAGCTCTTGGATCTATGTAGCAATATAAGAGGTATGCTGTCAGAAATTAAAGATAATAGTAGAGATCTTAATTCTTCTCTACAAAGGAGAAAGGGAGACTCAAATGTCAAAAATAGTATCACGAAATACAATTGTTTCAGAAAGAAGATGAAAAAGGATGTTAAAGAGTTGGTTGCAAGTATCAAACAAGTTGATAATATGGTCACAGGTTTTGGATCAGTGGTTGTTGATTCAGATAACCACCAGCTTACAGAAGTGATCAGGGCAGTAGTACGAGGAGTTAGCGAAGTAACTATTTAGGTTTTAGAGTCTTTGTTAATGTTCTTTAGTTTTCCTGTTTCAAAGCCAAATAAATGGTCAGTTTTGGTTTCAAAGCTGACACACAAAGGGAGGGTGGCATGTGAAGATCAACAGGAACAAGGGGCTGTGAATAAACTAGAAAACGTTGATGCTTCACTAAAAGTTTTATGTAAATACGAATCGGTGAGTGGCATGAGAAATGTGCAGATTGCACAATTTAGATTGGAAGCTGAGACTGAAAGCATGGAGAATGCGTTAGAGTGTGTGTTTAGGTGTTTGCTTCAAAACAGAGTTTCTCTGCTTAATATCATCTCCCAACAAAAATCAAGTCATTGATCTTTGTAATTAGGAATCAAAGTCGTGCATATGCATCCAAATTTTTAGCTGATATGCTTATGCTTTCATTACTTATTCAATAGCTCAAGTACATTGACATGAATTTGTAGTTGTTTAAGTATATATACACATATAAATCTTATATAATTGCTCTTTTAATTATGCAAACCTTTTTGGACCTATAAGAATCACCCTTTATCAAGTCTCCATGACAAGAGTTTTTTGATGATGATGATGATGATGCTACAGTTTCATGTTTTCCCTATCTATGAGAATTTAGCAGATGTTAGCTTCGCTTAAATGCAAATCGTATCATGATGTGTATCTTTCAATCGTGGATGTATTAGGTCGGGAATCTTAGTATTATAGTAAGATTTTCCCTTTTAAATTTCAAAGACCAAATGTAGGCCTAGAAACTATGCAGCAACGTATCCGTCATTTAGTACTTAAGCATATCTAAGATGCTTTTAGTTAAAAACCGGCCTTTAAGTCATAATGCCCGTGTAGTCCTCAAACTTATGCAACATGTCATGAAAAAAAACTGAGCAAGACTTATAATTATTCATGTAGAGTATATCCAGAAAAAGTATATCCAGAAAAGTAGACACACTTGAAATTTAGAAAAAGTTAACATATAATTATTCATGTACTTAACATATAATTGAAATTTAGAAAAAGAAGGAAGAAGACACACTTGATATATAATATATTCCCTGGTCAAATAAGAGTATATCCAGAAAAGTAGAGAAATAGAAGTCAATACTAAATCTCACAAGCATATAAATTAAAAGATCTAATAGCTGTCATAAATAATAAGTGAAGGGAAACATATATGAGACAACCCAAGCATGCACAATTATTGATATCACATAATTTTGTATGATAATAACATACCATCTAACATTCAATCTTGTCTTTTGCTAAATATTCATCTCCTCGGACAACTATTTTCAAGGAAGCAGCCCCATCCTTAATGGTGATGGCCCTTGATGAAACTCATTAACTGAACCCAACAGTCGGTGACCCGCGCATCTGTACACGAGGACAAAAAGAAACAAATAGTTTTGGCAAAATACCATGAAGGTTAATGAGTTGTGCACCACAGACCTTGCCTTTTTTTTGTTGTACAATATAGTTTTGGTATTAGTGTGCTATCTTAGATTATTAGATAGTTCACAACAGAGCTTTTGAATTTCAAGAAAATGGCCTCAAAAGGTTTTCTTACAAACATACTGGTATATGACAAAATTAACACAAAATATTGGCACTAACAATAAATAGGTAGTCAGAGATTAGTAAAAATTGGATATCAATATGTTGTGGATTGCTGAAGATGGACAAAGAGTACATATACAAGTGGACCAGTTAGATTTTAATAATAGTTAAAAGTTCTTATAACAAGAACACCATTCTTTGTGACAGTCTACATATGATACCTGCATAAAGTAAAAAGTTATCATTTTATAAACAATTCAATCCTGAGACGCCACGTATATGTAAGGAAGACTAAGTGGCACTTTCAAGGCTATGCACCTCACCACCCTTTCCTTTGCCAATAATATAAGGAAATGGGGCATATCATTGGGGAGATACAGTTGTGTTGGCCAAACTCCCAACAAAACAATAGAATAAAGCCCATACCATTACAGAAATCAAATTTATTTCCAGAGTGACAAATAATGCCATACACAACTATATATAGTATACCATAGAGGATAAGGTTAATTACCCTAACACACAAAAAAAAAATCAAAAACGCTATCTGCCTTGTACTCATGGCCGCTGCTTCAAAATCTATTAGTTTGCCTTGCAGATCACATCCGACCACGTTGCATATTGAAGAATTGCTCAGAAAAATGAAAATAGCATCAGCAGAAGAAACATCTGCAGATGCAATATGCAGTGGTTTATCCCAGATGAAAAAATTGTACAAATGTATGGACGATCTTCTAGCTTCATCAACCAATCAAATTTTGATGTCTCTAGAACAAAACAAGAAATGGGTCGATGAGTTAGTAGATGAATCTGTTAAATTCTTGGATATTTGTAGCAATGTAAGTGATATGTTGTCAGAAACCAAAGATCATAGCAGAGTTATTTACTCTTCTCTAAGGAGGAGAAAGGGAGACTTGAACGTTGAAAACAGTATCATGAAATACAGTTGTTTCAGAAAGAAATTGAAAAAAGATGTTAAAGGGTTAGTTGCAAGTTTAAAGCAAGTTGATAACATGATAACAGGTGCTGGATCAGTGGTGGTTGATTCAGATAACCACCAGCTGGTGGCAGTGATCAGGGCATTAATAGGAGTTAGCGAAATGACAGTGTTGGTTTTCGAGTCTTTGTTGATGTTCTTATCTGCGCCTATTTCAAAGAAAAACACGTGGTCAGTTGTGGTGTCTAAGCTGGTACATAAACGGAGGGTGGCATGTGAAGATCATCAAGAACAAGTGGTTGAGAATGAGTTTGAAAGAGTTGATGATGCATTGAGAAAATTATGTAAGGACGGATCAGTGAGTGATGTGCAAATTGCACAATGTAGATTAGAGACATTGGGAGCTCAGATTGAAAGAATGGAGAGTGGGTTGGAGTGCATGTTTAGGTGCTTGGTTCAAACCAGAGTTTCTCTTCTCAATATCATCTCCAAATAAAAATCCAGTCATGTTTATTGAATTATAGTTGGCAGTTCTTGCATAGGCATCAAAATTTTACAGTAATTGATATGCTCATGCTTTGAAGTTATAGGTTCATGTAGATTGACCAAAATATTTAGTTATCCAAGTATAAACATGTAAATGGTGTCTAATGCAAAGACATATATGATAGTTGTCTGTTAAAAAATTGTATATTGAATGATATTTGTTGGAGTTTAATCTGATTAATTGATCCCTTAATCCAATAAAAGCTTTCTGAAGTTGTATCATCTTTGATCAAGTCTCCATGACTCCTTTGACTGTGATGATGTGCTGCAAACTATGCAACGTCTAATACGCTTAACTACTTAAGTAAGCATTATCAGCAACTAACAGTCTGTATGTATACACCATTCAATTTCCATTTATAGTATTTTGACATTTGTGGTTGATAGAATGCTAGCAGCCAAGAGAAATAAAACCCTCGATAGGTTTATATATGAAATATGCAGCAAACTCCAAACGACTATACTTATGTGTGGTTTGATCGTCCGGAATTTCCTTATCCTACTAAAACTGTAACATTTTATATAATAAATCAACTGTATGTGCAGACAGAATATACAATGCTTCATTTCCCTTTTGTGTGTTGTATCTAGTGTGCTTTATTCTGTTGTGAGATATGACTTATAAATGTAAAGCGATTCCAATAGCCTTCGTATGTTTACACAAATGTTGAAATGATAAGGTATGCATGTTCAATCTTGTAGTGAAGTCCATAGTGTAAACGGGTAAACGGACAAGGTTTTCCAGTGTTTAAGTTACCTAGGGATGGCAAGTATTTGACTTAGATGTACGTGGCCTAACCAGGATATCCCTATGACCATTCTCACTTTCCCTGACCATCCCCAAAGATATGTCTCTTGTGAGGTTTGAACGTGAGATCCCTTGTGACGACATCAAGGTGAATGACCATTAGGCTATCTTGGTGGTGGTTAACGATGTCTATTAGTGCAAACAAACGAAAATAAAAGTTAATATTAGTACTAAATTATAGATGATGGATACACTAATCTAATGTATAAGGTGAACAATGAAATACCTAATACAAAGTTGGTATCAAATTCTATATTTGTTGATTATCATGGAGTCGTTACCCATCCTAAAAAATAAACAATCTTATCATTTTGTTATGTAGTGAAACTAAGTATATAATTGAGACTAAATATAGGGATATACAAACACTTAAGAAATACTAATTCCTTCATAATGATAGAGTAGAATTCACTACTGAATCTGGCAATTATATAAACTAAAAGATCTAATAGTTGTCATAAGAAGTGAAGGGAAACATAGGTGAGACAAACCAAGCATGCACACACTTATAAAAATAACATAATTTGGTGTGACAATAACATACCATCCATTCATTCAATCTTGTCTTTTGCTAGAGGTTCACCTCCTCACTGACTTTTAGCCCAAACTTCATTCAATGGTGATGGCCTTCCATGAAATATGCACCAATAGTCGGTGACATCTGTGCATGACCCCAAACACATTTACGAGGCATGCATTATACCTTTTTGAACTCGTTAAATTGTTTCAACTTCCAAACCCAATAATGTTCAAGTGTAAACTTCCTTGGAGCTTAGACGTTATTGATACTCGAAGGATGTGTAATACTCCTGGAGCTTAGACGTTATTGATACTCGAAGGATGTGTAATACTCCCGCCGTCTCATATTAAATGTATAGTTTGAGTTTTCTAAGTATTTTTTTTTTTTTAATTTTGACCATAAATATTTTTGGTTGTGTTATATAATATTTGATGCAAAATATATGAATAAATTGAGTTTTAAATGTATTTCCACTACGTATTATTTAATCTAATATTATATAACACAAGCAAAAATATCTAAGGTCACAGTTGTAAAATAAACACTTGAAAAGTCAAACCTGGACATTTAATATAATACGGAGGGAGTACATATTTAAATTCTTAAGTCACCAAACCCATAATCTTCACGTCAACATCATATCATCATTCATCACATTATCAAACTCATCACTAAACAGACTTAGTGATGGCTACCAAACCTACCAACAACATCACAAATACTAAAAGCTAACTCCCATTAATAATTGAAAACATTATATTAAAAATTTAAAACATCATGCATAAAGATAGAAATTGAATTAAGCTAAATTAAAGATGTTCTCAATCAGTCGCGAGGGTACCGGGCATGAGAACGCAAGTGCCGGAATAAAAAAAAGGTCCGAACGTCCGACCAAATTCACAAGAAGGTTTTGATGTGTTTGTGACAATTTTATTCGTCTTATAACTTGTAATGTTTATTCATTAGTTCGTACGAAAATCATTCTCACGATGTTACTCCCTTGATAAAAGTTGAGAGATATTGCATTTCCTTTGTGTTTTCGAATCATATTATGTAATATGATGCATGTGTACAACATATTCTTTATTTTAGAAAGAGTCATCGATCATGTGGGATTCACTATTATAGGTCATTTATTCTTTAGAACATAAAACGCTCGTTCCACATCTTCATTGATGCTTCATGCGCTTGCTTAAAGAAGATTGATGTATAAAGTTGATGTCGTTGTTTGCCCCATAAACACCAAAGAAAGTATGTCAAATCAATAAGTCTTGTGAGCCAACAGCTTCCAGCAAAGTGAATGGGTTCGAACCGTGATCACGTCTACAATATCGACTAGGATATGCATTTGAAAAATTACACCACTCCAGTCCATACAATCAAGGCTTCCTATCACTCATGGAAACTAATGCTTTTCTTCGTGAAACCGATAAAGTTTCTACACATTAGTATGATTAGGTTTTCACAAAGTATTCATCTAGGGCTTCAGAAACGGTGTCGTATGCCAATTGACGAATGCAAGCTGCATTTCATCAATCATACGAAATGCAAGTCTTCTAGCACAATCAATATTGTTATGAAATTATTCACAATGATTAGTTACATCTGCAACTATGCTTGTGAATAGTTCTCGACTCACTCGGAACCTTTTCCGAAATGTATATTCGTCATACATCAGGTATTGGGAAAAGTAAGCAACCACTAAACGATAATGAGCACTATAACGATCTCTACTTACAACGTTTCTTGTACTTCGAGAACTTTCACCTTGTCATTTCTTATACAATAATGCCACACTTTTTAAAAACTCCAAATTCATAATATAACTTCTTCTTATGACGATGACGAGTCTCTGAATATGAATGCTTTGTAGTCCATTTGGATAATGAGAAATGAGAACTATTTATTATAGTTGTGTTGATAATGAGAAAATGTGACTTAAAGTTGTGAATGAAAATAAAGTCGTATGGGGTATTTATAGATAAGTATAATAATTTAGTTTTAAATAATTTTTTAAATACATTTAACAATTTATTTTTTGGGGTGAGGGGTTGTGCACTTGTTGGGTTAAGCAAATAGATTTCTTCAATGGTAGATTTAACTCCCTTCACTTGTACGGTCGGTGGTCACCACCACCACCAAATAGGAGCCAAATGGTGATGGTGGGTGGAGGTGTAATAGGGGATAGACACGGTGATGGCTCATCACCGGTGATATTGATGATCATTACGGTTCGTCTAGTCATAGACTTATAGTTCGTGTTGATTATGCTTTTAACCAAAGGTAAAAGGGGTAACTCTCAAATTATCCAGTTTCACATGTATGCCATCATAAATTAGACCGAATTTTGAGAGGCATTATCACTTTTGCATGGTTCAGACATACACGGGAATGTAGGATATGATATATCTTACCAAATATTACAAGGTCTAATGAAACTAGAACTACAAATCTTACATACCAAGATTTGTGAGAGATTATGGTCTAGTAAATTAATATTAAACTAACCATTTGGTTGACTGTTGCTATCTAGCGACTAACTATGTACCAAGAAAATAAGGGTATGGAGGTGGCGAATTTTGGACCATTTCCAATATTATTGGCACCCCAAACAGCACAAAAGTATCAACATTCACAAGACCACCACGTGGGTCAAAACCCCATACGTGGACCAATCACACATTTATTGCAACACGTTAGCATTGGGCATGATATATGCAAAGATCCTTTTTTCCTTCCAAAAGATACAATCTTTGCACGCCACGTTAATATAAAGCTAAAAAACATAGATGGCACCTTCTAAGAGTAACACCTAACCAGACTTTGCCCACACCTTTCTTTTAATATCACCAATATCTTAAGTCTAACATCTAGTAGCTATACTAGATCAGCCATAAATTATGGGGAGAATAACATAGAAAAATATTGGCATATATCATTGGGGAAGGTGTTGCGTTGGCCAAACACCCGACACAAAAAAGGAAAGCCCGTGATATTATCACATGTTTTAAACACTTGTACCAATAATATTGTTTCAACTCTCAACACCATCTACCCATAATCTTACGTGGGAAGCTATTATTAGAAAAAAATAAATTCCGACAGACTGAATGCAAATATATAAAGCATAGCCTATAGAAGTTGAACTTACCAATACCAAAGGACTTGAGTAATTGCCTAGCTTCTATATCCTCCAAGAAAAATGGCTCTTTCATCCAAATTTAGCACTAGAGGCCAAGTTAAATCCATTAGCTTGCCTTGCAGATCACACCCGACCACTAACCGAATCGAGCAAGAGCTCAACGAGGCCAAAGCGGCTGCAACGGTCGCAGCATCAAAGCTATGTGCCGAGACCATTTGCAGCGGTTTGTCTCAGCTGACTGAGCTCTATACATGCATGGATGATCTTTTAAATTCTTCTAGTATTAAAGTGTTGATATCTCGCCAACAAAACAAGAATTGGGTCGAAGAGTTAATCGAAGAATCTGTTATATTCTTGGATGTTTGTGGCAGCATAAGAGACTTGCTGATAGAGATGAAAGATCATACTAGAGATATTTCGTGTGCTCTAAGATGAAGAAAGGGAGACGTAAGCGTCGAAAACAGTGTAACGAAATATAATTGCTTAAGAAAAAAGATGAGAAAAGATGTTAAAATGTTGGTTGGAAGTTTAAAGCAAGTTGATAACATGAATACAGATGGTGGATCAGTGTTGGTTGATTCTGTTGGAATTATATAACATGACTAATCATAAATATAAACAATAAACATCAAAGTAAGTGCGGAAGCGTATAGGAACATATAATGATTAATTAATTAACATAAACATAAAGTATGCGTACCTTTCTTGATTCTAGCCGAACAAGAATCAAATCCACAAACTAGCAATTGAGATAAACCCTAATTAGGGTTGGAGTGCTAGTCGACTTAATAAAGTCGAATAGTGTAAATCACCAAAATCCAAAGTAGGATTTCTCTACGATCATGTACGCGCGTATTGTTAGCGATTTAATTAGAATGCTAGTTCAAGTCACGATTAAAGCACAAAACCAAACAAGGTTTGTCTTTGTATAAAACAAAACGGGTCAAACCCTTACAGTCGATCTATCACTTCAATGAAGAAAGAAAAGCAAGAATATCATGCATGCACATGACATCCATATACGATTTTCATGCATGGCATGTATGATATATGAAAGATTCCTCAACGTCATTTATGATATATACAATATCTAAATAATAGGTTAGTATTAGTGTTCGTCTTTTTCTTATCTCCATTCTGAATGTTACCAAAAGGGTGAGAATATATAGCATTAAATCTTGTTCAACAAGTCATTGCAAACACCTCCTTAAGTTTCAAAACTCGACACTCAACCCCTCGTTTTTCTTAGGTCGACCATATAAATATTTCGTGACTTAATATAATTAAATCTCATACGCAACGCGTGCAATCCCATAGGTCTCGAGTTCGATCCTAACACACATCTATTAATATTTTGTCCATTAAACCAACAGCTCCCACTTGGACATATCTTAATAGTGTGATCACATCGGTTAGCGTCTAGCAACACTTCGATGCCTCTAGTACACCTCGAGTAAGGTCTCCTGGAAAAACCTCTTAATGATTTCTCATTATTATTATCCTTTTGTTTCTAATACAATGTTAAATAAAGATATGGAATTAAGTCATTCTTTATTCAACCATTCTGTTTTCGTTATAAGTGATTGAGCAAGATTACCAAATCTTCTAAACATATTTAGGGGAGATTTTGGGTGTGGCCACACAAACATCTTGTCAACCCTACGAGGGGCCCAGAAGTATTAAACTCCAAAATAAATTTGAAGGAACAAATTCTATCTTGACTACGAGAATAACCCACAAACTTTGCAACACTTCAGGAAACAACCCTTATGACTACCATTACATTATAGCGTTAAGTTGTTCCACAGAAGTGCACTACATTCATGACACTTATCGGGTATCTCAAGTCTGAGGATAACTATTCATAATTTACTTATAACAATATCCACAAAGTAAATTATGTAGTTGGGATAAGTCCTATATTCAATTCATTGAATATCATCTGAAATTGGTATGCATTCTCATCAATATACTTTCAAGTATATTCTACCATATCTCTCAGATTTGTCTTAGTTTAATGATACTCCCATATCATTAATTGGCAACGGACGATTTAGAACAAATAAATTTATTCACGGATTAAACATGCAAATATAGGATACAATATATTATAAAATCAAACATACCAAGTACTTGATTTATTATAACAATTGTTTAACATCCCTTATCCAAATACCAAATAGATCAATGCATGAAAATTCCAGTTGATGAATTATGCCTCAAGTAATGACAATCATACTTGTTGACAAGGCATAAATCAACCAACTTGTTCTATCATAATTTTGAGAATACTTATTTCAAGAATTCAATTAATGAAGTCCTTGTATGTGTGCATTCAACAATCCACATAATAATTCATAAAGTGTTTGACATCCTCTATCACCAATTTATGACAATTTAAACTTTCAAACATTTTAAAGTTTAAAGTATTCTTATTCTTTTAATGTATAATGCAACTGTGCTCTTAGTAGCACAACTAGTTCACATGGCCATTAACAAGGATGAAATCCTACCATGACTAGTATTGAGTGTCATCTCAATTAAACCAGCATCATTGTATACAAACAACAATATGCTTATTAAAACTCCGTAAACTTTAATATCTCATTGTGTAATGTTTGATGCTTTCCTAACTTTCAGTTTAAAGCTGATGACAATTTTCACAACATTTGACATATTGTTCATCTATAGAATCTAGGAGCAATTCCAGGTTTTGAGGATGTAATTCTTTTAGAATATTCATTACACAAGTTATCTAATAACTTTTAGTTAGATATCAATGTTGTCAAATCATCTATCATTTAAGAATGATACAACAATTTGAATACACTACATGATGTACATGATGAATCTACAGGTCAAACTTAGACTTCATTCACGTTCTATCTTGTCAAAAGATATTTATCCATTTCCCAAATGATATATCATGTTTAATTAGAATCATTTATTTTACTGCACATGTTTATTAATAATAAACATATATTCCAAGGTTGTATGTTTTAATTCTTAAATCTTATAAATGAAGTTTCATTCCAATCTAAGACTTAACATTTTAGCTTACAAGGAATGTTACTTCCTATATGTTATACAACATATAAGATTTAAAAATCTTACCATAATACTCCCACTAGCTTTCAGGAATACTTAAAATTTATCTTATTTCAATTATAAATCAAAACTAAGATTTAATAATTAAACATAAGAATAATTTCATAGATGCATGCATTTATCCATTCATGAATTATTGCACTTCGTACACTTCCAAAGATTATATGAATTCAAAAGACCTTTCAATTACTTACCGTCCTCGCTCAAGTAATTTCTCAAGAAAGAGTTTTGATATTTCATTGTCATATTTCATATTAATGAAAACAAGTATGACCATTATTATCTTTATATATTTAATGTGTCTAGAAAAGAATATTCAATCACAATTAATTGCTTAAGTATGATTAATAATCTTGTCATAAGACATGCATTAAATATGTGTACAATATTGCCCATATGATTTCTACATAGAAATTCAAACTACTAGGGTTTTCATCTCTTTGAAGAAACTCATTTCCATTCTCTAGTCTAACTATTAAAATAAACCAAATTTCCAAAATTGATTATCTTTATGGACAACATCTTTAACATTCATAGTATGAGTAATTTACCCAATTCAATATTTGGTAATCCATCATAATGATTATCGGGTTTACTATAATCCTGTAACTCATACTTCTCAGCATATATGTCAAATATCTGAGATATCCTTGCAGATTTATGAATGAAAATTCCATCATTATGAGGTTTATCATTTACATGTCTAACCTCATCATGATATTTACTAGTGTGTTTTAGAAGATTATGTATCTTGTAATTTTATCTTTCAAGATAAAAAAAAAAAACTCCCACTTGCCTTTTATAATATATAGACTATCTATATATATACTTAGCAATTAGAGCAAAACTATATTGTTCTCTATTTGTGGGACATTACAAATACACATTGATAATTCATGACTTAAGTTTGTTAATAACCTATTCATAAGTAGTTTAACAAATTCAGAATCTTCAATTTTAAAACTTAATGTGATTCATCACATTCCATAATGAAATGGTGTTTTAACAATCTTCTAGGTTGGAGTCATATTGAGTATATTCAATCAATACTCAATTTCTAACCTTGTTACTTTTTAAGAAAGAAGTTATGGTTATCTTGAATCAAACAAATCAAATATACTTTGATTCTCCTAACTGAACATACCATCAACTTGTGTTATTCATTAGAATTAATATTGTAAGACAATCTAACAATATATAAGATAAACATATTCCTTTTGGCTTACCTATTTACCAACTAAGTCAACTTAATGGTATAATAGACTTTCCAAGCCAATTACATGCTTTATAACACAAGTACCTTTTAACCAAGTCACTTCATATCCATGTCTCATCAAGGAACATAAACTGTTATAATCCCATTATACGTTATAAATCATTGATCAACTCAATGACTTCTTGTATATGTCTTAATTAAAAAACATAACAAGTTAACGTCTTACTTTATTATAAGTCTTAAAAGACTTTATGTTTATGTCTTTACAATGAATCATAAACATGTTTAACTAAAGTAATTATGAACACAACTCTTAGTTTCAATAGTAATTTCAAGTTAATTTATATTACTTCATAATAATTTAGGACTACATTATTTTTCATTTATGTCATTCCAAAATACATAAATAAACAAATTGAAGTAGTATTAGATTACTTCATTTATTTATGTCATTCTAATAATACATAAATATTTAATTTGAAGTAGTCTTATATCTATCATCTTGACACATATTCTAAATACTTATCTAATTTAGAAACTGAAAATATGTCCATGCAAGGTCTGACATCACATAGAGATTTACTTTGTTGTTTCAATCTCGCCAAGTTCTGACATGACGTAAATTGCAACACCAAGTGTTTCTTGAATTAGATATGTACAAGTTATATTAGAATGTTGATCTCTTACCTTGCAGTCAAGAGAATCCTTTAAATCATATACCTATATGTTGTACCTTGCACACAATATAGATTTCTCCCACTTGTGCATGGAACAACATCATGTAGCAGATAAACAACACAACATATGTTTGTTTATGTGACCAATATGATTGTGTCATTGATATTAGCATAACTAGTAGATGTAGAACCACTTCCTTGTCTAATAAGGAAACGTACATGACTATCCTTGAAAACATAAGAGTCTACAAGTGGAAAGTAATTATCTTAAGACATTTTAGAGATAATCTGGGTTACTACCAAGATGACAAAGCTTGTAACTCCCACTGAATAAGAGATCATTACATTGATTCCTTATTCAGTAATAAGAACAAAATACTCCCACTGGATTTGACAACATTGTAAGTGTTGCATTAACCAGTGAAAGAAAATAGTGTTCTATTTACTTCCCTACACCTTTGATAAAGTCCATACATAACAATTACTTATGTACTTAAAGAGTGTATTCTACTATGTAGATGATGAACTATCCATCAATGCTATTAACTTGAAAAATTGGGCATGCAATTTCTTTCTTAATAGTTCTACTATTCCAACAATTTGTAAGTAGTACTTTTAAATGGTCAAAACAAAACAACTAGATAAAATATGCTAGTTTGTATTTTACCAATTATACAGTAATTAGTCTAGCTTCTAATTTAATAACTCAGAACATATGCAATTTTCTTAACTATTAAAATATGCTTACGAGTTATGTATTTAGAATTTAGACAATTCTAATTGTCCTATCATACCTTTCTTCATTCATGAAAAGGAATAGGATTGAATCTCACTATTTCTTATATGAAGAGGACTAGGTTTATCCTTTTAGCAAAGTTGACTCTACCAAAAACCCTTACAGGTGTAGATCAATTTACCAATACAGGAATAACCTTCGTTTACGGTTTAATGTTGCATTAATACATTTAAAGAATTAGCAAAATTCAATTTTAGTATTTTCGATAATTAAACTTTTCAAGAAAATAAAATACCCAAGGTAATATTCATATAACCATAGAATTTTCTCGAAAACTAGGATTCAAATTATCGTAGTTCCATTACATCAGTTGATCTGCTAGTAACGAAAGCACATAATAGGGTAATCTGAACGAACAATAATTGGCACACAATTTCCAATTCCTAGATCATTATGGGATTTATATTTTCCAACGCTATTGCAAATATAAACATGTTTCATCCCATCTTATGCCATTGAGTCCAAGTCTCACTTCCTACTCAACTTAAGTGTCTAACTTAAAGAACTGCAAATATGTCCATGTAAGGTCTCACTTTACATAGAGATTTACCTCTCCATCACAATCTAGCCAAGTACTCTCATGACATAAATTGCAACTTCAAGTGTTCCTTTTAATTAGATGGCATATAACTTAATTTAAAAGGGTAGTAGTTTTGATTTTATGTGGTCAAATCAAAGATGTACAAAGATGTCATGCATTCATCTTGTAGCATAATTTTAATAAAAAACTTTTTATTACCAATTCATAAAGATCAAATTATCAAAGTTTTGATTGAGGTATTGGGTTCACCAATCAAGGAATTTAGTGTTAATTATCGTCCATTATACCGTACTTTTGCATAAGTGTAAACACTTAGTGTTTCGGGTAATTACCACTGAAGTGGCGCATGAAATTAAAACTAATTCTCCCTTAAGATGAGCTTGTACATTATATGGCTTACTAAGTAGCTCCATTCGAACTTACAGAGGGCAGAGGACCAGGTAAGCGCAAACGCATAACCTTAGACATCCATTCAGTGTGACTGTGCGCACTTCTTAAATAACCCCTTTATAGTTCATTCGAATGGGTGAGCCGTCAGTCATTGTACCAAAAGCACCAATCAATTAAACTATTGAAAACTTAACTCTTCCAAAACAAATCAAATTTCGCCATTGTTTAGTCCGTATTATTTTTCTATTCAAAAATTACCCTTTGCTTAAAACTGTCGCACATAATAAACAAACAAGTAATACCAATAAAAAATAAACTACTAAAAAAACAATGCACACATAATAAACAATTTATACGTGTAAACAAGTAGCCACATGCAACTTATTCGATAAAACCCTATTAATAATCAATATCTAGGTTAAATTAACGTATATATTAATTAGGGCTTTCACTCTCTCAATTGAAAGTAAGCCACATACATCGACGAATCGAAAGCGTAAACCCATAATTAATAGTATACCAAATTGCACATAATTGATTCATTAATGTATATAATTGGAGTTTTCCCCAATTCAAGATTTATCATAAATATACATGTGTATAAAACTTAACAATTAATACAAGCATAACCAATCTTAACAATTAAATATTCAAAGCAACTTATCCATGACTAACATGCATGTATAATCATGGATACATCATAACAATTATACAAATAGTCACAAGATCGCATACAATTCCATGTCACATAACACTTTATTCATGAATTTATCACGTAACAAATATATTAAATCTAGGTTTCGATATAGATAACATAACAATTAATATAAACCCTAAAAATTTTTTTAAGGAAATCGATTAAAAAAAAATTTACGATCCATAATAGATTTTTAAAACCAAATTAGGGCAAAAGCCCTAACCCTAAAATTAGGGTTTATATAATCATAACCAAAACCCTAGAATAATCATATCTAACAACATACAATATTTGTTATTTACGCGTTTAGTAATTAATTACTCATTAAAACCAATGACTCGTGATGCCACTGTTGGAATTATATAACATGACTAATCATAAATATAAACAATAAACATCAAAGTAAGTGCGGAAGCGTATAGGAACATATAATGATTAATTAATTAACATAAACATAAAGTATGCGTACCTTTCTTGATTCTAGCCGAACAAGAATCAAATCCACAAACTAGCAATTGAGATAAACCCTAATTAGGGTTGGAGTGCTAGTCGACTTAATAAAGTCGAATAGTGTAAATCACCAAAATCCAAAGTAGGATTTCTCTACGATCATGTACGCGCGTATTGTTAGCGATTTAATTAGAATGCTAGTTCAAGTCACGAGTAAAGCACAAAACCAAACAAGGTTTGTCTTTGTATAAAACAAAACGGGTCAAACCCTTACAGTCGATCTATCACTTCAATGAAGAAAGAAAAGCAAGAATATCATGCATGCACATGACATCCATATACAATTTTCATGCATGGCATGTATGATATATGAAAGATTCCTCAACATCATTTATGATATATACAATATCTAAATAATAGGTTAGTGCTACTGTCGATCGTTTTTTTTTATTATCTCCATCCGAATGAGACCAAAAGGGAGTGAATATATAGCATTAAATCTTGTCCAACAAGTCATTGCAAGCACCTCCTTAAGTTTCAAAACTCGACACTCAACCCCCTCGTTTTTCTTAGTTCGACCATATAAATATTTCGTGACTTAATATAATTAAATCTCATACGCAACGCGTGCAATCCCATAGGTCTCGAGTTCGATCCTAACACACATCTATTAATATTTTGTCCATTAAACCAACAGATTCAGATAACCAGCTTGTAGCAGTGATCAAGGCGATTATAGGAGTTAGTGAAGTGACGGTTTCAGTTTTTGAGTCTTTGTTGTTGCTCTTCTCAATGCCAATTTCAAAGCAAAACAAATGGTCTATTGTGGTATCAAAGCTGATACACAAGGGACTGGTGGCATGTGAAGATCAACAAGGGATTTTAAATGAATTTGAAAGCATAATAGATGATGCATTGCAAACTCTATGTAAATATGAATCTCCTAATCAAGGGGACAAGATGCAAACTGCAAAATGCAGATTGGAGAAGCTGGAAACTCAACTCCAATGCATGGAAACCAGATTGGAATGCATGTTTAGACGCTTGATTGGAACCAGAGCTTCTTTACTAAACATAATCTCGCAGTAAATATTCAAGAAAGTCGCGTTACAAATTCCTGGATAGGCAAACAATTTTTTAGTAAATGGTTTTATACTTTTATGTAATTCATGTCTTCATTTCAATAGGTTTGTACATTGACAAAAAAACATTAGTTAGAATACAAATTTAATGTAATTAAATTCATATCAGAACTATAATACTTTTATACATTTTAGTATTTTACTCGTTTGATCATATATACTTATAATTCATGAAAATGCTCTTTAGAGTGTACCAGACGGACTTATTACCTAATAACTGATTAAGTCTAAAAGAAATTTGAGCCAGAGAACTAATTATACATTTTTTTAAATGAATTCCTATGCAGTTCGATCACTAGCATAAAATTAAACTAACCGGTAGGTATAGCAAATTTTGGACCATTTCATAAACTACCCAAAATCCAACAAGTAAAGATTCATAATTATAGCAGCAATGTGGATGTATAATACGAGTATAATATATCAACAAAAAACAAGCAGCTAAACGTACTATAAACCCAATATTACGTTATATCACCAATTTATTGTGGTTAGAAGCAACATTATGTGCATGCATATAGCAGTAATTGTCTTGATTATAATGTATACTTTCTTTAATTTTTGTGAGGTTCATCCTCTGGCATGGGACAATGAATGTTTAAAAAGAAAATAAATAACCCTAATTTTGTTTGATAATACATACCATAGATATGATGTAATCTTGTTTTTTTGCTAAAGATTCATCTCCTCAGGCACCAGTTTTCCATAAAATCGGTTCTAATAGTCGGTGACGTTTGTACAAATTTATTAGTTCAAACACAAACTTCCAAAACGAGATCATACAATGAGAATAACTTTTTGTACAAACTACATAATTTTATATTTTATTTATTTTTGATCGAAAACTATTTATCTTACATAATATTTATCACAATCTATCTCACACGTCTTATGGGCATATTTGTGCTGGTACTGGTGTTGTTGCTGATGCTATTGCTGAAAAAGATTATAAAACGAGCTTATTTTTATAAGCTACATGAAGTAACATTTTATTTTCAGAGATTATGAAAGATTATTTTATTATTATTTTTATTTTATTTATAATTTCTTATAAGTTATGTGTACCAAACAAATATTATTTTTTAAGTAGCTATTTTTTTGGAAAAATAAGCATAATCTCTTCATAATCTCATATGACAAACATATCCCATGTAGGATTTGAACATACAACTATTTAGTTAAAGAGCTTCTCACATAACAACAAATACCATTAAGACACAAGCTATTTGATGTACAAACTACTAATAATCTATTAGAGTTTTTAGAGAACTCTTCGACTCCGTAATACTTTAACAAAATTAATTTTTGAAAACTCATCCGTCTAAACCCTGGAGGAGAATCAATATAAAAGTTGCAAACTTTTTTAAGACATAAAATGTCTAAAAAAAAGTTGCAAACTTTAACAAAATTAATCAAGTTTGACTAGTTGTTCATAATTCTAAAGGTCGAAAGGTTTATTGTTATTCAACTAGTTATAATCATTTGTCCATAAATGATTGTTTTTACTCATTATTGTTGATTATTCAAAGGAACTTGAATGTATTTGTGATGAAAATGCTTTTGTTTGTCAAATCGGATTGATTAAAAACTACTTTGTGGTCGAAAGACTAGTAGTAGATAATCAATTGTAACCTTTTTGTCTTTGATTGGTTACATTTTCTATTGATCATTTCTTAAGAGAATTTGATTATACAAAGAGTTTTTTTTGTGTTTAAGTTTGTGAAATTAACATGGAACAAACTTATGAACCTTGATTGGTTAAACTTAAAGCTTGTTTTTATGAACTAAAATCTTGATGAAGGTTTAACTTGTAAGAAAAATAAATTAGAACACCATCTAATTATCACAACCAACATGTTAAAAGAGTTATCACAATCATGCTCATCATAAGTAGTAAACTAGTTTAAGCAAGTGTAGTTTTTAATCATTTAAATTTCATCATCTTAATTTTTGCTACCTTTGGATTGCTTACAATAGATTTTTATCACTTATTTCTCGATTCACTCACAAATCAATGCGAACGATCCCGACTTACCTTCATAATCTTTCTATAATAGACGAGTTCACTTGCTCGTATGTGTTATTAATAGATCTGGTAAATCACCTTTTATAAATTTAAAACTTGTACGCAAGCAACACATCATGGCCACAATGGAATTAAATGCAAATGACTGACACCTCCGGGAGGTGTCAGTCCCTGAACCACAAAAAACAACTCTGTGAGACTCCTCACTAGAAATAATAGCAAAAGCCCCTTTAACATCAGGTAGAGGGTCTCTAGAAAAAATATTACTTCCATTATGCATGTATGATGAATCGTCTAAGCCCATTAAGAATTACATTAGTTTCACAAGTTGATTATGCCTTTTGAAATCATCAGCAGCATGATAAGTACATCTAGGCAACTGAATTAAAGCATCAAATTGCTTTCACAAAGTAGACAGTCTATTAAAGTATTCAGCAATAATAGATCCATTTTGAAGCCGAATTAATTTTATTATGCAAGTTAAAGGTAATAGATCCATCAACTCTATAAAAAGTTTCTTTTAGTTTATCCCAGACATCTGAAGCCATTTTAGAAAAGATTTGACCCAAAAATAGCTCCTCAGATATCACCCAAGAGCAACAACATTTACCTTATCCCATTGTCTGCCTAAAACATCATCAGTATTGGATCTTGCAACTACCATCAATAAAACCAGTTTTGTTTTTTCCTTCTAAGGCCAAGAGCATTGCACAAGACCAAACATTATAATTTTCCTTTAAGTTTAACAGATATTACAGTTAAAGTAGCAGAGTCATTAGGGTTAAATGCAAAAGGTGACTTATATCCAATTTACTTATTAAGGTAACATGAGTATCAATATAATCATCATCACCCTAAATAGAAAAAGGTGGTGTAGGTGCATGAATAGAACTAGGAGGAGTATTTCATGAACATACATGATTACAAACAATTACACATTGACAAACACACATGAAAGAAAGAGAAAGTAGTTCCCAAGTTTTTCTTGCTACTTAAGTGGTAGGTCAATGGTGCACACAATCAAATCAACCAATAATAAACAACAAATAAAACAAATACTACACATAAACACAACAACAAATCCCAATCCTATCCTCCAGCAATCTATTGCAAGAAATTAAAGACATAAATTAAAGAGAGTGTGAGAGATGTTACATTGCATGCAAACAACAGCGGAATACCAATCCTAATATACTCTTGATTCACTTAGTCAAGAGATATAGCAGATCCAGAACCAAGAACAGTAAACACTAATTTCTCAAAATTAGGCAAATACCCAGAATCACTTCCAATCAACCAAGAATCACCAAAACAATTGATTAAACCAACATAATCAACCATGGAATCCTTTAAAGATTAAAAGCTCCAAATTATCCCAAACCCTAATTTTTTTCAAAAATTAGGTGTTTTACAAAGTCTTTTGATAACAATTAAAAACTAGATCTATCAACCAACAAAAGTTAACTGAAAGATATCAACCAATTAAAAAAAATCCCCAATGAAACCCTAATTTTCCAGAAAACGATTTTAGAGCAAGTTTAGAGAACCTGGCTCTGATACCATGTAAAGAAACACAGTTTAAACACTAAAAACAAACTTATGTTATTCCCAGAAATTAAGAGTACACAAACAACTAATCTTAATCAGTCACAACAACAATAAACAGATCTCAATATGTTAACAACTGATAATCACAAACATAATCAACAATAAGAATGATCAAGGTGGTCAAACTTAAAATAGCGTTTACAAGATTGAGAGAGAGTAAATCGTATAAAGAGAGAATAAGCAGGATGAGATTATCAGATGCAGCTTTCTCTCTTCCTCCTTTTATAGCAGCAACAAAAAACCTTTCCAGCTTTGACAAATTAGCCCGTCTAACTTTCACTCTTTATCCATTAAGCTTCCAAACATCAATCTCTGCTAAAACTGAAAATATAAACATGAAAAAATCAGTCCCTCTAGTTTATCCAAGCCAGATTACCTTTTTAACAAATTTATATTAATTTTTGTATTAAATTTCTTAGTTATAAAAATCGATACTTATTATTGTATCATACAGTATCCTTTAATGACAAAAAAAAGTAGGATTAAGTCCTTTAACTTGCATAAAGAAACTTTTTTGTAAGTTAAAGGTAATAGATCCATCAACTCTATCAAAAGTACAATTAAAAAGTAGGGTTAAGTCCATGGATTGGCTATGAACTTTCATAAATTTTCAATTGTTGGTAACGAACTTTGGAAAGTCCTACTACCACACATGAAACTTTTAGATTTGTTCCAAAACACCTATTTTGTCCATTTTTACAACTAGTGACCGGTTGCAACTGGTTAATATTGTACGTATTAATAAAAAAGTAAATAAAAATCAGTTTTTTATTAAAACTATACTAAATGACATGACCTAACATATTCTAACAAAAGTCAGAACACACTTTACCAATTTCATTTTCCCCCATTTCTCACTAGAACCCTAATTTCTAATTCCACAACCCTAATTTTCAAATATATGTAATCCTTTAAATTAACTATCAAAATGGGTAAAGGTAAACCTGATAAGAATCGTGTTTTCAGAGTTAACTTAAAACATGATGGTGTTTTTACAATGCATCATTTCGATTATTTGAATGGAGATGAAATGAAAATCACATATATTACATTGAAGATATGTCATATGTTGATATTTGTGATGTAATTAGGCATTTAGTGGTTAATCCACTTAGGAGGCTTTATTATTGCAAAGTAAGAACGCCATTAAGAATAGGCATTAAAGAAATTAAGAATGATGCTGATGTTGAGGCATTTTTAACAGTTGGTTATGAAAGTAGATGGGTAGTTGATTTGTATGCATAGCATCTTGATGATGATGCTATAGACGTTAGAGACCAATCAGAAGCCATTGGTGTTGCTTTGGGTAATGAATCTAGTGATGCTTATTGTTCTAGTGATGATGAAGATTTAAGTTATGTGGAATTTTATAGTGAAGGTGATGAAAATGTAGAAATTAATAATGTCACTACCAAAGACCATTTTCTTAATAAATTATGCTCTAATAGTGGCCACTTTAGGGGTTTCATTAATGAACATGTCAATGTCAATTCAATAGAAGTGTTAGAAGACCCAGATAATATAGATCCTAAGTATAAAGTTAAGCCATTAATCATTTATCCAAGACATGATCCTACACGGGATTCGAATAAAATGAAACATGTGTTAGGAATGAGATTTGAGACACATGAACGACTAAAACTAGCTTTAGCTAATTATAGGGTAGCCAATGGGTATCAACTTGGAAGACACTGAGATGGTTATTGCAGATGGAGTTGACAGTGAGATGGTGATTACAGATGGAGTAGATGGACCATGTGGAGCAGATGCTATTGCAGATGGAGCAAACAAAGGAAATCAGAAGCTTTTGCAGAACCTACTGCTAAACCAAAATCAAAGAAAAAAGGAACAAAAAGGAAAGCTGCAAGTGATCAAATGAGAATTTATCATAAGAACAGGGGAAGATCAGAGAGGATCTTTGATAAAAAAAATGAAGAAAATAGGGTTTGTCAAAACGGGGAAGGGTCAACACCAGATAAAGCCTTGTCTTTGGATTAGCTTTGAAAACTTCTTTTTTATTTGCATTATTCAAGAACTAATCTTTTGTAATAGCGGTTGTACTAAACAATGCACTCTGTCACACCTTTTGTGAAGGTCGTACCAAACACTATGTGTTTGTCCCCCACATGAATTTCTTGATCAATGCAAATTTGTCTTTGTTTGTTACTTATTTAGCTCTTTCATATGCTGTTTCAATTCTATCATCTGATATGCTCTTTAATATTCATGGAGTTAACCCTTATGTCATCTGATATGAGTAAATAGAAGGAAAAAAAATTAACAAAAGATACATTTCATTGATTAAAGATTAAACAACATGAAAACTGACTTAACCCAATACAAAACACACTTCCAAACTTAATTTTTTAGAAATACAACTAGGATACACAAACGTAAAATGAAACATGTTGACTTGTAAAAATTCAAACGCTTAGAAAAGTGGTTAACTTGATTTTGCAAATCTTGAATCCTTTTTTCACGGTTCATCTCTGTTTGCTGTTGTTTTATTTCATGTGGAGTGAGCAAATTATAGATGTCAAAAAACTGATGACGGTACCATTCACGTTCAATTTCTGGATGAAACCACATCCATAACCCACATTTAATCATACATGGTGTAACACCCCCAATTTCGTGATACGCAGCGGAATTCAAACTGGGTGTTACTTCATGGCACAACAGTTATAACAATAGAAAACGAACCCTACTTGAGTCGTTTTAAAAAAAAATTATCATTCGATTTATATAAATATCAAAGTTTACAAAATGAGGTCCCAGTGGTTTTACAGTTTATTAAATAAGTTTTCGAATAATAATATAGCCTTCTTGAGTATCCGTGCCCTTCCGTGCCATCCTCATAAATTACGAACCTGAGATAAACATGCTAAAAAATGTCAACACAAAGGTTGGTGAGTTCATAGAGTTTATGATTAAAACAATTGAGTTCAATAGTTTTGAGTTTGAGCGATTATTGTAATAAATACCAATATCGATGAAATAAGTAGTGTGTTACGTTGTTATACACCCATAGTTCGTTTGTTTAGTAATTAGTTGAACACAAGTTTCAAGGTTGGGCCATGTTGTTGCACCCATAAATTCAGTAGTTGCAGCATTTGTATCATTGCAACACAATATATATTGCCTTAAGACTCATGAACGCAAACCTTAACACGAACGCGTCATAATAATGACCTGAGTTACAAACATCATAATAATGATGTGAGCAACAATGCCCTCTGGTAGGAGTTTGCTATTCTCCTAGTATTCTCAAATAAAGTGCATTTGGTTACCTATTCGGCTAACACAAATGGGGCGTCAACTGCCAATAGATCTATTCACTATATTCGCGTTCACTCGCAAGTGATTAATGGTTCATGATATGAGGGACTTTCAGTGGCAAGTGTAAGTAACTTAAGCAATAACAATCAGGCGTAGGTGTAGCATAGAAAAATACTTGTGTTCGGGTTTGTAGCATGTATCTCCCCACGAAAATAGTATAAAACGCATAAAAGTAGGGGCTATGAAACTCACAGTAATATGTAAAAGTTTTTAGAGTACTTATAAAAGTGAAAGCATGTAGTTGAGCATGTATCTCCCCCAAAGCATTAATAAACAAGTATAAAAACGGGGCTACGAACTCACGATAATTCGTAAGAGTTTAAAATAAATGTAAAATATATCAAGCAATATTTGAGCATGTATCTCCCCCAAAACGTTCAAAATAAGGAAAAGAGGGGCTATGACTCACCTTGGATGGAAATCTAATTGATGTCAAAAGTTAATTCAAAGTGAAATGGTAAATGGCTCCAACACGTGACCTGAATCGATATGTCAAGTTTAAGTATTCGTATTCATCTATATGTGATTATAATGCTTTATCGATGGTTGGGTGAACATGAAGTCTCTTCAAAATTTAGTAATACTTATCGTACTTCTTTTTATGGCTCGGTTGATCGTTTATAAGTCTTATCGAAATCCAACTTGTTAAATATAATATGTTTCAAAAATGTTAAATTTTACAATTTTGAGTATTTATGGATTTTACCTTTGCACTTTCAAAAATGACACTTTATACCCTCAACTATGGATTATTGACAAAATCAGCCCTTGTATTATTAACTTTGAATAAATTACATTTTTAGCCCAAGAAAACTTTATCTTTCAAAAATTACAATTTTTACCCTTGTAGTTTTATAAGAAAATTTACTTGTTTTAGACCTAAATCGACAAAAGTAAGAGTAAATATAAGCGAGGCCTTAAGAGGTTTTTACTACGTTCTTGATCTCTTCAAGTGTTTTTCGGATGGTCTTTCTAATGGTTCAAACTAGAAGTCTTAAGCTCTTACGGTTTGGTCGTAATGATTTCCCAAAGTAGGGGGTTAGGTGCCTTATTTAAAGCGTGTTGGTTTTAGTGACAACAAGCCCAAAAGAGGACAAATTCACACGAGACAAGCCAAAGAAACTTTTTTGTAAGTTAAAGGTAATATGATCTTATGGTGTGTTCTCTATGTAAGAAAAAATGCAGAATCTCACACTCACTTGTTCTTTAATTGTCAATTTTCTCAAGCTATATTGGTGAAAATACAAGTAAAAATGAGGTCTGCTATTCAGAACAAGAAATGGAATGAGATTGTTGACAATGTTGCTAAGATGCCTTGTGGAAATAGCATATGGAGTGTAGTTAGAAGGTTGTGTTTTTCTGCTACAGTTTATGTCATTTGGCAAGAAAGAAATGGGAGAATCTTAAGGGATGAAAAGAGGAATTGGGAGACTTTGGTAGATATCATCTATGAAACAGTTAGAATGAGATACAGGGGTTAACTGTAGAGAATTCTTGTAATGCAAGACAAGTTGCGACTCATTGGAATATCAAGTTTTATGTACAGAGAGTAAACGGCTCAATTGTATCCCATAAGGGGTGTTTGGATTAATGGGATTGATGGCTCTAATGGCTAATTCTGAAGCCTTTCAATGAGTATTGCATTTGGTTCAAGACCTAGTGAGGCATGAAATCTGGGTCTACTTATCTTGGCCTTTGGTTAATATCTCTATAGTTAAAGGATGTAGGAATTTTTTAGGTGAGTTTCCTATTATGGGTGTTTGGGTGTAATAAGTATTTATTATTATTATTATTATTATTATTATTATTATTATTATTATTATTATTTAAACGGCGATTTTATTAGAACTAGCCAAGAGCTAGAAACAAAAGAAGCTACAAGGGATTACAAGTATGAACAAGCAATAAATGGATCACTACACATGGTTTACAATTCCTACTCCTATGAGTGAATAGCTAATCTGGTTGTAAGGATTAGTTTTCTGTACAAACAATGGGAGATTATCATGAGGTCTATCGTCAGAAAATATCTCCAATCACTGTCTCATTGGCTGGTTGGTAATTCTTGTTTTTTATTCGAGTAAGCATTGTATATATGTAGATGGCTCAAAAGATATGAGTGAAGCCTTTCTGATTAATGGTTCCTTGTTTAATTTTAGTGAGGCATGAAAGATCGGCCTACTTCTGTTAGATTTTGGATTATTTCGATTGGTTTAAGGAAATGTAGCTCATATGCTAAGGAGTTTCCTATGTGAAGACTGGGATCTATATACCAATGGAAACACTATTGGTATAAAAATTTGAAGAGGTATAGTAATGCTGGGATTGAAGTTTAATGGGATTCTATTTGTTGACATTTTGGATTTGGATGGAGGCTAGTGAGCCATGCAAGATGGGGCTACTTTGCCTTAACAAAATGTCAAAGTTCATATTCAAGGAGATAAGGTAGAGAAGATCTTTTAAGGGTGATGCCTGTATGGTTTTATATTCTTTATGGATCAGAATTGTAAGGTTAGGAGGTGTCTGCAGTTTATGGTCCATGAAGAATTGTAGAGCTTGTATAGGAAATGTAGCCTTTAATTGATTCATCTTTTCATGGTGATGCCATTCTTTGAGTTAGCCTGTGATCATGTAATGTGAGGTATGGAGGTTGCTACATTGCATGTTGACTGGTTGGTTCTTAGAAAGTGGAAATGTTATCATGGGATGGTGAATTGGTGAAGTACTGATTTGCAAAGGAAGGTTCTGCAGTAGGTTGTTTTCTTTTTTGTTAGTCTCTGAATGTCAGCTTTGTTTAGAGTGTTTGGCATGTCAACACTCTATAGATATAGTATGCCATTTGTAAAGTTTATATATTTTAAGTTACTAATATATCTTCACCTTTCAAAAAAAAATGTAAAATCTTAAATTATTTTAAGAATTTCATTTTAACTAATTCCCTTTGTCCTTAGATATTACTGCAAGTTATTAGTATATATAAAAGTTCTAAATCTGCTTTAAAAAACAAAATAAAAGAATCTAACAAAATATCTAATGAGCTAACTAGGTTGAATATGTATAACGCTACATTCCTTCACATTTTGACAAAGCCTTGTAATGCAGTTGGTATTTTGAGGGAATTAGCTTGCTTGACAGTTGAGTGCACTGTGCTAAATGTTGCTAACTTGATGAGTTGACTTGAACTACCCTTAAAATGCATAATGATAATCACAGCTCAAGGATTTCAATTTTGATTCATACATCCATTAATAGTCGTTTAATTTGTTTGTTTGTTTTCAACTGAAATTTGAAGATAAAACACTAATCACAGAATAGGCTTGTATACACATATACTGATGCTGCGCTTAAGCCAGCATTTAAATTATGTCGGGCTTATGCTTAACATGTGCAAATGCTCTGTAAGCCAGCTTATGCCTATCATGTGCAATTGTGCAGATGCTCTGTAAGCCAGCATTATCCTTGTACTACGTATTATTTAGATTTCCTCTTGCCATAAATGTGGGCGTTGACATTATGATAAAGTACGTAACATGCACACCTACCCCTTCTGAATATATTAATAAGCGTAAGATTATTAATATATCTTTAAGGATTGTGGTGTATGTATAGAAAAAAATTATGTGAATATCAACACCCATTCTTTAATTAAGCATCTTTTTAGTTAGTAAAAATGACTGTTGAAATATTTTATTTTTATATTTTAACAAAATCACCCACTGATAACAGTGTGAAAGAATAAAATAAAGAGTGTAGTTAGACAACTGCAGTTGGAGATATCTATTCTGCAAAACTACTGTTTGAGTAGTTTCCTACTAGCTTCCCTTATTCAAGATGGAAAATAACTACAGTAGTTACCAAACTACTACTGTACTAAATTTATATATAGTCATTGACGTTGATTTTGAATTACGCAAGCGAGACTTTATATAAATCATAGAACGCATCTTCAACTAACCACGCTTTTAAATTCTAATTCATTCACACGTTAACGTAACATATACAATAACGTACTGCTCAGTCGAACATAAAGGTACTTTCAGTCACATCGCACAATTAAACTTTCTAATGTGACTTAGCGCTTGTACTAATTATTCATATGAGATGTCATTATGCAGATGCAGCAGCAACCACAACAGGTAATCGCCATTCCAGTTTCTCAAAATGCTTACTCAGGTCCACCACCACCGAATCTACCTCGTCGAGATCTACTTGATGGTAATATATTTCTTACTATCCATTTTACGCCTATGGTCCTTTATTACTAATGTATATAATTAAACAGCATATTTAATTTCAAATATAAGAGATCGATGACGATTCATATTGAGAAACAATTATTTGTAAAGTTTCTTGGAATAATTGGCTACGTTTTATCTTAGACACGCGATAATACATGCGGAGATTATATATATTTTTTATTTTTTATTTTTTTTATTTTTATTTATTATTATTATTTTTTTTTGCATTGCATTGCAATTACTACTTAAATTATCAACTATTTAATTTGCACTTGAATTACTACGTTATAGGACCCGTAAAATATTACTACGAAATATGTGTCCCTCTATATGAAGCAGCCATGAAAGCTGATTGGAAAGCTGCTAAAGCCATTATCGATAATTACCCAGACTTAGAGTTGGTAAGGTGTAGTATCACCACAAATGGGGAAACAACACTTCACATTGCAACATCCGTCAATAAAAACAAAAAGGTGGAAAAGTTTGTGGAAAATCTAGTAGGTTTGATGAAAGAAGAAGATTTGGCACTACAAAATGAAGGTTACAACACTGCCCTCTATATGGCAGCTGCAGTTGGAAACATGAAGACAGTGGAGATTATGTTGGGAAAGAATAGAGGCTTGCTGAAAATCCGTGGTAGTGATGGAAAATTTATGCCGTTATATATGGCTGCCTTGTATGGTTATCATGACGTGGTGATGTATCTGTATAACCAGTCGAATGATTTGATCGATGTTGGTTGGACACCTGAGGATCGCAGTGCGCTTCTTGAGAAATGTGTGGAGAATGATATGTTCGGTAAGCATGCAATTATTTTGGGAATTGATACTTACACCATATTTTTTTATGCATGCATCACTATTTATGCATTACAGTATTGTATAGTACAATACGGTAATGCATAAATGGTAGTGCATGCATCAAAAAATATGGTGTGAGTATCACCTCTCAATTATTTTTATTTTGGGGAATTGATATATACATCACACCCTTTGATGCATGCATCACTTGTAGGATCATGTATATTATGTCTTTGATGATTCGGGTGGTCTTGGGAGATCAAAATACATATTTTTCATTTTAGAGAGAGAAAGTAGAGAGAGAGGGTGTTCTTGCTAGAGGTTTACTCAAATGTTGAATGTTAGATTATGAGAAGCACCACCCCTTCCATGGAAGGAAGGGGTATTTATAGTTACAAGAAATACGACCTCCTATCGGCCTGTGGATCAGGGATACAGTGGGTAAAGACCCGTCCTTCCTCCACGGTGTTGCTCTAAACTAAACTACGCTACAAACTAACAAATAAACTACTTAATAACGTAACAAACGACACGTCTACGAGCTAACATATGCTAGACTTATAATTGGGGTGACCGACACTTTAACATGGAATTTTCTAATTCCTAACAATCTCCCCCTAAGGGAGGTCACCCCATGAAATACATATGGCATCCTAGCATTTTATCTTTGTCTTTAGTTCTTGAGCTCGTAGACTTGAATTCTTCAACATCTGCATCTTTGTGCTTTTGTAGCGAGTCTTTAAAGTCCGCATTGATTTGTACTTTCAATGGAGGCCTTTAACTGATCCACATCTTTGATGATCTTCGAGCTTTCTTTGAGATCATCAACCACAGTAAATCTCTGGATCACCCTTTATTGTGTTGCCATCATGTGAAGTTGTAACTTTCGGACCGACATGCTCACACTTTTGAATCATGACATCTTTCCATCAGAGTAGCGGAAGCCTTACTGGTTCATGATATTTGCAGCAGCGAAGCATAAGCATAGTATGAAATATCAGAGCCAGGTTATGTAGATATGCACCAGTCATGATTTCTTCAAATTAAGTGTGGATGCTGTGAGCATGCGGCTTTGGATTGACTCCTCAATTCTGATCAGCTGCAATCGTCGGGGTGTACCTGCATACAACAGTTAGCAATAAAGCGCACGAAAGTGTCTTTGATCACTTTCGTTGAATTGAGGTACACGGCCCACGGTTCCCGTTGATCAGTACAAGTATGCCTGTGATCGGTAGGATTCCTAAGAATCTCCTTGACGGGTTTCGCAGTACTGTTCTAGCTGATCTCAAACCGGAACGTCTCAAAGAAGACAACACGGAGTGAGTGAACCAAACAAATTGAGATTCACTGATTGATGAAAAATGATTTGAAAAACAATCGTGTATTTCTTGAAGAAAGAGTTTTGCAATACAACGAAGGTTTTATGAGAAAGATCAATTTTCAATCAAAATACTTTTGTATTAGAGAATGAGTACACATTCGACGTGCTAGCGAAAAGAAGAGATTCGCACATCGAACGGTTTTTCTAAAAGTATTTTTCAATCAGAGATACTTTTTGAATTTTGAAAACATAAGTACACATTCGACGTGCTAGAGAAAAGAAGATTTGCACATCGAATGGTTTTCCAAAAGTATTCGTCAATTCCATTTCTGGACCAAGGTTGATTCAAGATTGAATCGCCCCATTGTTTCTATCCAGTTGTCACAAGTTTGATCTTACGAGAAGATCTCACATGTCACCACCAAGAGCTTGTTTGATGTTGGCTCTAGAAGGATTTCCATCTTCATCGTGAATACTTTTACATACCACTCAGATGTTCTGGCAATACCACAAGGATAATGCGTAGGACTCTTAATATATACTTACTTTCCACATTGTGTGAAACAGCAAGTCTTCATGAATTTAGTGTCCTAACGAGATGTTGTGGATGATCTCTTGGCTCTAGACTCAATAGTGCATTTTTGGTTCCTGTGCCGGAGACTAGGGAGAGGGTCTCCTACTTCAATATCAACCATCTCTAAGAGAAAGTCGATAGATTATGTCGGTTCCCCGTGAGAATGAAACAAGCCCTTTTAAGAGGAACTTGAGTGGTTTGGGAAGTTTAGTGCAGTGCATCACTGGGTCCATGATGTCTTGTCTTCAATACCAGTGTTACCTTAGTAACCACCAGTAGCATATGAATTGAACCCGGTTTCTGCCCTAAGGTTGAATTGATGGAGGGCTATTTCTTTTCACCCTTTTATCATTCATTTCTTTTTCATTCTTCAACCCCATCAGTGCTTACCGAGACTTCATAACTAGAACCTTGTTGGGTTTATTCCAGTACTAGCTCTGTCTCAGTCCGCACTCTTCCCATTTCTCATTTTTCTCCTTTTTTCAATATACCTAAGGACTCTACACTATCTAGTGGATTGTCCCTGGGTAGATCCCTCCGGTTCTGGCGGATCGTGGGAACAAATACCTAACCTAACCATCCTTATAACTCCATGCAATAAATTGGTCGGTCTTTTGGTATTGTTCTTTCCTTCATGAAACCAATTGAAAAATCATTTGGAAAACCAATCAAGGTACTTGTGATACGAGATCAAAGCATTTTGTACCTTAATAGTTTTGATCATTTAGAAAACCTCCCCCTCAACATGTGCGTATGATTTAGAAATTGTTTAGCACAAGGAGGCAAGAGGACTTTGAAATATTTTCTTTGATCACTATTTTCATACGAAAAAGCCATTTGATTTTCTTGGTAAAATTCTCCCCCTCATTATGTGCATAGGATATTTTAAAACATTTTATCACATAGAGGCAAGAGTTCTTTTGAAGCACATCCACAATCACAAAATCCATTAAGAAAACCATTTGAAAACACAATCAAGGTACTTTATAATCTCTTTTAAAAAAACTTTTGTACCTCGATGGTTTTGCTCCCCCTCAATATGTGCTTCGAGATTCGAAAGCGTTTAGCACATATGAGAGAGCACTGCACAATGAATCAAAACGATCAACTTTTATCAAATTTCATTATTAAATCACAAATTCTCCCCCGATCAAAAATATCAAACCCTTTGAGATTTTGGATCCCAAGTGATTTAATAAAGTTTAGAAAACATGGGAGAAAATGTGGCTTTGTTTAAATACTCATCTGGTTTTTGGATAAATCCTCCTCCTCAACATGTGCATTGTGTATTTGAAATCGTTTGGCACATGGAGGCAGGAGTGCCTTTAAAGGACTAAAACCAATTCCATTTAAAACAGATTTGAGATTTAAAACACGATCTTTACCCGATCGAAATATCAAACCATTTGAGATTTGTGATCCCAACTGATTTAAATCATTTAGAAAAATTTGGGGAAAGACGTGGCAAGATTCAATTTTGAAATATGACAGATAAGGACCATTATAAGACATTAAAGATTGTTAGTGTCGGTATGATGATAGTTTTAAGAGATCTTTTAAGTAAAACAAAACAATTTCACAATCAAACAAGAACAGAAAAAGTTTCATTTTGAAAGACCTTGATTCTAAAGAAAAAATCATACCATGACATAACATTAAATCTTTAGATCACCACTTATTTTGTACAAAACGGACTTTTTGTGAAGAAATATCATTTGAAAATATTTTATATAAAATCACTCTCCCCCTCAATCCATGACAGAAGTCAATAATTGAGTGACTTAGGTTTTGATAACAAGAAGTCCGGTGATTTTTAAAAACTTAGTCCAATATATTTTCAAAACAATATTTTCCATTTTCAAAACAATTTAATCAAATTATTCAAAATTGTTTAAAAATGATATCCTGCACAAAGATTCGTTAGGTGGATGAGCCGCTTTTGTTGTTGTTGTTGTAGGGTTTGGAAGAAAACCGTCTGCTGATGCAGTGAGACTTCTTCTTACGTTGCATTTTGAATGCCAACTGAGGTCAAATTAAGCTCCGTTTCTTCAATCTTTTAGAAGAAAACCATCTGCTGATGCAGTGAGACCTCTTATGTTGCATTTATGCCAACTCTCCATAGAAGTCCAATTAAGCTCCGTTTCTTCATTTGTCAACCCAAGATATAGTTACCCTTTCCTTTCGGCATCCAATCATCTTCAATTGTGGGATCCGGATCGGGAACATTCTTTTATACCAATATACCTGCATACGTTAGTGAACACACATACAGATATATGGTGGTCGACATCACCCAAACAACAATCGACTAATTCAAGTCAATTCAACATATCAATCAGTTCATATAAATGTATGGGAAAAATGTGTTCATCAAACTCTAATTATCTAAACCTAGCAATCATATCCTTCGCACCTAGTCCTTCAACATAGGTTAACATCATTTTTAATCAAGCATATTAGGATAATTAAGAAAGCTCGTTAGAAGATATAGATTTGAAAACATTTTCCCCCTCAACCAATAACTCATTTTATAAAAGAATTTAAAAGTGCTGAAGTCATTGATTGAGTACCCAAATTTTATAAAAACTCTGAATCTGATTGTTTTAAAAGCAACTCATTTACCACCATTTTTGAAAACACCAAATATTTTTCTGAAGAATTTTAGACGGAAAAACATTTGTGTAGGAACAGCAGTCTTTATGACGAAATGCTTTCCTTGTTTTGTTTTAGGATAAGTGCACGAAATATTTGAAAATTTGGTTTAGCGCAACACTTTCCTTTCATGAAGAACGGGTTGCTATCAGAAATAATAGCAAGCCATAGTTTAAGCGCGGGTCACAGTCTGAAGTAACTGCAAGCCATTTTTTGAAGCGCGGGTTACAGTCAGAAATAACTGTAAGCCATAGTTTTATGACATGTTTAGAAAGAAATATTTACACCTCCTGCTCGAACTTCATCTAAAGTCCCGTGTCATTATTGAATGACATTTCTAAGACCGTAGATGTTATCGATACCAGAAGACATGTCTTTAGAAAACATATTTTTGGTATTTTTGAAATTTTCTGAATTTTTTATGGTTTTTGAAGGTTTTATATTTTTCTATTTTCTTTTTGTTAGTTTTATATTTTTGTATTTTGCTTTTAGATGGTTTTATATTTTTGTATTTTGTTTTTCAGATAAATATATACAAGGATAGAGTAGATGATATAGTTAAAGAAGATGATGATACGAGTACCGAGATAAGGATATCGAGCAGCACGTCGTAGAAGATAGAAGTCATCAACTCTTAAACATCCACCACCAAAGCTTCCAAGGGCTCTTGAATAGAAAGAAATAGAACCATCTGAAAGTGAGACTTTGGCAGCTTCCCCCCAAACCGAAAATCCTTTAGCTGAGCAGATTCGAAGCTCTATTTCAAGCTTGCCTTAGCCAGGTGCACAGAGAAGCACACCATTATCATAAATCCCGCTGCTCCATTTAAGAATGATGATCGAGGATCTCCATTTGGGGTTATATCATCAAGAAGAACAGCAACGTATCATCCCACACATAAAATAATCTTCTCAAATTTCTTTTCTACTGACGTCTGAAGCAATCCATTCAAAAAGGTGTCAAGAGACCACTTCCCCCACGTAGTCGAATTGATGCAGTCAGTCTCTTAGACTAGAGCTCACGAACCCGAATACATATACCCGAAGACAAAGAAACTTATACCATCGAAGTAGGAGATTAATTCCAATAGCCAAAGAATAACCCCGATGTATACTTTTCTCTCCCTTAAAGAAAGTGTATGAAGCTCAAGAACCCGAAATACCCGAATGCCCAAAGAGAGAACAACCGATAACATTGAAGAAGCAGGCCGAATCACTGATTATCTCTGCGGATGACAATCTCTGTGGATGTCCACTCCGGAATAAGTGATTATATCTCTGAATCACAGATTAAGCCCTCAAGTGAGACAGCTGAGCATCCCCAATGTACACAATCTCTCTCCTCTGATGAATGCGATAGCATCATCACACACTTGTGTACCTCTTTTATCATCAGAAACTAACTCTTCCATCTCTTCCCCCACATAGTTGGAATAAAAAACACTGAACGCCATGAGTCAAATCTTGAGTTTCTCTGCGGTAATGACAATAGTCTTCCCGGGATATCTTCAATCACTTAGAAGTATTAAGCTCGTCAAGATTACTCGCGTATAGATGTGTGTCTCCTTTCCCCTTGCAGGTTTAAACACTTCAGAATCAGCAACTCATTGTAAGCCCAAATACTTGAAATTTGTTGAGAAGATCGCTTGAAGTTTTTGTGAGAATCAACATGCTGAATAATAACGTGAGCAAGTCTAATTAGAGATTATATTTGGCATTTCAATCTCCCCCAATTAGTGCTCTCCCCTAAACTGACAATCTGTTTGATAAATGCCCAGAATAAGAAGAAGTCTTTTGATAATCACATGCAACTCGTCTTTTAGTCTTCTAACATATAGCAGAAAATGTAGAACCGATTGTAGACTCGACCTTCTTCTAGATTGTCAGTTGGGGAATAGATAGTTAACATCTTCTTCACACCAAAGGCATTCCCGTTAACTTGTAAATAGCAAATCCCTTAATTAAAATCCCTTCCAATCAAACAAGAACAGAAAGATGTTCATCAAAGAAATCAGCCCAACAACTAGAAGCACTTTGTCATTTAATCATATCAGCCCGTGTGAAGATGTCAACCAACAGCTCTTAGAAGAAACTACATGTGAAGATGACCCGATAAGAAGAAGCTCGGTTCTTACATGAGTTTAGAGCCGTCACGACCATTTATATTCTCAAATATCAATCAACAATGCAAAAAATTCACACTTCTTCTCCCCTCAAGAATTGCATACGTAGTTGCCATTCTTGATTAAACAAGTGAACTCATCCATGTGTAGTCTATTTCCACTTCTCCCCGCAAAAATTGCATATGATGTCGCCATCGCCATTTTAATTGAGCTATTGAAAAATAGAAAAACCATCAACAGTAAGTAGATCACCATTGAGAAAAACATGAGAAGAAGATCCACTTGATGACCGAGCGCAGGAAAAAGCATGAAGCATGTTGGTGAGAATGGTCATAATAAGAAGATTTCTCTTCTTTCGAAGATAAAGCGCACTGAAACGTACACTTTTCTTTTCTTTAAAGAACGAGGCTTGAACTGATATGTTCAAACGTCATAAGAAGATTTCTCTTCTTCGGAAGATAATGCGCACTGAAACGTACACATTTCTTTTCTTTGGAGTACGAGGCCTGAACTGAAGTGAACAGACGTCATAATCTCTCTCTTTTCAGCTCTCTTAGCAAAACATGTAATCAACCCATTATCATTCAGTAGGCTTTTTGTAGTGACAGCTGATGGAGAAAACCCAATATGATGAATTTGACCCTGAAGTAAACTAACCCGAACTCGTGACTTAAACTTGCACATATGTAACAAAGAGCGGTGTCGAGAATTCATGCCCCTTTGAATCTCTAAGTACTCTATACTCTTCAACCAACCAACCATCAAGTATAAGACGTACATTACCTCTTGAAAATCCACAATTGAATGTGACACTGAGCACTACAACGTAACTCCTTTAAGTGATAGTTATTTTGAGGTGATAAGAGCCCAATTCCCCCAAGTGGTAAAAGAAGAGGTAAAAGTCACCCAACAATAATTAGATTTCCAAGTCTTCGTTTTTGATAATAAGCTCGAACAAGGATCTTGAAGAATCTTCATCCAACCATCCCCGATATCTTCAGATACTAAGTACACTCGCCCGTGATATTTCACTTCAACCTCAAATAAATAATAGTGAATTAACGCCGTTGTCACATCTTCTGAACAGCTCAAGTCTAGCCTTCTTTGACATCTAAATGAACTATGATAATGGTTTCATCCCGACCATGGTTAAAAGCACATAACCCCGTAAAACCATGTAGTAACCAAACTGCCATGAAGACAACCCAAACACACACCCAATTCATGAAGTACACCCTTTTATCCCTTCTTCGAAACAGAAACCGTAACACCAGCATCAGAAGACCCCGAAATACGCTTTCCTTTCTCCAAGATGGTTCCATCATCACGGGATTTTACAATTCTATAGTTTAAACCGAGAAATAGTTTCTTTCGCGGGATTTTACAAAACCAAGAATAAACCGTAAGATAGATCCGGAAATGCACTTTACTATTACCAGGATGTTTCCATTGTCACGGGATTTTACAAGTCTATGATTTAAACCGAGAAATAGGTTCTTTCGCGGGATTTTACAAAATCAAGACAAAACCGTAAACAATGTCAGCTTGAATGTGTAATGACAACTTTGGTTTCGGTGAATATCTGTTTTAGGGGAACATGCAGCGATTCATCAGCGGTTGATTGTCCAACATCACCAAAAACATCAACCATCCAATAAACACTTTGGTAAACACATCATTCACGCATTATGTCGGCTATTGAAGTGACCACATTGAGAAGTAAACCCGATATGCCAAACTTGATCATGAAGTAAAATTCCCAGATTTGTTACTTAAACTTGTACTAATCCTCGTGAAAAAGAAACGGTGTACCCAGTGTACAAAACCTCTCGACATATCCTCAACTGCGTGAGACACCAAAGTGATAGCTACGTTGTGGGTTAAGTGAGAAAGGAATCACAACCGTAGTTAAATAGTCAAGTCTTTATCACACTCTTTAAAAGCACAAACAATTCATCTTCGCGGAATGGTAGAAAGAAAGAAGACGAAGTAAGTAAGCTTGCCCGAAAAACCTCACTTCAAATCCAAATAAGAAATACCGTCCAAACAACCCCGTAGTCAACCTAGTTCCAATAATAGTTCAAGCCGTGACATAATATTCTTCGTGAAAATGTATACACCAGAGTATCAACCATCATATCTCATCAAATTTCATCGTTATCGAATTTCTTCAACGAATCTCATAAAATCCGAATCTCATAGGCCACATCTCATCAAATCACATATATGTCACATCTCTTCATCAAATTACATTATCACAAATCTCGTCGTCAAATTGATTCAACCAATCTCATCATTAAATCTCATTTTATCCAAATATCAAAAATCCATTCATTGAGACGCCCAACCGCAACGTTGAACCCGATTCAAATTAATACCCTCAAATATCCGGACCAATCCAACGAAAGCTCACATAAAATTGTCCAAATATAAGCAACCGGAAATAATTGTGCAAGACCACGAAGTGTATGTGAAGCTCATGGTTACATCAACTGCAACACTCGGCCCAAATTTAGAAATATCAGAATTCATACAAATCCTACACCTGATTCAATAAGCTTCGTGGGCCCAAGATAATCACACAGCCGATCCAAGTTCAATGAGAATTCATTCAGCCCGTAAAAAATTATGTCCGGCCCATTACCTTGACCAAGAAAAACTTGACAAACCGGATATATAAACACACCAAATACATATAACCCTAAAATACCTCACTTTGTCAAACCCTAATCACTCTTACAGATATGTCCGCCCCCATTTCAACATATAATACTCAGCTCCATCTCAAAAAAAACTTACCTCAAAACTCTCCTAATCACTCATACCAGCGCCTCGTTGCACATCACAGCGCCTCATATAACCTTAACCAATCCCAAGTATCTTCCATCCGAACACCACTAACAAAATCAAATGCCTCCATCACCTAAGTACAAAAAAAGATGTAGCATCACCAACAATACTTCTCACTTAACCTCGCCACAGGGTTGGCTCGAGGGTTTAGATGGCCACAGGGATGGCTAGAGGTGAGAACCTTATGTAGCAGCCACGAGATCAAACATATGAAACACGGTAGGTTTATTTAGACTTGATACTCGATTTGCTTAGTTAAGTATTAACGATCAAGAAAAAACAATTAACGTTACTTGTTAATTTTATTTCAAGGATCGAACATTAATTTGAGGCAAAAGCTTTGAGCATAGGTTTAACTTAAGATTTCGTTTATTTTTGATTGGTCTATACGAACGAATGAAAGACGAACTAACATCAATTGTTAGCTTCATTTCATAGTTCGAATATATGAGAACTGTGATGAACGAGTATTGTGACATGTTTAACTTTGCTCGAAAACATCTTCAAACTGGTCAATGATGGTTATCATTCGTGTCTAAGGACCTCTGAGTCTTGATATAACTTTTATGTCACACGAATAAAAACTGAGATCAATCACTTTTCTTGTTTATGGATCTGTGATGAATATGTTGTGAAAAAGCCTTCAATGGTTTTATAATAATCATTAGATAACACAACATAAATCTGAGACATTTATAATTTCTTTTTCAATTGACATACGAATTGAGATGTCTTATGTTTATTGTTATGAGTTGATCAATGATGGAATTTTAAAAGTCATGTGAAAAGGACTTTTGAGTCTTGATGTTTCACGAGGACTTGATGATTCTGAGATCATAGATATCATTTCGTTTTCATATTGACTTATGGATCTGTGATG
>OU343218.1:123127523-123188798 GCA_910596185.1 Chrysanthemum makinoi
AATGTTGAGTCTAGGACTGATGATGGTTTACTGAGGTCGGTGATGTTGGTATATGGTATTGGTCTTGTGGTCAAGTCTTTTCTTATTCTACCTTTCTGTCAAGTCGCCAGCCAAGTCGCTAACCTAAGTCGCTACGACTAAGTCGCTACGACTAAGTCGCTACGACTAAGTCGCCACGACAAGTCGCTACGACTAAGTCGCCACGACAAGTCGCTACGACTAAGTCGCCACGACAAGTCGCTACGACTAAGTCGCCACGACAAGTCGCTACGACTAAGTCGCCACGACAGCAAGTGACTCAATAGTCAACTCGCTAACATGAAAAAAACAGTTTTGACAAGTCGCTAACTGGATATTTGACATTATCCGATGAGTTTTCCGACCATATTTCCGACCACATTCATAGTTACTCAAAAACGCATAAAAATGCTTCTTTTTTGCCCTGTTTGACCATGTGAAGATGAGCAGATGTGACCATATATTTGAGACCAAGTTTAAGACCACAAAGGTTGACCACTGATTCAAATAATGGTACAAAACATCTCAAAAGATGTTATTAAAAAAAATAGTTTGGACATATTTATGACACAAAAACGGATGCATAAAACTGAGTAAGCATAAGACATAACATGACCATTTCAAACAATATTAAGAAACTGTTTAACACAATGAATAAGAAAAATATTTCAGTCCGAAAAATATGTTAAAAACAGCTTCAAAACATGATACGAAAACCACACAAATCAAATACACACAATAACCTGGGCTCTGGTACCAATTGTAGGATCATGTATATTATGTGTTTGATGATTCGGGTGGTCTTGGGAGATCAAAATACATATTTTCCATTTTAGAGAGAGAAAGTAGAGAGAGAGGGTGTTCTTGCTAGAGGTTTACTCAAATGTTGAATGTTAGATTATGAGAAGCACCACCCCTTCTGTCACACCCCCAAATTACCTGTTTTGCAGCGGAATGGAATTCCTGGGGATGGACTGTCATAGCATCACAATCACAGTTATATTGAACGACCTAAAGTGTCGTTTGGAAAATACATCGTTTGATTTAATAAAATAATCAGAGTTTACAAAGTAGGTCCCAATTGAAAATCATCTTGTGCGGAAATAAGTTGTTACAATTCAAACGATGTTTTAAAGTATGTAAAACCCAAGTGAGACGCGTCGTCACCACGACTCCATGAGGTGTCCAAATGCATGCCATGAAGTGTATGCCTTAGATACCTGAGATAAAACATGCTAAAAGTGTCAACACAAAGGTTGAGTGAGTTCATAGAGTTTGAGTTGAAATGTAAAGCCTTTCAAAATCGTTTATGCAGCAAAGGCATTGTAAATCGTTGAAATGTAAAGACTTTCAAAATCGATTATGTAGCAAAGGCATTGTAAATCCACTCAGTTCCAAGTCCCGCCCATACAAAACTTGCAACCTTGTGTGTGTTCACAACCACCTGCCGAATATGTAGAGTTACTGTTCAAGTGCATGATGTCAAATGAATTCACATAATAGTGCATGGCTCAATGTATCGAAATCGTTTATGCGGCAAAGGCATTGTGAATCCACTCAGTTCCAAGTCCCGCCCATACAAAACTTGCAACCTGTGTGTTCACAACCGTTGCCAAAGTGTATATAGTGTATGTTCAAATCTTTCCAAGACCGTTAGTCCATAATCGTATACCAAGTCCGTTAGATCAATATTATACCAAGTCCGTTAGACCAATGAATATACCAAGACCGTTAGACCAATGAATATACCAAGACCGTTAGACCAATGAATATACCAAGACCGTTAGACCAATGAATATACCAAGACCGTTAGACCAATGAATATACCAAGACCGTTAGACCAATGAATATATGATATAGAAATTCTAAGTATGGCAATAATGTTACTTCGCATGACTAAACATTTAGTTCGGATAAACATATAGTTTGCAAATAGTCATGAATGTAATAAAAATAGTCGAGCATGTATCTCCCCCAAAACAGTTATGAAAGCATTAAAACAAGAAAAGTGGGGCTATGGAACTCACTTGGTGGAATGATGCGAAGACAAAAGTGAGTCCACCGAGATGTAATGCGATACGTAAATCTTGACCTATGATGAACGATATGACATGTAATGAGTTGCAATGTAATGTTATGCATGCATTTCGTATGTTATTTATACCATTTAAGCGAGTTTTGAAAATATTACTTATCGTCGAAAAATACTCTCTTGACGTCTTGACCATTCAAAAATGACTTTACAAGTTTTTACGTCAAAATGTTATCCTACAATGATTTAATAATGATTTTTGGTGAAATTTCCACTTTTCGTCGCAAAACAATGTCGTCGGAATATTCATGAAATTAACAAAAATGGCTTTGGAAAACTAGTCGTAAAACGGTGTACGTCGATCGTTAGAGAACGAACTCGACTGTTTTGGAAAGTTTGTATCGATATCTAAAAGTTTCAGTTCAGGAGTTTTCGTCATAGAGGTCTCGAACATAAAGATAATAGGGGTTAAATATGGTGATTTTAGTTACCGTAACACTTTTCTCGTAAAAATAATATAGTTTTTCTAAAAATAATAGTTACGGCAAGTTTATGAAAGCGTGTATATCTTAGTCGTTTCAAATCCGTTTTCTACGTATTATACGTCCTTAGCTTCGTATCAAAGTATACTAATATATTTTTGATAAGTCGAAATAATTTGTAAAGCTTAGGACTCGTTTTGACTTCAGTACAAAACTAAAATAAGTTGCTGAAATTTCAGAAAATATATATTTCGTCGTCAAACTTGAAAAATCCATAACTTCTTCGTTATAACTCCGTTTTAATCCGTTCAAGCGGCCACGGATTCTTTTTAAAGTATATTTTCTAAATATCAAGGCCAAAATTTCGTGTCAACTGTCGGATTTTCCAGAAAAACAAAATAAGATCAGACCACTTTTTATACTTGTCGAAAAGAGTTTTTCTCGTACTAAACCTATTCCAATCCCTTCAAAACAACTCCAAAGCTATTCTAATCCTACCATACACCTTCTTAGGGTGTCATGGGTTCCTAAACATCATCAAGACCAATATATAACAAGGGATAAATTATAGGATGACTTATATATATAAAACTCTAAAACAATGTAAAAATGGTATAAATAAACACAAGTCTTGCATGTTTTTGCTCAAAAATGATGAGATGAGTATGAAATGAATATGTAAGATGAAAAATAAATATGAGATGCTTACAAGTGATATGATGAGGTGATTAGAACCAATGATTAACCTAAACACCCTAGGTTTTTATTTCAAAACCTTAAATAAGAGTGTAATCTAGATTGTAAAACACTTGACTTTGAAAAATTTGATGATTTCTCCTTGATCCATATGAATGGCCGGTTGTAGGGATAAGAGAGGAAGAAAGAGTGCTTGACTTTACACCTTTGAAATTATTGTAGTGTGTGTAAGAGTTGGTGTGTAAAAATGTATAAGTAAAGATCTTGAAATCTTGCATATCTAGATGAGTCACTATGTATTTAATAATACATATATAAGTTTTCTTTTATTTTGTTATCATGTATAAAAATGTGTAAGTAAAGTAGATGTAAGTTATATAAATATAAGTTGTAATTTGTATACACATTTGAACATTTAGGGTAGCGTTAGCTAGAAATAAATTTTAACGGATCATAGTAAAATATATTGAGGTCATAAAAATTATAAAAACACATTTCTTGAAAAATTTGAGTGATATAATAATTATCGTGTAGTTTTTAAGAAAAACGTCGTAATAGTATAACTTTAACGATTTATGCACCAAATAAATTTAAAACACTAGGAAAACTCAAAATATAGTTTATATAACTAAATGTAAGTAATAAAATATGTCGGGATCATTTTTGAAAGTAACGGATTAAATATTTAAAATAATAACTCACGCGATAACGTTTATTTAATATAAAAATTACGCGTTAAATGTGAAATGAAATGTCATGAATGAACTAATGAGATGCAAATGATGTCAATGGAATGTAGACTAATCTTAGTCCATATGAAATGTACGTGATGTTATGATCATGAATTCGCCGCTAAACCATAAAGGTTACGCGAATTTGAAACAAGTAAACCAAGTTTACTATAAATGTTGAAATAGTGAGGCATAAATTGTCGTAGAAATGACCTGAAAGTACGGGTTGTCACATTCGCCCATCAAAAGGAATTCAGTCCACGAATTCAGTTGATAGTCTATCGGGTTAGGGTTTGATGAGGCAAGCCTTCCTATTCTCGAGCAAAACCCTCAAAAGACTTTTTGGTAACCGATTTTACTTAATCTCACAACTCATCAAACAAGAACTGTCATGAGATTAGGCTAAATCGGTTTAGGTAACAACTTGTTTCTAGCTTGATCTTTGCAACTCATCAAACAAGAACTGTCACGCGGATCAAACTGGAAACAAGTGGTTTGAAGAAAATCTTTTGAAAATTTGGCTCGATTCCGGAATTGCTTACTCATATGAGACTACTACTCCCTTCATTGCATGATTCTTCTTGAATTAGACATAGGTGATCAAGCTATGTATAATTTAGGAGTAACTATGCAATGCTTGGACTAATCGACTCATATGATGTTTGGTGTTAAGTCAACTTGGTGTAAAAATTGTGATAGGGAATGACAGGGCATTCTCCACGTCAAAGTGATGTGAGTATGATGGGATGGGTATTTGAAGGCATCAATGTGACAATCGAATGCGAAATGAAAGTAAATAACTCGAAAAAATGTACTTATAAACCGCATGTAAAGTGAACATGCACTTATGATGAAATGATGAGATGCTATGATGATGTAGTTATAGTCTAGGGTCAATGATGCAACCTAGTTCTCTATAACCGGCTCGATACCAATCTGTCACACCCCCAAATTACATGTTTTGCAGCGGAATGGAATTCCTGGGGATGGACTGTCATAGCATCACAATCACAGTTATATTGAACGACCTAAAGTGTCGTTTGGAAAATACATCGTTTGATTTAATAAAATAATCGAGTTTACAAAGTAGGTCCCAATTGAAAATCATCTTGGGCGGAAATAAGTTGTTACAATTCAAACGATGTTTTAAAGTATGTAAAACCAAAGTGAGACGCGTCGTCACCACGACTCCATGAGGTGTCCAAATGCATGCCATGAAGTGTATGCCTTAGATACCTGAGATAAAACATGCTAAAAGTGTCAACACAAAGGTTGAGTGAGTTCATAGAGTTTGTGTTGAAATGTAAAGCCTTTCAAAATCGTTTATGCAGCAAAGGCATTGTAAATCGTTGAAATGTAAAGACTTTCAAAATCGATTATGTAGCAAAGGCATTGTAAATCCACTCAGTTCCAAGTCCCGCCCATACAAAACTTGCAACCTGTGTGTTCACAACCCTGCGCCAGAATATGTAGACTTAATGTTCAAGTGCATGATGTCAAATGAATTCACATAATAGTGCATGGCTCAATGTATCGAAATCGTTTATGCAGCAAAGGCATTGTGAATCCACTCAGAGTTCCAAGTCATATACAAAACTTGCAACCTGTGTGTTCACAACCCGTTGCCAAAGTGTATATAGTGTATGTTCAAATCGTTCCAAGACCGTTAGTCCATGTCGTTATACCAAGTCCGTTAGCTCAATATTATACCAAGTCCGTTAGACCAATGAATATACCAAGACCGTTAGACCAATGAATATACCAAGACCGTTAGACCAATGAATATACCAAGACCGTTAGACCAATGAATATACCAAGACCGTTAGACCAATGAATATACCAAGACCGTTAGACCAATGAATATATGATATAGAAATTCTAAGTATGGCAATAATGTTACTTCGCATGACTAAACATTTAGTTCGGATAAACATATAGTTTGCAAATAGTCATGAATGTAATAAAAATAGTCGAGCATGTATCTCCCCCAAAACAGTTATGAAAGCATTAAAACAAGAAAAGTGGGGCTATGGAACTCACTTGGTGGAATGATGCGAAGACAAAAGTGAGTCCACCGAGATGTAATGCGATACGTAAATCTTGACCTATGATGAACGATATGACATGTAATGAGTTGCAATGTAATGTTATGCATGCATTTCGTATGTTATTTATACCATTTGCGAGTTTGAAAATATTACTTATCGTCGAAAAATACTCTCTTGACGTCTTGACCATTCAAAAATGACTTTACAAGTTTTTACGTCAAAATGTCATCCTACAATGATTTAATAATAATGATTTTGGTGAAATTTCCACTTTTAATATAAAACAATGTCGTCGGAATTTTCATGAAATTAACAAAAATGGCTTTGGAAAACTAGTCGTAAAACGGTGTACGTCGATCGTTAGAGAAGAACTTCGACGTTGTTTTGGAAAGTTTGTATCGATATCTAAAAGTTTCAGTTCAGGAGTTTTCGTCATAGAGGTCTCGAACATAAAGATAATAGGGGTTAAATATGGTGATTTTAGTTACCGTAACACTTTTCTCGTAAAATAATATAGTTTTCTAAAAAATAATAGTTACGGAAAGTTTATGAAAACATGTATATCTTAGTCGTTTCAAATCCGTTTTCTACGTATTATATCGTCCTTAGCTTATCAAAGTATACTAATATCTTTTTGATAAGTCGAAATAATTTGTGAAGCTTAGGACTCGTTTTTGACTCGTACAAAACTAAAATAGGTTGCTGAAATTTCAGAAAATATATATTTAGTCGTCAAACTTGAAAAATTCATAACTTCTTCGTTATAACTCCGTTTTAATCCGTTCAAGCGACCACGGATTCGTTTTAAAGTATATTTTCTAAATATCAAGGCCAAAATTTTGTGTCAACTGTCGGATTTTCCAGAAAAACAAAATAAGATCAGACCACTTTTTATACTTGTCGAAAAGAGTTTTTCTCGTACTAAACCTATTCCAATCCCTTCAAAACAACTCCAAAGCTATTCTAATCCTACCATACACCTTCTTAGGGTGTCATGGGTTCCTAAACATCATCAAGACCAATATATAACAAGGGATAAATTATAGGATGACTTATATATATAAAACTCTAAAACAATGTAAAAATGGTATAAATAAACACAAGTCTTGCATGTTTTTGCTCAAAAATGATGAGATGAGTATGAAATGAATATGTAAGATGAAAAATAAATATGAGATGCTTACAAGTGATATGATGAGGTGATTAGAACCAAGGATTAACCTAAACACCCTAGGTTTTTATTTCAAAACCTTAAATAAGAGTGTAATCTAGATTGTAAAACACTTGACTTTGAAAAATTTGATGATTTCTCCTTGATCCATATGAATGGCCGGTTGTAGGGATAAGAGAGGAAGAAAGAGTGCTTGACTTTACACCTTTGAAATTATTGTAGTGTGTGTAAGAGTTGGTGTGTAAAAAATATAAGTAAAGATCTTGAAATCTTGCATATCTAGATGAGTCACTATGTATTTAATAATACATATATAAGTTTTCTTTTATTTTGTTATCATGTATAAAAATGTGTAAGTAAAGTAGATGTAAGTTATATAAATATAAGTTGTAATTTGTATACACATTTGAACATTTAGGGTAGCGTTAGCTAGAAATAAATTTTAACGGATCATAGTAAAATATATTGAGGTCATAAAAATTATAAAAACACATTTCTTGAAAAATTTGAGTGATATAATAATTATCGTGTAGTTTTTAAGAAAAAGCGTCGTAATAATATAACTTTAACGATTTATGCACCAAATAAATTTAAAACACTAGGAAAACTCAAAATATAGTTTATATAACTAAATGTAAGTAATAAAATATGTCGGGATCATTTTTGAAATTAGCGGTTAAATATTTAAAATAATAACTCAGCGATAACGTTTATTTAATATAAAATTTCAGCGTTAAATGTGAAATAAAATGTCATGAATGAACTAATGAGATGCAAATGATGTCAATGGAATGTAGACTAATCTTAGTCCATATGAAATGCACGTGATGTTATGATCATGAATTAGCTAAACCATAAAGGTTACACGAATTTGAAACAAGTAAACCAAGTTTACTATAAATGTTGAAATAGTGAGGCATAAATTGTGTAGAAATGACACGAGAAATAGGGTTGTCCACCTTCCATGGAAGGAAGGGGTATTTATAGTTACAAGAAATACGACCTCCTATCGGCACGTGGATCGAGGGGATCACGATTGGGTAAGACCGATCCTTCCTCCACGATTGTTGCTCTAAACTAATCTACGCTACAAACTAACAAATAAACTACTTAATAACGTAACAAACGACACGTCTACGAGCTAACATATGCTAGACTTATGATTGGGGTGACCGACACTTTAACATGGAATTTTCTAATTCCTAACATCACTATTTGTAAATTACATTTTGTATTGTATAACACTGTAATGCACAAATTGTGATGCATGTATCAAAAGATGTGTTGTGATTATCACCCCCCCCCCTTTATTTTGAGCCACAAATTTTATTGTAAAACTAGCAAGAACCTTGGAAAAGAAATGTATTAAAAATAGGGCAAATGTTTTTAAAAAGTATTTGCATTTGTGGGTAGCGAACAAATTTTTTTGCTTTTGTTGGTACTATTCTTTCAAATTCAAATTTTTTTTTTGTATTTTGCAAAAATTTTTGACATTTTTGACCTTCTTAGCTAATAGATTTTTTTTTCTCAAAAAGGTAAAAAAGTCATATAGTACTCTAAAAATGATGAATTTAAAAGAAAATTACAAATAAATAAATAAATAATAAATTTGTTCGCTACCCACAAAAGCAAATAATGACAAATATGATACATTTTAAAAACATTTGCATTTAAAAATAGCACAAGCGGATCGAGATACCGATCGATCCCTCTTTTCATGCTCTGATTAACAACGATCCAACTGGGTAAGCATGCATTTAATATATAGTAAGTCCAGAAGGGGAAGAGATCTACTGAGAAGAGAAATTGAAATAAGAAGAATGAGAATTGTGCCACATGTTTCAAATGAGGAAGAGAAATTTAGGGGGAGATGCATCTATTTCTTTATGTGCATCTGAAATGTGCGGCTGTGGTTTCTTCTCATCCTTCTCATTTTAATTTTACTTCTCATTTGATCCTTACTCGGTCCAGAATAGAAAAAAATGATTCTAATTAAATGAAACAACAACAAAATAGACAATTTGACCTGAACTATATTTTGAACCGAAGCTTAAAACAACATTATCTAGGAATTTTTCTCGAATTTGGGGTACTCCTTTGGGAATCTTTGAGTTTGGGAATTCTTGATCTGCAAACACTTTTGACTGTTACTTCACATTCCCAAATAGACAATTTCACTTGATCTGCTAATATTTTTCCAATAATTTCTTTTTTTATACATTCTAATTTTTTTTGTTTCATAGTGACTTTTGTTCTTTTAGTCCCCCTATCAAATTATTTTTAGATGTTGCACTTAGGATACTAGTAAAGCACCCAACACTAGCGATGAGTGGGAGTACTTGGAGCTTTGGCTCGAAAGCCCGATGCACTCTTAAAAACAGAATCTAATATAATCAGGAGAACATTTGACTCAGGTAAACATCTCGATCTCGTTCTTGATATTTATCACACATAAAAAGTGTAGAAATAAAATCCATTGTCCATTTTGGTATTTAACAGGGAGTTGTTGTTCCCTTTATCAATACTGTATCATAAAACATTCAGTACCTTACCAAAATGTAAGTCTTTAAAATATTAAGGCAACACATGAACTTACTTATTATGGAATTGTGTTGGTTTTCTACGAAATCAATGAAATTTGATATAAGAAAAGAAGTTCTATAACCATGACTATTTATTGACTTTTCAACTCTTTTAATAAATGTTATTTAAAAACACCCGTAAAATTAAAAATACATGTTATTATACATATTGTACAAACTAATAAAACACATAAGGCTTCATACAATGTATATGCAAACAAGTTGATGGTACATATAAGTTTAAAACAGGGCGAAGCGGACCAACGGGTTCAACACGGAACGGAGTCACCACCGGTTGACTAGCCAATAAAAGCGATCCGAAAGGAACTTTGAGAGGAACGGTAAAAGGGGTGAACGGCCGGGCGGGATCATTTTCTTCTTTGTTCACGGACTATAATCACAAGGTACTTCATGCCACATAACACACGGATACCACCGCTAGTAATAAGTTAAATCACTCTCCATGTGTCGATGTATGTTTTAAATGTTTAAAGCAACAATATCAATTAAAGTAGTTTAAACAAGATACACAGCAAATTTTTTTAGCGTTAAAATTCTTATTACAAGTGAATCAAAGAATTTACTATGATTGTTTGTGTCATAATAATCAAAGTTGAATGACAAAGTATAATAATCTTCTCACTATCTAAAACACAAACCAAAGTAATTGTTTAATTAAGAACTATACTAACACACTAAATGAGTTCAGGGGACTTAGTTCTTGGATGAGTAAACTCTGGCTAAATGTGTATCGCATTAATTATGCGAGATCGCATTTACTACATTACAACATTTTCTTCTATAGGCAAAGTTCGAGGTAGATACCCGTAGGGTAATAGAGACGTGTCAAGAATCTATAGGAATGTATCTTTGTTATTACCTTATTGTTTTTGTCATCTTCTATTCTTGGATTGTATCCATTGGGAACATGTTGAAAATTGTTTTTCCGCTTACAACTCGCATTAACTTCATAAGCTGACTCTCTATGATAAGTTGCTTTCATTTATCTTTTCAAGAAACTTCCCGCCCAAATCTTTTAGACACTTTATATTTTTCTTAAATATCTAAGTTCAGAATGCTTTAATATGTTCAGGAGATCAAGGGAAATCAGTGAGTTATTGTCATCACTTACTAACTCCATTATCATCTTTTAGGTTCAGGCTTCATTTGCCGAGTTCCGCCTCACGAAGTGGTGAGACTTTCTTTAACTAATTATGATGATTTAGTTAATGACTTGGTACTTTTGGTAGAGGTAGCTTGATATTTTGTGGCCTGACCTTTGGAAGGAGGAGGTGTGATAAAATCAACTTTCATATTTAGAGCCTGAATTTCCTTCATCAAGATTGATAATGGAATTAAAGGTTCAAGATTAGTTGATACACCTTTACATTTTCTATAAGAGATTGATGGTTTTGATGGGATCTTATAAGTCTCATCAATGATGACATTTCTTGCTTTGGCTAACTTTCTCTTTGAGGCAGGTTTAAGGATAGATTTTGGTTCAGCTCCCCGAAGATTTTTTAGAGGAGGTAGTGGGGTTATTATATCACCGAGTCTAATTCCTGATCTACCATGATTAGGATCTCGGTCGGGAGGTTTTTAGACATCTAGGGACATTAGATTCAGGTGATTGGAATTCAAGGGCTAAAAATCTATTAATGTTCCAATTGGGCATTTAACAAGTTCACTCTTTTAAAACCAATATCTATACTCCCAATCTTTTGACATCTCATGAACATAACCCGTTGATGATCTTACAAAGACCATATCCTTAGTTTTATGTTAAATGAACCTTCAATTGATTTGATCAACCCATAACATTTTCATTTTTGATTTCAAATCTATTCACTCCATGCACCGACTAAGTCTATCCGAAGCTATTGAACCAAGAGTTAGTTATTAACTTAACTTCATCAAGTTTATTCCTAAGGGCTTTATTTTCTTTCAGCCAAGATTAGCATGTTGAAGTGTAAGTGCAAGAAGTTTAGCTTGTTTCAGCTCTAGCAATTCTTCCCTACAAGTATCCAGTTCTATAACTAGATTCCTATGTTTGAAATCAGATTCATTATTTGTTCTTCTACAAATCTAAAGTCTACACATGCATAATTAGGGAAAAAAATCTATCATCATTATATTCCATTTGAAGAACTGCTGTACCTTTTTAAATATTTTGTTAACCCATTCTCCATTCCTTGCATGTCTTTTTCCAACCACAACCTTTTCATCATCGTCCAAGGCCATGAGTACCTTAGCAATAACCATTTCATCATCATCGATAATATTTCTTCTTTCATCCCAATCATATGACTCAGCCTACAAGGCCCTTGTTACTAGCTTGAGATGATTGAGAGCAAATTTTGGGGAGGTTGAGCCACTTGGATGTTAGGAGTGCTAGTTTAGCTTTAGCATTTTGTACTCAACTCTATAGTCTTCCAAACTTTGGTTCGACTTGATTATTTGAAAATCGCTTATGTTGAGGAGATAGATAATATGGTGAGGATGTTTTTGAAAAACATTCTTTAGCAAAATGGCCAGTTTTACCACACTTAAACATATAACTTTGTTAAAAGATCTTGAGCCATCGAACATGGAATGATTCTTTTAAAAGAATCTCTTGTAATTGGCTAAAAGTGTCATTTCTTGAAATTCGTCATTCAGGTCATCCATTTAATCTTAACCACATCTCATATTCTCTTCATCAGTGGGATCATCTTGGAAGTCCTCGACAATAGAGTTAGAGGAAAAAATCAGTTGATATGGGGGTGGTTGTTGTCAAGGTTTTCTTGGTCTCAGGTGCATATATTTTGTTTATCGTACCTTTCTTCATATTTTTCTTTTCCAAAAATTGTGGCCAAGTCAAGGTCTCAAACATGGTTAGAGTTCCTTAGACCTTGGGTAAAGCTCAACCATTTCTTTAGAAAGCTGTTAACATAACCAACAATAATTTCATGATTTGAAAGGTTAACACCATCATTCACTAGTTCATTCATGAGAAATTTGTATCTTGTTAATGTTTGGGAGACAGTTTCACCTTCAATGTGTTAGAAGGTGTTATAAGCCAGTTTAAGCTCCGTGACTCTATTTTCTTTGACCTTTAAAGGTCCCTTAAAGTTAAGAATCAAGTCTTCCCATGCCTTTTTAGCAGTGGAACAACCGATGACTGATCTCATCACATCATCTGGTAAGTATGATATGATGATACTTTTGAGGCGTTGGTCTTGATTGACCGCCCTTATTTCATCATTGTTCCATTGAGCTTCAGGTTTATCAAGGCCAACAATTGTTTTAGGAACATATGGATCATCATTAAGAACCTTAATGAGGTAAGGTTTCGTACCAAGAATATGACATAGAAACTTTTTCTTCTATTTTTTTTTTTTTTTTTTTTTTTTTTTTTTTTTTTTTTTTTTTGAATCTTTCAGCTTCTAGTTTAGGAGCAAAAGTGACATAACCACTCTACTTTGAGTCTAGAAGTTGACGAACATCAAATGATTTTAAAAACTTTTTGAGCAGTTTTTTTAAGAAAAGTTTTATAAATCAAATTATTTTGATACCACTTGTTGTTCCCTCTAGAGTGATAGATATTAGGATAACTAAGTTAAATCACACTCCATGAATATGATGCATGTTTAAACAGTTTAAAGCAATAATACGTATAGCAGTTTACACAAGATACACAACAAGGAATTTTAACATTTAAATTCATTTTATAAGTTAATCAAAGAATTTACTATGATTGTTTTATGGAATAACAATCATTGTTTTGACAAAGTATAGTGATCTTCTCACTATCTTAAACGCAAACCAAAGTAAATGTTTAAGTAAGAACTATGTTAACACCTTGAATGAGTTCTGGGGATAAGTTATGGAGGAGTAAATGCTCTCGTAAATATGTATCACATTAATTGTATGAGATGTCATTTACTCCCTTACAATATCCTTTTTTATAGGTAAAGTTCGATGTGGATACCCGTGGGTTAGTAAAGATGTGTCAAGCATCTAATTTGGAAGGTATAATGCGACCTTATGGCTTTTGTTATCTTCTATTCTTGGATTGTGTACAATTTACCTTAGGGAATAATATTGACAATTGTTTTCCCTTTTCTACTAGCTCTCGTATTTCTTTGACTTTCTATGATAAGTAGTTTTCACTTATCCTTTCAAGAAAGTTCTCGCCCAAATCTTTCAGACACTTAGATATTTTTCTTAAATATCTTCAGAATGTCGTGATATGTTGAGGAGATCAAGGGAGTCAGTGTTATTGTCATCACTCACTCATCCATCATCATCTCTTAGGTTCAGGCTTCACTTGATGAGTTCCGCCTTAGGAAGTCGTGACTTTCTAGAAAAACACTCTGAATATGACTCGTTGAATGTTCTTTTATTCAGGCACATCATTTGCACTTAGGATATTTTATTTTCAGATCTTAGTTGAAGATCAATGAGCTTTGAAATGGCTCAACATGTATGTTCATATATGTATCTGTTGGTATGTATGCTTCCATGTATGTAGCTTTTATGGTAGGGTTATTGTCAGTCATTTTGCTAGATCTGGATCTTTGAAATGAATGCTAAGTTCTTCGATAAAAAACCTCCAAGGAAAGATATATAGGGGAAAACATAAAAATTTTGCCTAACTGTTGTATTTTTCCATAAAAGTAAAAATACTTGATTCTTTATGGACCAAGTTAAACAATCCAATTAATGCAATATCACCAAAATTATAAAAGACGCGAGGCGTGACCTCCAAGTTACACAATAGATCAAGGCGTTTTAGGCGACGTGAGATAAGGCGTGAAAAGACGCAAGACATGACGTCTTTTTTAATTCAACTCCGATGAAAAATGTTTTTTAAAAGAACTGAAGAAGATTAAATGGAATGATAGTTTTTTGAGTTAATTCCTTATGTATAACACTTTTTATAAACTCTAAATATGTTAAATAGGATATAATATATAAATCTATACATATTTTCATATTTTGTGTCGCTTTAAGAGCCTTGGGTATAATAACCTCAGGTTAAACTTTAACATTTGTCACGTCAGCGCCACATCAGCTTTAACATTTCACCTTAACTTAACAAAAAAATACCCCTTATCATAACATTCCGAAGGTTAAACCTTAACTCAAATATTTTCATATTCAACCCCTAAACTAAAATAAACACTTCATTAAAAAAATACCAAACATAACTGTGGAAACGTAGAGGGGGGGGGGGGGGGAATACGTTACCGTTTAAAAACTTTAGATCTTTAGTATCAAATCGCTTATGAAGCTTGTTATAATATGAAAGTTCCAATTATTGTTTGTGACTAATGTAAAGCATAGTAAACCATGTTGTCACACAAGCATTAACATCAAACCACATCACAAGCAATAGTATAGTGCAACTATAAAAGTAAAGAGATAAAGAAAGGAAAGTGCAAACCGAACACGATGATTTATAGTGGTTCGTCACGGATCTCCTTTCTTCCTACTCCACTCCTCCCGAGTACCCAACTTGAGAGTTACTTCACTAAATCAACAAGCTCCCTTCTCGGCGAAGAAAACCTTACAATCGCCGCTACACTTTTTCCGGTAGAAAGCTAAATAACGGGTTCTAGTTCGAGGTAGAACCAACCTAACGTCGCCTATACAATATTTCCGACACTAAGCTAGATGTCGAGTTCTTTTACAAGGGTACAACCACTCCCATTATGTTTTATGGCCCAACATAACAAACCTTGTGTTTTATGGCACAAACACATAAACCATCTAATCTAGTTTGGTGAAAGTGTTGTTATGATGCAATGATGTTTACACTAATGATCCATGACACAAATGTCTAATGGATATGAATAACTACTTCTAAATGAACTTCCATTGATAGGAAGCCTTCATGATGAAGATCACAAGTTCCCTAAACTTGTTGTGATAGATCTTCAACTTGTGGTGAGTGGGGATAGCTAGATCTCCACGCTTTCCTTGGTTGATCAAAGAGTATGCTTACAACAAAGATGAATGTTAGAAGCATTATGATCATGATCATTAGGTGTTTAATGTATGTTACTACATTGTTAATGATTGATCTAAATGTATGCAAGAAGGTGGAGAAGATGTGATTTGAAGTGGTGAAGAAATGGGAAAACAATGGGCTTCTATTTATAGCCAAAAGTGAACAGGAGCGTCCACGGACCAAGGAGCCCTTTAAAGGGTTCCGCCCTTTATAAAAAAGGGTTCCAGGTGCGACATAAAGTCTAAAAAAATATTTCTTCAAATCTTTCCAAGATATTACCAAATCTTACTAAGATCACATTTGATATATTGAGTATCAATCTAACCAAAATATTCAAGTGATCTTCCAAGGATTTCAAAGATGATGCATGACATGATGTAACATGTATTTCCATTTTTAGATTAAAAGGTTTATCAAGGTAAACTTGTAAAATGTATTATGTAACTAGTTAATAAAATGTCTAGTTACCTTTTGAAATACTTGTGAATGCAAAATGTAAAATGAGGTTCTAAATAGAATGGTTAACCTATTAAAATACTTAGTGACTCTAAATGTATTTTAAACATTCTAAATGATTTGTTAATGGGTTTGATCATAATGCCACATAACAAACATGTACGAACCTCGTGTTGTAACATATGAAGACTTGAGTCATCGAGAGGTGTTGAATGTATGTTGAGACAAAGTGTGATTACAAGTAACTTGTACATTTTACGTTATGTATTACAAGTTACATGTTTGTCATCAATCAAAACAAACGAGACTGTATAGATTAAATATCGTAATATTTGCACTAACAATCTCCCCTTTTTGATGATGACAAATATATGTAAACGTAATATAAAGTAAAATGTAAAAGGTTACTTTTATCCTTACTACCTTTACATTACCTTCTCCGTTTACACTCTTCTTCCCCTTTTGTCGAAACAAAAAGGGCGTGTCCATGGAGTTTAACTTAATTTCTCCCCAAAAAGGCGAGCTTGCATCATCCCTAGTGAAGTTAAATCATCCACTTCAATCCGTCCCTTGTTTGGTAGCGGATCCATGGATCAAATAAAGAGGCTTAACCTACATCAAGGTTAGTTTTATGCAACAAAAATTATGAGAAATATATGAAAAAGAAAAATGCATAGCAATGTTAGCCTATTTTCTCCACTTTTATCGAAGCACAAATGCTTGTTGAAAAGTGAGAATGATGCTAAATGCGTGCATGCTCCCCTTGTTTGAGGCGTCCGTGGTATGATTAAAACCCTACAAAACAAATATTAGTGCAAAACTATATTCGTCATTGGACGAGTAAGTGATATACAACAAAGTGTGTATAAAATGCATTCAATAAATTCTAGACGGAAGCTCCCCTTGCTCTAGGGCATCAAGATGAACCTTCAAAATAAATATTAGTATAATAGAAGCTTTGTCTTTAGACAAATATGTCATATACAACCAAGTGTATAGACGATGCAATATGAGTGCTTAAAGGATATTCCTCCTTGTTCTAGGATGTCAAGAAGCACCTAAAATAAGAAAAATAATTGATGCAAACTTCATCCTTAGATGAGTAAATTATATACAATCGAGTGTATATGATGATGAACCTACAATGAAAAAATTAGTGCAATATATTTCATCTTTTCACAAAGAAAAATAAGATGTATATATGTGATAAATGATATAATCAAAGATCTCATGAAGTGTAGTCTCCTAATTACAATCATAAGAAAAGTGAGAATATAATATGATAAAAGCCTACAAAATAGTTCCTAGAAAGAAGATATGAAGTCTTCCACTGGGTGTGCCACTAGTGGTGCTAGTGTTGGTGTCGGTTTACTAGTAGGATTCATGTGGTGATGGTAGATGACTCGAGATTTACAAAAGTAAGTTTTCGCTAATCCATGGTGGTGATGATTAGTGAAAGTGGTGATGGAAGGTGGTGGTGATTAGGTAGGAAGCTATTAAGGAGTTAGAAACTCATACGTATAGCAAATAAAAAAATATGGACTCATGCAATCCTTTCGTCATGTCAAGTGACCAAAGCTAAAAAAAATATGAATGGACATTGCATTTCAATGATGCATAAGGGTTATGATTTGAATGATTTATTGATGCTAACAACCTATTGTTTTGAGCAAGTTCTCATATGCTTCAACCCAAGAGCAATCAATAATTGCTCTATCTAAGAATATATAAAAGTGATAACATGAAGATAAATTCGTTCATTGACTGACACGAATTATAAAAATGACCTATTCTATGTGACAATGGGAAAGGCAGTATTAGCATAGTTTTGACCGACATGGATGATTATCACTTTGAAAAGAAGTGAACACAATATGGAAAATACTAATAATAATAATGGGTACCTATATGAGGATGAGAATGACATCATATGAGTGAGAGTTGGATGGACCAACGTGTTGGAGATGGCTGTTTTGATTAATATATCGTTTGCACTGACAAGGACATGCATGATAAAAGGATAAGATCCTATGATGGTGTTCTAGATAGTGAAGTTGTAAGGTGCTAGTTTAAGGAAAATCCTATATGTGGAGATGAAGACGTTTTGTAAAAACAAATGATGCGTTTTTCACTTGATGAGATATTGGTGCGAAAAAGGTTGAACTAGTTGTGGTTTCATGAACCGTCTTTAGCTAAGTGGTGTTTACCTATGTGTTGGTATTGTAGAGTCTAAGAGACATAAAATTTGACAAAAGACAATTATGTGAATGGATTTCTCTCCCCTTAATTGGTGGACATCCAACATAATGTGTAATGTATCAAATAAGGAATGACAACAAAGTGTTTAGGAGGTTATTTGGTGTTAACGAAAAAGGTGAGCTTAGTGATGTTTTACTGGATGATGGTTAGCATACAATGAACTTCATCCTTAAAGTCACGTACCTCTTCTCGATTAATACGAGATGATCGTATGATGAGGCATGTGGTTTCCTAATAGGAAGTGAAGAGGATTAGAGTATTGTTATAACTAAATAATGATGGAGATGATTTTTGGAAAACGGAAGCAAAAATGAGATTTGGAAAGAGGTCGGTTGAAAGACAAAAATGCAAAGCCAACCCTCTAGAACTTAATTATATATGCTTTTAAACTATATGCAAGTGTAAGGGTCCCATAAATCATAGTACTAATCTACGTAGCAATAAAGGGGATTATGCAAAATGAGCATATAAAAGTTAGAACCAATTGAGATAACAAATAATTTGTTATCAACCTACAAAACAAATTTGTTAGTGACAAAAGATGTTAACATGATAGAAATCAAATGATAACATATTATATAAGCAAAAACAACACATTGCACTTAGTAGACAAGAAATCACCATACAAGATAGCATCAAGACAATCATATTATGCAAGAATACAACTTTATTCAAGACATTTCATTTTGAGATTGTTTTGTCGTTAGACTTAGACGCTTAAGCATACTTGGCTTATAAATTAACACAACAATCTATGTGATTAATTTGTAAGATAAAAAGGCTTCTAAAATTTTGTCATACCAAAAGCACTTTGACATATTATATGTGCACACGTAGCAAACAAATAGTGTGACAAGAAGCAAAAGAAACAAGATGAAAGAGTCATGCAAGCCATGTTTAAGACATAACAATTTGGAGCATGTATCATTTAGATCGCACTACACATAGATATAATGAATGCCAACTAATAGCTTTCAAACACAAATATATCATATCAAAATTATCACGTATCAAAATGACATATTATGAGTTCATAAGTAACATGTTAATCATGCTAAAGATAATTCAAAAGTAAGTATCATGCAAATAAAGTTTAGGTTTAAACGTTTAGTAGCATGAAACAAGGATACAAGCATTATAAAGATAAAACCGTACTAAAGTTTACACATTTGACTAGTTATCAAACACTAAGATAATGTCAAATCAACTTATCGTATCAAACAAGAACATGTAATCAACACATGTAAGTGTAATGCAAGTTGTTTTAAAAGAAAAGTCATATATACTACTTGTTTGATTAGTATTCCTAAAGCGAGGCAAACTATCAATGTTTTAACACTTACTTTAGGCAAGTATAGGAATACAAATTTTTCAAGTTGGAGAATGAATATGAGACTATTACTAGCGGTGCTCAATTAAGGCTAAACACGACCATTTTTACGGGTGATTCCACATACCCAACTTCTCTCCAGGAAGCAATTCAACCATTAGGTCAAATTGAGTTTCTAGTGCAATAGGTTCTCCAGTAGTCATTCTCATGTTAGAAAGATGGGAACTCCTACTTTTGCATATTAAAGTGCATAAAAGATGATAGTTTACCAATACTTGGCTTAATGTGACTTAACTAATATGCAATATAACTAAGGTGATGAAGACGTCATGTTATACACATGAATTTTAACAATGGTGTGTTTGATAAACAATGTGTTTTAATCTTGTGTTTAGAATCTAAAGTTGTTCAAATTACACAGCTAATTGTATGATCTAATGGATGACATCTTTTATGTTGAGTTTGAAGTGTGTAATTTAAATGTGAATTGATCATCTAAGACTAGAGAATGGAATATGTTAAATTAAGAACGTTCTCAAGAAAGCTCTTTGGAATTTTATTTAACAAGAATCTAAATAAGGTTACCAACTTCAATAGATCATGTGTATGCTCTAGAGATGTGTAGTTTTAACCTTGGATGTGCACAAGGTTTGAGCAAGGTTAGGTTATGATGTACGCTTGAAAGAAAATGGATACAAATAGTATCTTTCAACAAATGAGATTATCCCATGGGATAAAGTTATCATGCTTATGAAAATAAGTATGACAAGATGAATTGGATATGCTAGTTCATAGAACTTGTAGATGTTTGTTTCAAGATCATTTAGCCAATGAGGTGTAATGAAATCTCTTGTAACACAACTATTTATGTCGCAAGAATGATGCATAGGATATACAATATCCTTTTAACAAGATGAAAGCTTAACACATGAATCTTAGTCATAATGTTCTTCAAAACATCATGTTTTCCTAAATGAAGATATGAAGCCAAAGTGTTTGAATCGGATAGTCCCATCTAAATAAACTTGGTCTCAAGATTATATTCACTAGATGATGACAAGAGGAATTCACTCGAGTTTCTTATGTATACTCCTCAAGAGTCATTGTTGCTTGGGGTGTATGATGTTGGCTTTGAGATTGCATTTTAACATATGTTGTTAAAATGTTGATTTGAGGTTTAACGAAATTTATGCGAAGTTTATCGACAAAGCATTACTAATACTTTGATAATTTGTGAAGGTAGTACTACTTATACCTAGTGGAAATTGACAACAATTACCAAGAGCACCATGCTTATTTGATAGTTGAGGTTCTAGCCATAATGAATTATCTAAGTCCTTATATGTGGGAAAGGATGGTTGAGTTTGTTCAAGCGTGCATTTGATTCAGTACAAGTGTTGGACACAAAGGCATTTTGAGCAATACACTCAACGAATTCAAATGATGGTAAGGATGGTGGATTGGTTGATCTAGGTGGTAGGTCTTCTAGTGTGTCTAAATAAGGATGTGGTGATGTAGGGGTTTGTTGTGCTATGGGAGTACTTAGGTTGATTATTTGTCCATAGACGTTGAACACAAAGAAGTACGGATACTAATTCTTATGGTTCATTGGTTGCTATAACCAGTGGGTGAAGTGCTTGAAGTTTTTGTCATGTCTATGAAGCTTAGGGGCTGAGGTATAGGTTCACCTTGAAAGGGGCGTTTGATTTAAGGATGCTCTTGGAAGATCATGAGCAATACGCTTAATGGTGCCAAAAGATGGAAGAAGGATAGTAGGTGTCAAAGAGGGATAAGTGGCACAATGGGTTGTTTGTTTTGGATAAGTGTTTCAACATGTGTTGTTAAAATACTTGGGTGTTGATTTTTTCGGATATGACTTTTAATGACTACAATCGTAAGTCGCATATACTTGAATATTTTGGATGAAATACTTAAGTTGTCAATCCTAATTTGTTGAGATTATAAAGTTTAGATTGAACTCAAGGATAACAAGACTTGATAGTATGTCTTTAACATACGTGTGAGTTATGACTCTATGTAAATACTTATCGTCTTGAAGGATGACACATTATTTTCATGTTAACCAAGTGAGGCAATACATGTAGATACAAAACAATATCTATAGTCATATGATAGACTTGTGTATGATATCTTTGCAAATAATGAGTCCAGATTTGTTAGTCTCGGTAAGTCATCTAAGTCATCCGCAAACGGGTGAGGAGATGTTGGTGGTGTTGCACAAAGTTTGATAGGAACAAGCTTTGGAGACTTTGGTAGTGAAGGTGTTTTGGATGGTTGTGAAGTAGTCATAATGGTGGGTGATTTTGGTGGTGGAGTTGGAGTACTTAAGTTTAGAAAGTTCACATCTTGAATGGGTGATGAGATGTTGAGAGGTAATGAGTCTGAGGATGAAGAGTTCAAGTTAATGAAGCAACAAGATCGAATGCTAATCCTAGTGGTTTTCTTAAGTGGCTTATTTGAGGTTGAGGATTTAGTCATTTTGACTTTGCTTTAAGAAATGCTAAGCTTGAGGAAAAGTAACAGTGAAGGTGTGAAAATGACCATCTTGAATGTGTCGATTTATGGAACTAAGGATTCATGGATTTGATGTTAATCCATACAAAGATGGTAGTTTCTAATGAGATGGAAGTGTCTAAGATCATGTCAAACATCCTAAGTTAATCCATTGAGGATGTGTTGAGTGAGGTATGAAAGATATGCATTAACAACTATCCTAGAAACGAAATTTGGTAAATTAGATTGCGGGATTTAGTAAAATTAAACAACTTACCTGTAGAATCCACGACACCATTTCTTTACACAAGCGGAACCCTTAAATTGGTGCCGCTTGGTCGCTCAGATATGTATGGCGGTACCAAAATCATAACAGACGGTACCAAATTTTTGGTGCCGTCTGATCCGTGGACACCAGAAATCACCACAGAACAGTTTTTTAGGTGTCGAGAACTTTTCCAAAACCTGAAATTTTGCTTAAAACATGTGACATTAATTATTTCTAGTTAGGAAAAGTCGATAACACATATACAAACATAGTGGAGCATAGACTTTGACCAAGGGCTAACGATTTTCACATATAAGTGAAAATGGGTAAAATTTGATAACACACTTGTGCTATCCCCTGCATAAACCGGTTAGCATACAACATTGTTTTAAGTCATATTATCATCCTACAAAGAAAAAACAAATAAATTACATCATACAACATTGTTTTTGTCCTTGTACCAAACACTCTCTTAAAACTTCCATTTTCAAAGTACTTGACTAATTTACTTAGTACTCATTGCTAAGTGAGTTATGACATTTCATAAGTTATGCGAGATGTTAGTATAACCTATGCAAAAGAAGTGATCTAATTCTATAAGTGATGGTAAAACAATTTTTCCAACTTAGTGCACAAAATCTAGCAAATGTCCTATTGTGCATAAACAAGAAATCGTCAAACAAGCGAATAAATAACATGGCAAGATTGACACTTATATTATGCAAACAAACAAGTGTAAACAACAATTTGAAAATAAGCAAGCAACATATATGCAAACAACATAAACAAGTGGTCATTTAGCATAGCATAACAAGAAAACACTTTTCGTCATTTAGCGTTTAAATATGACGATGTATACCAAGCTTGATTAGTTTCATTTAAACATATTACCAAATTAATTAGTTTCAAAAGAAGTTTTATCAAAGTTCTAAGAATACCAACTTAAATTGTTTGATTCAAAATTTTGAGTTTTTATGTTAAAGCGAAACTTAATATTTTAGACATACTGTAGTATTTGGTCTATTTTACTTATTTAAAAATAGACTCAGGCCATGAAAGTATTTTTAAGTGAAAGTAGACTCAATTCCCTTTAAAATGATAGGTGGCTCGACTCGTACGGACTTACGGTTAATTAGTTATGATTTTTGAAGTTGCCCAAATCGCATATTGTACACGGATTCCCGGAACCAAATAAAGGGATCCGCCCTTTATAAGATTTGGTGTCGTGGTCCTCAGACGCATTCACCAAAACTAGTTTTTGACATAGAGAAAACGTGTGTGACTTACTAGATTTCATAGTAAACATATAATACACATATTTAACAACATATCTACTTATGTAACTTATCTTAAACATTTACGGAGTTGATTTTTCAACTAAATTTATAGTTATCCCAAACACTCCTTTAAAATCATATTTCTTCGTAAATTTTCTATAAGCACACAATACAATACTTACTAGTTCTTTCAACAAACTTTTATTTTATTTTTCAAGAAAACCTTCAAGCTTGTATACAAAGTTACATTTAACAACAAAATTTCTAAGTATAACAAGCAAAACATTTTTCATATTATTTTTCGCTTCAATGGTAATTTGATACATGGATCGTACTCTATTTAAAAACCATTTGTTTTGAAAATAAGAGCTACGTGGCTCGATACCAATTGTGGAAAGCGGGGGGGGGTGAATATGTTTCCGTTTAAAAACTTTAGATCTTTAGTATCAAATCGCTTATGAAGCTTGTTATAATATGAAAGTTCCAATTATTGTTTGTGACTAATGTAAAGCATAGTAAACCATGTTGTCACACAAGCATTAACATCAAACCACATCACAAGCAATAGTATAGTGCAACTATAAAAGTAAAGAGATAAAGAAAGGAAAGTGCAAACCGAACACGATGATTTATAGTGGTTCGGTCACGGATCTCCTTTCCGCCCTACTCCACTCCCCGAGTACCCAACTCGAGAGTTACTTCACTAAATCAACAAGCTCCCCTTCCGTGGAGAAAACCTTACAATCGTAACGCTTACACTTTTTCTGGTACAAAGCTAAATATCGGGTTCTAGTTCGAGGTAGAACCAACCTAACGTCGCCTATACAATATTTCCGACACTAAGCTAGATGTCGAGTTCTTTTACAAGGGTACAACCACTCCCATTATGTTTTATGGCCCAACATAACAAACCTTGTGTTTTATGGCACAAACACATAAACCATCTAATCTAGTTTGGTGAAAGTGTTGTTATGATGCAATGATGTTTACACTAATGATCCATGACACAAATGTCTAATGGATATGAATAACTACTTCTAAATGAACTTCCATTGATAGGAAGCCTTCATGATGAAGATCACAAGTTCCCTAAACTTGTTGTGATAGATCTTCAACTTGTGGTGAGTGGGGATGGCTAGATCTCCAAGCTTTCCTTGGTTGATCAAAGAGTATGCTTACAACAAAGATGAATGTTAGAAGCATTATGATCATGATCATTAGGGTGTTTAATGTATGTTACTACATTGTTAATGATTGATCTAAATGTATGCAAGAAGGTGGAGAAGATGTGATTTGAAGTGGTGAAGAAATGGAAAAACAATGGGCTTCTATTTATAGCCAAAAGTGGACAGGAGCGTCCACGGACCAAGGAACCCTTTAAAGGGTTCCGCCCTTTATAAAAAAGGTTCCGTGGGTGCCTGACATAAAGTCTAAAACATCTTTCTTCAAATCTTTCCAAGATATTACCAAATCTTACTAAGATCACATTTGATATATTGAGTATCAATCTAACCAAAATATTCAAGTGATCTTCCAAGGATTTCAAAGATGATGCATGACATGATGTAACATGTATTTCCATTTTTAGATTAAAAGGTTTATCAAGGTAAACTTGTAAAATGTATTATGTAACTAGTTAATAAAATGTCTAGTTACCTTTTGAAATACTTGTGAATGCAAAATGTAAAATGAGGTTCAAAATAGAATGGTTAACCTATTAAAATACTTAGTGACTCTAAATGTATTTTAAACATTCTAAATGATTTGTTAATGGGTTTGATCATAATGCCACATAACAAACATGTACGAACCTGTGTTGTAACATATGAGGACTTGAGTCATCGAGAGGTGTTGAATGTATGTTGAGACAAAGTGTGATTACAAGTAACTTGTACATTTTACGTTTATGTATACAAGTTACATGTTTGTCATCAATCAAAACAAACGAGACTGTATAGATTAAATATCGTAATATTTGCACTAACAATAACCTTAACTTAAACATATTACAATACGAAATACAAAATAGCTAAAAAAATTACAACGGAAAAAAAATAACAAAACACGGCAAATACTTATTCATCATCGTTGCTCTCTTGTTGTTGTTGTTTTCTAGATGGTTCTCGCCAAACATGCTCCATAAGGTCCATTTGGAGTTGGCAATGTGTTTCATTCTGGTCGCGTATTTCTTTTTGCCATATGACGGTGAGTATCACATCTTTCGACCCATCTTTGTTGCCTCATACGTGCTCACGGATCCATCTACATTTCGTTATAGTCACGTAATGCAAATTTTTGATCTTTTAAAATCATGTTATGCAAAATAATGCAAGAATACATGATTCTATGTATCTTGACAATTTCTATTTGACGTGCGGTTGTTGTAGTATACCCCAACGTCCTTAAAGCACACCAAAAGCACGTTCAACATCCTTTCGGGCACTTTCTTGTTTCCTTTTAAAATAAGTATATTTTTTATCACGCTTGTTGACGAGAAGGATTTGACGAAAGTTGCGCACTGTGGGTAAATTCCGTCAGTCAAGTAATACCCTTGTTCATACCTAGTTCCATTGACCACATAAGGGGCTCTCGGGCAAAGTCGCAAGAATGTCATTGAATAACGGAGAGTTGTCTAAAACATTAATATCGTTATTCGCCCCCGTCATCCCATAAAATGCATGCCAAATCCATAAATCTTGAGAAGCAACAGCTTCAAGCATAATTGTTGGATATTTTATCACCTACCAAATTGCCCTTGCCAAGCCACTCGGACAATTTCTCCATTCCGGTGCATACAATCAATGCTACCAAGCATTCTCGGAAAACCATGACACTCTTTATGTCGTTGATAAATATTTTGAATGTCGGCCCATGTTGGTTTTCTTAAATACTCTGGCATAAACAAATCAATAACGCATTTGTTAAAATTATCAAGAAAATCACGCGAAGTATGCTCACCCATTTGCAAATATTCATCAAACGCATCGGGTGAGATGTCAGTACGCCAATCATGGCGATAGACGTTGTACACTTCATAGGACACTTAAACTCATTCGACCCGTACAATCGGGTGATTGGCTAAAGAATTTAAAATGATCGGAATATTTTGGAAGTATAAGATTCAATACCTTCGACTATTTGCGAAATAGTTTCCGCTGCATACGAAATCTTCTACGAAAATTCCGGTTCGAATACTTACAACCTTCAATGAAATAGTCGTTATGCAAACGTTCTTACGCAAGCTCACGTTCACGATATATATGGATACGAGTTAAGCGAGGTTGAGATGCTTCTTGTTCCAACTGTTGCTAATATACTCGTCGTGCCATCATAAATTGAAGTCAGTTTCGCCATCATCAACGCCCGACCATTCTTGAGGTAATTCATCAATTTGATTCGGATCCATTGTGAATGAACTTTAATTTGAATTATGGAAGTGTGAGAGAAAGTATATAAACTTGAATTTGAAGTATGGAAGTGTGAAAAAATGATGTTTAATTTATTTATAGTGGCAAAAAATGGTTTTGGTTTTTTTTTAATTCAAACAAGTCGTTTGAAATAGGGGGAGTGACCTCTTTTTTATTTTATTTTTTTTAATTCAAACTTGGCATCTCAACCTCTAACGCAGCGTTAGTATGCTAACGTGCCTTGGTATCATGCGTTAACTTGCAACGCTGCAGAGGATGGTGTGGGTAACGCCTTTAACGCAGGGCGTTAAACATTAAGCGTGGGGCATTATTATACCCAAGGCTCTAAGTCACGTCTTAAAACGTTAAGCCGTCATAGCTTCAAAGGCGCGAGGCTTGACCTTGAATATCACACTGTAAGGAAATTTATTTTTTCGGTTGCTCAAGATGTCACTTATTTAAAATTAATTAATTAATTAAATAATTAATTAAAAAAATCCTATTATCAACCCCTCTGAGAACACACTTTTCTCTCTAGCTATCTTACGATATGATGATTTTCTTTATTAGAAACTAAATTTACCCTTCACTTTTAAAGTTTTCTCAACGTTGTATCGATATATATATTAGGGAATGAATCTAGTGAGAACAGATATTGAAATAAGAAGAATGAGAAGAAATACTAACTACATATTTTTTAATAAAGAGATAAATAATAGGGAGATGCATCTATTTTTGTAGATGCATCTCAAATTTGTGGTTGTAATTTTTTTTCATCCTTCTCATCTTAATTATATTTCTCATTTGATCCTTAACAATTGCTAATAATTTCAACTATAAACATATACCCTTAAAACAAACACACGTACTGTTAAAAGGAGTTACTTTGAACAATGTGATCATTGTTAAGTTATCTAGCTTTAACACAAAAGAGGAGGTGACTCGTACACCCAACAAATTAAAACTGATGCATACACGACCTAGGTACAATATAAAATAACTTTAGATCATTAACATATGCGGTGGTGTATACATTATATTTTTTGTCATTTTCAGCTTGTAATCTCATTGGTTTAAACATGGAAGAGCCCGAAAAGAAAACTGAGGCATTGTTATTACTAAGAATTATTTTGAAGAACTTAGCAACAAAGCCTAAGGATGAAGTATATAAGATACTCGGAGCACATGGGAATATAATGTTTATTGCTGCACAAATGGGCAATACTAAATTTATAGTTGAGCTCATTCGCCTTTATCCTGATCTGATATTTATGGTAAACGATAAGGGACTAAGCATATTTCACATTGCTGTCGAGAATCGTCACGAGGGTATCTACAACCTATTGTACGAGATAGGCACAATGAGAAATAGTATAACTGTTCTCCGAGATAATGAGCATGGGAACAATATATTGCATTTAGTTGGGCAGCCTGCAAATCAAAAAAGATTCAAGAATGCACCAGGAGTTGCTTTACTGATGCAACAAGAACTATTATGGTTTCAGGTACATATATACATATGTTCCTTAATGAGCTTAACAGATTCTTAAGTTGTACTATACAGCTTGTGTTTCCTATCTCTTTCACGACTAGTATTACCATGTAATAGTCTATAGCAAATGCTTGTGATGCAGGAAGTAGAGTCTATAACCCCCCATTATTATAGAAACCAAAAGAACAAAGATGGTCTAACACCACATGCCTTATTCACTGAGAAACACAAAGCTCTGGTCAAAGATGGAGAGATATGGATGAAAGAAATAGCTCAACAATGTATGGTGGTAGCAGCACTTATTGCCACCATGGTATTCACAGCTGCTTTTACAGTTCCCGGTGGATATGCCCAAATCAATGACAAGAACAATGGTATACCTGTTTTCTATTCAAAAGCAGCCTTTAAGGTTTTCGTTGTGGCAGATGCCATCTCTCTATTCTCTTCTTCAGCTTCAATTCTTCACATGTTCTTATCAATCTTCACCTCTCATTATGCTGAACACGATTTTTTGGAATCATTGCCCAAAAAGTTGATAGTTGGTCTATCATATCTTTTCCTATCTATTATAACCATGATAATCGCTTTTAGCGTCAGCTTTTTCGTACTTTACCATAATAGCTTGCTATGGATGCCTATCCTTATCTGCATAATTGCTGTCATTCCATTGACTCAGATAATTAAGCTGCAATGTTTTCTATTTTCCGATGTATTTAACTCAACATATGGTTCTCGGTTTAAGCCCAGGAAACAAGTTCTTTACTATGAAAACCCAAGGGTCTAAACATTGTTGTTTTATGATTGTAAGTCTATTTTTAGTACTCGTGAAAGGGTTGTAAGTTGAATGTAGATGATAAAATATTTTTCCTAAGACATGCAAAATATGTTCTCTTAGCATTCGTTTTATTACTTATTTGTGTTCCTAAGCTATAGAGTATAGATCCAGTGACTCGAGTGATATTTACAACAAGGGGCATTGGGCACTCTCTTCACCTGTTAGTGAATGGGAGAGAAAGAAATGTCAATTATTTTCAGTTTATTGGTTACTTATCGGTCATGACTCAGAACATCCTAAGAAAATGAAACGTGTTTGAGATTGCAAGAACTTAAGTGCTTATTGGCTTATCGCATATATGAAAACAAATAAGCACTTTTGTTATGTCTGGATAGCTAGGTCCTAGGTGCATGATTACAAGTTCAGCCGGAAACAGTGAACATAATTCAAAAGTTTTTGCTTTTTACCAAATTCTATATTAGTTCATTGTTAACTTACCAAAAAATCGACAGATGATCGTCACTTAGAAATGGAAAAGAAGTAAACCCGTATCTTCAATACACAATCCAAAACTACAGACCAAACACAATTAACTATTAGAAAATATTTACAGACCCCTAAAATAAGGAAAACAGGGCAAAAACAGAGGATGAGTAATTACATAGCAAAATGTGACGAACTTCCCAAGCTTTTTGGAACAATTTACACAACCAGAGACACAATTTGATAAAGTACTTATATAGTATCATTGTTATAAGTGACTTACTCAAACCAGTTTCAACAAACCGAAACTTCAAGCTAACATAAAAAGATTGGTGGAAATAGTATTCGTGTAGCTTACAGATGCTCAAAAAAGGAACTACAATATGAATAAGAAAGGAATAACTACAAAGTAAGAAAGCAAGAATTGCTACTAAAAAAGTGCAGAAACAACATGACATCTCTCAAATGGAAGTAAATTAATTTAACTTGCCCTTTTTACTTTTGCACAAAAGAGAGACCTTGCTTCCTTTGATTTTATTTCTAGCAATGATGATCGAAACTCAGAGTTCGTATACGAGAATAAACTAAAAAAAGGAACATAAAGATTATATAACAAAACTATAGTTACATTAATCCCGTTATCATTTATTATGAGCAAATTTCTTGATTCTAAAATATTTTATGTCAAAAGAACCTACTCCCAAAAGTCCATCATCAAGTGAACAATGAATACTACAAATTATACCATATTCACTAAAGGTCACAACACAAAACTCATCCAAGGTGATTATCGAGTAACTGAAGGTTCACCTACCATTGTTTTAACTCTTAATTAGAAGTTAATGACAAATTGGGAAATTTACATATCACTTTTTAATTTTATATCTGGCTTAAACATTTCATTATCATAAGCAATAGCAAATCACAATTAGGTAGCATCTTAATATGTCAACCAATTTTTAGACAGGGAGCACGTTACATGAAGTGAATTACAACTCATACTCAGTCACCCACGTTTCCATTCTGATTTATTTTATTATTACAATAATTACAAAATTAATAATATAATTATCGTCGTCATCACTAATTCAACATTAACATCATCATTTTCATCATCATTTTCATCATCATCTAAATGGTAATTTAGGGATTTACAAATACTCACGGTCTACTTATAAATCAATTCTATTCCATCCATATGCCTGATTGAAGCATTTCTTGTAGTCAAACAAATCTATCTTTAATGGACTCTGACACTGCGTATAACAGTTTTCAGTAATCTCTGCGCGAATCTATAGCTAACATAGAGAAGTCGAGACCAAATGGTTATCTAAATTCTCAATATATTCATGGCTTAAACATATGTATTTTACAAGTTATATTACTTAGCACAAAGTTCTATAAGTTTGTGATTGTATAAAAATCTATTGATTGATGCAATGTCATATGGATCTACCTAACGATAGTTGTTACAAGATCGAGATCCACTCTTTTAATAAGCACAATTACTTATTAATATATTTCCCTCTTGCAATATTCTATGAATTAATCTAGACTTTGACTTCATAACTCGTTCATACGTATATAAATATATTTGTGCATCCTTTTCTTCTGCCATCTGATTAAAAAACAACCATCACCACTTACCACGATTTGTTTATTGTATGTTATTTATTATATGAAAAAAAAAAAAAAAAAAAAAAAAAAGTAACGAGAGTGGCTACACATGCGTATAAACAGTGCCGTCTAATGGAATTTTGAAAATTTTGAGGGCTTTCGACATGGCTAAAACCTGCATAATACAATGAATTAAATATAAATATAATTAATTAATTAGTTAATTACTTTTAAAATTGCGCGACAAAATGGTATTTAGCGACGACAATTGTCGTCGCAAAAAGAATAATCTGTCATCGGTTTTAACATTTGACCAAGAAAATGTGGGACCCACGCTGTTCACGCAGATTAGTTGAAAATATCTTCGCCTATGTGCTTAGCGACGAGGCAGTGACGACGACTGGATAGCGAGGAGATGACCTCGTCATTTGGTGGTTGGCGAGGACATGTCCTCAAAATGTTGTGAAAATGTTCTCGTCAATTAGGCCGAAAGTCGTTGTGATAGTCGTTCAAACCCATTAGTTAAAATTAGAATCAAGTCAATAAAGTTGCGATCTCCACTTTTCTGCCAGTTATTATTTATTTTTTCTTCCTTTAAGTAACTCTCTTGTAGCGCATTACAGCATTAGTTTTCCGTATAAGTGACGATCACAAAAACGCGAACTCGAAAATGGAACAATCTACATATAGATAGAGATATAGTAAAACAAGACCTTTATTTTTTTTAAACGGCGGAATATTATAAAAAAGCTAGCAAGAAAATTACAAGACCCTTATTTAATAAAACAAATTCTGCTTTGATTTAGAATTGATATTAGAGGAATTACAATTATTTGAGTTGATACATAACTGAACTGTAGAAATATACGTAAAACGACTATAATTTGAAAATAATAAATTACGTAAAACTAATTTTCTATAGACGTTGACTTATGAAATTAAGTTTGTATATAAATGATAGAATGCATTTCCCAATAATCACTCACAGCTTAAGGCATTTCAGGTTTCACTCGTACATTACATTATTGTCTCTCACTGTAATCTGCCGCTTAAGCGAAGGTATATTATCAGTTGTAAGCTTTAGTCGAGTATAGTGCATGTAAAAATTTGGTTTAAATACTTACTACGTATTTTTATTGTTGCAGATGTCGCAAGAAATCCCAAAAGAACCCTCAAACCATTTACATGAGCAGGCGTCGCAAGCTAGCTCAACGTGGCAGCAAAACTTACCGCTTCCAGATCTTATTGAATGTAATTTTTCTACCCATAAATAAATCCTTTATTCTTTTACTAATTATTTAACACCACACTTAATTCATATTGAAAAGATTGAATCTGACCGGATTTGACCATATGCGGACTGCATAACCGAAAGAAGCTGTACATCTATTAAGGGGAAAAAGTTTCTTTTACCGGTTTACTAGGGCCGTGTGTTTGGTGGTGGGCAGTTGTATATTACATGGAAGAGAAATATTTTCGGTTTAGGCTAGGATACTTATCAGGAAATGAAAATCTAACTAATTTAACATTTTTTACAAACTTTTGTGGCTTTTCTTATGCTTTTATATAATTATATTTTTGAACTACGTCTATTATGTGTATCTTGTGATCATTTAGCTCCTATTAATAAGAGTGATGATAAATGAAAGAATAAAATGGTCACAAAATACATATAACATAGTAATTCAAATGTGTTGTTATATAAACGGAAGAAAGGTTTCATAACTTTTTTTTTAACCCAAAATTTCCGACCTTTTGGTCGACTAATCAACGGGGTGTGAACCCACCGCCACACAAACTCAAACCAGGTAAAGCCATCAGGTTGGCGTGGCCACAAAAATGATGGTTTCATAACTTTGTAATGATTGACAAGTCACATACGATTTCCAGTAATTTTCCCTTTAAGTTCTGTACTACCCACCAACTCAAAATGGTTTAGGGTTTTGATTATTTTTAGTGAGCCTGTATTTGAATTTAATTAGTCAAATTTAAGTGAAGTTTTGATTCATTTAATTTCTTTATTTTTATAGTTATGTTTTGAAAACATCTAAATGTGGTTCGGTTTATTTTGTAGTAACGACACACGACCATCATAATCAACGTGACGGCACGGTAAAAGAAGGTGATTATTTTTTACTCGGACTCCAAATTGTTCTGTACCTAGCGGGAATATTAGGAAACTTTGCATTTTATATTGCATTATGATATTTCATTTATGTTAGAGATTTCACATAGATGCATAAATTCGTCCTATAACATAAGCCTACGAAGAGATGGAATTAAATTTCAGCTCGTATGTATGTAAATTAACGTTAATTTTGATAATAATGGTATTTAATTTTATAAATTTTACTAGCATAGATGCATTATCTTAGTATAAATACTAACTAACTATTTGCATTGGTATACTGTAGTAAGAACTAGAGACAAATATCTCCGAATAGGTGTCCCTCTATATGAAGCATCAATAAAATGTGACTGGAATGCTGCCAAAGCCATTTTAGATAAATACCCAGAGATGCAGTTGGTAAAGTGTAGTATCACCGAAAATGGTGAAACGGCACTTCATATTGCGGCATCAGCAAATGGTCCCAAGAAGGTGGAACAGTTCGTGAAAAATCTGGTGGAGCTCATGGATAAGGAAGATCTGGAACTTGTAAACAAAAATCACAATACCGCCCTCTATATGGCAGCTGCAGCTGGCAATATTGAAACTGTTAAGATCATGGTAGAAAAGAACAGGGCCTTGCTGACAATCCCCGGTGGTGGGGTAAAAATGATGCCACTGTATGCGGCTGCCTTATTTGGACATCATGAAGTGGTCAAGTATTTATACCATAACTCCCATGACTTGCGTGATGACGGTTGGACAAATGAAAATCGCGGTTGGCTTCTTGAGAGGTGTGTCGAGAGTGACATGTTTGGTAAGTATAATATATAGCATCTATTTATCTTTGCTTAAATATTTTAGTTAGCCTTTCGGTGTTTATTATAATCTGTGCACATGTATATTGCTCTATTCTTAGTGTTTGTTAAATATTGGAGATAGCCTAGAAATTAATGTCGAATTAAGAAGTTAATTATGCTACGACTGGAAATCCCCGGTTTATATCCTTTCAATAACTCATAATTGCATATATATTCAACCAAATCTCCACAATCGATTTTTATTTGATAAGATTAATCCCAAAATTAAAAAAACCAACTTTCATCCTCTTTTTTCAAATATTAATATTTTTCAAATCGTTAATCGTTAAACGAAAAAATATATATCTTTGCGACGAGCATTTAATTATCTTTTTATAGATAGACAGTTTGATATACGATCGACAAAAAAAAATTCCATATTTTTCACATTTTTTTTAAAGTTTTTTTGTTTTTTTACGTTACTGAAATTTGCATTAAAAATCATATATGATAAAACATTAATTTGAATATCACGTGTGATATTAGTGTTAAATGATATATGATATACATATCATATCACATGTGATATCACATATCATATATGATTTAACACTAATATCACATGTGATATCCAATTAGTGTTTTTTTCATGCAAATTTCAAGTAACGTAAAAAACGTGAAAAAACGATTTTTTTTTTCCTTTTTCGAAAGTATATCAAAGTGCCCGTTTATAGAAAGATAATTAAATGCTCTACGCGACGGTGTAAATATTTTCACTTAACGATTAACGGTTTAAGAGATATTTAAATTATAAAAAATATGTGAAATAATAAAATGCTTTTAATCTCAGCCATTGATTTATTTTTAAATGGATGGTGGAGATGTTCATCAATTTTGGTTCTCTTTAACCAGAGATAAAAGTGGTTATTTTGGAGGTTACGGATTTATGGCTTTACACATAGGGTATGTTTGGCATATGAGATTATGGAGAGACTATGCTAAGCTACTTAAAAAATAATATTTGTTTCGCAAACAGAACTTATAAGAGATTATTAAAAAAATAATCTTCCATAATCTTTGAAAATAAAAGGTTACTTCATGTAGCTTATAAAAAAACTTATAAAAATAATATTTTTTTATAATCTTTCAAAGAACTGACAACATCGGCATTCGATGCTTAATCATTTTGCAAACATACCCAGAATATATTATTACAATTGAGATCTGGTTTAAATTTGATAACTAAAGTATAAAATAACAGAAAAATAATTTCACCGTCAATTACTAAGAAATATATTTACGCTTCTCCGTTTTTACTTTAAATGTTCATTTCGTTACATCATTTTCCATTGCTAACGAATCTCCATATTCTTTTTTTAGATATCGCAGTTAAGATAGTGAATAATTATCCGCAGCTTGGAAGGGACAGTACTCTACTCGGACTTTTAGCTCGAAAGCCTAAAGCATTCCATGAAAAGAAATCTCCTAATATCATAAAAAGAGCCATTAAGTCGGGTAAACATCTCTACTTACATACCGTCATTTTATTTCTGAATCCAAACAATAAAAACAATTGTGTAGTTATTGCAAAACTAAATAACTATGTTGAAAGGTGGTGATTTATTCTTATCATACCAAATTGATCGTAGTATAGTAGAGCCATCTTGCAGTTCATGATTCGTCTTATATATGCCAGAAATTTGCGTTACATTATACATATTAACAACCAAGTAAATTACAAAATTGCAACTTCTTTCATAGTTAATTTACTCATGTATATCTGGCGGTATTCTCAATCTGCCTTGCTTTCTGGTTATTTCTTTCAGTTTCGGCATTCTTTGTGAGAGAACCTGAAAAGGAAACTGAAGCGTTGCAATTATTGAGAATTATTTGGAGAGATATTTTGAGACTGCCTAAGAGGTATCTTGATGATATACTTAGAGGGCCAGCGGATCAGATGAAGTCAACTTCGGGAAGTGTCGTTCAAGCTATACAACTTAGAGATCTCATTTCTTTGCATCTTAAGAAGATGGAAACAGATTGTGAAGGCGTAAATCAAGTTTCAGAACTAGAAACACTTGTTTCTCAGCATGTAGTGAGCCTGCAACTTGGTACCCAGAACATAATTGGGGAAGAAAACAAGACCCTTTATGGTAAGGGAGATCAAGCTCTCGAACTACAAAAGCAAATTTCTGAACACATTGTGAAATTGCATGATGACACTCAGATGTTAATTAAGCAGCGATTTGGAGTGGAATATGCAGCTCGCAAACTACATAATCTCATTACTAAAAAAATAAGTCGTATGCGTCAATCAACAAACTTGCAGGCAAGATACTCTTCCCGGGTAGTGTTTGTTGCTGCAAAAATGGGCAATACCAAATTTTTAGTGGAGCTCATTCGTGGATATCCTGATCTATTATGGAAGTTGAACGATAGCGGGGTAAGTCTATTCCACACTGCTGCGAAACATCGACAACAGGATATCTATAACCTATTATACGAGATAGGCGCAATGAAGGATATCATAACCCCTCTCAAAGACAAGAATGATAACAATATGTTGCATTTAGTTGGGAAGAATCGAACGCAGCTCGAGAATGTGTCAGGAGGTGCTTTAGAGTTGCAACTCGAACTATTATGGTTCCGGGTACATATACAGAGTCCACTATGAGATTCTAGGATTATTTTTTAATCGTATAAAACTCATCAATTCTCTTTCGTAGGAGTATAACAATATATAAGATAATCTATAACTATTCTAATTTGTTTGTGTTGCAGGAAGTGGAGTCAATGATCGTTCCATCTTACAGAGAACGGAGGAACAGTGATGGTCTAACACCACATGAGTTATTCTCAAAGGAACACAAAGATATGGTTACACAAGGTGAAAAATGGGTGAAGGAAGTAGCTAGCCAATGTATGGTGGTAGCCGCACTTATTGCCACCATGGTATTCGCTGCAGCTTTTACGGTTCCTGGAGGATATGACCAAATTAAACAATGGTATCCCTATCTTTCATTCAGAAACAACCTTTAAGGTTTTCGTTGTTGCAGATGCTATATCTCTCTTCTCATCTTCAGCTTCAATCCTCTACATGTTCTTATCCGTCTTCACGTCTCGTTATGCCGAACGTGATTTCCTGGAATCAGTACCCAGAAAGTTGATAATCGGTATGTCGTATCTTTTTCTATCTATGACAACCATGATAATTGCATTTAGTGTCAGCTTCTTTGTACTTTACCAGAAGGGTTTGCTATGGATACCCATCCTTATCACCGGATTTGCTCTGATTCCACTCCTCATATATGTTAAGGCGCAATACATTTTGTTTATTGAAATAATTCTCTTGACATATCGTTCTAGGTACATCTTTAAGCCCAAGAAACCTGTACTTTACTATAAGAACCCCACAGTTTAAGTATTGTAATTTGTAATGGTTTTGTTTTGAGAGGTACTTGTAAAACGTTTGTAAGTTGCATGTGGGTGATTTAGTATTTCATAGACGTACTGTATTTAAATACTATACTCAGGTGTAAATGTTATAGCCTATTTGTGGTTTGTATCAATAAAATAATATACGAACATGGATTGAATTATATAGACAAGAATTGTTTGAATGTATAATTGAGAACCTAGCACTTTCACTACAAAATAAATGACATTTGCTTACTAAAAGAAATGTGAGCAAAAGATTTGAAAACAGTCACTAAAGGCTAATTTATCAACTCCCACTAAAAAGAAAAGAGTAAGTAACAAAGGGATCACTAAAAGTCTTTTATTACTAAAATTTTAGTGAGCAAAAATTCAAAAAATTTAGTGACTAACACTTTTTAGTCACTAAAGGTAACACCTGTTTTTTATAAAATCACTAAAATGACACAAATTTATAGTCAATTTAAGTCAGCAAAAGCTGACTTTGCAATATTGCTTATCTGGCAGAAATACAAATAGCATTCTCAATTGTGCAGACACATACTGCATTTCTCATCAATTCAATTTGACAACAGTAATATAAACACAATAATCCCATTCCTTGGCATATAAATCATTCACATTAGATAAAAACATACGATAACTCTTCTAAACTTCTAAATCGTGATCAGATTCAAAATAGAAATATTACAATGTCAACACATAAAAAAAAAGTTGAGTCGTCTGTTTAACTTGGATCTGCTCATCTTCCCTGTTACATCAGAAAGTAAAAAGGATAAAGATTAACCGACTTCATATCAATTAAACAAACAAATAAGACATAAAGAACAATTAGTTCAAAGCTGAAAATATTAACCTCTAACACAATTTATCTTTGCATGTACTTTAGAGGTTTTATCCCGAAGCATGTTTGATCCATTTTAATCCAAAACCTAACCTAAATTGGCCCGTACTACAAAAGTGACCCAATGACCCATTTCAAACCAAACCCAACCTAAACCGACCCATTCAAACTACAGTAATAGCCTGATATGGTCAGTTCATAAGCTAAACTAGCCTGAACTCTGTTTTAAACCAAAGCCAACTTAAACTTACCCATTCAAAACTTATGCCATTAGTCTTGTACAAGAAGAGTTGCGCTAAAAGTACCTTGATTAAAGAAACAAATGAAGCAGCCCTCATGGCAAAAGCTTCTCCAGTGTCAAACGTTGGAGCTCCCCATTGAAATGAATAAGGAACCCGTATCCTATAAAAAAAACAAATATGTATGTTGAGCAAATTGTATAATATAACAGTAATATAGAAAACGACAACTGAGATCGACATATATGCATACCATGGTGCAACACTGATGATTCCAGCACGGTCAGTTCTACAACTTACTTGAGTTATATCAGATTTGTTCTTGTAGCCCCCGATAACAACGAGCAAGTGAGCTAACTTCCACACAAGTACCACTGAAAATAAAATAGCAAACCGGTCAATTACATGACTCTTTTCGCTCATTAGATGTGGTATATATAGCAACAAATATTATCTTTGTTTAACTTTAGCATATAAGACAAGAACATATAATCTTTCTAGGAAAATGACTCATTTTAGACTCTACATTTTTTGGCACGTTTATTACAACCACAAATCTAATCACCTGTAACATGTAGTATTTTAAGGCCATGCGTTAACGTTGCTCATATTCATCAGAGGAGGTTGTGATCACTGATTATGGTAGGTCATTAGGCAACCAGGATCGACCTTACATTGTTTAATAAATTCTAGCTTTACCTAAGAACAAAATATCACCGTATTTTATTCCCATATCAGTATGGCATATAGAAACATCCATCCCAGTTTTCAACAAAAAGGATGATGCATGATATCTTTTATATAATCATTTTGTTGCAAGGAATGCTATTCAAAATATATGTATAACCGAAATCCATTGAAGTTACAAGTAACAGTACATTTAATAATGGAGCATTACACATTGATGAGGAAAAACAGGTTTAGCACAAAAGACATGATACTGAGATTCATAGTTGATTAGGACAGATACATACCCATTGTTGCAACTTTTGGATATCTTGTCGGATGACATCAAGAGATATTTTATATAGGAGAGTTCAGTCTGCGTAATGTGTCAGGGTAACTTTTGAAATAGCTGCATTAAAAAAAGAGACGATTTATTAAATATCGATACCTACTAATCCAACAATCCAATCTCTAGTAAAATAAAAAACAACCATTCTGAATAGGCCTCCCAAGAAAGGAACGAGGAGATCAAGCTTTTTGTCAACATACTGATTTGTGTCATCATCATCCCGCTCTGGCCAAGAGCACACACCAATAACGAGTGAATCATATATTTGATGACAAGAAATATATGTAACTTCTACATAAAAAATATCCCTAAACTCATAATGCAATACTCTCCGACAACACGTTATGAGAAAACATTTCTTTTAAGGATATCGTGTGCATAAATGTACTTAACAATGCGTAAACAAAAAAATATAATAGTGATAAGGACCTGTTATTTAAAGGCTTAATATGCAATAGAAGGGAAACGAGACATACTTAATCACAGAAGTTGCTGACCCAAATTCTTTAGGATCTCATGTAGCAGATTCAATAGCGGTTAGAAGGTGAGAAAATTTGTTACGTTCAATACTCAGCACATACAACAACGCTAAGTTTCTTATGTCATCCTTTAGTGATATAATCTCGTTATGAGCCAATATTAGCTTCTGTAACTAGCCTGCATTAGTGGAAGAAATACATCTGCTTGATAAATAAGTAAAACCTCATGTTTGTGAATATCAGAAAGCACTTTTTAGTAAACAAAAAAAGGAACGTTGAAGATACCTCCCACTAGTTTCACCAACCGCATCAAAACTTCTGTATACGTCATCTAGCACTTCCCTGATATGAAAGCAAATGGTTAAAAAATGTTAATCGTTTATAATAAAGAACTGGCATGAACATATGATTCTAAACCAAATGACCACTATCAAGACTCAAACCATAATAAATTCATGCGGAGTCTCGTTTTTGTCTGGTTAGTTAGCTATATAAACCAAGTCTGCTTATGTACTTTTCGTCAACTAATTCATTGAGTAATCACAATAGATTCATGTCCAAGTCTTGTTAATTTTGAGAATGTAAGTTGCGGCTAGTTAAACAATAAATTCTATTCTGACATTTTATCAAACACTTTATCTGCACATAAAAATACATAATTACAAAATCAAAACACAGGGGAAATACTTACTTATCACATATTCCGAACTCATAAGCTTTAAAGGTTTAGAATCATTGCAAAAAGACTATGAGTTATGAACCCTAGATAACTACTTTACAAAAATCAATGGCGATTATATATGTAGAATCACAATAAAAAGATAAGAAAAAACTACCTCAAGTTCTAAATTGAACTAATCACAAGTCGATCGATTTGTTGCTTGAACGAGAGTGAAACCACTAAATCTGATAGATTTGACGAATGACAACGGTGATGGTGATGACTGAAGGTGGTCGGTGACGGTGGTGGTGCTGGTGGCCAGTGATGTTAACGGTAGATAGAGAGAGGGGTGAAAGATGGAAATAGAATGAGCTCTGTGAACGTGAGAGTAAATATATGCCCTTTACTTTTTATTGGGAAAAAGAAAAAAGAAAAAAAATAGTAATTTTTTGCCTGCTTTTTTTATTTTCAATAATCTTTAGTCGGCAAAGGTTGTAAGGATGGTTTTAGTGATTTTTTTGCTTAATTAGTAAGCAAAAGTTTTAGTAAGTAAATGGCTTTTATTTTGTAGAACACTTCTATGGAATGACAAACGTTTTTTTAGGTGATTTTGCAGATCATAGGTAAATGCTTTACGCTCAGAGGCGGACCTACGCTTTATGTAGGTGGTGCCCGGGAACCACCTTAGAAACTAAGATCATTTAGAGATTATACGTCAAATTTTTTGGGACCTACCTTAGAAAAATCTTAGGAACCACCTTGAGATGATATTGAACTACAAAGAGAAGAAAATGAGTGATGTATTTAGTGTAAAAAAGAAATGCAGCAAGAATGATAAGAAAATGTGCAGGAAGAAGATGAAAATACAAGAGAATGAGAAAGTGATACGAAGGAGTCAAAGAGATGAAAGAATAAGGAAGAAGAATATTTTCTTGAAGGATGTGAAAAACTTTTCCAGCTTTTAAAGTTTCTCTTTCTTCTCTACATTGTACTAGTAATAGTACTAAAATCCTTTTTGGTCAAATCTAAGTAAATGGTACTGTATTAATATTATGATATTGTATAAAATATTGTTTTACATTTGTTTGTTAAAATTTAGATAGTAAGATGAATGGTTTACCATCGATTTTATAGAACATGTTAGTGTACATTTGTACACACAACTTGTAACTATATTATAATGGTACACATAAACTATAATTGATTTTACGATTTGTTATAATGATGCATTTGTATTTAACCGAACCAAATATGACCCGACCCGACCCAAATCGGCCGGTTGACCTGCGAATTTGACATTTCGTTTAGTAAAGGAACCACCTTAGTTTTACTCCTGGTTCCGCCACTGTTTACGCTTAATATAAATTGTGTAAAGGAGGATTTCTATAAGGTTTGATCAACTATCATTACATGCAGTGGAGGATGCCTATAAGTTGTTCGATCAAATGTCTTCACATGTAGGAGGATACATATAAGTTGCTCGATCATATGTCAACCAAGACTTGCAAGTAGGACTTGGTAGTGGCTTGCACTTTCTCAAGGCAAAATATCATTAAAGAAGATTCTAGCTTGAGTATAAGTGTAAGATGTTTATGAATATACAGGGATGGAACCCACTACAACAATCGGATGGACGGGCGAGGAGACTTTCGCAGGGGACGGCGAAAGTCACTAAACGACAAAATAAAATCTGACGTGGCACATGAATACGCTGACCTGACAGGGAAAATTCAACGAACACTTTCGGCGGGGACATGTCCCGGCGAAAGTACGTTTGATTTTTAACAAACTTTGACCGGCTAGTCAAAATTCAATGTAACCTTTCGCCGAGGACGTGTCCCCGCCGAAAGTGTATTTAACTTTTACCAAAATTTGGCCAAAGTCAAAAGCATGCTAATTGTTCGCGGGAAAATTCCCGAAAAACCTTTCCCCGAAGACATGTCCCCGGCAAAAGTAATATTTACAAAAATACACTTTATTGCAACTATTAATACATAACTAAAACCCCGATGCTTGGATAGTCTTTTCATTACGTAAAACCCTAAACTATTTTAAAATTAAAACGGCATATCTTTAGTTCCATCGTCTGGCGTTACAAAATATTTGGTCAAAGAAACGAAGACTTGAATTTTGAGGTCTGGGTTGTATCTCCAGGTTATCCAACGCTTGAGATTTATTGATGAGACTTGACGAAAGTAGTAGATATATAGCTATATATGGGAAAAACAAAAATATTAAATTTATGATGAATTAATATGGTTCTTAATTCGTGTTTGTTAATTGTGATATTGTTTCTTCAGTTTCATTCTTTAAGCATATGTAATTTAGTATTGGAAAAAGGGTGTTTGGACACCATAATCTTGTTAACTAAGAACATGGTCAGCTTTACAAATACAGCATGTGCTTTGATTTATAAAAATATTTGGCATATACATATTACAAGAACAACAACAACAACAACATCAACAACAACTACAAGAACAACTACTACTTTGATCAACAACATCAACAACAACAACAACTACAAGAACAACAACAAATACTACTACTATTACATACGAAGATTTTCCATTTTCCCCGGGGACATGTCCACATCAAAAGTGGGTGCCACGTCGGACGTGTTTGACCAGCGTAAAATGGTTGTGGGACCCACGTGTCCCCGATAAAAGTGGAATTTAGTCCCCGGTGAAAGTATTCCCGAGAGGGTATTGCCTGGGCACTTTCGCCGGGACATGTCCCCGGGAATAGGCTTCGCAGGAGACATGTCCCCGGCGAAAACCGTGATATTTCCCCTGCGAAAGCCCACATTGTTGTAGTGACCGAAGGTTTCCACGGGTGCCCGAAACTCTTGTGAATTTTTTTGATATAGTGTTAATTTTGAAAAAACATTATTTTTTCGATAAAGGACTTGGTTGGGTACATATACAAATGACATAAGTGTCTTATGTCATTTGATGCATAACATCATTGCATATGTCATTATTTTACACTAAAAATATTAAACATACTTAAAACAAATAAAACACTTTTAAAATAATATTATACATGATATAACTGAACATTAAATGTTTAGCCTTATTCATGGGCTTCAGCTAGCATCGGGATGATTCGGGTCGCTCGTCGTATGGGTCCATATATGCACCTTCAAATGGGTTATCATCATCTGATGACCATAATGGGTTATCGTCTTCGTCGGAAGATGTTTCTATGTCAGTTTCGAGATGATTACTTTTCCACTCATATGTTTTCTTCTACCCATTTGAGTGCATCCTGATGATCATTACCACACGCCAGCATGTTCCACAAGATGAAAAATGGAAGAGTTAATTACATAAATGGTCTCTGTGGTTTGTCGGGTTTTACGGATTTAGTCCCTATACTTTTTTGCGGATCGTCCCCCTATGGTATTGACCGTCGGGTTTGGTCCTGACCAACTTTTCATTAGTTTGACCGTCAAGGATAACTAAAATGACACTTATACCCTCGTTTGTCTTAGTCCCTGTGGTTTGTCTCGTATAACAGATTTAGTCCCCAAGTTTTTTTTTTTTTTTTTTTTTTTTTTTTTTTTTTTTTTTTTTTAACATTAGTATTAAATTATTAATTCATTTTTTTTTTAATTTTTTTTTTATTTCTTATTACATATTTAGTCAAAATTTTCTTAAATAATAAAAAGTTTTTTTTTTTTAAACCTATGTCAAACCTTTAAAATTTTTAAAACTTTAAAAATCTAATAACACAATATTTTCTTAAATTTTAAAAACCTATGTCAAACCTTTAAAACTTTAAAAACCTATAATTTTTTTAAATAGTTATGTTAAAACTTTACAAACTATATTTTTTTTAGCATTTTTTTTAACAAATTAAAAATCTAATGATTAAACATTTTTTTTTTAAAATTTAATATTTTAATTTGTTTTTTAAATTTTTAACAGATTAAATTTTTTTATAGTTTTTTAACGGATTATGTCAAAACTTTTACAGAAATGATGTCAACTTTTTTTGTCAAAAAAATTTTATAAAAAAATCTCGTAATTTTTTTTTGTAATTTTTTAACGGATTATGTCAAAACTTTTACAGAAATGATGTCAACTTTTCTTTTCAAAAAAAATTTATAAAAAAAATCTCGTAAAATTTTTTTTGTAATTTTTTAACGGATTATGTCAAAACTTTTACAGAAATGATGTCAACTTTTTTTGTCAAAAATTTTATAAAAAATCTCGTAAAAATTTTACGATGAATTTTTTATAAAATTTTTTTGACAAAAAAAGTTAACATCATTTATGTAAAAGTTTTGACATAATCCGCTAAAAAATTATAAATTTTTTTACGAGATTTTTAGTTCAAAATTATAAAATTTTTAATCTGTTAAAAATTAAAAAAACAAATTAAAATATTAAATTTTAATTAAAATTTAAGAAAATTAGATTTTTAAAGTTTTAAAAGTTTTAAAGGTTTGACATAGGTTTTTAAAAAAAAAAAAAAAAAAATTAATTTTTTTTTTACTATTATAGATAATTTTGACTAAATATGTGATAAGAAATAAAAATAAAAATTTACAAAAAATGAATTAAAATTTTAATACTAAAAAAAAAAAAAAAAAAAACTTAGGGACTTAATACATGTTATATGAGACAAAACACTGGACCATATCTAAGACAAACGAGTATATGTCATTTTAATCATACTTGACGGTCAAACTAATGAAAAGTTGGTCAATGGACCAAACCCGCGAACGGTCAATACCATAGGGACGATCCGCAATAAAAAGATAGTAAAACCGAAAACCCACAAACCACACTGACTATTTATGTAATTAACTCAAAATGGAATTTCTTTTGGGTCAACACCATTTGCTCTCCCCATGGAACTCCTTGTCCGTATAAAGTTTTTTTTTTTTTTTTAGCTTGATGGATTAACATAATATAAATCATGAATAAAGTAGTACCGGAAGTGTTAAACTAGTGATCCTTCGTTAACATTAGGTGGTAGAAAAGACCATGGTCTTGGAAACATTACTAGCATGTTAAGTTTACTTGAAATCGTTAACCATCTTGTCCATTGGTGATAAGGAACGAACCAGTGTAGCACAGTAAGCAAATGTTTTGACTAAAAAGGAACATCATCAAATTGGCTTTTGATGATGTATGAGAGGAGTGTTGCTGCATTGAAGGAGATGATTGAGTCATGGCAAAATATCTTTAGCTACGAGGCGTTAGCTATGACTTTTTAGCAACAACATGTCATGGCAAAAGGTTTTTAGCCACAACTTTGGGGATATTGGTGTTCTAAATATTACTTTTGTAATATTGATGCTCTAAATAACTCTGAGGGAGATGTAGTTCATAAGCTCGATCTATTGAAGGTTTAAAAGATACTCCGTAAATGATAAAAGGACAACATCGATCAAGAATAGAAATATGATAACAAGTATCTAGTTGAAATTCATTCAATGACAAATTGCGAGTTATCACATTATAATATTGCATAAAATATGCATATAAACTGGTAGACAGACCTAATGACCATTTGTTCAGTTTGTTTTATTATTTGTTGGTTTTATTATTTGTTCCTCGTGAAGTTTGTTCATCATACAAGTGAATAAAAATCAGAATATGCTTGGAAGCTCGGTCCATAACTGTCTCCGATCCTTTCATATTAACGTGTGGGTAATTCATAAATTATATTGAAAGAATTTTCTAATTGGTTGCAGAAGGTTTAAAGAGGAATTTAGCACCTCAGCCAAATGCTTGCAATAACGTAGGGTATTTTTCCCTAATCACCCTTATATATCATATTAATTACATATTCTATTCATCTGAACCACGATTAGGCGATAGCTAAAGAATCTTCACTATTGCAGAACTTGTAATAGAGTCACACGACCCTTCTAATAGAACGATTTTATATATTTTGTCTTTTTTTCTTTCAAAAAAAAGATGTCAGCATACATATTCATTATAATAGAACCCGACTTTGAGTAGAAAAACAAGACTCTATTCAGCTATGGACAAAAAGTAAAACAAAAAGCTTATTATCCAATAAATCAATAAGATTTAGTTCTCAAATCTGATTATTGTTTATCGTCAATTTCAAGACTTTAGTTTTGTTTTGTTTTTAAGTTCCTTGGATTGTCTTTAGTACTCGATGATACTATTGTAACCAATTCATAATAGAGTTTATAAAAAATATCAACTTGCTCTGGAATATTATGGTTAACTACTCATCACATATCTTATTAGATGCACATCTATTTTAAAACATTTGGTAAATAATATCAATGTTGTTTTAAGTGGAATAACATTATGATTAACTAATCATCACATAATCACCATCTAACCTCCTTGCAGCGATACCACTCCGTTTTCCAAACGGTAAGAGGTTTCCTTCATAAACCTTACTGAAAACCACCTTCGCGTATGGGATTTTCAAAGTTGTTCGCGGCTTCTACGATGTCTTTAAGTGGAATTTAAAAGTTAAGAATCTATTTCGGTGAAAAAGACATTTTGCTTGAGTGACACTGTAAATAAATGATAATATTTAAAACTTTAAGGGGCCTAAACGTATTTAATATCAATTTATTGAAAGTATTTCTATTTTCAGTCATCGTTAAAAGTTTAATACTACCTCCGTCTCAAAATTATTGTCTCCATTCGACTTTTTCGGTTATTTTTTTTCAACTTTTACCTTAAATATTTTTGTTTGTGATATAAAATAGTTGATGAAAATTATAACAATGAAAATAGATTTAAAACGCAATTCATTCATATATTTTGCATCAAGTATTATATAAACAAACAAAAATATTTAAGGTCAAAATTGTAAAAGAAATACCAAAAAAGTCAAACAAAAACAATAATTTTAGGGCGAAGGGAGTACTAAAGTTTTAGTCACGACTTGTTATTGCTAAAAATCTTAGTATTATTTTAATGTTATCCTTGTAGCCACGACTTATCGTGGCTAAAAATGTACTAATATTATTTAAATAGCCTTATTTTTCAGAAAGATGAAAGCCTACGGGTGTAAACAAACCAAGCTTTTATCAAGCAACTGAAGCTCGAGTTCAAGCTCGACTTGATCGAGACGAGCTTTTATCGAGCTCAAGCCCAGTAAACTGGCTCGAAACATATAACGAGTCGAGCTCAAACTTTTGATAGCTTAGCTCGACCGGTTATCGAGCTTTTCGAGCCTCAGTATAGATATATTTTCATATTATTTTTATGTATGTAAATACGGGCTGATTTGAATACTAACATAATTATAAGTACTAACTCCATAAAGGATAAGATATTTTCTAGCCTTGGTTGTGGCAATTTTTTTCTTGGTTTTATTACTCGTAAAAATATCTAATTTGGTTTTCAAACGGTTAAGTATTTTTCTTCCAGTTTGTGATTCGAGATCATGTACAAGTTCTATGTGAAAAGTATATTTTTTGTGGCAACTGCAATTTGCAATTCGTTTTGAAACGGAATTGTGTATTTGCTATTTTGTTCGAGCTCAGTGAGTACGCAAATACCAGTTGGCATAGATTCGGGATTTTCATATATGTTATTTCGAGCTTTTCAAGCTAAGCTCGAGCTTTGCTCGAATCCTGCTCGAGTCGAGCTCAAACTTAGATGGTTAAAGATCGACGAGCAATCGAGCCGAGCTCGAGCCAACCTTTTATCTTTCGAGCCGAGCTCCAGCCTTGTTGCTCGGAAAGCTTACTTTCTGATTACACCCTAGATGAAGCCATGACAGTCGTCGCAAATAATAGTTGACTTTCGTAGCTAAAAGTGGTCGTGGTTAAAGGTCTTTAGCTACGAGGGTTTAGTCATGACCTTTTAGGCACGAGAGGTCGTGGCTAAATATTTTTAGCCAGGATTTTTTAGCTTTTAACCATGATTTAAGGATATTTGTGCTCTAAGTATAGCTTAGAGGGATATTGGTGCTTTGAGTATAACTCAATTGAAGGTTTAAAAGATATTTAGTTGAAATTTATCCAGTGACATATTGCACGTTAGAATATTGCATAGATATGCATATAAACTGGTAGACAGACCTAATAACCATCTTGTTTAGTTTGTTTTATTATTTGTTCGTCTTGAAGCTTGTATATCATACAAATGAATAGCCATGGGAATGCTTGGAAGCTAGGTCCATGACTATCTCTTTTCAAATTATCATGTGGCCGGTTAGAGAAGAGGACGTCAAAGAATGTTGCCAATTTTTCCAACTTTCAAATACATAACAACAACAAAAATATTTGTTCGATTTTGTGAAGGTACATATATATTAAAGATTTCATTTACACTCTATTTTTTCACAGATAGCACCAGTAACATCATCTTTTAGGAGCTTAAAACATCTTAAACTTCCGAAATACTACGTATAAAAGAAGCAAAACCAAGTAACATAACCCCGTTATCATTTATTACATTTATTAAGCAGCAAATTTCATGATAATAAATTTCTTTCTGTCGAAAGAACATATTGATCCTAAACGTTCTTCATCAAGTGAACGTTGAATACTACAAGTTATACCATATTGACTAAAATTCACAACACAACTCATTAAAGATGGTTATCGAGTAACTGAAGGTTCACCTGCCATATGTTTTAGAGGAGAGTTATTTTACATACCAAACTTTTTTTACATACCAAGGGATTCATCTCCACCATCCATCTAAAAATCAAAATGAAATCACAATGGTATTAAAAGCATTTTATTATTTCACATATTTTTATAATTTAAATATCTCTTAAACCGTTAATCGTTAAGTGAAAATATTTACACCGTCGCGTAGAATATTTAATTATCTTTCTATAGACAGACTCTTTAATTATCTTTTTATATGATTATCTTTTTATGTGATATGATATGTATATCATATGCGATTTTACACTAATATCACATGTGATGTTACACTAATATCACATGTGATATTACATATCATATATGATATAACATTAATATCACATGTGATATTCAAATTAGTGTTTAATCATATATGATTTTAATGAAATTTCAAAGAACGTAAAAAAACGAAAAACTTAAAAAAAAACGTGAAAAAAAAATTGTCGAAAGTATATCAAAGTGCCTATCTATAGAAAGATAATTAAATGCTCGTCGCAATGATATTTTTTTTCACTTAACGATTAACGGTTTGAAAGTCATTAATATTTAAAAAAAAAAGAATATGAAAGTGTGTTTTTTAAATTGTTATGATTAATCTCATCCATTATATCAATTAAAAATGAATAGTGAAGATTAATCTTTAATCTTTTATCCTCAAATGATCTTAAATCCATGTTCTAACTCTTACTTAGAAGTTAATGACAACTTGTGAAATTGACTTTTAACTTTTTAATTTTACATCTAGCTTAAACATTACATCATAATAGCTTAATATGTCGACTAATTTTTGGACGGGGAGCACAATACATGAAGTGAATTACAACTCATACTCAATCAGCACGTTTCCATTTTGATTTATTTATTATTATATAAAGATACTATAGCGCGAGGATCATTCTAACCATTATATTTTAATCGTTTCTTGGGCCAAAAATGTGGGCCGGTTTTGACTTTGGTTCACCCAAGCCCAAAAAAAAAACGTTTTGTTATACACCGAGGATATATATGCCACGCATTAGGTTAGTTAAGAAACACGTGTACACGACCCCTCTCTCTCTTTGATCCAGAAACCCAGAAATTTTTCTCATTTGCATTTCTACATCCTCCCTATCTTACATAAAACTCATCTCATCTATTAACCCATCATCATCATCAATGTCAGTAATCACCTTCTATCCAAATTACACTATGAACGCCTTCATCCGATTGCATCCAATCCGAGAACCTGTCTATTTTTTATACACAGCTTGACTTCGAGGTGACAAGAAGACCATAAGCACAACGACCACGGATTCTTGATCCTTTTCAAAAGGGTCTCGGGTAGGTTCACTGATGTTTGTTTGTTTAGAACGAATTAAGGAAAAGATGATAGCATAATTGTTATTTTTCTTGCCGTATGAGTTTCAGCAATCTTTTGATTGAAGGAGAAAAATCAATTGCGTAAGTTGTAGCTTTTTGGTTTACGTTATTAAACATTTTTCATTTGTGGGGTTTTGATTTTCATGTGTGACTTTTTTTGAGGTTTGAAGCTGCGAGGGTGAATAAGCTTGATGTGGAGGCTAAGCTTGAGACGAATCAGCCTGTGGGTTTGGGTGAGCTTTTACTTGGTGTAATATTGTTTTAGTTTACATCATATGCCGTAAAAGATGATGTAATATCCAATTCAGTTGCTCAAGGATGGATTATTAATTCGGCTTTAATACATAATCCGTGGGAATGGTATATTGTTTTTCAATTGATGCGGTTAACTTAGAGTCATCGCTTTCTGGCCTAGCGTCCTGGTCCGAATATAACGACCAAGCTAGAAATGTACACTAAGAAATGCTTATGATTTATAAGATGTTGTTGGTATCATTTGCTTTTGGCTTTAGAACATTAAAGTCTGCTTATTGGCGGCTGTTTTCGACTGACAAGAGACGTAAAAAAAAAAGGAGACAGTCCATTTTTATGGTTGCTAATTTTGCCCGTGTTGTTTGACCTGTTTTAGGTTTGTTTGGTTTATAAACCCACTACCGGTATTATCTTCCACATTCTCGAATCTTCGTAAATTTAGTTTTCGTCCAAAGGTATTTCTGATTTTATGTAAATTTAGTTTTTAAATCTTTGATATTTGATTTGTTGGATAATTAAATCTTTATTTACTACTAATGTAGTGAGAATGTGATTATTGGTGAGGGCTGGGAAAAACGCCAATTACTGAAACGTACAGTTATCCTTCATGTCAGTTTGAGGATGTATTCATTCAAAGTTAATGTTAATGTATTGACACATTTTACATACTGCAGGTTAGCTCAAACAATTGTGTAGGAGACAACTCAGGTTAGCTCAAACATTTTACATGATGCTAAATTTAGACAAGAATTTGAGGATGTTATTAGAGGTATGATGATTCTAAGTTGTCTGTTGCCTTTTACCTTTAGTATGTTCAATAGGTAACATTAAAAGTTTGTTTAAAACTAATTTGGCGAAATTTAAAAACGTGTACTCTTAATGCATACAACCTTCAAAGATCTTTTGACCAAAAGGCCTTTGAAGGAACATGACCCCAAATATATAAAATTTATCTGTTTTAATTGATATCTATTTTTACCTCTTACATCATCCTCATCCGTTACCCATTTTGTCACCTCTAATTTGTGCATATCATCAATTATACCTATGTAACATTTTTTTTTGACACAATCTGATTCATATTCTCATAATGTACGTGTCTTCCTGTAAATAGGTATTTTCTCTGTAAAACTTGGCACAACACATAATGATCTAAAGCCAAGCAAGCCGCAATCTAATTAGTCTACAAGAGAGCAGCACAGAAGCAGCAGAAACGTAGCAGCAGATCCCTCCTGTACACCGTGTTTCGTAACTAACCGAAACTGGTGAGGTTACAAACACTTCCAAAAAAACGTAGTAAATCTTTAGGACGTCGTGAAAAGGCTTGCTATGTGCCACGTGCAAATAAGCAACAGCAACGTTCGCCATGTGAAGGTATGTTAAACTATAAACTCGCATGTATATGGATACTTGCCTTATGAGTTAGCCCATATACTAGAAACGTGTTACCGAGTACGTAGAAAGTGTGTTGGCTATTTGTGGAGCTGGTGATGTTACTAGATTCCGTGTGTTACATATGATCTTAAAAGTACTACCTCCAATATAAATGTTATTGAATAACAATAGAGTAAATATTAGTATACTGTTCCAAAAATCTGAAATTGTTACTAACACTTTAACTGAAGTGTTATAGAGTATAAATGTTAAATTGTATAAGACCCAATACACATATAGTGGTACTTTTGTTTCTTACTTTGGTATTATGCAGCTAACAAAGCTACTCCACTTTGTTTTGCTGATACATATTTTGTTTTTTTCCTAAAATTTCCATGTAATATAATATATGCAGTCGAAGTTCCGCCCCTGCCTGCGCATGCATTGTGTCGAGACAGTCAACCCGAAACTGGTGAGGTTACAAACACTTCCCATTCAGGTATGTTTATTATTTTTGTGACATTATTAATCCTTCCTATTGTATGTTATATAGCATTAAGGTTGTGATATTGTAACTGCACATCACAGCGTCAATGAAAGTAGTGTTGGCTCTATAATGACTAGCCAAGGATTAAGTAAGTAATACTTTCAACATATATTATAAATGATATGTGCAGCCATAACTTTAGTTGGAAAAAAGTTTAAAAGCTATACTAACTATAGTTCATTTGTAGGCAATGTGGGTGGCCCATACTTATGGGACTTCACTTCAGCCATAGCTTGGGGTCTTATAAAAACTCTTCACCAAATGGGTATCAAAATTGTCAACCATTGTCGGATGGCGAAAATAACTACCAGCATCAACCAGATGTATGTGTAACCTAGGTTGGGATCTTATAAAAACTATTCACCAAATGGGTATCAAAATTGTCAACCATTATCGGATGGCGGAAATAATTACCAGCATCAACCAGATGTATGTGTAACGAGATAAACAGTATGCATTGTTCAGTCACAACTGCAGTTGAACGTGAGTTTTACAACGATTATATTGGACAGGCTTTTCTATATATGTGTTCATACTAATTATATTGGGTTGCTACAGTGAACACTCATATATTTGCTGCAACATCAATATCTGCTGGAACATTCAACTCTACTTTATTTTGATAACAAGACAAGAATATATGTTCTATGTATATCCTACCCAAACCAAATTGCTGTAACAAAGTACCCCGCCGCAATGCGGCGGGTGCCAATTCCTTGTTACAATAATTGCAAGAATAATAATATGATTATCGTCGTCATCAACAATTCATCATCATTCATCAACATCATCATTTTCATCATCATCTAAATGGTAATTTAGGGACTAACAAATACTCACGGTCTACTTATAACTCAATTTTATTCCATCGATATGCGCTTGAAGAATTTTCTCATGGTCAAACAAATCTATCTTGAATGGACTCTAACACTACGTATAACTGTTCTCAGTTATCTTTGCTCGAATCGATAGGTAACATAGAGAAGTCGAGATCTAATGATTATCTAAATTCTCAATATATTCATGGTTTAAATATGGGATAATACCTGTAAAAAGACATCATGCTTGTACAAAAATACTCTTTTAAGAAACAGAAAAAAATATAAAAAAAATAAAATAAATAAACTTGTCAGTGTTGACATATTTCTATGTGAGTAGTTTGACCATTTTACCCTTTCAAGTTACATAATCGATCCCCTGTGGGTTTGCAAAATTACAGCCCCAAGGGTAAATTACATAAACGGTCCCTTCAAAAAAATCCGAATTTTTTTTACGAAATTCTTTTTCAAAAAAGAAAAATTTGGAATTTTTCCTTCCGAAATTTTCTTTTCATTTTTTTTATGAAATTCTTTTCCAATTTTTTTTTTCAGGATTTTTTTTGAAAAACTTTTTTTTCTGAAATATTTTTTTCGTCACATGTGAAAAAAAAATCTGAATCTTTTTCATCACATGTGAAAACGTATAAAAAAATATGAATAAAAGTGGATGAAAACTTAAGAAAACGTATAAAATCGGATAAAAACGTATAACAACAGACGAAAACGTATAAAAGCGGACGAAAACGTATATAAAAACATGTAGACAAAAACGTATATAAAAAATAGCGGGTAACACCATAAGGATTGGATTAAAAAATAGGGACAGTAATGCTATTTTTGCTAACCCGCATGGACCATTTATGTAGTTTACTCTCAGGACAGTGGATACAATTTTCGCAAATTCATACGGTAAAATAGTCATTACAGGTTTTTCACTACACACATAAATACAAAATTGTCAACATTAATACTCACATAAAGACAAGATGTCAACGTTAATACTCAAAAGAGTATTTTTCTTTATTCGCTACTCAGAAACATATTTTTCAACAAGTATAATGCTTTTTAAATATATTATTTCTTTAAATATATATGTATTTTAGAAGTTATAAACTTATAATTACTTAGCACAAAGTTCTATAAGTTTGTGCTAGTATAGAGATCTATTGACTAATTTATTGTGATATGGATCTACGTGTCAGTGGCGTAATGTTGAGGCCAAGGTGGGCCATGGTCTACCCATAAATCTTTAACAATTGTACATATGTATTAGCCTAATATGGTAAAGTGTTTATATTGTTGTTTTTTGGCCCATAACAAAACTAATATAATTATTGTACTAGCTCATCTTTAGTTAATTGTTTGTTTACAATGTAGATTATAAATAATTCAATTATAAATAATTCAATTGCATATGTAATTCATTAAACTGATCGTACTTTCATAGAGCTTGAATTAGTTTTGCGTGTTAATTGATTATAATTTTATAAGTGCTTTACATCAGTTTTGTCAATTAGTTTTATTATCTTGTTGACAGATTGATCCGACTTGTGTTGACTCTCCCGGTGTCAACTGCAACTACTGAATGTACATTTTCAGTCATGAAAATTTTGTAAAATAGACTCCGAAACAGAATGGATGATGATTTCATTAAGCCCCTCACAAGAGTATTTTGGAAACCTTAATACTCGCATAAAAATAAGATGTCAATAATCATATTTTTTCGATTTTCTTTTTTTTTTTGAATGCCAAAAATTTACGTCTGAAAAATCACATGTGATTTGTCATTTTAAAATCACATGTGATTTTATGAATCACATGTGATTTCTGACATACAAATCAGGTGTAAATCATAACATACAAATCATATGTGATTTTTCCAGACACAAACTTTAACACTAAAATAAAACTCGAAAAAAAAATCGTCAAAAATATATCGAATTGAAAGACAAAAATATTCTCGTCTCGATAGTGCATCTTTTTGTTACTTAACGATGTGCCGTTTGCAAAATATCTTATTTACAAAAAAGGTGAAAAATGTTTTTAATGAATTGTTAAGATTGGTTCATAGATCTATATATAGGGTCTATATTAAACTCTACTCCTATCCTATATGAATATGTAAATTTAAATTGAAGAAAAAAAAATAATAATAAAAATAAAAATGTTTGACTTTATTAAGGTACTTTAATGTTAAAGATTTCATTCGCACTTCATTTATTGGGATAATGACAAAAATACTCAACTTTTTAAAACCTACTTCACAAAATACTTAATTTTTTAGTCAAAAACCGAAAATACCCATAAAATCCGTAAATTTTGAGAGCCTTACGAAATAGAAAAAAAAATATCAAAAATTTTCGATGTTTTAAAGAAATATCGCAAATACTTTGCGAAATTTTTCAGAAATATCAAAAAATTTCGATATTTTTATATCGAAAATTTTCGATATTTCTTAAAAATTTCGCAAATGTTTCGATATTTCTTAGAAAAACCGCAAACGTTTGGATAATACTTGCGAGATTTTCTTGCAGTTTTTGGATAAAACGTGTTTGATTGTTTTTTCTTGCTCATTTTAGCTCTCTTCATTAAAAAACTCAAAATTTTCACAAAAAAACTCAATTTTGCCATGAAATCCGTCAAAGAAACCATCAAAATACGTGTATGTAAAGGAGGTACATTGGGAAGAGTGGATGGTGTGTTGGAGTATGGGAGGTTTTTTTTTTATTTTTTTTTTATTATTATTATTTTTTTTTTTTTGCGATTTATCTATATCGCAGGTGGGTTTGAGTGAAGGAAGTTATATTTGCGATTTTGTTTTTGTTGCAGGAAGTGGTATTTGCCAATTGTAAGTGCTATAAAAATATCGAAATTTTTTTGATATTTTAAAGAAATAATGCAAAGTGTTTGCGATATTTCTTTAAAATATTGAAAATTTTTGATATTTTTTTCAATTTTCACAAGGGTATCAAAATTTGCGGATTTTATGAGTATTTTTGGTTTTTGATTAAAAAATTGGGTATTTTGTGAATTAGGTATGAAAAATTGGGTATTTTTATCATCATCCCTTATTTTTCACTGTTGGCGTATGTACCGAAGAGACCGAGCCGAAGGGCACCAAACCATTCGGCATACGCACGAAGTAACTTAGACCAAGCAGACTCCAAGACAACATAGGACGGCGGCTAACACAACCCTCCTAAGATAACGGCTAAATGGTGTCACAAGTCATAAAGGAAGGAAGGAATCTTAAGTCGAGTCCCCGACCTAATACAAAAGTGAGGCCAAGCAGGAAAGTTATCCCCGCCGAAAGGTCGCCTCATCACATGTGACCCTGTAAAGGACAAGACTTCTCATCTATAAAAGGAGAGAAATCACTACATCCGGGTTAACTCTCTTTACCCCATTTTACACGAATTCGACATCATATCACATTCTCATTCTCACGAGCTTGGTCTAGGATAAAACCCTAGGCGAGGCTAACGCTGCGGTTTCCTTGGTTTCTGATCCAAGAACCTTAATCCCAGAGCTGCAGAAGGGTCAGCCGAAGGATACTTGCTTGTTTAGGTGAAGACGTATTTTTACCTCAACAAATTGGCGCCATCCGTGGGACCGTTATTCAAACTACCAAGTCTAGTAAATGGCGGGCCCCTCAACCGAAACACCCTCCAGAGACAACCCTCCTAATCTAGAAGAACAAATACTAAGCCATATCACGTCACTAAAATCCCTGATAAAAGAACACAACACCAAAGGAAACAACCCTCTAAAGCCCATACGGATCGACTTTGGTGATGAAACCGAGGAACCAACCCGAGAGATAGAGAAAGAAAAAGATCCCAAAGGAAAAAGGGTAGAGGAAGATTTGCAAAAACCCTACAAGTGATGCCCCGATGCCCGCTTCACCCGCTGAATCATAGAATTTGCGGACCGAGACATGAGCCTAAAACATCAAGCTTTACGATGGATCTCTGACCCGGATGATCACGTCATCCGCTTCTGTAAGACTAACCACGGAGGATGGCAAATGCCGGTGTGGTGTGGATAAAGTCAAAGAAACATTGGACGGACCGGCGAGTGGGTGGTTCGACCGTTTGCCCAACGGCAGTATTGATAGCTGGGAGGAACTCCGGGAAAGTTTCCTGGAAAGGTTCGCGCTTAGGAGGAAGTGTCTCAAGGATCCAATGGAAATCACAAAAATCGTAAGGAAAGCCAATGAACCGATGATCGTACCCTCCGGTCAGTCGGGACCCCCTTCTACTCCGATTTGCGGTGATTACTGAAGAACCAAGTCTTTCTTCATAAGTCATTGGTGGCGAAACCATTCATCATTCATTACGGTTACCGGGTGGGATCGCATGCCCGAAGGCCTATGCCCTCTGTCTTCCCTGAAGATGCCAAGACAAAGAAGAACCTTGACTTGGTTTTCCCCATCGCTCTACTACTATGTCCTTAGCTTCCCGGCCAAGTCCGAGATAGTGGGGATGAATCTAGCGGTTACCACAAATCAGGGGACGCCCCATGATCTCCTAAACGTGTGCTAACACTCTCCAAGCTATTTTCATCACCTATAAATAGGTTGGACGAGTCATTTCAATGGTATGTTCACTCAACACGATTTTACATACTTCATATTATTTACAACACATATCATATACTTACTCATAGTGGTTCGTAGGCCCAACCCTGACGCGAATCACTTAACGAAGTGTCTACTATTTCTTATTGCGATTGGCTATAAGTTTCCATGCAAGCATATCACCTCATATCCTTCTCGATCACCATCAAGGCACGGTCGTCGAATTATTGCACAATCGGTGGCCATCCACGGGACCCGCTACTATTGGTCTCGTTATTCCAAACTTACACCCAAGTAATCACTCTCACTAGTTTTACGGATGAATCAAGGAAGAGAGGATACACCTCCCCGGCTTCTCGACCTTGACACCAATCCCGGCCAACGATCCTAACAACCTTCCCAATATAACCGCATCCACTTTTACCACACGATCTCACCTCAAATAACTCCCAACAACCACGCTTCAACCTGGGCTAACCCCTCGAACCGTGATCACCAAATTGCGTTTGTCGTAGCTAACATCGAAGCCTTAGAATCTTTCTTGAGGGCTCGAAGGAGGCTTCCTGAATGTGGAGATGCGTAGGGAGTTGGAATACTCAAGCGATGAGTATGACGAAGAGTTGGAAATGCTAGGCCCTTGGTTCCCTGGCTACACGCCACTAAGGATTGGTCTCCTGTAGTCGGCGACCCGAGTGAAGTCGGTTGGTTTTGAAGGCGTTCCAGGGGCTCCGACCGAAAGGGAAGGCACGCATAGAAGGCTCTAATGGAAGGAGTCACCGACGGGATGCTACACGGGGTTAATTTGCCAACACTTTTGGCGCACATTTGGGAAGAAATGAGGCGGTTCCAGTGTTCTCTCACGCGATCCCATAGTAAGGCAATCCATTTCAAATGAATGGGGAGAATTCTTCCTCCTCATTGTATGTACCCTCCTTTTCAGGCTCAATCTTACCCTCAAGGGGTTTATCCCCCACCTAATGGGCAAGCTAACAACCCCAGTTTTACCCAAACCATACGGGTATATGCCACGGCACCTCTATGGTATATCCTTCCTACCCCGTCCAAGTCATCCACCTTATATACCTCTCGCTTACCCTCAATATATTAACTAAAACCCCGTTGGAATACCTCCAAATTATAACCAGATAATATCGCCCTTACCTACATGCCACCTAATAATCGCTTTTATTCGAGCCCATGGGCTCCACAACACCCTTAAGATGGATAGAAGACTACCCTTTGCACGATGGGTTGAAAATGTCCGCGCATATTGGTACCTACGATGGGAAAGGGGATCCGGATAACTTTTTACACTTGTTCGAAGGGGCTATTAGAATGCATAAATGGGTTATGCTCGCTGCTTGTCACATGTTTACATACACCTACGAGACTCGCAGTATATGGTGGATGCGCAAACCGGTAACATTGTGAATTTGGATGATCTCAAGGCCAAGTTCATATCACATTTCAAACAACGTAAAAGTTTACAAGAACGCACCTAACGGTGCACAACATCAAGCGATGAGAACGAGAGCACGAGCTTTCATCACCGATACACGTGATCACGCTACGGATAATGGGCTTGCATGAGGACCAACGGATCTCGTGTTTCGTGCATGGCCTACTGAAATAGAAGTTTGGTTGAATTCCTCTCCACTGATCTCCCCGCAACCTATAAGGGTTTGGTGGAGAAGGCTTACACCTGGATCGAAGCAAAAGAAGTGTCTACCAACCGAGCTCTCGGTCGAAAACAAAGAAAGTCCGAAAGAAAGCCACGAAGCATCCTTTCGTGGGAAGGGTCAATGAACAAACACAAAACAGGGACACGAGGTTTAACTGTACCACAAAAACATCAACCATGGGCTCTTGGCTAACCGGTCCAAATCTCAGGGAGATACTTCTTGCTACGTAAAAGGTTGCGAAGACCTTGATACTCCTCCCAGCTATAAACGAGGAAGGCCCGTAGATACTTCCAAATTACGATACTTCCATGACGACACGACACGACACCAACAATTGCAGAGCTCAAAACAGATAAGAGGCCGTAAAGTCCGCCAATTGGGACATTTGGTGAAGGGCATAACGAAGGTAAAGAAAAGGTCTCTCATTAATAATCGCTGGGGAAAGACACCACACTGCCGGCACCCATCCTCAAGGTATACAAAGATGACTCTGGTTTAAAGAGGAAAGAAGCGGAGGAAGCCTTGTGCGGAGTAGGAGATGTCACTTTTCCCTTCAATCAGGAAAGTTCTTTCAAATGACCCCGTGGTCATCAAGATCTTAATCTCCAATAGAGAAGCAACATGGCCTACCTAGGACTGCGGTAGCTCCCGGTGGAAGTAATCTACGAACGCCGCTTAAAGCTCAAGCCTCGATTAGGTCAAGAGAGTAGGTCGAAGGTACCCTTACTAGGGTTCTCAGGGGAACACTCATGGCCCTTGGGAGAAGTCCCTCTAGAGGTTACTATTGGAGAAGGAAGGCTAAATGAAACGTAAACTCGTTTTCACGATCGTAGAGTC
>OU343218.1:123188898-123266379 GCA_910596185.1 Chrysanthemum makinoi
TTGTTTGAGTTTCTTTCAAAGACAGCTTATAATAGGAAGCTTGTAATAGAGAATGAACTGTTTTCAAAGAAGCAAGAATTCAAGAAACCAAAAACTTGCAAAAAAAAACTTTGAATTGATAACCAAAAGAACACTTACAAAGATGTTTTTAACTTAAAATGAAATACACAAAAGCTGAAATTACAATATTTAAACTAAAACTAAAACATTTAAATGAAAAACTACATTAAAGAAAAAAATAAAACTAGCTAACTACTACTTCTTCTCTCTTTTCTTCTTTCTTTTATACCCAAACAGCTTCCACTTGTACTCTGAATAGTTCCCACTTTCATTTGTAGCCATAGGATGAGCAGAGCTATTTTTTTGACCTTTGGATTGAATTTTTGGCGCCAATTGGGTATTAGCAGTTGGAGGGTTGAGTGTGGGAGGAAAGGTTGTATTTAATGTATCTTGTCTTGTGTTGAAGAAGAGGGGACATGGGGGGTTGAAGGTTGACTGTAAGTGAGGGGAGGGTGAGTGATTTCAGGGATATGGTTGGGAGGAAGAAGAAAGTCTTGGCGGGTTGTTTTATTTGACTGGGGATGGGTTGGTTGACCGGGTTAAGGAATTGGGCTAGCTGGTTGTTGGGCTTGGATATTAAAAAGGGTCCATTTGGTTTGTAGATTATTAATACAAGGGACCAATTTTGCAATTTCATGAAACCAAAGGACCAAACATGTAAATTATGAAAAGTAGTCAAGGGTTGGTCTTGCCAAGATTTAATAGTCCAAGGGTTAGTTTTTGACATTTTTGAAAATTTCCAAGGACTAGATTTGACCATTTTGGATTTTCAGGGACTAAACTGTAATTTTCTCAAAACTTTTTATATTTTTCACCAAAGGACTAAATTTGACAACTTATGATTTAAAAAGGGCCTTTGGTGATTTTTCTTTTGAAATTTTGACTCAGGGACTATTTTTGATAATTTTAGAAACTTGGGGGACTGAAACTGCCAATTATGCAACTTTGCTCATTTTTTCATCTGATTTCAAACATTTTGCATCTGAAACACATAAAATGCAATTTTGGAATATTTTCGCATGTTTTGATGCATTTCAGCATTTTAAACGTTTTGCGAGTTTAGATTTGACTCAAAAATGATGAGTATTTACACACTCATCAATCCCCCACACTAAACTATTGCTAGTCCCTAGCAATCTTTTGAGAAAAACTTAATGGATTTTAATCTCTTTACCAAAAGCCATTACTTCTGGAGTAGCCAAATGTTTCAGTTCAAGTAAGAACCATGGTACACTGATAACCATGTGATTTTGAGCAAACCACCAGCTTTCAACGGATTTGATTTTGTCTTTACCAGAAGCCGTACCCTTCTGGACTAGCCAACTCTTAGATAAATTATCAACATTATCTTTGGTGAGCTGATTACCAATTATGGTTTTTCCACTGCCTTTACCACAAGCCATAATCTTGCGGGCTAGCCAACTCTTCACTTTTTAGGATATGGTGAGTTGAGAACCATACAATTTTGGGCAAATTGCAAGCCATATAAACGGATTTGAGAAATCTTTACCAAGAGCCGTTTGCTCCTGGATTAGCCAATCCTTTAGTCTATTAGACAAGGCGGACTGATAACCAAATGAGAAAGTGCAAAACACTTACTCCAAAAAAAATTTTGGCCAAAAACGGGGGAATTGGTATAATTATGTGATAAAATTCGTGAGAATTCCCCCCCACACTTAGAAATGAATATTGCCCTCAATATTCAAAGTACCGGCGGTTATGCCGAAACAAAGAACGTGAAAGGGAAATACTACGGCCATTATTTAGAAAGATTTTTTTTTTTTTTTTTTTTTTTTTTTTTTTTTTTTTTTTTTAACCAGATATATATATGCAGGATTCTAGGTTCTACCAATCTCAAAATTCTCATAATGAGACAGTCAAGTGTCAAATTGACTATCTACCATGCTAAACTCATTGATTAAGGTGCAGCTGAGTTTCTTAGGCTATATTGAGTCTAAATCAAACAATGACAACACTCATAACAGTCAATAGCTCAGATTTACCCATAGATCCAAACAACCCTTAAATGTTACCAAACTGAGCTTCCCATACCATACCACTGCATAAACAAATCCTATCCAATCCAGAAGATTTAAAGTGTCAAATTAAACCTTTTTTTAGTCTAAACCAGTGGTCAAACAGTCAAGACCTATGATTATCAAGGATTATGTAAAATGACAGTTAACACAGTTTTCAAAGCACAATTGAGTTCCAAGACAAAAACCATCCAATTTTTTAATAATAATATATATATATATATAACATGTGGGGCAAACCCCCACACTTAGGTGGTAGAAAGATAGAAAGAAGACAGAAATATGGGTGAAAACCCATATGGTGTGTGCTACTGTTTTTGGTTACCGAGTCGCTAGCTTGACTCGACCCCGCATTAATTGGTTCATGGGGAAGCAAAGTGGAAGAAACTATCTCCATCGGACTTTCATTAAAGATGTTTGAATAAACATTTGAAGCACGTGAAAGTTCCACACCGATGAGATATAGAGAGAACCGGCTCAAAAATGAGAAATGAAAATGCCGGGATCAAAAATAGTGTCCTCATTCCCAAAGGAGAAAAGGGAAAGAGCAACCACACCATTTGTGAAGAATGGAATAAATATGTGCATCACAATGCATGTCCATTCCTCATCAGAAAGAAGCAAATCACCATTTTTGACATTTTAAGCTTAAATTTGAAGCTTGTATGGTGATTGGTAACAAAATTTCCGGGAGGGAGAGCTGGAAACGGTTCTTCAATCAATAGATTTTCAAGAAAGAGGATGTCTCCTTCCGAATCAAAGTAAGTATTGTCAATTCCTGTTGGAATCGACTCATCACTAAGAAAATCATCGACCTTCTTCCAAAATTTGTCATCTTCCTCATCAGGAGTGAGAGAAGAAATGGAAGAGTCGGAAATGGGACAAGAAATGAAAGACATAGAAAGAATCAAATGGTTTTAGAGGGTAAGAAATGAAGAATCAAATATGTGAGAGGGTAAAGAGGAATATTTTTGGTGTTTTTGAAAAACATTACAAAAAACTTTTTACAAAGGATGGGGTATGTGCAAGAATGGGTCTGAAAAAGGCTAAACACACGCTAAAGCCTCCCCGGCAGCGGCGCCAAAATTTGATCCGTGCTGAACCGTCAAGTCTTTACAGACTCAGAACAGCTTAAGCACAAATGCAAATGAAGATCAGAGAATATAGTGGATTCCCGGGTCGTTAAGTCCCACGGAGACTCAATGGTGTGTACAACACTTGATCAGACGGTAGAATGATCACTAATGAAAGTGATCGGAAAGGATTAGGATTGAAAAGGATAATTACACTACTGAAAAAGGTTAATAAATAACAGCGACTTAAATACAAATTAAGAAAATTAAAAAGATAAAAGATATTAAATAAACGCTATCACTATTTTTAAAGTGATGAACGTTTAAAACCTAAAACGAAAAACTTACGTTTAAATTAAAATAACGTAAACGTACAAAATAAAAAGTGAAACTTACACAATATAAATCCTAGAAATATGAAAAATACATTTTTACAATCCTAATTATATAAGAAAATTATTAGAAAAGAAAAATTTTTTTTTAAAACTATTTATTTAATTATTATTAATTAAAAACTATTTTAAACTATTTAATAATACCCTATAATAAAAGAAAATATGAAATGAGACTAGAAAAATAAAATTAAGATTTAGAAAAATCTAAAATATGATAAAACTAATTTTAAAACTGAAAATATATTTTTTAGACTTTTTATATATTTATTATTAATTTAAAACTATTTAAAACTAATTAAAATGCTAGAAAATACAAATTTAACTAAGAAAAATCTAGAAAAATACTTTTTTGACTATTTATATTTATCTAAACTTAAGAAAAATGAAAAATTATTTTTTTTTAGACTTTTCTTAATTATTTGTATTTAAAGCTAATTAAAAGTACTTAAAAACTAAATAAAATGCAGAAAAATACCAAACAAGCTAGGAAAAATCTGAAAAATTCAGGAAATGCTTAAAATAATATAAGGAATATAAGAAAAATATAAAAACAGGAGGTTGTTAAGAGGAATAAGCAACTGATGTGGAATGAGCTTAAAAATAAGCACTTCCAATAAGCAATTTAGGTCCAAAAGCTACCAAACTGATAATGAAGCTCTAATAAGCTAAAAGAACTCAAAAGCAACAAGATTAAACTGCTTATGACCTCTGGATTACAAAGTGCAATGACTTGATGATTTGAGATAATAAGCACAAAACAGTAAAAGGGGTGCTCACTTGCAACCACCAAATAAGCAACCAATTAAGCTAGAAAAAGGAAAACAGAACTTGGAACTTGGAGAAGACCTGGGTGAGAGTTGTTAAACCAAAATACAGACCTAGGGGAGCTAAACTAAGCCATGTGCAAGCTTTGCAAAAGCTGAGAAAACTCTCAGCATTCACTGACAGTGAGCAGGGGATTTAAGCCTAAAAGAAGGGCTTATATGGAGCTTGTAGAAAAATCACAAAATTATGATAAAATGTACATAAGAAACTAGAGCAGTAGGGCTTTCTAAAACAACAATTTTCATAGAAAATGATTAAGAAATGAGTTCATGAAAAATCTTACTAGTTGAGCCCAAAACTGACTTATGCTAATTTGACTTTTTGAAAGATTGATGAACTTTGACTTTTTCCAAGTTTGATCTTGATTTAATGACTGATAATGGTTAGTTATGATGAATTAAGACTGAATCAAGCTAGATTGATGACTTTTGAACACAAAACAAATGATTGGCTATCCCAAATCCCCAACAGTGGCTGCTAAGATAGTGGAGATGGATTTTTGACTTTGAGACAATTGCAGGCACAAACTAAGACTCAAATGAGTCTATAATGACTAAACAAACTTCAAACAACAGAAACCTATCACTGATTACACCTCTAACACCCTTTAGACTATAAATCCAAACACCCTTTAAAACTTTTATTGTGAACTAAAAACTGAACTTAAGCCTTAACTAGCTAACATAGATGATCAAACTGAGCTTAAGTGTACCAAATACAGCTAAACAAACACATTCAAACTAATGGTGACCACTAATACACATACAAGTAAAAACTGCAAAATGACTTAAAAATTGTAGAAACTGACAAACTTACTTACATTTGTCCAGATTATGCAGGACCAAAACCAATCCAAATACTACACTACATGATCCTATTCCAACCCTTTTCAGTCACTGCAACAACCATTTTCCTTTTCAATTCCAATATGAGCTTTCTGTTGACTTTGGTTGACTGTTTTACAAAATTACTTAAAAATGAATCACAAGCTTATCAAAGACTATGATAAGCTTAACTAGACTTGTTTGAGCTTTCAAAGAAGCTAATAGAAGCTTGTAACTAGGAGAATGAAACTGAAGTTTTCAACAGTAACTAAGAAAACCAAAACTTGCAAAAACTTGAATTGATAACCAAAAGAACACTTACAAAGATGTTTTTAACTTAAAATGAAATACACAAAAGCTGAAATTACAATATTTAAACTAAAACTAAAACATTTAAATGAAAAACTACATTAAAGAAAAAAATAAAACTAGCTAACTACTACTTCTTCTCTCTTTTCTTCTTTCTTTTATACCCAAACAGCTTCCACTTGTACTCTGAATAGTTCCCACTTTCATTTGTAGCCATAGGATGAGCAGAGCTATTTTTTTGACCTTTGGATTGAATTTTTGGCGCCAATTGGGTATTAGCAGTTGGAGGGTTGGAGGGGAGGAAAGGTTGTATTTAATGTATCTTGTCTTGTGTTGAAGAAGAGGGGACATGGGGGGTTGAAGGTTGACTGTAGTGAGGGAGAGTGATTTCAGGGATATGGTTGGGAGGAAGAAGAAAGTCTTGGCGGGTTGTTTTATTTGACTGGGGATGGGTTGGTTGACCGGGTTAAGGAATTGGGCTAGCTGGTTGTTGGGCTTGGATATTAAAAAGGGTCCATTTGGTTTGTAGATTATTAATACAAGGGACCAATTTTGCAATTTCATGAAACCAAAGGACCAAACATGTAAATTATGAAAAGTAGTCAAGGGTTGGTCTTGCCAAGATTTAATAGTCCAAGGGTTAGTTTTTGACATTTTTGAAAATTTCCAAGGACTAGATTTGACCATTTTGGATTTTCAGGGACTAAACTGTAATTTTCTCAAAACTTTTTATATTTTTCACCAAAGGACTAAATTTGACAACTTATGATTTAAAAAGGGCCTTTGGTGATTTTTCTTTTGAAATTTTGACTCAGGGACTATTTTTGATAATTTTAGAAACTTGGGGGACTGAAACTGCCAATTATGCAACTTTGCTCATTTTTTCATCTGATTTCAAACATTTTGCATCTGAAACACATAAAATGCAATTTTGGAATATTTTCAGTGTTTTGATGCATTTCTGAGCATTTTAAACGTTTTGCAGTCAGATGACTTAAAATGATGAGTATTTTACACACCTCATCGCGCATTAAACGGATGAGGACCACTCAGTGATCATGGTAGACCAAACGAAATAGCGTAGTATAATTGGATCCCCGATGTACCTCACAGCCGCCAGACCGATATTCGTCGCTGTTTGCATGTGTGCTAGATATCAGGCTAAGCCTACCAAAAAGCACCTTGAATCGGTTAAACGGGTCTTTCGTATCTACAAGGAACTATCAATATGGGACTTTGGTACCCGAAGGACACCGGTATGTCACTAACAGCCTATGCCAGATGCTCATGCAGGGTCAAGATACACGTCGAAGTACGTATGGAGGTGCTCGCTTTTTGGACAATAAGCTTGTGAGCTGGTCTTCAAAGAAACAAATGAGTACTTCTATATCCTCTACAGAATACATAGCCATGTCATCTTGTTGTGCTCAAATCCTATGGATGAGATCCCAATTATCTGACTATGGCTTTGAATTAAACAAAATCCCTCTGTACTGTGATAATAAAAGTGCTATTGCTCTCTCATGCAACAATGTTCAACACTCAAGAGCGAAGCACATCGACATTCGACATCATTTCATCAGGGAGCAAGTGGAGAACGGTGTGGTAGAACTCTATTTTGTGAGGACTGAATTCCAATTAGCAGACATCTTCACCAAAGCTCTTCCTAGAGAACGTTTTGAGTTTATCCTTCCACGACTTGGTCTAAAGAGTCTACAGCCGGAAACACTTAAACGTCTTCAAGAGGAAGAAGAGGAGTAAAAGGTTTTCTTCATCCATCTCTTGTAAATATTTATTCGAAAAGCAAAATACAAAATTACAAAACCTACAAAAAGCAAATAGAAAAATATAAAACTTTCAAAAATCCATAAAAAAAATTTGAAAATCTTGAAAAATTCCAAAAATATTGTCTTTTTGTCATGTTTTTCTATTCAATATTCTACTTTGTCTTTGTGTTGTCATTCAAAGAATGACACGGGTCTTTAGATGTTGTTCGAATGTTCACAAAAAAAAAAAAAAAAAAAAAAAATGGGAGAAAGTGAAACTATGGTTTATTGTCATTTCAGGCAGTAACCCGTTCTTCAAAGAAAGAAGAGAGCCATGCTTTATCTTAAATCTTCAAACCTCATGCTCTGATTCTAAAAACCAATGTTTGTCGTTAAAAAGACAAATGTTTCCTTTCAAATATTTTTCCTTCAAAAGATTCTTCTGAAAAATATTTTTCCTTCAAAACGAACAATGTTTTACAATATTGTATACAATAGCTTTATTATTATTATATATATTTTTAAAAGATACTCAAGCATGTTTAATCTTTGGAGTCTAAAGTCTCAAACTTAAATCTACAGAGATCACAATTCTCAAATGATTTGAAAATTGTGATCGGGGGAGAATTTGTGACTTAAATTGGATTTAAACTGATAATTCGATAAATGGTTTCATAAGTGTTTAGCAAGCTTTCCTCCTCACATGTGCCAAACGATTTCAAATTTTCCATGCACATGTTGAGGGGGAGCATCTTTTTAAACCACAAAGAATTGAAACGTGATTGATTTGTCTCTAAGTGCAAGTTCCTTCTAATATGTGCAAAACTCTTTCAAACCTCGAGGCACATATTGAGGGGCAACTTTATGAAAACCTCATACTTCCCCAATATGCTTTATCTACTTGATTTGATCAGGGAAGTGATGTTGATATCTTTTAGAAAATGGTAATCAAAGAAGTTAATCCTTCCTCTTGCCTCCGTGTGCAAAAACGATTTCAAATACATGATGCACATGTTGAGGAGGAGCTCTTTTTTCTAAAAATATCTAAAACAATTCAGGTACAAAATGCTTTGATAATATATCACAAGTATCTGGATTGATTTTCAAATGGTTTTCAATTGGTTCCAATGGCAGATGAACAATACCAAATAGACCGCCCAAATTTACTTTATGTATGGTGATATAAGGATGATAAGGTTAGGTATTAGTTCCCATGATCCGCCAGAACCGGAGGGATCTACCCAGGGACAATCCACTAGATAGTGTAGAAGTCCTTAGGTATGATGAAAAAAGGAAAAAGTGAGATATGGGAAGAGTGCGGACTGAGACAGAGCTAGTAATGGAATAAACCCAACAAGGTTCTAGTTATGAAGTCTCAGTAGGCAATCAAGGGGTTGAAGAATGAAAAAGAAATGAAACGAGAAAAGGGTGAAAATAAATAGCCCTCTAATAATTCACCTTGGGGCAGAAACCGGGTTCAATACATATGCTACTGGTGGTTACTAAGGTAACATTGGTATTGAAGACAAGACGTCATGGACCCAGTGACGCACTGCACTAAACTTCCCAAGCTACTCAAGTTCCTCTTAAAAGGGCTTGTTTCATTCTCACGGGGAACCTACATAATCTATCGACCTTCTCTTAAAGATTGTTGATATTGAATAAGGAGACCCTCTCCCTAGTCTCCGGCATAGGAACCAAATGTGCACTATTGAGTCTAGAGCCACGAGATCATCAAATAAATCTCATTAGGACACTGTCAATAAAGACTCTCGCTTCACACACAATGTGGAAAGTGAGTTTATATCTAAAGAGTCCTACGCATTATCCTTGCGGTATTGCCAGAACATCTGAGTGATATGCAAACATATTCACGATGAAGATGGAAATCCTTCTAGAGCCAACATCAAACAAGCTCTTTGGGTGGTATGAGATCTATCCAATAGATCAACCATGTGACAACCTAACAGTAAACAATGGGGCGATTCAAAATTATGAATCAATCCTGGTTCAGGTTATGGATTGATGTATACCTTTGAAAAACTGGTCGTTGTGCTTAAAAATTCCTTTCTTTAGCACATCGACTGTGTACTCATATTTCAAATATAAAAGGTGTTTACGATTGATAACTAATTTTTCTCAAAAACCCTCGTTGTATTGCAAAAACACTTTATTGAGCAAGTACGATTGTTTTTCTCAAATCTCTTTTCATCAATCGAATCTCTTCGATGGTTCACTCACTCCGTGTTGTCTTCTTTGAGACGTTCAGGTTTGAGAACAGCTAGAACAAATTGCAAACCTGTCAAGGAGATTCCTCGGAATTATACCTGATCACAGGCAGTACTTGTACTGATCAACGAGGAACCGTAGGCCGTGTACCTCAATTCAATGAAAGTGATCAAAGATGCTTTCGTGCGCTTTATTGCTAACTGTTGTATGTAGGTACGTCCGACGTTTGCAGCTGATCAGAATGGAGAGGTCAATCCATAGCCGCATGCTCACACATCACATTCACTTCTAAAGAAATCATGATAAATGCAACAATGAATTTGATATTTTCACTCCATGCTTCTGCTACGCTGCTGCGAATATCATGAATCAACTAAAGCTTCCGCTACTCTGATGAAAAGATTTCATGATCCAGAATGTGAGCATGTCGGTCCAAAAGTCACAACTTCACATAATGTCAACAACACAATGGAAGAGTCAGAGATTTATGGTAGCTGATGATCTCAATGCTGGCTCAAAACTCATTATCACGTGGATCGGTTAAAGACCTCCACTTGGATTAACCAAACATGCAAAAATGAAGAATCAATGACTACGGGCTACAGAGCAAAGAACATTTTCAAGAATCCAAGAACATTCTTAATGTAATATCTGTTTGTATTCAATGTAATTTGAGGTGACCTCCCTTAGGGGGAGATTGTTAGGATTTAGTAAATCCAGTTATTAAAGTGTCGGTCACCTCAAGTATATGTATTCGTTAGAAAGCTCGTAGTCGTAGTTATTTAATGTTAAGTAGTATTTAGTTAAGTAATACTGTGGAGGACGGACGGGTCTTTACCCATTGTATGCCTGATCCACAGCCCGTAGGTGGCGATTTGTGTAAGACTATAAATACCTTCTACCTCCCAAGGTAGAGGGTTGGAGCTCATAATAATATTTTCATTTTCTCTCACTAAGTTCCAAAACCTCTAACTATTTCTCTCTCTAAAACCTTATTGTATACGCCCCATTTGATCATAATTTGATGTGTTTGTGAAATCCAATGTTACACCTTCATAGGGCGTCATGGGTTCCTAAACATCATCAAAAATGATATGTTTCAAGGGATTAATTATAGGATGATATATACTAATTATAAGTACTAAAAACAATAAAAGTAGTATAGATACACATGAAACTTGCATGTTTTCTTTCAAGCATGATAAAAATAACTTAAGCATGAATATGAAAGGGTAATAAAAATCATGAAATGCTTACTAATATGATGATGAGGTTTATGGAACAAGGTTTTCCTAAATACTCTAGGTTTTTATTGCAAAACCTTAAAAGAAAGTATACTAGAGTTTATAAATTAACTTGATCCTTGAAAATCTTGAGTTTCTTCCCCTTCTTTCTTCTTGGACGGTTCTAGAGAGTAAAATGGGAGAGAGTTTTATTTTTTTTCACCTTAGTATTATGTGTTAGTATGTGTATAAGTTAATGTATTATTAGAAAATAATACAAGTGTTAGTCTACAAGTGAATATGTGTAAGAGCTAGTGTAAGATTTTTATGTAAAAATGTGTTGTGTCATAGGGGAGGTCGGCAAGGTTATTTAGGGAACAAGGGGGTAAATTTTGAATGACTAAATATATAAAAGTGTAAGTATATTATGTAATTTGTATGGATAATTAAGTATTTAGGGTAGCGTTAGCTAGAAATAAATTTTAACGGAACAAAATAAGATATATCGAAGTCGTAAAAATTATAAAAATACATTTCTTACAAGAATTGAGTGAAATAATAATTATCGAGTAGTATTTACGAAAACCGTCGTAAATATATATATATATATATATATATATATATATATATATATATATATATATATATATATATATATATATATATATATATATATATATATATATATATATATATATATATATATATATATATAACAATTTATATACAAAATAAATTTAAAACATCGGTAAACTAATAATATAATTTTTATAGTCTTAAAATGAGTATAAAAATATATTAGGATAATTTTTGGAAGTGTCGGATCAAATATTTAAAATAAATAATTATGCGACAGCGTTTATTTAATAGGAAAATATACATAAATGAAAAATGCAAACTCATGCATGAAATAATATGATGATGATGTTACCAATGAAATGTAGACTAAATCTAATCTATATGAAATGTCCTCAATGATTTTTCATGAATTCGCAGCTAAACCCTTACGGTTACGCGAATTTGATACTTGATCCGCCAAGAAAACAGTCAAGCTTTATCACACAAGCCTGCCACTTATGAATGGCAGACCGTAACAAGCTTAAACTGCCTAAGCACTAAATGCAATGAAGATCGAGAGTATAGTGTTTCCCAGTGGAATTAAGTCCCAGCGTGCGAGAATAGTCAAGCGATGTAGTTGATGTGAGGGATTTGAGCAGGGGAAAGGATTTTTGATTTATTATATAACTGAGAAAAAGCCCGCAAACTACAGGGGGCTTAAATGCAAATTAAAGAAAGTTAAAAAGATAAAATATATTAAATAAACGCTATCACTATATTTAAAATGATGAACGTTTAAAACTTAAAACTAAAAACTTACGTTTAAAATAAAATTAAATAGCATACAAAATAAAAAGTGAAACTTATACAATATAAATCCTAAAAATATGAAAAATAAATTTTTACAATACTAATGATATAAGAAAATTTATAGATAGAAAATTATTTTATAACTATTAGATTAATTATTATTAATTAAAAACTAATTTTAACTATTTAATAATAGCCTAAAATACAAGAAAATATGAAACAAAGCTAGAAAAATAAAATTATGAAATGGAAAAGTCTAAAATATCAAAATAGAATTTTCAAAACTATTTTGTATTTTTGATTATTTTCTATTTTCTAGGAATTAAATACTATTTAAAACTATTTAAATTATTTAAAAATACAAATTTAACTAAGAAAAATCTAGAAAAATACTTTTTTCTCTTTTTATATTTATCTTAACTTAAGAAAATTGAAAAATTATTTTTTTGAACCTTTTCTTAATTTTTTGTATTAAATGCTATTTAAAAATGCTTAAAAACTAGATAAAATGCAGAAAAATACCAAACAAGCTAGGAAAAATCTGAAAAATTCAAGATAAGCTTAAAATAATACAGAGAATCAAGGAAAAATGGAAAAACAAGTGCTTATGTTGGAAATGGTTGAAATTGGAAAGGGCTTATCAATAAGCTCTTGGAATAAGCTAATGAGCACCAAAGGCTACCAACTGAAAACAGGAACTATACTATGCTAAACATGACCAAATGCAACAATAATCAACAAGATATAACCTCTGATTGCAAAGCTAACCGCAGTTGATGATTATGACATAGCTAAAATTCAGAATCTGAGGGCAACTTAGAGCTTAAAAATAAGCCACACAATAAGCTTGAAACTAGAAAACAACAACCATGGGAACCTCACCGGAGGACGGCTAGCTATGTCAAGACCCAGAGCAGACCAAGATGAGCTTAGATGACTGCACAAGCTTTGCAAAAGCTGCATAAACCACTTGCCAGGGCATGCACTATAGAACATGGTTCAAAAAACTAAGAAATAAGCACTTAAAAGCTGAGAAACCAAGAGCTAGCATTTTGTATTTTCTTTAGCAACTAGACTTTAAAAACCCAAAATATTATAAAATTTGGATCCTATTAGTAAACCTACAGTGAAATTCCAAATTTTATTCAAAAATGACTTAATGCAAATTTGACTTTTTGAAATAAATGGAAAGTTTGACTTATTCCAACTTTGATCATGATTTGTGGACTGGAAATGATGAAATATGATAAAATGAAACTAAGTCAAGCAAGATTTATGAATTTGAAACACAAAATAAGATTTTGACATGCAAAACTCCAACGATTGGATTGTTATGACAGTTAAAAGAGATTTTTGACTTTTATGATTCTGACTCAATTTGAAGCAGAGATAAAAGGTCATTTGAGTAAACCAAGCAAGCAATAAGTCCTAACAATTACTCTATCACATAGTTTGTGCGCAAAACCAAACACCCCTTTCAAAACCTGTAATGAACTTAATGATATCTTGTTGAACCAACATAAATTAAGGATCAAACTAAGTACAAATTACCTAGTTACAACTAATTGAACACAATAATACAAACTGTGACCACAGATACTCATTCAAGCAAAAGATGCAATATTGGCTTGAAATATGAAAATCTAGGAACTTACTCAAATGAGTCCCTCTTGTTTGCAGGCCAATACCAAACCGAACCTAATCTAAATGAAGCTATTCTAACCCAATTCACAGATCTGTAACACCCATTATCAACTTTCATTCCCATTTGAGCTCCTGTTGACTTTTGTTGACTAAAATGGAAAATTGATTGAAACTGCTTCAAAGCTTCAAAAGCTTAAATAAGCTTGATTAAACTTGTTTAAGTGAGGAAAGAAGCTATAGGCAGCTTAAACATAAGAGCATGAATTTGAAAATCCAAACAGTAAACACAGAAATAAGAACTTTAACCAAACTTGAATTTAATCCTTAAAACAGATCACAGTGGTACATTAACTTGAGTTTTGATCATAGGAATACAAAATTACAGATTTTAAACTAGTTTAAGACATTGAATAAAAAAAACGACATTAAAGAAAAAAATGAAAACTAGCTACTCTCGTTTTCTTCTTCTCTCTTCCTTTTTATAGTTCCATTGGCTTCCACGTGTCCATCTGAGTAAATCCCACCAATCCTACGACCAATGAGAGAGAGTTCGTGGACTTTGGCCATCTTATCTGATTTTGGCGGGAAATATGGGATTTGACTTGTAGGCCTGAAAACTAGCACTAGGGGGGTGAGATAGGTATGATGATGAGGGTGAGGGGTTGGAAGGTGATAAGGTGAGGTGATGGGTGTTGGGAGAAGGCTTGAGGCAGAGGCACAAGTTGGGAGAAGGTGGAGGTGGAGGGAAACGGGGAAGGGTGAGGTGTTTGACTAGGGGGTTCAAAATTGGTTTTGACAGGGGTCACAAGGGTAAGGTTGGCGGGGTCCAAAATGCAAAAGGGGTCTATTTGGTTTGTTTAGTGATAAGGGCCAAACTGTAATTATGCCAAACTAGAGGGGCCAAACTGTAATTTCTCCAAAGTTGTGACAAGGGACCAATATTGACAAGTTCCAATAGTATAAGGACCAGTTTTGACATTTTCAAATTTTCCGGGGACCAAACTTGACAATTTCAAAAGTTAGGGACCTTTTACGCCATTTGACAAAAGATTTATTCAAGGACCATTTTGATAAGTTAAAATATTTCAGGGGACCTTGAATAACATTTTTCTTTATTTAGATTTACCGAGGGATTTTTGACAACTTTTGAACTTGGGGACTAAAGCGCCAATTATGCAAACTTGATCGTTTTCACCAGATTTTAATATTTTTGCATTTAAAACACATAAAACACTTATTTGTGATATTTTTATCATTTTGATGCATTTGAGTGTTTTCATATGTTTTTGCAGTTTTAAATGGTACAAAAATGATGAGTATTTAGACACTCATCAATCCCCCACACTAAGATATTGCTAGTCCCTAGCAATGTTTGAAGAAAAATTAATGGATTTTATCTCTTTACCAAAAGCCATTACTTATGGAGTAGCCAAATGTTTCAGTTCAAGTAAGAACCTTGGTACAACGATAACCAAATGATTTTGAGCAAATCATCGACTTTCCAACGGATTTGATTTGTCTTTACCGGAAGCCGTTTGCTCTGGACTAGCCAACTCTTAGATAAATTATCAATATTATCTTTGGTGAGCTGATTACCAATTATGGTTTTTCCATTGCCTTTACCACAAGCCATAATCTTGCGGGCTAGCCAACTCTTCACTTTTAAGGATATGGTGAGCTGAATACCATACAATTTTGGGCAAATTGCAAGCCGTCAACGGATTTGAGATATCTTTACCAAGAGCGGTTTGCTCCTGGATTAGCCAATCCTTTTGTCTTACAGACATGGCGGTTGATAACCAGGATGAGAAAGTGTAAAAACACTTACTCCCAAAAAATTGGCCAAAACGGGGGTTGGTATAATTATATGATAAAATTCGTGAGAATTCCCCCCACACTTAGAAATGAATATTGCCCTCAATATTCAAAGTACCGGCGGTTATGCCGAAACATAGAACGTAAAGCGGAATACTACGTAGTTTATTTAGAAAGTTTTTTTTTTTTTAACTTTGTATATATACAACATGTGGGGCAACCCCCTAGGGTGGTAGAACAGAGAGAAGACAGAAATATGGGTGAAAACCCACATTGTGTGTGCTCTGTTTTTGATTCCCGAGTCGCTAGCTTTCGACCCGAATTAATTTGTTCATGGGGGAGTAAGTGGAAGAGACAATCTCCATCGGACTTTTATTCAAGATGTTTGGATAAACATTGAAGTACGTGAAAGTTCCACACCGATGAGATACTGAGCAGACAGGCAGGCTCACAAATGGTACATGGAAATGACTGGGTCAAAGATAATGTCTTCATTCCCGAAGGAGTGAAGAACAGGGAGAAGTGACAGAATATATGAAGAAAAGAAAGAAAATCATGATACAAATCATGACTAACTCTTCATCCTCAATAGGAGAATTCATAGTTTCAGGATTATGAATCTCATCATTTAGCTTCGGTTGATCAAGACATATTTTGGGTGTGTCTAGATCAAAGTAGAAATTATCATACTCCGGCGGAGATATGATATGAGTAGTTCACCGCGAGAACTCCTCATGAAGAGTATCATTCACATGATGTGAATTTGTGAACTCTTGTTCCATTGTGGACTCATCACTATCCTCAATCTGAGTATCAAAGAGTGGATTCTCGAGATTTATGAATTCAGTGAATTCAAATAGAGGATTAGTGAGAGTTGCTTTGAATGTTTCGGGAACAAAGTGATTAATATTCTCTATTGGACTGTTGGGATAAGAAGTGAGTGAACGATCATTATCAATGAGACTTTCGGTCTCTCGGTCGGCCGAGATCAAAGAGTGGATTGATGTGAGTGAATTCATCGGTGAACTCCTCAAGAAGGGGATCAGCATCAGATTGTGGAAGTGATGCCTCAACGTACTCGATGTCTCCATATGAAGCACAATCTTCGCTAAGATCGGAGAAAGTTTCAAAATGATCTTGAGAACACTCAAGAGGGAAAGAAGAATCACATATATGATCGAGAATTCCTGTGACTCTCTTGGGATTGAGACAAGGTTCTCAACACTAGACGATTCCATTTCGGAATAGTGCTAAGCTCATCCCCATGTTTAGAGAGTGAGTGGGGCTTAGGGTGTGATAACAGCAGTGAGCGAGGGAGTTTAGAAGGACTAGCATACATATGTTTAATACTTTCCATTTGTTCTTATGCTAGTAATTCCATCATAGTCTTTTTCTCCACTGATTCTTCATGGAAGGAGTTTCAAGCTGATGAATTTGATGAATCGTACATAATTCACTAATATCAAGGGTAACATCATCATCATCATCATCAGGAATGAAACGGAATCGAGAGCTAGATTTGAATGCTTTTTGTAGTCTAATTGATTCTAACAGGTGTTTTCAATGGCAATCTGGGAATCTAATTTGAGTCCGTTCCTCCGCTGAATTCTTCCATGGATTTTTCATTTGGATTATCTTGGGGATGTTTACGTTCCTTCAAATCTTTCACTAAATCCAAGATCAAGGAAGATTTTGAGGAGTGGATCAGGCTGAGGTGGTGCATTCATTTGGTCTGTGGAGGTTGGTCATGATATGAAGAGTAAGTAATTATTCTGAGGAAATGGATTCCTTGTTTGACAATCAGGCTAGAATGAGGACCTCCACAATACTACAACAGATAAAAGCTGATGTGGCTGTGAGTCATATGTGTTGTATTCATAATTGTTATCGGGAACCTGCTCATAGACAAGCGTGTTTCCGATTGACAATCGAGCGTAGTGTGAACCACCACAGTACTCCAACAGAAAAGCTGGCTGAGTCTCACAGTGTGGTAGATGGAATGAATCAGGTTGTGTTATGGTAGGAATAGGGATCTGGTTATAGACAGGACCGTTTCTGATTCCACCATGCTACAAGCTGGGGCAATTGCCACCATTATAAGGACCACCACACCATTGACAAACAAGAGGGTGAGGATAAGACATAGAAAGAATCAAAGGTTACGAGAGGATAAGAAATGAAGAATAAAAAAGGTAAGAGGATAAAGATGAATATTTTTGGTATTTTTGAAAAACATGATGATAAAAACAAAGAATGAAAATATTTTTGGATTTTTGAAAAACTTTACAAAAACTTTTTACAAAAATGGGATATGTGCAGAATGGGTGCGAAAAGGCTAAACACACGCTAAAAGCCTCCCGGCAGCGAAATTTTATCAGCAAAAAGCAGGTCAAGCTTTATCACACAAGCCTGCCACACTTGTGAATGGCCAGACCGTAACAAGCTTAAAACTGCCTAAGCACGAATGCAATGAAGATCAGGAGTATAGTATAGTGTTTCCCAGTGTGTTAGTCCCAGCGAAGTGCGAGAATAGTCAAACGTATAGTGATCGAGGGATTTGAACGGGAAAGGATTTTTGATTTATTATAACTACAGAAAAAGCCCATAAACTACAGGGGCTTAAATGCAAATTAAAGAAAGTTAAAAAAGATAAAATCTATTAAATAAACGCTATCACTATATTTAAAATGATGAACGTTTAAAACTTAAAACTAAAAACTTACGTTTAAAATAAAATTACGTAAACGCACAAAATAAAAAGTGAAACTTATACAATATAAATCCTAAAAATATGAAAAATAAATTTTTACAATACTAATGATATAAGAAAATTTATAGATAAAGAAAATTATTTTTATAACTATTAGATTAATTATTATTAATTAAAAACTAATTTTAACTATTTAATAATAGCCTAAAATACAAGAAAATATGAAACAAAGCTAGAAAAATAAAATTATGAAATGGAAAAGTCTAAAATATCAAAATAGAATTTTCAAAACTATTTTTGTATTTTTCTGATTATTTTTCTATTTTCTAGGAATTAAATACTATTTAAAACTATTTAAATTATTTAAAAATACAAATTTAACTAAGAAAAATCTAGAAAAATACTTTTTTCTCTTTTTATATTTATCTTAACTTAAGAAAATTGAAAAATTATTTTTTTGAACCTTTTCTTAATTTTTTGTATTAAATGCTATTTAAAAATGCTTAAAAACTAGATAAAATGCAGAAAAATACCAAACAAGCTAGGAAAAATCTGAAAAATTCAAGATAAGCTTAAAATAATACAGAGAATCAAGGAAAAATGGAAAAACAAGTGCTTATGTGTGGAATTATGGAACTGAAGTGGAAAGGGCTTATCAATAAGCTCTTGGAATAAGCTAATGAGCACCAAAGGCTACCAACTGAAAACAGGAACTATACTATGCTAAACATGACCAAATGCAACAATAATCAACAAGATATAACCTCTGATTGCAAGCTAACACAGATTTGATGATTATGACATTAAGCTAAAACAGAATCTGAGGGCAACTTAGAGCTTAAAAATAAGCCACACAATAAGCTTGAAACTAGAAAACAACCATGGGAACCTCACAAGGACCTGGCTAGCTATGTCAAGACCCAAGAACAGACCAAGATGAGCTTAGATGAGCCCTGCACAAGCTTTGCAAAAACTGCATAAACCCTGTGCACAGGGCACTATAACAGACATGGTACTAAAAAAAACTAAGAAATAAGCACTTAAAAAGCTGAGAAACCAAGAGCTAGCATTTTTGTATTTTTCTTTAGCAACTAGACTTTAAAAACCCAAAATATTATAAGTTTGGATCCTATTAGTAAACCCACAGTGAAATTCCAAATTTTATTCAAAAATGACTTAATGCAAATTTGACTTTTGAAATAAATGGAAAGTTTGACTTATTCCAACTTTGATCATGATTTGTGGACTGGAAATGATGAAATATGATAAAATGAAACTAAGTCAAGCAAGATTTATGAATTTGAAACACAAAATAAGATTTTGACATGCAAAAACTCCAACAATTGGACTGTTATGACAGTTAAAAGAGATGTTTGACTTTTATGAGTTGCAGACTCAATTTGAAGACAGATAAAAGGTCATTTGAGTAAACCAAGCTTAAAGCAATAAGTCCTAACAATTACTCTATCCTATAGCACAGTTTGTGCAGCAAAACCAAACACCCCTTTCAAAACCTGTAATGAACTTAAAACTGATATACTGTTGAACCAACATAAATTAAGGATCAAACTAAGTACAAATTACCTAGTTACAACTAATTGAACACAATAATACAAACTGTGACCACAGATACTCATTCAAGCAAAAGATGCAATATTGGCTTGAAATATGAAAATCTAGGAACTTACTCAAATGAGTCCCTCTTGTTTTGGGCCAATACCAAACCCAAACCTAATCTAAATGAAGCTATTCTAACCCAATTCACAGATCTGTAACACCCATTATCAACTTTCATTCCCATTTGAGCTCCTGTTGACTTTTGTTGACTAAAATGGAAAATTGATTGAAACTGCTTCCAAAGCTTGTCAAAAGCTTAAATAAGCTTGATTAAACTTGTTTAAGTGAGGAAAGAAGCTATAGGCAGCTTAAACATAAGAGCATGAATTTGAAAATCCAAACAGTAAACACAGAAATAAGAACTTTAACCAAACTTGAATTTAATCCTTAAAACAGATCACAGTGGTACATTAACTTGAGTTTTGATCATAGGAATACAAAATTACAGATTTTAAACTAGTTTAAGACATTGAATAAAAAAAACGACATTAAAGAAAAAAATGAAAACTAGCTACTCTCGTTTTCTTCTTCTCTCTTCCTTTTTATAGTTCCATTGGCTTCCACGTGTCCATCTGAGTAAATCCCACCAATCTCTGAGCCAATGAGAGAGTTCTGTGGACTTTGGCCATCTTATCTGATTTTGGCGGGAAATATGGGATTTGACTTGTAGGCCTGAAAACTAGCACTAGGGGGGGTGAGATAGGTATGATGATGAGGGTGAGGGGTTGGAAGGTGATAAGGTGAGGTGATGGGTGTTGGGAGAAGGAATAGCAGGCAACAGGCACAAGTTGGGGAGAAAGGTGGAGGTGGAGGGAAAAGGGGAAGGGTGAGGTGTTTGACTAGGGGGTTCAAAAATTGGTTTTGACAGGGGGGTCACAAGGGTAAGGTTGGCAGGGGTCCAAAATGCAAAAGGGGTCTATTTGGTTTGTTTAGTGATAAGGGCCAAACTGTAATTATGCCAAACTAGAGGGGCCAAACTGTAATTTCTCCAAAGTTGTGACAAGGGACCAATATTGACAAGTTCCAATAGTATAAGGACCAGTTTTGACATTTTCAAATTTTCCGGGGACCAAACTTGACAATTTCAAAAGTTCGTGGACCTTTTCTCGCCATTTGACAAAAGATTTATTCAAGGACCATTTTTGATAAGTTAAAATATTTCAGGGACCTTGAATAACATTTTTCTTTATTTAGATTTACGTGGACTGCTTTTTGACAACTTTTTAAACTTGGGGACTAAAACTGCCAATTATGCAAACTTGATACGTTTTTCACCAGATTTTGATATTTTTGCATTTAAAACACATAAAACACTTATTTGTGATATTTTTATCATTTTGATGCATTTCTGAGTGTTTTCAGATGTTTTTGCAGTTTAATTGGTACAAAAATGATGAGTATTTAGACACTCATCAATACTCGTAAACTTAGTTTACGAAAAATGATGAATAGTGAATCATGAATAGTGATTTTTCTTCGGGAATGAATAGTGTTTCGTGAATAGTAAAATTTTGAAATATGTTCTCAGAATATCAAATCGACTTCGAAAACGATGAATAGTAAAATGATGATTAGTAACCGATGAATAGTAAATTCTCGAGATGAATAGTAAATTTGAGAAATGACATGAAATTACGAGTTGTCACATTCGCCCACCCAAAAAGGAGTTCAGTCCCTGAATTCACTCCATGTTGGTTTCTACGGTGTGGTCAGTGAAAAGGTGAGGATATTTGAGCCGCATCTGGTCTTCCCGTTCCCAAGTAAACTCGGGACCTCTTCGGGAATTCCATTTAACTTTCACGATAGGAATACTTACTTTGCTTCAACTGCTTTGGCCTCTCGGTCCATGAATTCTGCTGGTTCCTCCACGAAATTGAGTTTATCGTCGAGTTGAATTTCTTCTAATGGAATTACGAGTGATTCATCCGAAAGACATTTCTTGAGATTTGAAACGTGGAATGTGTTATGTACATGGCTAAGTTCTGACGGAAGCTCAATTCGATATGCCATGGCCGACTTTGCTCAAAATTTTGAATGGCCCAATGTACCTCGGGTTCAACTTCCCAGCGTTTTCGAATCGTAACGCCTTTCCAAGGCGATACTTTCAACATAACCTTGTCGCCAACTTGAAATTCTAATGGTTTCGTCGTACAGTACGTAACTTTTACGTGGCTTCGGCAGTTCGAGTCTATCTCGGATCCGAACTATCTTTTCGTTGTTTCATGAACCATTTCGACCAGTTGAGTTGTGGCGTCACCAACCTCGCCCAACAAACAAGTGATCGGCACTTTCGACCATAGAGTGCCTCAATGGTGCCGGTTTTATGCCGGGTGTGATAACTATTGTTGTAGGAGAATTCGATCAATGGCAAATGGTTAGCCCAACCATTTCCAAAATCAATCACACATGCTCTCAGCATATCTTCTAATGTCTAAATCGTTCTTTTGCTTTGACCATCGGTCTGAGGATGATATGTCGTGCTCATCTCTAATTTGGTTCCAAATGAATCTTGTAATGATTTCCAGAAGTTTGAAGTGAATCGACTATCTATGTCGGAAATGATGGAAATTGGTGCACCGTGCCTTGAGACTATTTCCTTGACATAAAGTCTAGTAAGTTGTTCCATAGAGTAAGTCTCTCTAATCGGTATGAAATGGGCTGATTTGGTAAGACGATCAACGATTACCCAAATAGCGTCGTAACCTCATGATGTCTTAGGGATTTTAGTAATGAAATCCATTGTAATGCGTTCCCATTTCCATTGAGGAATTTCTGGTTGTTGAAGTAATCCTGAAGGTTTCTGGTATTCAACTTTCACCTTAGAGCAAGTAAGGCATTTGCTAACATGCGTGCAATTCTCGCTTTCATTTTGACCACCAATAAAGTTTCTTGAGATCCTGATACATCTTATCGGAACCTGGGTGAATAGAATACTTTGACTTATGCGACTCATGCATAATCAACGCTCGTATCCCGCCATAAAGTGGTTCCCAAATTCTATCCTTGAAGCATAATACTCCATCTGATCTCTTTACAAAGCCATTTGCATTCTCGGGCATACCATAAAGTTTTTCATATGGTCGATTTTCCTCCTTGAGTGCCTCGATCTGAGCCTCGAGGATTTTTGATGGTAAAGGTGAACTAATTGTCATTCCTAATGATCTGAATCTTAAATACTTGTGTCTTTCTTTTCGGCTAAGAGCATCAGCCACAACATTGGCTTTTCCCGGGTGATATTTGATTTCACAATCGTAATCGCTAAGTAATTCCAACCAACGACGTTGCCTCATGTTAAGTTCCTTCTGATCAAGAACATATTGCAAACTCTTGTGGTCTGTAAACACCGTACACTTAGTACCGTAAAGGTAGTGCCTCCAAATCTTGAGTGCAAAAACTACGGCTCCCAACTCAAGATCATGAGTGGTGTAATTCTTCTCATGAACCTTAAGTTGTCGAGAAGCATAAGCTACCACCTTCTTGTTCTGCATTAACACAGCTCCAAGCCCCTTGTGTAAAGCATCGCAGTATACAACGAAGTTATCAATTCCTTCGGGTAGTGCCAAAATTGGCGAACTGCAAAGCTTTTGCTTCAATAACTGAAAAGCAACTTCTTGTTTCTTTCCCCATTCGTACTTCTGGTTTTTCTGTGTCAACTTGATCAAAGCTTTAGCTATCTTTGAAAAACCTTCAATGAATCTTCTGTAATATCCGGCAAGTCCTAAAAATTGACGGATCTCTGTAGGATTTGTTGGGGTAGCCCAATCTCTTACGGCCTCAATCTTTGCAGGGTCAACTTGTAATCCTTGACTATCAATGACATGACCAAGAAATTGTACTTTTCGGTTCCAAAAATCACACTTCGAAAATTTGGCATACAATCTCTCTTTCTTGAGTAGTCCTAAAATCGTTCTTAGGTGTCCTTCGTGCTCTTCTTTGCTCTTCGAGTAAATCAATATGTCATCGATAAATACTATCACAAACTTATCCAAATACGGTTTGCATACCCTATTCATGAGATCCATGAATACTGCAGGTGCGTTGGTTAGTCCGAATGGCATTACTTGAAACTCATAATGACCATAACGAGTTCTAAATGCTGTTTTCAGGATATCCTCCTCCCGAACTCTAAGTTGATGGTAACTTGACCTCAAGTCAATCTTAGAGTAAAGAGTAGAGCCTTGCAACTGATCGAACAAATCGTCAATCCTGGGAAGCGGGTAACGATTCTTCACAGTTAACTTGTTTAGCTCTCTATAATCTATACACATTCTGAAAGATCCATCCTTCTTCTTCACAAACAAGACCGGTGCTCCCCAAGGAACTAGGTCTAATGAATCCTTTGTCTAAAAGTTCTTGCAACCGGTTGACAACTCTTGCATCTCGATGGTGTTAGTCGATAAGGTGCTCGTAACCGGGTGCAGCTCCCGCAATAAGTCAATCCGAAATTCTACTTGACGTGCGGTGGAAGTCCCGTAAGTCTTCGAAAGACTTCGGGAAATTCTCGAACAATCGATACATCCTCAAGTCGCTTCTCTCCGACTTCTTTTCATTATATGTGCTAAGAAAGCATAACAACCCTTCTTTATGTACTTCTCCGTTTTGATGCATGATATAATACTGAGTCTAGTTCCACTTCGTTCTCCACGAACAATCAAGGTTTCACCGTTGTAAGGAAGATGAAAAACTTTTTCATCACAAATGATTCTTGCACGATGTTTGGATAACCAATCCATGCCGATAATGACGTCAAAACTTCCTAGTTCTACCGGCATAAGGTCTATATTGAATGGATGATTTAGGAAATTGAGAGTGCAACCACGGACAATGGTGTCGGAGCTAATTAAGTTACCGTTAGCTAATTCAATGTTGTATGAAGTGTCTAGTGTGGTTGGTTTGATATTGAGTAAAGGTGCAAATATAGTGGACACAAAGCTTTTATCGGCTCCCGAATCAAATAAAATTGATGCATAACGATTATTGATAAGGAACGTACCCGTGACAACATTCGGGTCCTTCTTGGCTTCTCCTCCTCCCATGACATAGGCTCTTCCTTGTGCCATTCCACCTTGATTCATGTTCCCTTGATTTTTCCACTTTGGACAGTCTCCCTTGTAGTGTCCCCTCTCTCCACATCCAAAACATGTCACTTACGGTTTTTGATTTTCCACCATAGCTGGAAGCTTGCATTCCTTGGTTTGATGACCCACTTTCTTACAAGTCCCGCACGGGTTAGGGCAACGACCGGGATTATGATGACTTAGACACCTATCACACTTAGGCAAAATACCCGTGTAACCTTTCCTTTCCCTTGGGCTTGCAGCATAGGCCTTAGCAACATCTTGTCTCTTTGGTGGTTGTTGAGTAACATTGCCACCTCGGTTGTTGTCCCACTTTCTCTTGTTGTTGTTATTGTTGTAGTTGGTGTAGTTGTTTCGGTTGTTATTGTAGTTGGTGCGGTTATTGGTATTGTTGTTACGGTTAGTGTTGGAAATGTTTCCCCTCTTCACAACTTGTGCCATAAGTTTCTGAGATACTCGAATAGATTCTTCAATCGTTTGTGGATCAAAAGAAATCACATCACCTTGAATAATCTGGGGAAGTCCTCCAATGAAAGCTTCCAGTAGTTTTTCATTGTTCGAAACCATAGATGGAGATAATGCAGCCAACTCTTGAAACCTCCTAATATAGGTATCGATGTCATACCCAATAGTCACTAGCTCATAAAATTTCGTTTCTAATTTCTTCACTTCAGTACGCGGACAATACTTCTTTGTCAACAACCCTTTAAATTGCTCCCAGGTGAGCTTGTAAGCATTTTCCATTCCCATAGGCTGTGCATAAGAGTTCCACCATGACATTGCCCCATCTATAAGTGTACTTGTAGCGAACTTAACCTTGCAATCATCAGGGCAATTGCATAGAAGAAACACAGACTCCATTTTCTCAAACCAACGGACCATAGCAGTGGCTCCTTCCGTGCCTTTGAACTTTGTGGGATCTCCGCTCTTAAAATCCTTGTATGAACAATTCCGAACTCCAGACCCCCCTGCAATCCCTCGCAGCAGAGGGCAAGTCCGGCAGCTGCCGCAACCTGGCAGATTAGCAAGTCTTGCGGCCAAGAGAGCCGCACCTCGGCCAGCAAAGCAAGTCTAGCGGTTTAAGAGCTACGGCCTCCAAAGCGGCATTAGCAAGTCTAGCGGCCGGTGTAAACCTCCAGCAGCGGCAGAAATTTGTTGCTCTTTCATTCCTTATTGCCTCGGCTATACTATCCCTCACATACTTTTTGATAGCAGCTTGTGTCATTTCGGGTGCAGCTTTCTTGGGTGCCATAACTCTTCAAAACCATAAGATGAAACAATGATGAGAATCCATAAGTAGAAACAAACATTGCACATAAAATCCACAACCACAACATGCATAATATAAATGAAATCACAACGGAACAACCACGAAATATCACAAATATAATCACAACACACGTGAATAATATACATGAAAATTTTGGCCTACATGGACCGATATCATAGATAGCACAACCATTTCTACATAGTAGAGTCAACACTTGATACATTTGTTTGTACAACAACCAAAAGACAACAAGTTCTTTAAACTATGTCACACACCTCGTGACTAGGATAATAGTAGTAAAAACTAACATGATACAAGTCTAATCTAGGCACCTCCACGGTGCTCACTTTGTCGATCTTGAAGCTCTCAAACCGTGCGGTCAAACTAACAACCATACCCTCAAATCACTAATCTGACATGTAGCAACATCCCTACTCTCCCATGCAGCAATACTCGCACGTGCCAATGCTAACTCATGAGCCTGTCGTTGTAGCTCATCCTGTGCCATCTCAGCTCTATCAAACAACTCTGGCATCTCCTACCTCAACTCGGTAATATGCTCACGGTTCTCTAGCTGACTAGTCTCTAACCCCTGATAAGAAACATCAATAGAAACCCTACCTATCACTAAACCCTCTATCTCCTCCTCCATAGCCTTAACTCGACTCAAAGAAAGCTCCTCTAAGCGTCCTAAAACCACGTCAATCAGTACTGCCGATCTAATCGTGTCTCTAATGTGGCAAGAGTAGGGCGTCTAGCAGCACCAACCCTAGAACTCTCACCAATCTCAAACCTAGCAGGTGGTGCGCCTCTCAGTAGTGGGTGGTATAGGTGTGTCAGGTAGTGTACGCTTCTTGAGCGATAAGTCAGATATGGGTATAGGATCTCTAAGGTAATAAGATGAATATGAAGATGATGATGATGAAAGTGGTGATGGTGAATGAGTAGGACTAACTGGTGGTGTAGGTGCAACTTTGCCCTCCTCAAAGGGTTCAGTCTCAATGTCGGAATATATGAGTGGTAAGTCTGATGTAGAGCCAACTAAAGATAAGGCTATAGTAGTGTGTGACAAGACATCATCCATGTTAGAGTCCAACGAGACATCCTCCATGTCGGTCGATGAGATAGTGATGGGTTGGGAATCTGAAGACATCTCTGTGACAATCGATGTGAAATGAAAGTAAATAACTCAAATAAAGTGCGTATGAATCCGCATGTAAAGTGAATATGCACTTATGATGAAATGATGAGATGCTATAATGATGTAGTTATAGTCTAGGGTCAATGATGCAACCTAGTTATCTATAACCGAAGCTCTGATGCCAATCTGTCACACCCCCAAATTACCTGTTTTGCAGCGGAATGGAATTCCTGGGGGATGACTGTCATAGCATCACAATCACAGTTATATTGAACGACCTAAAGTGTCGTTTAAAAACACATCGTTTGTTATTTAATTAAAGCATTCAGAGTTACAAAGTTAGGTCTCAAAAGTAGATAACGTTTACGGAAATATGTTTATTACAAGCCAAACGATGTTTTAAAAGTGCTATAATTTACAAGTGAGACGCGTCGTCACCGCGACTCTATGAAGGGTCCTTATGCGTGCCATGATGCAAATGCCTTAGTTACCTGAAAATACATTGCTAAAACGGTCAACAATAATGTTGGTGAGAAATCATATGTTTATGAAAAAATGTTTTATACGACTACACAAGTATAGGCCATGTATGACAAATATGTCACATAAAAATGTTACAATTGCTATAAGCACATGACACCTGCTGAAGCTGTTCATGATGTTAAGCCCCAACAGAGTGTTTTACCAAACAACTCAAATTATGATATTAAATGAAATGCATCCGTTTGACCAGTTGGGACCACCAACCCGGATGGATGAGTCACCCTCAATAGATCTATTCACTCACCCTCGCTTCTTCCGGAATTAACGGTTTATGATTATGAAATAGGGACATTCAATTGGCAATGAGGTAACTTAAGCAATGTAAATGAATTTGATATACTTGGTATCGTAATAAAAATGATGTGCAATGTATTCTCCCCCGTAGGTTTGAAATAAAGTATAAACTTGAATAAAACGGGGCTATGAAAACTCACTTGGTACAATGATGCGATGGCAAAAGTGAGTACACTGAAATGTAGCGCAAATCTCTAACTGCGACCTATTATGAATGATATGATCTATAATAAGTCATGATGTAATGTTATGCATACAACTCATATGATATCCATACCATTTGTGCATTTTTGAAAATAAAGTTTATCGTCAAAAAATAGATTTATAACGTCTTGTCAAGTTATAAATTACTTTACAAGTATTTACGTTGAAATGATATCCTACGATAATCATTTAGTGATTTATTATGAAATTATAGTTTTTCGTCGCAAAACAATATAATTTGACAATTCATGAAAGTGACTAAATGGCCTCAAAAAGCTAGTCGTAAAATAGTGCATATCGAGTGTCAGGAAGCAAACTCAACGGTTTTGGAAAGCTTGTAACATTATCTCAAAGTCTTAGCTTTTAAATTTTTATCATAGAGGTTTCGTTCATGGAGAAAAACATAGGTGAAGTAGGGTACTTGGACTAAAAATATTGTTTAAGGGTATTTTTCGGCAAAGTTTGAGTGACCATATTTTATTAGTTACAACTCTGTTTGACGAACGGTTGAACATTTTGGAAAATAGGCTAGGTGAACTTACTTTTACTAGAAGACATCGTTTTCTAAAAAGTATACCATCGATGTGAAAAACGACCCCAAACATGGTCACTAGCGACAACTAGTTTGGCTAATAGAAAATATATATGTAAGTGTTTTATACTTGTATAAAATAGTTACGTTAACCTTATTTAAACGCGTGTAATTTAGTCGTTATAAGTCCGTTTCCTACGTTTTATATGTCCTTAGCTTCGTGTTATAGTATACTAATATATTTTTGATAAATCGACTCATTTAAATAACGCTTAAACTCATTTTTGACCCTTAAAAATTCTGGACAGCATGCTGTTTTTCGGAAAATATAGTTTTTGTCGTTAAACTTGAAAATATCATAACTTCTTCGTTATAAATCCGTTTTAACCTGTTCAAGCGACCACGGTTTCGTTTTAAAGTATATTTTATGAATATCTAGCCCAAAATAATTTATAACCTGTCGAATTTTCCAGATTCGACAAAAATGATCAGACCCTATTTTTATGTTGTCGAAAGTGATATTTCTTGCGTAATACTTATTCTAACCACTTCAAATCAACACCAAATCTATTCTAAACCTACCATACACCTTCTTAGTGTGTCATAGGTTCCTAAACATCATCAAAAATGATATGTTTCAAGTGATTAATTATAGGATGATATATACTAATTATAAGTACTAAAAACAATAAAAGTAGTATAGATACACATGAAACTTGCATGTTTTCTTTCAAGCATGATAAAAATAACTTAAGCATGAATATGAAAGGGTAATAAAAATCATGAAATGCTTACTAATATGATGATGAGGTTTATGGAACAAGGTTTTCCTAAATACTCTAGGTTTTTATTGCAAAACCCTTAAAAGAAAGTATACTAGAGTTTATAAATTAACTTGATCCTTGAAAATCTTGAGTTTCTTCCCCTTCTTTCTTCTTGGACGGTTCTAGAGAGTAAAATGGGAGAGAGTTTTATTTTTTTTCACCTTAGTATTATGTGTTAGTATGTGTATAAGGTAATGTATTATTAGAAAATAATACAAGTGTTAGTCTACAAGTGAATACGTGTAAGAGCTAGTGTAAGATTTTTATGTAAAAATGTGTTGTATCATAGGGGAGGTCGGCAAGGTTATTTAGGGAACAAGGGGGTAAATTTTGAATGACTAAATATATAAAAGTGTAAGTATATTATGTAATTTGTATGTATAATTAAGTATTTAGGGTAGCGTTAGCTAGAAATAAATTTTAACGGAACAAAATAAGATATATCGAAGTCTTAAAAATTATAAAAATACATTTCTTACAAGAATTGAGTGAAATAATAATTATCGAGTAGTATTTACGAAAACCGTCGTAAATAAACAATTTATATACAAAACAAATTTAAAACATCGGGTAAACTAATAATAATATTTTTATAGTCTTAAAATGAGTATACAAATATATTAGGATAATTTTTGGAAGTATCGGATCAAATATTTAAAATAAATGATTATGCGATAGCGTTTATTTAATAGGAAAATATACATGCATGAAATAATATGATGATGATGTTACCAATGATATGTAGACTAAATCTAGTCTATATGAAATGTCCTCAATGATTTTTCATGAATTCGCAGCTAAACCCTTACGGTTACGCGAATAGTTATTTTTCATGAATTTGATACTCGTAAACCTAGTTTACGAAAAATGATGAATAGTGAATCATGAATAGTGATTTTTCTCCGGGAATGAATAGTGTTTCGTGAATAGTAAATTTTTGAAATATGTTCTCAGAATATCAAATCGACTTCGAAAACGATGAATAGTAAAATGATGAATAGTAACCAATGAATAGTAAATTCCCGAGATGAATAGTAAATTTGAGAAATGACCCGAAATTACGAGTTGTCACAGTTGTTATTGCAGGTATGTATATGTAGACGGCTGCAATCAGTAGTTGTCGAGATGAAATATGTAGCTGTATAGGCTCATTCGAAGAAGATAAGTTCCTAATTTATTCTATGTTTCTGTAGCCTAAAGTAATCATATTAAACTTTCTATTTTAGTATACACTTTACATATTAAATGATAACTATGCGTACTGACCCTATATTCTTAACTTCCCACAGTGGCAGAAGGCATGACAGTGATCTTTGTCGATTGTATGAAAAAAAAACGATCTTCTTGGGTTGTTAGATGTTATTTTGTGAAACATAAATCTACTAAAGCACGCGATTTGTGTATCACAAGATAGCATTTAACAGCCCAAATATATCGTCGTTTTTTTCTGCCTAATAAAGTGAACGCCTCAGTATCTTACTGGTACGTATGATTTAAAAATTAACTTATGCGTTGTTGCTCAAAGAAAACTAATATTAGTATCGTTAGTCGAATAATTGTTAGGATATTTATTTTTATGATGCAGGTTATCTTTCCAGCAATAGTCTCTCATGTGAATTTAGTTTGAAGACCTATCTATAATACGGAGATAGTTGTTCCTTTAAAAAAAAGGCACAAAAAAAATTAAGAACCAATATTGTTGAACTATTAGATGCTATTTTATAAGACATCAATCTTATGTAGAATACAGATCTATGTGTTATAAAATAGCATTTAATAGGCCAACAATATTGTGATCTTTTATTTTATACAACGATTGGTTATGCCACCGATATATTCCTATGAATAATCATAATAAGGTATTGTAATTTTTCCAACCACAGCTGTTATTGATAGCTAATATCCAATATAAAAACAGTATTATTTGTTCATTTGAAAATTTACATTCGCATATGTATATCTTAATCATGCGATTTACTTGCATTAACAGGTAAACAGGTCCACAAAGACAGCTGCTCATACAGACTTAATCTGGAAACAGTGGAGACAATGTTCTTTCAGAATGGATCATAAAATGCAGGCACAATAAAAGGTGAACATCATATAATTATTTAACAGAAAGACTGGCTTTTATTTAATCAAATAATTTACAACCATATGCCAAAGCCTAGACCCATATATCACAACGCCACTCAAACTAAAATTCACCACAAATACATGACTACAAATATAAAGACCAACATAAACAAGACATCACAACCACCATCAGAGTCAACCATCTGTCCACACACGCTTACCAATCCATTAAGCCCTTGAGTTTCTCGATAAACAAATCATTGTTACGAAAGTTTAGTTCCAGTTCAGCTGCCAGAATGCGCATTTGCATAACCTTTTGTTCATCTCTTTCCTGTACTTCTCTTAGATATTCTGCTGTTTTCTGGGCATAAACATTCCCGACTGTTTCCAGTTCTTGAATAAAAGCAAGCCTCTCACGAGTAACACTGACCAAGCTAGCGCATAGGCCATTCATTTGTCTTTGTGACATTTGAATATCTTGGCACTGCAGCTTGGTGACATACAACACTAGCATATCGCACCGCTTATTCGAATTTGCTTCACTTCTAAGCTGATCACACTTAGGGCGCCTAGACATTGTGTTTACTTTCTTCTTTATTACAAGTTATGAACAAATAGATATCCAGTTAGCCTCTCCTAAATAGCAAAAACAAGGCTATACCTTTTGCATAATGACAAACACAATGCTGATATGTATAAAACATAATTACACATTGAATACTATTTGCATAAAAACAAAAGACATAGAATCGACACTGTTTTTTCAGACTTCTACTTTATTTGCTTGGATGGTATCTAGCACAAATTCATGCGCGTCTTTTATTATATGTTTTCATTAATACATTATTTTGCAATAACATCTTATATCACAATCTATGCCATGGGTTACAGATACATACCACTTTTAATCTTTAACCAAAACATACAAGTGGCACAACCATCTTGCTCTAACTCATATATTAAATTATGTCTAGAATAGACGTTAACCGACAACTAATATCATGTAGGTCAACTAATTTCAGAACACCATATACCAAAAAATATATATTATTTTTACATATACTTCTCCTCCACAGATGAAAAAAGTTTTGCTCACATATGCTACTGTCAATATATGCATTTTACTTATACAATATGCGACCTGAACATTTCATAACTAAAAGCCAAGTTTCATACTATTTGCATATGTCCTTTTAGTTCACTACAAAGACTGCACTGTGTCTCCATGTATTTTTTACATATGTTCATTTGTTTGCTTCTTCCTAATATTGCAAATTCACACGTATGACTATACATGTGTCGTTAGAGGCTTTTTCTACTTTGTTGGTTGAAGGCAATAAAAAAAGATATGCACCGGATTCTGTTTCAGAAGGTATAACCTTAATCTATCTTTTATGTTCAGCTATATAATAAACTTTCTGTATGCACTTCTAACGCATGACCACAAACCTACACTTTACCAACGTAGACTAAGCAGTCACAACAAAAAAACATCGATAATATAATCCGAAGTGGTCATAAAACTACTTTACAAATTTCAAATGGTTACACAAACTAATACAAGCATCCTTTTTTTCTTAGACGTATACCTTATCATCAATCTAAAACGACAAAGAGTTAGATTTACCGTATTTAACTATCTAACTGATTAACACATTCTTAAGTGTTACATTCAAATATATGTTTTATATTATAAGACTGTTGATGTATTCTAAAACCAAATATGATGTGATGCTAAATCTTAGCACCAAAATTTATAAAGTAACTTGAAATTACTTTGCAAACTTATATGTAGCTAAAGTTTATTAACGATTTCTAAACAGACGCATGTAAATTTAGTTAAAAAATTATTGCTAGCAATTTATTTGCAGAATTTTGTGAATTGACTTCGTTTACTGTATTTAAAAAGTAACGTCGTGCCTTTGGTTTCTATCACTCTTTTTCAATATATTCACCACATTCTCTTCTCATTCTCAGGTTGCACATACCACTACCTATAGAGTCAACTACCTATGGAACAAACTAAAGGCTACCAACATCAGTTTGACACTACGTAACTACAACACGCCTATACCAAGACACCAATCTACAACATATATCAAAGAAAGGTATGTTCTAAAAACATTAATATGTCACCATAAACCTTAGTTTCATTAGGTACTGAAAGATTATAAAAAAAAGATGTTCAAAGATACAAAACCATAAACATTACCAAGTCTTAATCAACATACCATAACAAGACTACCCATTTACAAGACTGCTTAAACCCAAAAGAGATTTCAGAAAAACAAAAACAAACCGGATCAGTACACCATGCCCTTCAGCTTCTCTATGAATGACAGAAGCTCCTGTGCTCGCTTTTGCTTCTTCATAACATTGACCAATATCGATGCGGCTTCTGTCAGATCTTCGGTTTGCAGCTTGGTTAATTCTGAAATACTTTCCACACAAGAATCAAATGGGTATAAAAGCTCCAACTCTCAAATAACATAATCCCTCTCAGCCACACGAGCCCTGATTTCTTGCGCCTTCTTCATCGACTGTGCTTCATCCACCATAACAACACTCACTTCCCTTCGAAAACGAACAATCATCATGTCCCTCACAAAACTAGATCCTGCAACAGCAGCAAGTTCTTCACAAAATGGCATAGGTGTTGTCATCATTTTTTCTCTTTTATTTTGTATGTTTCCCCCCCCCCCCCTTTAGTTCTAAACTAAAACTGATTTGGTATGTGTGTGCTTTAAAGAGAAGATTTAGTATAAGTTATAATATAATTAGTGTAGTGTCATTGTACAAATTTGATGAGTACTTTGATTTGACAGCCACCCAATAGCCACCAAAGCCAATGAAGAATAATGATGCATTTGTCTTCCCCAAGAACTAGCATTAAATGAGCTACATTTCACACACTTGCCCCCATTTTTTTTCACATTCAATTCCTTATAATTCAGACTATTAAAAAAAAAAAAAAAAAAATCTGGATACATGAGAATTGCAAGATTTACCTTAGTTTTTTTTAATGACACTTTATTCATATTCTATACTTACTTACAATATGTAACTTATTTTTTTATTTTGGTTCTTGAATTCTGCAGGCTTGGTTTTTAAGCATAAGAATACAAGAGGAGGGAACATGGCGTAAAATTATTCCAAACGTTTATACATTGAAAATAGTTCGATAGGTATATTGTATATTTATTTTACCCAATGTGTATTGTTGTTAGCATAAATGGAGAAAATGTTTGCACAAACATTGTAAGAACTACTGTACATCGTTAAGTCGGATTCGTTTTTATGTATAAGTAGAACGTACACATATGTGACAAATCAAGGCAGTGCCAATTGGTTCTAACAAAGTGCATCTTGGTTATAAAAAACACATGCATACTAATTGTTTTGAAAATATCTAAATAGAAATGATAACAAAAAAGAAAAAAAGAAAAAAAAAGGATTATTGCAAACCGATATTATAAAAACAAAAAAGTCAAACCAGACCCGCAACAACGCGCGGGCTACCTCGCTCGTTTACACTATTGTGAAATGCCAAGGGGCTTGGTTAACTTATAGCATTTATAAGCCCACTAATAATATTTGCACAAGTATAATCGTATACATTCTATATTGTATATTGATTTGATTTGCATGTGTATATGTTTTATTTTTAATATTGATACGTTTTGCAATTCAACGAAACATAAAAGAAAGTGAAAAGTTCCCAATTTTTTCTCTATAACATTGTTAAACAATATACTCCGTAACTTTTATACATCGTCATACTTAATAAGTCACCTAAGATTTTACGAAAAACTACGTTTTAGATCTTACATAATCCCATGAAACATATCCTATCGTGTGATACTTGCTTGATATTGCGAGAAATAGTCCGCTACCACGAGCTCGAGTATCCTAAAGAAGACTCGCATGTTTATTTGTCACAACATTAAACGGGTACCCCACTATTTTTATATTAATTATTCATTGCTTAAATTATTCCAACAAAAAATTATCGGCATCCGTAAAGCTATTGCCACAGAAAATGTCCAAATAAAAAACATTGTTCATTGAGAATTCTAGTTACATGATCCCGTCGCAGCAACGCACGGGTACATGCTAGTTACTAAATGATGGTGGTACACATAAGGTGAAAATGTAAAAGTCATAATAAACAAAGGTACATATTGTAAAATAACCAAACACTTTCCCTTTTTCATTTTCCTTTTTAAAAAGCATAAGAACACATTTCCTCATTCAAAAACCCTAAAAATCAAAATTAGGGATCTAGGGTTCATCAATGGTGAGCAATTTGTATATAATACTAATTATACTTATAATTATATAACACCTTATTTTAATTTTAATGTTTCATTATTATTTGCAGGCTGATTCTCCTCGACGAAGGTAAACCCTAATTTTTCCCCAATATTTTTTTCGTTGATTATTGCTTGTTATCATTATTTGTGATTTTATGTTTTTGATTATTGATTTATGAGATGAAATTGTTGTTCTATGTGAATAATGATAATAAGATAGTGAGGTTGGATACCGCGTATTAAGCTTTAAGTTTGTAGTGGTTGTTTGAGGTTTCGTAAATGTGTGCTGCGAGTGTTGCGATCTCTTGTTAGTCTGTTCCGGTGTTTAATTTATTATGCGATGAATTACAGTTTTAGATTGGAGGCCACTTTTTTTTAAGGTTGTTCTGATAATTACAAAGACGTGTTTACTCGTATGATGAATGCTTTAGGTTTAAGTTTAGTCACGTGAGTTAGGCTTTTCTATCGCTACTCTTATATTTATAGTTCTTGTGTAAGTTTTATCAGAAAGCTTAAACTGAAAAAGTTGGTCAGACTATTTGATCCGTTATACAATGGTTATCTGTATGAGTCACTGAATAAGAAATGACGACTAGGAAGGTACCTATGTGAATAAACTCCAAGGCGCCTCAAGTAAGTTGTCTGAAGCAACAACACCTAGGCTACATACTACCGAATGACATGCCATAAGTCGTATATATATGTTCTCTTGTGCTTGATGGCTTCATAGTTCGGCTCTGTTTAGATCACATGCTCACAGAGCCTTTGGAAGTTGTTAGGAATAGGATTCATTGCTTCATTGCTTAGGCATGAGAGTTTATTTAGAAAGGAGTATTTGGCACATTGGTGTAAGGTAGCTTTCGTGAAAGGTTAGAACGTGCATTTTCGTTGCGAATGGATTTAACCGGGTCTTGTCTCGAAACATGTAATGAGGAATTTACTATTTCTGTGTGTGAACTGTGAAGATGTTCAAAGATAGAGCCATTAAATCAGCATGTGCATATGATATGCCAGTACATATGAATATACGATTGATGCCAATGGATGATTGCATCTTTTGTGATTTAATACATTTTAATAGCCAAATCATATCCAAGATGCTTAGGCTTAATATGCCAGAACATATAATTTCATTTCTCTTTCTGCTTTTAATGGCGCCAACTCCTGTCACTTGTATTAAAAATTTTGGACAGCAGAATTAAAATGGTTAATGAAATGAAATAAGTGAGAGTGTTCTGTGGTTATGTATTGTTCCTCTGATCTTATCTTAAAGCAATTGTCAAACCATTAACAGTATATATATTGTCACAATCCTGTCCCTGTATGCCTGTTATTCATGCGCTAGGAACATATATTATGAACAAATTCTAAAGAAACAAGAAGCCTCACTTTGATAGTTTCAGAGAGACAGAGACTCTTAAGTTAATTTATATGCATAATTTCACATTGTGTAGTTCATATACTAATGTTAGAATATCTCTTGTATTCTAGTTGAAATTTTACCATCTACTTTATTATACACTAATGTGTTTAGGTATTCACAATCCCCTGAATATGAAGCACCATCAAGGTCTAGGTCAAGGTCTCGATCTAGATCGAGATCCTGGTCAAGGCCAAGAGGAAGGCCTGCATCTAGATCAAGATCTAGAAGTCGTGGAAGGTACATTTTGTGCTTTGACTTAAAATTTTCTATCTTCTGCTTATTGAGAATTTACTTTCATTATAAAAATAGCTGTTTGTTTATGTTGCAAAATGTTCAACCTTGACAGAGAGGAAGAGGTTGTAAATCCTGGAAATACACTTTACGTCACTGGCCTATCTACACGTGTTACACAGGAACAGCTTGAAGAACATTTTTCGAAGGAAGGAAAGGTTAGTTTTTTTTTAATGAACCATACTTAGGGGGTTTTTGCTAAGCTTGCTGGAGGTGCTAATTAGCTCATTGTATTATCAAAACACAATAAGTTTATCCAAACACTTATTGAGAAGTGCTTTATAGCTTATTGATGAGCAAAAGGGCTTTATGCTAAAGCTTCTTAGAAATTGTTTGTTGCTAAAGCCATAAACCTTTTTGACAAGCTTAGCCAAATACCCCTAAGATTTTGATTTTGCCATACACATCCAATATATATGCTGTAATGACTAATGACCAATGACTAAACTACCCTTTAGGTGGCTAACTGTTTCCTGGTTGTGGAGCCTCGTTCGCGTATCTCTCGTGGTTTTGCTTTTATAACGATGGAAACTCTTGAAGATGCTAATCGCTGTATCAAGCATCTTAACCAGTCGGTTCTTGAGCATCGCCAAATAACTGTTGAAAGGGTAAGCTGCGTTGACTTTAGTAGTAAGTTGATGTTTCAGACTATATTTTTCCTCTTGACTCCAATGTTTACTGGCTATATTGGATCAGTTATGTTTGGCAGCAATCAAAGCTGATGAGTACATCAATGCAACTTTTAAACAGCTTGATCAATGGCCAGCTAAAACAGCACCAAACATTTCACATGCATCATCTGATCAACTAAACATAGCAAAAGATTATTGCTCAACTATATACAACCTTCGGCATACATTCTCAACTATCAACTAATCCAACGGTCATTATCAACAGCAAATATGTTCAACTATCTACTAATAGTCGGTCATTATCAACATCTAATCAGGCTCTGTTCAACTATCAACTAATGGTCGGTCATTATCAACATCTATCCAGGCTCTAATGGTATCATTTACCTAAGGCTTATGGGTACTAGCTACATGCATTTTCTATTTATTTATCTCATGTAGAGTGGGTCAAGTCTCTCATTTTTATTCTTCTTTTGGGTTGGGACTTTTGATGATCATGCATTTTTTATTTTTCTCCCAAAGTTTGCATGCTGATAATGCTTCTGTAGTTATATAACATTAAAGCCATCTGCTTGTAATAATAACTTTAACTTGAGCCCTTAAGGTTGTTTATCTGGTTTGTTTCAGTCACGAAGGAAACGTGCGAGGACACCCACACCTGGTCACTACCTAGGCCTGAAAAACACTAGGGACACTGGTAACTTTTCTCCCTTTATATTTGCTAACTTAAACTTTTATTTGGTTGCAAAATGGGGGTCGGGTGGTAACATTTCAAGATGACTTTGAGTCTAAACAGGTATTTTTAGTATGGGTCAGGTTCGCTTGACCCGTAACACTATTAGTTTGTGTCAAATACTAATCTTTTTGTTTGAATAGAAGAATTTAGGAATTTAGGAGGTTCTAAGTATGTAAACACACTCTGGTCAAATTTTTGGCCCATTATCTTTTACATTGTTTTTAACCTGCTACAAATAAAACATTATGTGTGACCCTTTTGTAAGCTAATGGGACACATTTGCCACTACATTTAATGTCATATTGATTTATTTTGCTGTCATTTTTAGGCTATCGTGGTGATCGTGGTGATAGAGGTGGTGACAGAGGCAGATATCGTGATGGCTCTAGGCGGGATGACTATGGATACCGGAGGTCACCAAGGAGGTCCCCACCACCATATAGGGGAGGAGGTCGTGATTACTCTCCTCCTCCAAGGAGGTCCCCACCGCCATATAGAGGTGGTGGGCGTGACTACTCACCACCTAGGCGCTCACCTTACTATGGTGGCAGATCAAGGAGGGAACGGACAAGATCTCCTCCATATTCACCTCCTTACAGGAGTCCTGAGAGGCACTATTCTCGTCGCTGAAAGGCAAGTTTTTTCTGATGAGCTGCTGAAAACTGATCCTAAAATATGTTGTGAGAAGTGAAACTATGATATTGGTAGATGTTTACGTCTTTCTTTTCTAAAACAGTGAATTTGGCAGATTTGTTGTGAACTGTATGTTGCAGACAATTAGTGTTATGGTTTGCTAAGGATTTTGTTGCTGGTTTTAGTGGCTACTTTACTTGAATCTTTATGTTATCAATGCAACATACATGAACCTTTTTCACTGTGAGCCTGTGAGGAATATTAGGTTGAAACTGACTGTTTCACATTCCATCAATATGACACTTGAGGTCAAAAGCTTTAACCGAACTCAAACTTGAACATGATCTTGGCCTAAATTTGACTTTCAAAAAATTAATCATCAGATAACTTTTTTGATCGGTTAAATTAGAAATTGACAATAAGTTTTTTTACAGAGCAGAGACGAAATTTTATATGGGCAAGCATGGGCAAGCATGGCCCTTCCAACATTTTTTGCATTTAGAGTGTGTTCTTAAGTTATAACGATTAGTAGGCACCCGCTGCGCTGCGGCGGGGGTGCCTTATTTTTGCGTGCTCGTGCATTTGTTTTGTACTGGTTGTTGCTAAAAGTGTTCGTAACTATGACTACAAAATCGCAGCAGTTGAGCAAAACATTATATCTATATTTCCATCAAATGTATACATGTGCATGATATTCAGTTTTTCATCATCAATAGTTGTTAGAGAATCTAAAATTGCATGTATAGCTTCGCCTTGTTTCTGAATCAGTTGCAGCAAAAGTGAAAGTTTTCATCATACTATAGGCTTCGACCACGGCTTCAGCGTCCCCCTTTTTTTAATAGCTACGGTGCCTGCATGGACTAAAAAAGTGGCAAATCTTAGCATTTGAGAATCTGTTTAAGCCAAAAACTAACCTACACCAAAAAAATGCCCTTGCTTGGGTTAACCTCACATGGTCAACACCTTCCTCAAACTCAATCACATTCACACTTTAGGTAACTTATTTCCCAAGCATATGAGCAGTATTAATTGTTCAGGTAAGGCCTTAAAACTGTGTGTCAGCATAATTTAGTAAACATGAATGTCTATAGATAAAAATAGGTTAGCATGTGCCTCTTGTTTTGAAACAAATAAGCAGTCAGATCAATCGTATAGTACAACTGTGATATGCATCTAGATCAATCTATTTTTTTTTTTTTTTACTTGCTAACCTGCCTGACGGCAAGCAAACTTATTCTTGGACTTTTAAGAAATTAGAAGTGACGATTGATCCGACCAGCCGAAGTATTAACATCTATAACGGGTGGATTTTGAAAGCCATAATACGCCTCCTTATGTAGTTATGTCTATGCAAATTTAGTAATGCCTAACCTTGCGTAACATAAACCTTTAACATCAAATCGTTGAAAGAGATATGCGTGCCAACTGTTAAGTAGTAACTAAAAAGTACTTGAAACGATGAATCTGCACCCAATAAATATGCAACTTGGCTTTATTTTAGTAGTTTTTTTCAGTGTTTTTTCGACCGTCTGAACATTAGCCAAACTTATACGTCAATATAAATCTTGCAACACTACCAAACCACGTAAATAAATCGCGTACCTTCTTTTTTTTTTTAACCAAAAAGATAGATGCCAGCCCAAAATGACATAATATGGCATTATGCGACGCCGGACGGACACCTATTGTATAAATTGACTGCAAAAACATATGAATGCAGAAGTACGGGCGTGGTTAAAATCCTCGGTGTTTTAAAAAACTGGTTTTTGGTATAGTAAATATTTTCAACGACGGTAAAAAAAAGCAAGAAAATGTCAAATGTGACTAAATGAAACTCGCTGATGTTATTGTTAGTTTAAGAATGAATACTGAAATTTTAGAATTTTGGCTTTTGAACTTGAAGGAGAAGTGAACGTTGTCATCATACCTTCGGCTATGATTATGGCTTTGATGTCCCCTTTCTTCATAAGTATGGTGCTTGTATGAACCCCTGCTCCTACTGAGGGTACGGCTATGCCTTATTCTCGACCTACGAAATAGACGTTGTTATGAATTCAGAAGAATACAAGATACATGAAATGAAAAACTGCCAAAACTTAGCACTTTAGAGTCTGTGTACGATGAAAACTAACTTACACTAAAAATCTCATGGCTTAGATCAACCTTAAATGCTTGTAACACAACACCCTCCTCAAACCTATGTTTTTTGCTTTCAATTCAAGATTTTGAGCTTAAAGTTCTTGTTATTTCGGTACCGTTGATGCAATATCCTTCATGCATAATTGAGAACAAGTGCAATACCCGTGCGTTGCCCGGGTATACGTTATTTTTAAAACAACTATATATGTTAGGAAACATTAAAAATATACAAAGTTTAACTGATAAATGATACAACATGTGTTTTTGTTTATAAGGTGTGTTTGGCGCATACTATTTAGGAGTCGTGGATGATAGGCGTTAAGCGTCGTAATTTATAATGCTCGTTTAGCAAGCATCACATAACTTTATCTTTTTTTCACGGAATGGTCGTTTTCCAACACTCTATGAAATATCATTTAGGAGCGTTGAGCATTTTGAAGTTGTTTTATACATTGTTATTATAACTGTAGCTACATTAGCAAACGTTTTTATAAAAGAAAAAAATAAGCTATACGTATTCCTCACAAATACTGTTGGTGATTTTAGTGTCATCAATCATTTTTGTGTAATGGTGATTTACCCGAGACCAAAAGGATTTCAAGTTTAGTTCTAATGCAAGTTAGGAGGTGCGGAGTGCACACTTGTATAGACTAATTAACTTGATTTCGGATACAATGAACGGTAAAGTTTGTGACAGAAAATTCGTCACTAGGATGTTGCAACAATTTAATACATGGTGACTATTGGCAATAGTGACAGAAAAAACTGTCACTATTAATTGTTGCAGAAATTTAGTTTAAAGTTAGTTACTTGAAACATAATCATTCATAAAAGGGTATGACTTTTCATGAAAAGTCACTTTGTCTATTATATATAGACATCATTTTGGTCTTTTCATTAACAAGATGAACAATCATATCAACACATACATCAAATTCTTCATGTTTGCTCTCTTTCTTTTGCCTAGAATTTGAGTGTTGATTCTTGTCTTATCTCTATACAAATTTCTTGTAACCCAAGGCAATTAATAGGGTAGAAATATTGTATCAGGAAAGTGAACTCTATACACGATTCAAGAATTATCCGGACAATCATTGATTATCAAGACCCCATATAACCAACAAATACTACTCACTTGCTGCTACTAATTTTGCTAAACACACCCTAAATTTTCAAACTTGTAATGTAAAAGAATTGATTATGAAACTAATATAAACATCAACATAAACAAAACACATATCCTTCATTTAAAGAAAAATTGATTATGAAATCAACAAAACACACCTATAAACGCATTAATAGGTCCTTATGAAATGGATGTATAGTTTAGTTGAAACTTGAACTTGAACAACAACGATGACCAATTTTTAAAGGCTTCTTCAATTCATCTGCTTCTTCCCATTTAGTTACTTATTTGTCTCTTTGAGTCCTTTTTTAGCGTTTAATTCTTTGTAGTGATATGCATGTATATAAGATAATATCCATAATGGAGTATGCTGCAACAACCAAAGAGTGTATGTGATATTTTTATCTACACGTACAATCTAATCAACTCCTTCGTTGGCAAGGCTTCAAAACTTGAAGAGACAATGTTTAAGAAATTTATATTAGTTTCATATAGTTGTGATTTAAAGATGAGAACCTAATAATATTCAACAGACATATTGTTGCTGAAGTTTATGAGTACGGTAAACACTTGTACTGTCATCAAATCACATGAAGATGCATTTCGTAAAATGGTTCAGAAAGCTACGCGGAAATTCGATGCAATTTTAAAACATGTGAATAAAACTGTGCATATACATAATAAATTATGCATGATGAATTTTAAGAAATCTAAACATATGATATTACATATATATACAGAGGAGAAACTGAGTATTATCTAAAGTATATTGTTAGTCATAAAAGTTAGAAGCTGGTGCATAGTAAGATGATAACTAACAGTTCACCTTTGCATAAATAAATTGCCATAATTTTGAATTGAATACCGAAGGACATATTTAGCAATGGCCAAGAGAGAAAAGAGAGGGATTTGTGGAAGAGACAATGAAACAATAAAATTGATCAAATTAAAGAATGCAACAATTACGGTATTATGAGTATTTGGATTCCGAATTTGAAATAAAATTTCGTACTACCGCTTTTGACTAAGCAAGGTGCATTCTTTACAAACTTATCCAAATATTTAAATGAAGAAAACGTGCTTAATGCCTCTCGAATATTTAGGTAAGGAAATAAGATAAGGATGGACTTCATTTTAAAGGGTCCTGATTCATTTCTTCGTTGATCGAATGGTTTAGAGTTGATGCCATGTCACATTTTTTTATCACTGCTCCGTCAGCAATATATAAGGGGGTGTTTGATAACCACTTAATTGGATGATTAAGTATACATCTCTTATTCGGTCAGTGAAAATTTTGTTTGGTACCAAAAAAATAAGTGCTGTATAGTTCAATTCAATCATGAGTGGTAGCCAAAGATACTGAGATAGTCCTCTCATTCAAAGAACAAAATATTATGCAACCACTTCTTTTTTTTTATGTTGTATTATTCTACCTTCTCATGACATTTATTGAAATTTTCTTATTTTAACTCATTTATACGAATATTCTTGATCAAATAAACAAGGAGGTAAGATTAAATATTATTATAACACGTCTTTCATATAACTTTTCCTATATTTGAAGTTAATAGATTAATATCGTTTGATATGCTTATTTAAATTGTTTCATCTAGCTAACTTTGGTTAAATCAAAATTTTCATCATGTAAAAAAATTTATCAAATAATTAAAAAATAAATAATAGAAAGTTTTTTTTTTTTTTTTTATCAAATTTACCAAATATTCATTTAATAATTGTTTCATATGCTTATTTTATGTAGTGCAAAATCATTAATAGAAACAAAAAATAATTAAAATTTGTCACACCGGTGATCTTATTCGTTTCTTTCAAAACGGTTTTCAAACAATCAGTTTATTCGAATCATAATCGCTTCAAAGAATATTGAATCATTCAGCACTTTTGATTCATTCAGTGCTAAATCATAGTTTTTATCAAACAGCCCCTAAGTATAATTAATTAAGAGAATTATTGCTATGAAAAAGTCAATAAAAGTAAAAGTCTTTGGATTTTATCTAAAAAGGGAAAAAATAAAATAAAATTTAACCTTATTGTTGTTCCCGTTGACTTGGATAGAATTAACTACAAAGTTAATCTATCCAAGCTCCATGACTTAGCGGTGTTATTAGAAATTTTTTGTTAAATTATAAACGTAAAGTAAAAGACACAGTTTTTCAACGTTTAATTCTGTTTGCAATTAACAAAGAATTATACCTAAGTGTTTGCGGAACAACACTTGGGATTGAATGACAAGTATGATAATTCTCTTCTCTAAACTTAAACTAAGCTTAAGTACAACTATGCTAACCAACTGAGATATTCTCAGAGACTTAGTTGTATTTGGAGGAGAGAAAAGTGTTGTGAATGTCAACGCATTAAGTGCACAAACTTGTCAACCTTTCTACTCCTACTTATAATCCTATTTATACACAATGGTTTACAACTGTTATTATCGAAAAGACAAATATGACATAAGCTAGTTTGGACAAAATACTTGTGTATTTTGTCTCTGTTACAATGTCTTCTTTAAGAATGGGACAATGGTGCTTTATGAGTAGCAGTAATGACTTTGACCTTTGCTTGATGAGGACTCTCCTTTAGTCGCTTCAAACTTATCCCGCCTTTAGTCTTCTAGCCTTTATGATATCAACTAAACTTAATAAGTTGTTGTTACAGGTATACAAGAATTTTAATTTGTATATTAAAAAAAGGTGTTTAGATCATTTCAACACTATCACAAATTGTCATGTTCAAAATTCAGCTCATTTGTGTCTCATATTAAAACCACACTAAGCTGCTAATGTGCCTATATAGTTTATCTTGAGGTTTAGTGATGCTTTAATTTGTTATGTTGTATATAATTTTTGTTACACTTTTACGTCGTACTAACTTAAATCCATATCATACGGATTAAACTACGATCATCTTTGTTGTCCTTGCATCGTCTCAGATTAAATTCATACATGCTAGTATGTGTATTACACAAGTATAAGTTTTTAACTAGTAATTCATATTAGTATTGATTATTGAATTTAATGAATAAATATTTGTAAACACGTTATCATAAACAATTTAAATTGTAGAAGAAAAACAAATCCTTTTTTGTAATTCAAACATACACAGGTAACATTGTGCCAAGAAACATATAACAAAAGGTCCACACATGAATACTTTATATCTGGATTGGGCCTTTAGCTGGACTTGAATTTGAAATATAGACTGATCAGGCTTTATATTCTTAAGTATGCATAGCAAATACTATCAAGTGTATATAAGCAGAACAAGGTCTTCTGATCAGGTTAAACATGAGATCTAATCAAACAAGTTCCTAGTCTCCCGAACATTATCAAAAAGTACAATGAGATGATACATAAGAGAAACTACTAAATTTATACGTCAACCAGAACCAAACTAGTAGAGTAACGATGTCCGACGTGACGCCTTTTTCTCTAGTTACATATTATGAAATAATAACAACTAAGTAAGAACACTTATCCATAGACGCAAAATTCGTGTTTGGGAGTCATGCTGCAGAGTTAAAAGCACTCAAAAGACTGGTTATCACATATGTCCTATCACCCCAAACCTTACTAGAAAAAACTGCACCATTCTGATTCAGGGAACTATCCTTCATGTTATTGCCATGACTAACACTGTCAGACATTTGTCTCCCAGAAATTAGACTATGATCGTCAACGGATGCCTGCAACTGATGACCCACGTCGTGACCCAAGTACTGTTTTTGGATGCATTCTGATGCTGATTCCCCAAAGACTGATGCTGCTTCACCAGCGGCCCCTTAAACATACGCTCCTCTCAGTTTATCAACTCAAGATAATTTGAATACTACCACAAATGGAACATCATATTGCATCCCATACTATGTGATTCAAATACAGATATGTTTTCCACAATAAAAATGGATAATGAAGCGACAGCAGATAAAATTGGCATACCTAATTTACACAACTCCTCGTATGCAGACCACAACAGAGAATCTACTGATAAAGCCGGGATAAATTGATGAATTGCGATTTTTATTCTATCTGTGTATCTGAAAGACAATATGAGCCATGAGTTTAAATATCTTAACAAGACAAAAAACAAATGCATAACACATACAAGAGGAATAAGACAACTATCAGTTCAAAAACATATAAAAGATTTAGGACCACCAAGGATGTTCTCGTTCCTTGAAATAAAGAACTCCGGATGAGAAATTAAATGCTGTCACACAAATCAACATCTATAACTTTGCTAATAATGGCCAATTCAGATTTATGTGAGTGGCTACATGAACCAACATCTGTAACAGTGGCTAAAACAAGCATTTGACCACATAGCAACACTCACAGTTTTATACAAAAGGGCCCAATGTTCCAAGTTTAGTCATCACAGCAATATTTACCAGAATTAACTGTTATCTAAAACTTGTCGTTTCGGCATGATCATGGCAGCTGAAATAGTGACGATTAATCTCTAGGCAATACAAGAAAGATTACAGTTGCACTAGTTGACATGCAAACTAAAGAAAAGAATGATGATTTCAGATATGCAGCACGCTGAATGCAACAGATAGTAAAAAAGAGAATCGTCATCGCTTCATATTCACATTTGGAACCATCAAAACACTCTTGATAATGCAGAAGACATACCTGAGGCGCAGGATGATCTTGTTAACACCATCTTCTAGTCCTGGTTTCGGTTGCAAGCGTTACCCTGCTACAACAATTCCTGATTATAGTTTGCCAAAATAATTGATTTGTGCTTGTGTGCATAGAAGCTAAATTTGTGTTTGGGATGATAGTCATACTGCATGGATAAGTGGTTGAAGAATTGCAAAAGCAAATAGTGTAGGGATAAGGTAAGTAATGAATTTCCCAGCAACATGTGAAATGGCCAATAGGAACTAGTAGTATTCAGGCCAAAAGTTTTGATCTCGGCCTCTTGCCCGCTTATCATCGTTACCTTCCCATCAATCCATGCCTCGCCTGGACCATAAAAATGAAATCAGAGAACAACTTACTTTCTATGCAGCATGTCTGATGTGCAGTTGTCGAGCAAGCCACAATGACCTTTGACCACGGTTATACCTGAATTAACAAAAGATTCTCAGAATCTTAACATCAAAAAAACAGTGGCAAACTTAATTTCAAATTGAATTAAATTACGTACAATTCAAATGCAGAATTAAAAAAAGCAGTTTGCATAAAAGTCTGCGGGTAAGCTATTTTGCTGGTTAAACATGAGATCTAATCAAACAAGTTCCTAGTCTCCCGAATATTATCAAAAAGATGATACATAAGACACAACAACAACAACAACAACAACAACAACATACCCAATCCCGCCGAGGCAGGGTATGGGGGAGGTAGAATGTAGACAGCACCTACCCCTACCCCAGGGATAAACCCGGGGGTAAGGAGACTGCTTCTAAAAAGATGATACATAAGAGAAACTAGTAAATTAGAACCAAACTAGTAGAGTAACGAGGTCCGACGTGACGCTTTTTTGTCTAGTTACATATTATGAAATAATAACAACAACTAAGTAAGAAGACTTATCCATAGACGCAAAACTCGTGTTTGGGAGTCATGGTGCAGAGTTAAAAGCACTCAAAAGACTGGTTATCACATATGTCCTATCACCCCAATCCTTACTAGAGATGCTACGATAAGTAACAAGCACTCGTTAACTCTGAATCCTTTAATTATTAGGACCTAAACAGAATTTAACAATATAGCCAAGCATCAAAAAGGCACATCTTAATCGCTAGATTACGCATAAGTCAAATGCAGTATCAAAAAGGCAACAGAAACTAATTTGGCCGTTAAGCATGACGTCTAATAAAAAAAAGTTGCTAGTGTGGCGAATATTATCAAAAACTCGAATAGACAAACAACGCCTTTAATTTCTCCATATATAGCCCTAATCTATCAATTTAGCACATATAAATTCAAATGAGTAATACAAAAAAGCATCTAAAATAGCAAAAGGATCAGAATCATCTGACCGGCCATTATGAATCGAAAGTATTCCGCAATCGAATCCGAAAACTCTGCTGCTGCTTGATTAAATCAACACAAAACCTAACCCTACGCAATTGAATCGATATAGAAAAACGATGATCGATAATACAACCTGTGCAGATCTAGAGTAATTATTTCATAAAAAACAAAAAGTAAATTGTGCATAAAATTTGTAAGATCCGCGGAAGCAAATACATCAAATACATTCTCGTGTACAGTACTATTTTATTCATTTTGTTTATTACAAAAGCTATTGAAATATAGACATAGAAAGACAGATGATATATCAAATCAACGGCGCAGGAGCTGCCACGTCAACCAAAGCCACGTCGACCTGAAAGTTATTTTAAATGTATAAAAACATAGCGGTAAATTATTAGTGTAGAAAACAACGACGAAGTATATAAAGTAACTAAAAACGACGTACGTCAGCAACGACGGCCACGTCAGCAACTAGTGCCACGTCATCAGCCAGTGCCACGTCATCAACAGGCTCACTCTAAAATTAAAGAATAAATTAATCGCAGAAGTAATAACAGTAATTAAATATAATACTGTAAATGAGTAACAACCTCTCCAACCGGCTCACCGGCCATCTCCTCCGTCACGTTCATTTCCTGATTTTAAAATTAATTAGGATTTACCGTGACGATAAACAGTTATACGTACGCGTATATATCGTCACTCACCTCAATCATAGCAGTAACATGAGCAACATCTGGCATCACAACAGCATCATTCAAGTCATCAGCAAGCACCTGCTGCTGCATGAGACGAAAAATAATAAGCGATTAACAAGCTAAAGTTATAACTACGAACGTAACGAAAGTATTACAGTAATTAAATTACATTCTCTTCTTCAACCTCAACCACCGGATCCACCGGCGCGTTCGCATTCGCATTCACGTTCACGATTGGAAGCTACGTAAAAATATAACGATTAGTTAACTAACTCTTAATCGAATTCATGTATACATTATCAATTAGCTAAAAACACGCACATCATGAAATAGACGATTATGATCTCGCAGTAGCTTACGGCTCCTTAAGACTTTTGAGCAGCGATTGCATAGGTAGAGCTTTCGCGACTTCACTTTTCGAGTCATTTTGAAACCTGAGATTTTAATTTTTGAAATAGTGAAGGGAGGGGAGTGTGGTGGTATTGGTATATATAGGCGCTTTTTTTTTTAAACATAACTCAATGCTGACGTGGACTGACCATGCGATTTTTTTATTCTTATTTTGGACTAAGTTTAGTTTATTTTATTTATTTATTTTACATATCATCTGATGAGATGAGATCTATGCAAAACCAATGTTATTCAAAGAACAAATGAGAAAATCTCAACCATCCATTCACCTTGAATCTAATGGCTTAGATGAAGCCAAAAAATATAAAGAAGGGCAAGATAGTAAAATCAATTATCTCAATAAAAACAATAAAAAAATCTAGATCCATCTCATTTGTTACCTAACTTTCTCTCTCATCAAAATCAAAACCCACGTCTATGCATCTAATCTCGTCGGAATCATCAAACGTCGCCGGAATCACCATGAATCCGACGGATTCATCAACAAACCAACCGGATTCTTCATCAAATCCACCGGCATCGACATCAAAACCGTCGGAATCATCAAACGTCACCGGAATCACAATGAATCCGACGGATTCATCATCAACCCAACCGGATTCTTCATCAAATCCGCGCGCCGACATCAAAACCATCGAATCGTCATCAAACTCGCCGGATTCGTCATCAAATCCACGGAATCGCCAACAAATCCGGATTCATCAACAAATCCGATTGACGTAAATGATGTGGTTACATATGATGTAGATGATGTCGCTTCTGAGATGATGATGTAGATGAAGTACTCACGAGTTGATATGAAGGAACATGTGGTAAAATCCCTTGGGAATCTGATTTTGTTGATTAATGGGATTCATAGATGAATCCCATGGGATTCATGTATATTCATTGAATCATGAATCCCATGGGATTCATGGATGAATCCCTCCGTCTTTTTGTTGTTTAATGGTAAATTAAAAAAGATACTTAAATTCATTTGAGATCCCATGGGATTCATGGATGAATCCCATGTGATTCACAGTGAATCCCAAGGGATTCATACACAATCCTATGGGATTCTGCATGAATCCTATGGGATTCTTTATGAAATCCCATGGGATTCATGCAGAATCCCATGGGATTCTTTATGAAATCCATAGGATTAATGCAGAATCCCATGGGATTTCATAAAAATCCCATAGGATTCATACATGAAGCTATAGATATGTATACATAATCCCATAGGATTCATACTTGAGTTATCTTAATCCCAACCGCTTTTATATACTGATTCTATAAAATCACCAAGACCAACTTTATATGAACACTGAGACACCTAGGAGGATCAAGTATATTGGAAGCCTCATGTACAAGAAGGAATTCTGTAGAGGAAAATACTATGAAACATTAGATGAAATCCTGTGGATTCATTGTGAGTCCCATGGGATTTCATAAAGAATCCCATGGGATTCATTGTAAATCCCATGGGATTCATTGAAAGACTTGTAATATATAACTTGAATGATGTTGAATCCCATGGGATTCATTGTAAATCCCATGGGATTCTTTATGAAATCCCATGGGATTCATTGTAAATCCCATGGGATTCTTTATGAAATCCCATGGGATTCAATGTAAATCCTATGGGATTCTTATTTTTATTTTTTTTGTATAACATGTTTTTAAAATATATATATTTTTTTATATAACAAAGTTGTAAAGCTCGTATAAGGTTAGAATTGGATGTCATTTCTGGAAAATACAAGCTAGTTCAGTTTATTACAAAACACAACCATATGCTCATACCAAAAGAGTACAAACATTTTACCAAAAAGCAAAGAAGAATGACACAAGCGTAAAAATGTTTGTTGTTAAAGCTGCAAAGAACAAGATTGGTCCAACACGGGCTCACAACTTGCTAACGAGTATGAAGGGTGGGTATGAATATGTTCATGGACAGCTTGATTTTAAGAATGAAATGCGGATGTTAATATGTTCATAGGGAACCCGAATAGGCAAAGCCAAAACCAACTTTGTCCGAGAAGCCAAATGCAGAGGCAAAGCCAAAACCAAAAGTTTCTTGATTATTTATATTCGGTTTTCGGTTTTGTTAGTTATTTTTTCTTCTTTACTTGATTATTTAGATGATTTGAAAAGAAAATTCTTTTTTACTTTGAATATATCTTGTTTCTTACTTATATTCTCTAAGAATCCCATGGGATTGTATATGAATCCCATGGGATTCACTTTGAATATATCTTGTTTCTTACTTGTATGTATGAATCCCATGGGATTGTATATGAATCCATAAGGGATACAGAAATATGTTAATAGATTAAGTGGAAAGATTAAGTGGAATCCCATGGGATTATTTCCATATTCTCTTCTACCATACACATATTATCAAAAGATTAAGTGGAAAAAAAGTCTATCATAAAGAATCCTTTGGGATTATGAATGAATCCCCGGATTCACATAATGCTAACCTGATAAAAAGACAAATAATAGTTCTACCACGCAAACGCGTTCATTATACCATTCAAGTTTTAAAAAGACAAAATAATGCACATGTTCTCGCCTACCATACCATTAGCGCTAACTGACAATTGTTCTACCATGCACAAGTTCCCATTCACATGATCTCGTCTACCATACCATTAACACCTAACTGGACAAATTGTTCTAGCATTCAAAAAAGACATAACTTCTTCAATGATTACATGCGCTCACGTGCTTCCCTATTCTTCTATTGCTTCAAGAATAATAGTCATCTTTTCTTCAGAGGAAGTTTATGCTTCCTTCTCCTTCTCCTTCTCATTCTTACGTACAACACTCACATTCTCATTAGCCAAATCGAAACAACAGGCAGAAATAATACTACGAGAATCATCCACACATTCTTCATCTCTGAACAACACTCGCCTTTCACTGAGCAGCATGACACATCTCATTCTCCTTAACAACACACGCCAACTTAGCAACATCAACAATCGATGTTTTCTTCGCCTTTTTACTCGCCTTTCCTCAACAACCTTATTCCCTTGTTTATTCCTTAATATCATCATAAGGATTCCCAATCACCAAACGTAACATTCCCTTGTTTCTTCGCCTTAATATCAAAAGGATTGTAACGAGACAACGGCATTGGGTTCAATATTTTACCTATATCAATTTTAAGGCGAAAAAAAAAGTAATATTAGTTTTGAGATAAATATTAGATATAAGCAACTAACAACAAAGACAATCTCATCAATCATAAAGTCCTAACACTAACAAACAATACGAAAAATACGCGAACTATAAATCCGATTCCTAAAAGCTAATACAAACACTCATTCTATGTGAATCCCATGGGATTCATGATAATCCATAGGATTAATCTTACACAAACTGACAATTCCATTTGCTTATCTTCTTATGTCTATCACATCCAAAAAAATAAGCAAAAACTATAAAACTTATTTCAATTTGAGAAAAGCATAACAACTAACTACATCTAGGAAAAATAAGCTAATTCAAACAGGACGGTTCCCATAACAAAAATAAGCTAATCCAAAAACTCATTACATCAAAAAAAAAACTAATCCCGAATCTAATCTACTACGATATAACCTAATCCAAACGCTGATTCAAGAACAAAATAAGCTAATACAACAACAAAATAAACTAATACATTCAAAAAAATAAGCTAATCGATCACAAAAATTTAAAATAAAGACCTGATTTAACAAAAAATATACGAATCGACATTTAGAAGCTTATTTTGATCGGATTCCGCCGACGAATGGTCTTTAGATTGAGATATTTTAGCTCGTAGGTCCATTTTAAAGGAATGAACGGTGATCTCACCTCATTTCATCTCGAATATCCATTTAAAATGAGTAATTACGGTTTCACGGTGGATTTGGAGGTGGTTTGATGGCGGTTTGGGGGTGGATTTGGTGGTTTGGTGGCGATTTAAGGTTTCATTGTATTTGGGGATCTAAATATCGAGAGGTGAGAGAGTGAGTGAATCGTGTGTGTGTAATTTCACGTTTTGTGTTTTGGTATAATGAGAATATGAAATTACAAAAATGACCCTTTTAGTATAATTTTAGTTTCAAATGTAAATTAATCTAATCCATTGGATTCAAATGGATGGATGGTTGAGATCTAATCATTTGTTCTTTAGATAAAACTTGTTCCGTATGGAACTTTTCTCATCATCTGATATCTTATTTTTATCGATGATTATAAACTAATATAAAAGTTAAATGTTTTTTCAAATAGCATTTTCAAAAATAAAAAATAAATGTTGTATGCTTTTTTTAAACGAGCTTTCAAGTCTAAACGCTAACTGCTATTAAATACTCTTTGCCAAACATTATCATGTTAAAATTGAAACATTTTTAATCCATTAGACTAGTAGTATATTTTAGATTTTAAGTTTCGGGACCGTAGATGTGAGTGTTCCTATTGAATAGCTAGTCTCTAAGCAAAAAACACATTCGGTCCGGTCTCGGTCTATGATTTTTGCCGAAATCGGGTCTCGGTCCGGTCCGCTCTTGACCGGTCCGGTCCGGTTTTTAGACCGTGCACACCCCTAATTTCAACACTATCACAAATTGTCATGTTCAAAGTTCAGTTCATTTGTGTCTCATTTTAAAACCACACTAAGCTGTTTTGTAGTTTATCTTGAGGTTTAGTGATGCTTTAATTTGTTGGAATTCTTGGTAACTTAATGTTGTATATAACTTTTGTTACACTTTTACGTCGTATTTTCTAACTTAAATCCATTTCATACGGATTAAACTACGATCATCTTTGTTGTCCTTGCATCGTCTGCATTAAATTCATACATACTAGTACTAGCTTATAAGACGCGTGGAATCCATGGGTTTTTAGAAGAGATATTGCAAAAATATGAAAAATTAGTGTGTAAACAAAATAAGAAAAATAATGAAAGTAAAAAAAGAGTGAATCTGTTATTTATTAATATGAAGTAATAAGTCAAGTACAATATAGAGTACAATTATTGTAAGTAATAATGTAATAAACAGCCATTCACGTGGTCTTCAATCTTGGCGTACCTTGAAAAATAAAGTGTATGTGGTGGGAAATAGATGAAGTGGTTAGCCAATAAAAATTTGTCGAGAACCTAATAAGGCATAAAAAGAAGGTGTAAGTAAAACATTTGTGTGAATGATAAAACATGTAAAAAACAAATGCATATCGCATTATATGAATATCCGTACATACCTGTTGCTAACTGATCAAAGACCGTGAAGAACCTCTTTGTAGACTACATTTGTAGTAGTCTTTAATAAATTACTATCGGCATCAGAAATAACAACCCTCAAACCCTTTTTGCTTTTACTTGGCGTGAAAAGAGCCACATATAATTGTTCATGTGTGAAAACAGGACGTGGTAGGTATAAACCAACTTTCGAAAGTGATTGTCCTTGGCTCTTGTTTATCGTCATGGCAAAAAGCCCGACCTGAGGAAATTGTTTGCGCACGATCTTGAGTGGTAAACGTTTATCCGATGGAGTAATTTTCAACCTTGGAAGTATAACCGTATTCCCAAAATGTGTTCCGTTAATTATTTTGGCTTGAATAGACGACGCTGCGTTAATTTAGTGACTTGAAGCCTTGTCCCATTACATAAACCATGTGATTGATTAATGTTTCTCAACAACATTATTGGGACACCGACCTTCAATGCAAGACTATGGTTTGGGACACCTGAAAATTTTAAACCGTTGATAAATTCCGGTGAAAACACGGCTTGATCTATAGCACCACCACGGTCATTTTTATCTATGTTGTCACAACTAAGATAAACCAATCCTTCACCAGGAAAGGTTTTAAGCAAATGATCGTTAATACTATCAACCACTTCATTGGTTGGAGCAAGAATGGCCTTTTCCTGGAAGTATGACGGATCACCTATGTTATCCAAAATGTTTGGGTAAGTGAAATCTATAATAGATTGTACGGGATCATTAGTTTCATGTATTAGAATATCTTGAGGTATATCTATCAAAACCTCTCAGGTCGTGTTGTCCTCCAATATCTCCATCTCCTACTTTCAATATCCATTCCGCAAATTCCTTTATCTCAGCTACATCCACGTGCGGTGATCCAACGGTAAAGCGCATATTAGTGGTTAATTTTAAGACTTTGCAATGATCCCACAAGTACGATTGTTTTAAAGATGCACTTACAATGTCTTGCCGGGAACCTTTTGGAATAACGGCGACACACTGCATAAATTCACCGCCAAATACTACGGTCATATTACCAAGGGCACATCAAAGTGTCGTACCTGTTTCTTACATAAGATATCTCAAGGACCTATCTAAAGCCTCAAAGCAAAGCTTATTTTTCATGGGAGCCTCATCCCAAATAATAAGCTTGCATTTCTTCAACAACATGCCAGGTCACTTTGAGAGTTATTGAGCGTAGAAGTCTCATCAATATTTATCGAATATGGAACCTCGAATGGCGGTCCGTCCACGACATCAATAAAGATGCAATGCTACTTGATGCAACGTTTATGACTATGTCACCATTTCTTCTAATCCAGAAGCGGCAAGGTTTTCCATAAATATATCTTACCAGTCCCTCCGTATCCGTATACAAAATAATTTCCTCCTCTTCCATTTGTAACGGACGTCATGATGGTGTCATATACATTTCTCTGTTCCGTGGTTAACGCGGCATATAGAGTCTCCGTATTCAGCTGTAACTCGATGGATTATAATCTCTCAGCAAAGATTAGCACATTACCAAAAGTCGGCTGATGTAAGTGTCATCGGATAAGGAAGTTCGGAAAAGCCTTCAAAGTGGTGCCTCTTGAGCACATAAGTTGTTCGATATAGAACAAACAAACATTCTTTTCTGCGTCGTCGCAATTAAGTAAACACGTATCAAATTAGGCATATATGAGGCGTAGCATATGTATGCAAATAACAGATATCAAAAATAGTAAGTAGTGTAGGAAATTTATAGTGTAACATACATATAATAAGAATCAGTAGATACATTTTTTTGTTTAAGTGACTTGCAAAAATATGGTCTTTTAACAGATTTGATGAATCAAGAATTTGTAATAATTAACCATTTCCATTAATGTATAAATTTATATAAAAAGTTAGTAACAAAGCTAAGTTGGTGGTTATACCTGGAATGCCTAAAAGAATTCTTCTCTTGTACTTGACATCTTCTGATAGCAAATGCCAAGTTTGTAACCAAACTGTCAATGGTGTGTCAAGCTCCTTTTGGGACAATAATGTAACAAAAAGGTAGCGTAAATGCTCAGCAGAGGACCAATGGGCTGCCTCTTTAATACCCTCAATATGTTCCTTATCGTCATCTAAAAGGCCCATTGCGTAGACATCTTTGTAAGTAGGATAAACTTACACGTTAATTTTCCTTATCTCCGGTGATTTCACAACCTTTTGACTATTTAGTAGCATCCTACAATAGTAACCTTCACTGTTGAGATTGGCGCATATGAATTCATGCCAATTGCATATTTTTTCTTCCTATGTGTCCACGTTCTTTTTGCAAGATTCCATACAAATTTTGTAGGAAACTCAGCATATGTTAACTTCCTGGCGATGGATACATTTCGTTTATATGCATCCGGATTTGAACATAGAAGCACCCCGTTGGTTTGTGAATAACGGTTTCAAGGTCGAGTTCTCATGAAATACGGCTGACGTCGCCTTCGAGATGAAATGCGAGACGTTCAACATTTGGTGTTCTATAATGTATCTCAAATCCAAATATTCTCCAAGCGGCTTCACAAGCAGATAGGTACTTGCAATCATAGAGCGCTTAATCTCGTCAACAGGTTTATCATTACATTGTGATCTTGATTCTTCTTGGTTCATACAATTTGCGTCTTTGATACTCTATCGGGACCTTTGTTTATGTATTTAAACAAATATTTTATTGATCCCGTCTGATTGCACCATTCAACATTGATGTGGCATTGATAACGTTTCAATAACATAGCGTTATATGGAATAACAAAACTGTTGTGCAACTTATGTCCCCTCTTAACAACATGGATCCCGTTATCCGTCTTCTATATCTGAGGTAGCCTTCAGAGTCAACAAAACGTGTTGCATAAACTTTTTAGGGAAGTGTTTGGTACATTTACCATCATCCATGCAAACCTGATTTTGGTCATCAACACCACATGGGCCATGCATCATAAAATCGGAAACTAACTTGTGTAGATCGGGATCCTCATTTTGGTCTGGTATCTCAGCGGATATGTGTTTGTCAATATGTTCAGTGTTTGGCAGTTTGTCATCCTTATGTAGAAACAAACAAACATGTGCGTGTGGAAGCCCTCTTTTTTGAAATTTAACGGTGTATACAACTGCACAATATTGTTCAAATAAACATAATATCAATTGTAATTCTAATTATAGACATTTTTGTATAAGACTACAATCTTGATGAATGTGGTGTGGCCTATAAATAAACAACATACACCTTGAACCGATGTCAGAACAAATACTCTTTTGATATCCTTCATCCCGTGATGAGTTTCATTTTAAAAACTTGAGATACCACATCAGTCGATCACAGGGATGAAAGCTCATGCTCCCAGCATATATCTTTCAATCTCTGGCCATTCAGGGGTTGCATGTGATCGTTATAAACAAATCACGGACAACCATACCACCTACACAATGCCATAACATCCATATAATTTTACTGCATGTACCTTGGTCCGCCAGTGAAAGAAGAAGGCAAAATGATAGGCTTTCCAACCGTGGGCTGAATCGCTATTTCTGATGCGACGCTTTGACACACATTTGAATCATTATCACACCTTAGTTTAATTTGGAACGATGGAAAACATACGCTCTCTCTCAACCATGGCGAAGCCATCCACAGAAATTCTTTGGAACAAGCGACCTCTCATGTAGAATAAATTCTCGTATTCGGGCGGTCACGTCGATAGGCAAATCACTTACGCATAGTAATGCTTGTTTTTCATTCTTTTCAGTGGCGGTTGTCCCGATTTATTTCGATGTGGTATTCCTAAAAATGCCCATCTTAGCGCCGGGGCATCAACAAAGGGTATTGCAAGGGGAAGGTACATAGGATGAAAAATATTGATATGCTGCAAACCTTCAAAAAATTTCTATCACAATGTCTACATCTTACGCATGCATCCAAGTAAGCCTACAATAAGTCCAGCAACCTCGTCGGCAGTTGGAAGATTGTATTGCCGTCCACTCTTGCCCTGCTTTGCTATGAGCATTATTCTAATATTTTGCTCGATGTCTTCTGTGTAGCGGTCACCTGCCCTTTTAAATGTTTTGACCAAATCACTTGATGTATCCAAAATATCTTTCACTTCATTGATAATGTTTCGATCAAGAGGTGTCTTTGAATTTGAAGTGCAGACGAAGCTGATTTTGAACCCTTTGTTAATAGAGTAACGGGACAAACATTAGGTAGAGAGAATATTTAGCAATCTTTTTTCTAAAAATCTTGACACAATAATAAAACATGTAATGTAAATTACCTTAAAGCAAAACTCTATTCTCCGGTTTCATTTTGTGTCATATATATACAATGCTGTAGAACTTTGGAGGAGCCTCATTTTTCGGAAGTAAACTACCAATACTATGGTACGTTTGACCATGTAAGCGGAAAACATACGGACCTCGTCCTTTTTTGTTGATTGGGTCATCAACCTTGCCACCCATTGAAGTATGCTTAAACATCTTTGTTATGCGTTCTAATGTTGTTCTCGAAATTTTGACTTTGTTGTCGTCATTGAAGAATAAATCAAGTAATTGTTTTGGAGCAGGAGAGGTGCTTGTGGAAGAAATTTTTCCCTTACCCACGGCATATGGAATAAGCTTTTCCCAACGGATTACCATTCCCTTGTTTTTATACGCTTCCCATAATAGGGCATGACATTCTTTACACTTTCGAGCGTTAGGATCGCCAATGTCATAGTACTATGCACTCAAGTAAAATGATATATTTTAATTAAGCGGCTAAGAAATAGCATCAAATTGTGCAATGATGGCGAGAATAATATTGACTTATACCTTCAGATATACCGACGTATTTGTCGTAAACTTTCCTAACAGGTCCATCTTCATCAAGATTGAAAACAATCGGACTGCGAGATTGTAACGTTGGTCTGTTAGACCTTTTTGATCTTCTTGAAGATTCTCACCTTCGAATGTTGATTTTTGTGTTGCTAAACCATGAATGCCATTTGAAACCCCAGACGATTGTGTACTTCTTGGGCGTGCATTACCTTGACGAAGCACTGTGTTTGAAAAGTAAGCGTGAAAACAAAAATAGTTCAAGAATGCTTACATTATATGGATCAAACAAATGCGTGAAAACACTATCTCTAATTTTGAAGCATTATACTTCGTTGAAGCGTTAGTAAGTTGAGTCCATGGTTTTGCGTAGTGCGGCGGCGGAGTTAATTGAGTCTCCTAAAACATATCTGAAAAAAGTAAAACTCAAACAAAGAATAACAAAAACAAATAAAATTCTCTAAGGTTGATTTGTGATTTGTATAATATGTACCTTGGTTATGCGTTGATAATGGTGAAGTGTTTGTTTGCACGGTATTTCTTGAAGTAGTGATATGCGTTGTGGTGTTATTTGAGTATTTTAGTGAGCTTTGAGATGTAGCGTATGCTTGATTTTAAGCATACAAAACACTTTCAGTAACCAAACAAATTAATTTTAAACATACAATCACAAAAACTAAATATTCTATTTATAGTTTACCATTCGTAAGGAGTTTGGTGAATATTGTAAGGCTTAATACACGTTGCATCTATTGTGACCATTCTTGCCTACATTTGACATTCAAAATAGTATATCAGCGTGTATGAAGAATTACTTTGGATAAGTATAGTGGAAGAATATCAGTGATCATATAATGAAATTTTCTTAGGTGTTAAATATGTATAATATGTACCTTGGTTAATGTTTGAAAATCGTTTTTTTTGCAAACTATTGATTGGTAGAGTGTAAGCTTAAATTTGTTATTTGGTAGATGTTGCAACATAAAAGTCTAAGATTATATCAATATAAATAGACACTAATTTAAGTAATCTACATAGGTAAGTGTAAAGCAATGAATTAAGATTGTAGCTTATAGTAACCATTTTGTAAAGGACTTTCTTTGAATATTGTAGGTCGATAAGGTGCTTCTATTTTGTCTTGCGTTTCCTAAATCAAGGTTAGAAAAATAAAATGAGCCAGCCATGTCGAATTACACTTGAAGAAAGTTTCTAAACAAACTTATATAAGCAAAGTAAGCAACCTTGATGAATATGTAAAGGTAAGCTTGTAGTTGCCATTGGTGACAGTGATGATGTATTTACCTGTGTGGATGATCCATTGTCAAATAGCAAATTGAGTGGTAAATCATGACTATCGAATAGTTTAAAGTAACAACACAAGTAGTAGTAAAAGCTGAATTTTGTTCTTGCATATTATTTATAAGAAACTAACGATTAGTCCGCGTCGGTTAAAGCGCCTTTCATGACTAAACACCGATGGTGGTCGCCTCTTTTTGATCGATGATGTTGGTACGTCTATTGGAAATGATATCTACATGTAGAGGATTATCTAATGCATGAAGAATAATTAGTTACAAAGGTACCATAGGTAAAAAAAGGTTATGAATAAAATGTGTAATTCTGTATTGAAGATAAGCTTACAATTCAACAATTCTGTCAGCGATACTCTTCGATTTGTTGAACCGGCATCCACCATCATATTTTTTGCAAAAGTCTCTCTTGAAAATTGAGTTGCATCTCCCGACGATTTAAAATTCTTGTTGGACATGGACGAACTTTGTGCATTTTTAGGTTTCCTATTCTCAAGATTAGCTGACGGACGTTTTCTGGTGTTTGGTGGAGTGTTTTCATCATCCATGATAATAATCGATTACAATCCGTTTTGTGTTTTAGAGAAATTAAACAATGATATGTTTTTCATAAACTGTTGTATGACAATATGTTATGGATATGGAGTTGAAAAGACATTCATTCAAGTTTAAGCATATAGAGTTTGAAAAAGAGATAAATTAGCTAATGATCTGAAGAGTAACTTTTACAAATAATTTAAATGGAGTAACAATATGTCATTAATTTCAGTTATATTATATCATTTAATATGATGATATTTTAAAATAAAAAAAGACTTGCTACATCTTATGATTGTAACATACAAAAACTTGATTCATGGAAGATAATGAAATTATCATACATTCAAACGAAATAACAGTTACATAAAAATCATCTACTTAGAATCTTATTAATAATATTAATTATAAGAATGACATAAGCAACTCAGAATCTAAATGATCATGTCTTGACAAATGATAATCGCTCTATGCTATCAAGTATCAAAAAAACTGATAAAGGTGTTGTCTTACTTTGTCATAGTTTTAGCAAGCTAACGAATGTGCTACTCAAAAATCATCATCATTGATGTTAATGCCGGTATAATATCTTCCCATCGACTCGTCATCATCGGACATGTAAGGTTGTTGTAGATTTTTTCGGCATCTTCATGAATGTAGTTGTTATGAATATCTAAAAGTGAAAAAAGGTTCATGTGGAATATCACGATATTAACCCACACACCATCGTCGTTTGTGTTGTTATTGTTTTGAATATGTGCATCTGGTTCTTCATCAATAAGAGCAAACTTTTTATCTTTTGTACTAAACAAACTGTGTTGTTTATCAAGTAAATGTTTGTCATCGCTAAAATCATACAGATGGTATACATGATCATTAGAATGAACAAATAGTTTGTCATCCTCTTTATCAGCTTCTTTAGATTTATAGTCAACTGAATTGTGGATTTATGTAGTTTCAATATTTTAAGTATTATAGGAAAGTATATGAAGATATATTCTAAACAAATATGTGTTATGATAATATTTGTTTTGATTCTATTGTTTGTAAAAATATTTTTTGTATGTCTTAATTTAAACTTAAAGTAGTTATTTGGAAAGGATAGTAAAAATAAGATATTTTAGTTGTAAATTTGATATGATTTCAAGCTTATGTTAATTCTGTCAAACAAAATGTTTAAATGTATTTGTTTCATTCTTATTCATGTTAATATTTCTTAGTAACATTTGCAAAGGCGTAAACAAATCCTTAAATGTTATATTTGTTTCCAGAACACAAATAAGCATCATTATTAATGGTATTGTCATGAATCGTTGTTTCAAAGAAATTGAAAAAGTAAACATGAATGATGAAAATATTGTAATGGATAGTGTACTTAAAATATGAAATGAAATGCTAATTAACGTGATGAATTCTGTCTCGAGATGACAACCCGAGTAGCCCTTGATTCGCTTCAACATGTCCACATCAGGCAGCTTGTTTCCCATCTTAGCGTGACCATCTTTGAGATTTGGGTCAATAAGGGTTGGATAACGATAATGTGCCAAGTATATATCCAATGGTTGACCAAGTTGAATGTTGTGTAGCCAACCATCAATATACCATTCATGTTCTATCTTACGAAGACTATCGCTTCTTCTTCCATTTGGACAATCGGAACACGCAAGTAGTAAGCAATTACATCGGTGTCTTGACTTAGATAGTGAACTAATCGTCTAAGGTTGGTGTAGGTTAAATTGTGTGTTGCCACATTGCATATCATAAGTTCATCTCCGCCCCAATAATCGTAAAAAACGTTTGTAGTTACAACTCTACCTCCATGATGAATGCATATGTCAATTGTAGGAGGAGCAACACCCCATTCACTATTATAATATAAAACTAAACGATTAGATAGCATGTAAATGCGACAATATTAGAAACAAACAAGTAAAACTTACGTGTAGCTCAATCCTCTGATTACCATTGTTGAATCATAGAGGCATTGTAGTGTATAATGTGGTGAGAATGTAATGTTGAACATCATTTATAGCATATTTCTCTATAATAATTATAGAAACGATTTATGGCCATTAAAGTGTGACTTTTTTAGACAATGATTTGATTGTTTAAAAGTAAAAAATTGATTCAGCATAATTTATATCATAATCATAATCATCAATAGCTTTGAAAAGGTAAACACAAGTATTCTCATTTAGAATATTCAACCGAAATTATGCCGTTGGAGGCGAGCAATATGAGCATTCGCATTTCCGTGGGCATTTGCAAGTTCTGAACAAACAGGGCAATGTGATTCTCCATTATACATTTAAGTATATGGATCTACGGAATCATCGGAATCATAGTATGTATTTCGAGGTTCAAATGGTTGTGGTTTTGATCGTTTGTTTCCTATCATAGGATCACATACAAAATCGTTGTCCAAGATGGTTGATGTCTCATTTTCTTGCCATGAACGACCGATGCTTCAAAAAAACCAATAATATCCGTTTTGTATGCACCATGTTCCTTAGCAGATTCATTGTTTGTTCCTGCAACACTTTCCTTAAAAGATTCAAAGTTTTGTCCTACAATACATGCAAATGAATAGACTGTATTATTGTTTAGGCAAATAAATGTTTTGTAAACTAAAATTATAAAAATTCGGAAAAAAATTGAAGAAAAAGATCGATTATGATTGTAACATACCTTCGTTTAGATGCTTTGAGTTTGACATTCTTTATTTCTCCTGTACTCCGAAATATGTTATCAATTATGGTTTAAAGAATTTCGCATAGTTACATTTATAGAATATGAAGGTGACAATATATTAGGAAATGATGTAAGATATAACTTTTCACATACACATCAAACCATAACACAAAGTAACATATAGATGGAATTCTAGAGAGAGAAAGTTAGAGGTTTAGGGAACTTAGTGAGAGAAAGTGAAAGATATTATTATGAGCTCCAACTCTCTACCTTGGGAGGTAGAGAGTATTTATAGTCTTACATAAATCGCCACACCAGTTGTGGATCGGGCATCTGATGGGTAAAGACCGTCCGTCCTCCACGGTGTTACTTAACTAAATACTACTTAACAAAATATAACTATGACTACGAGCTTTCTAACGATTACATATACTTGAGGTGACCGACTCTTTAATACGGGGAATTTCTAATTCCTAACAATCTCCCCCTTAGGGAGGTCACCTCAAACATATACTAAAATGACATTGAATACAATCAGATATTACATTAACAATTGATCTTGCATTCTTGATGTAGTACTTTGCTCAGAAGCTCGTAGTCATTGATTCCACTCATTGCATGTTTGGTTAATCCAAGTGGAGGTCTTTTCCTGATCCACGTGATAATAATGTTGAGCCGACTTTTGAGATCATCGACTAATAAAATCTCGATACATCCATTGTGGTGTTGGTATTATGTGATGTTGTGACTTTAGGACCGACATGCTCACATTCGGATCATGATATCTTCTTATCAGAGTAGCGGAAGCTTTAGTTGATTCATGATATTGGCAGTAGCGTAGCAGAAGCATGGAGTGAAAATATCGGAGTCATTGATGCACTAATCATGATTTCTTTTGAGATGAATGTGTTAGGTGAGCATGCGGCTATGGATTGACCGCTTCATTACGTCATTAGCAAGCGTCGGGGTGTACGCATAAGGCAGTTAGCAATAAAGCGCACGAAAGTGTCTTTGATCACTTTCGATGAATTGAGGTACGGCCGGTTCCCGTTGATCGATACAAATCTTACTGTGATCGAGTATAATTCGAAGAATTTCCTTGACGAGGTTTCGCGGTACGCTCTAAATTTGTTCTCAAACGGAACGTCTCAAAGAAGCAATTGAGTGAACCGGCGAATTTTAGTCCAGCGATTGATGAAAAGAGATTTGAAAAACAATCGTGTATTGCTCAATAGAAATTGTTTTGCAATATTGAAGGTTTTAATGAAAATCAATTATCAATCATAAAACACCTTTTGATTTGAAAAATTAGTACCGCGATCGACGTGCTTAATGAAAAGAGTTTTAAAGCACAAAGACCGGTTTTCAATCCGTCAATCCATAACTCGAACCGGGATTGATTCAAAAGAATGAATCGCCCATTGTTTCTTCGTTGTCACATGGTTGGTCTGTATAATAGATCTCACATGCCACCTACCAGGAGCTTGTTAGATGTTGGCTCGAGAAGGCTTTCCATCTTCATTGTGAGTATGTTTGCATATCACTCGGATGTTACGGCAATACCACAAGGATATGGCGTAGGACTCATAAGATATAATCTCTCTTTCCACATTGTGTGAAACGGAGAGTCTTCATTGAAAGTGTCCTAATGAGATTTATTGATGATCTCGTGGCTCTAGACTCAATTTGTGCATATTTGGATCCATTGGGAGACTAGGGAGAGGCTCTCCTTCTTCAATATCAACAATCTCTAAGAGAAAGTCGATAGATAATGTCGGTTCCGCGTGAGAATGAAACAAGTCCTTTTAAGAGGAACTTGAGTGGTTTGGGAAGTTGAAGTGCGATCGTCCTGGGTCATGACGTCTTGTCTTCAATACCGATGTTACCATCAGTAGCATATGAATTGAACCGGTTTACGCTCTAGGTTGAATAAATGGAAGGCTATTTTTTTTCACCCTTTTCTCATTCAATTCTTTTTAATTCTTCAACCCTTGATTGCTAGAGACTTCATAGCTAGAACCTTGTTGGGTTTATTCGATTACTAGCTCAGTCTCAGTCTGCACTCTTCCCATATCTCATTTTTCTCCTTTTATCATCATACCTAAGAACTCTACACTAACTAGTGGATAGTCCACTGGTAGATCCCTCGGTTCGGCGGATCATGGAAACACATACCTAACCTTATCATCCTTATATCACCGTACATAAAGTAAAGTTGGTCGGTCTATTTGGTATTGTTCATGCGTTGGAACCAATTGAAAACCATTTGAAAGTCAATTCAGATACTTGTGATATATTATCAAAGCATTTTGTACTTGAATTGTTTTTGATATTTTTAGAACAAGAACTCCCCCTCAACATGTGCATCAAGTATTTGAAAATGTTTTGCACGCGGAGGCAAGAGAAAGAATTAACTTCTTTGATTACCATTTTCTAAAAAATATCAACATCACTTCCCAAATCGAATCAAGTAGATAAAGCATTTTGGGAAGGATGAGATTTTCATGATTTTGCTCCCCCTCAATATGTGCTTCTAGGTTTGAAAGAGTTTTACACATACTAGAGGAACACGCACATGAGATAAATGATCACGTTTCAAATCATAGGTTTAAGATAGATGCTCCCCTCAACATGTGCATGGAAAATTTGAAATCGTTTGTCACATGTGGGGAGGACAGCATGTACGTCCTTATAAAACCATTTACCGAATTATCAGTTTAAATCCAATTTAAATCACACATTCTCCCCGATCACAATTATCAAATCATTTGAGATTTGTGATCTCTTATAGATTTAAATTGATTTTGAAAGCTTTTAAGGAGAATTGTGACTTGATTATGAAAGCTTTTAGCTGATAAGGATCGGATTTTAAGACTTTAAACTCCATTGATAAAACATGCATATACATCTTTTGAAAACAATTTAATGCCAAATAACTTTTTAATTTAATTGAAATCATTCTCCCCTCAATCAATGACATAGGTTGTTGAGAGATATGAAGATTTTGACAAATAAGTCGATGATTATCAAAAATAGAGACAGTTATTTTTCAAAGCATTTAGTTTTCAGCAGATAAATGTTTATAGAATCAGAGCATGGAATTTGAAAACATGGTAAAACATGGCTCTGTTCTTTCTTTTAAAACGGGTTATTGCAGAAATGATAAACCATTGTTTCTCTTTCTCTCAAACATAATTTTTTGATTTTTTTTTTTTTTTTTTTTTTTGAATTCGAACAACATCTAAAGTCCCGTGTCATTCTTTGAATGACAACACAAAGAAGTAGATATTATCGAGCAGAAAGCATGACAAAAGACAATATTTTTGAAGAGTTTTTGAATTTTTCAGATTTTTATGGATTTTGAAGGTTTTATAATTTTGTATTTTGATTTTTGAATAGATATATACAAGAGATAGATGAAGATAGACCTTTACTCCTCGTCTTCCTCCCGAAGACGTTTGAGTGTTTCTGGTTGAAGGCTTTTCAAGCCAAGACGTGGAAGAATAAACTCAAAGCGTTCTCTTGGAAGAGCTTTGGTGAAGATGTCGCTAAGCGATATTCGGACCTCACAAAATATAGTTCCACCACACCTTTTTCCACTTGTTCCCTGATGAAATGATGTCGAATGTCGATATGCTTTGCTCTTGAGTGTTGAACGTTGTTGCATGAGAGAGCAATAGCACTTTATTATCAGTCTGAGAGGATTTTGTTGAATTCAAAGCCATAGTAAGATAATTGAGATCTCATCCATAAGATTTGAGCACAACAAGATGACATGGCTATGTATTCAACCTCTGTAGAGGAAATAGAAGTACTCATTTGCTTCTTTGAAGACCAACTCACAAGCTTATCACCCAAAGCGAGCACCTCCGGATGTACCGGCGTGTATCTTGACAACACATGATCGGCATCTGCATAGGCGTTAGTGACATCCGGTGTCCTTGGGTACCATAGTCCCTTATTGATGGTTCCTTGGAGATACCGAAAGACCCGTTTAAGCGCTTCAAGGTGCTTTTAGTAGGCTTAGCACGGTATCTAGCACACATGCAAACAGCGAACAAGATGTGCGGTCTACTAGGCTGTGAGGTACATCATGGATCCAATCATACTACGATATTTCGTTTGGTCAATCATGATCCCCGAGTGGTCCTCATCTAGTTTGGTTCGATCAATCATGGGGGTGTCAACAAGGTCACTTGAATCAAATCCAAATTTCTTTAAAATCTCTGTTGCATATTTAGATTGATTTATGAAAATGCCTCAGGGACTTTGTGAAATTTGTAATCCCAAGAAAAATGACATTTGTCCCATCATTGACATTTGAAACTTTGAACTCATTTCATTAGAAAAGCGATCACATTCCATTGGGTCAGTCGAGGCAAAAATAATATCATCAACATAAATTTGAACATGAGTTAAATGTTTGCGACTTCTGGTGAACAATGTAGGATCAATGCTCCTTTTGAATCCGGTTGATAGAAGAAACTTTGACGAATATCATACCATGCCCTTGGAGCTTGCTTTAAACCGTAAGAGCCTTCTTCGATAAGCGTGAGTAGGATGCTCTTGATTCACAAATCCTTCGGGTTGGTGGCGTAGACGACTTCTTTAAGATCTCCGATTCGGAAATGCCGTCTTCACATCCATCCGATATACTACCATGTTCTTACTAGCGGCATTAGCCGAAAGATTCGATTGCCTCGATTGAGCAAGCTGGAGCAAAAGATTCTTCAAAGTCTATACCCTCCTCGGCGATATCCTTTAGCAACTAATCAGGCCTTGTTTTTCAACACATCACCATGCTCATCAAGTTTCACTTTGAAGATCCATTTGAGAGCAATAATCATAGCATGCGGGCGGTACTAACTCCCATACAACAAGTCGATCAAACTCATGAATTTCATCTTGCATGGCATTGAACCACCTATCTTCATTCATGGCGGTTTTAACATCTTTTGGTTCGATCTTAGATAGTCCGGAGTTGAAGAAACACCATAAGGCATCGGTTGCAAGTTGTTTCCGGTTGATACGGGGCGAGAGGGATTTCCAACGATGTTGTCTAAGGGATGATCGTGAGTCCATTTTCTAAGGTGTTCATGTGGCGTTGTTGAGGAAAGTAGCGAGTCGATGTCTCCGAAGAAGATGGTTCTGCTGATGATTCAGGAGCAAATATGTTTTCAAATGGAGCATCTTCGAGAGTAGCAAAGGGATTAACTTCATCATTGATGCCAGAAACATTTCCATGATGTACATTTGAAGAATGATGATTTGTTGATGAGGCGAAGGATCGGCCGAGGTGCTTCTTGACTTAAAGATATTGAGGCGGAAGGATTGACTTCATTCACGGGAATATGAGCATCTTCTATTGTAGGGATCAACACCTCATTAGTAATTGAATCATACAGTTCATCAAACATAGGATCAAACAATTTCTTTAAATCATCTTCGGATGGAGGTACATATGGAGTTTCTTGAGAAGAGTTTGGAACAAGGGATGAACCAATGGGACATTTTGAAGTGCGGTCCGAATGGAGTGTCCGAGCCATTTGACCGGTCGACTCATCAAACGTAGCGTGAATGGTTTCCATGATATGTTGGGTTCTTTTGTTATAGATTCGGTATCCCTTTTTGTTTGGTGCATATCCTACAAATACTCAATGTGTCCTTTAGCCCTAAGTTTCCCTAAGTCTTGACCCTCATTAGTTGGATATCACAATGCACCAAACACACGAAGGAAAGAGAGATTAGGTTTTCTTTTGTGGACAAGTTCATATGGTGTCTTTCCATGAGCGGTGTGAATTAGGGAGCGATTTTGTGTGTAGCATGCGGTGGCAATAGCTTCACCCAGGAGAAACATTGGAACTTTTGAGTAAATCGGCATTGTTCGGCGGCTTCTACAAGAGTTCGATTTAGATTTCAACTACACCGTTCTGTTGAGGAGTTAGTGGAACACTTCTTTGATGGCTGATTCCAATGCTTTCATAGAATTCACTAAGTTGTTTGTTAACAAACTCGGTTCCATTGTCTGTCAGGATAATTACGGTTTTGTTAAGTCGAACTCTTTGTTTGATGAGTTTGATGATGATATCAGGAGTTTCATCCTTTGTCCTTAAGAACTTGACCCAGTTGAATCTAGAGTAATCATCAACTATAACTAACACATATTTCTTCCCAAAGATATTCTGCACTCTCATTGGTCCACATAAATCCATATGAATTGTATGAAGAACTTACGTGACGAGTTAGTAGGTTTGGGTTTATGGGCATACTTCTTGCTTTTTCCCAATTGACATCCTGAACAAAGATGATCCTTTTCATACTTTAGTCGAGGTAAACCTACAACTAAGTCCTTTACGGAAGATCATTGATGGTGACGAAGTTCAAGTGATTGAGACGTCGATGCCATAACCATGACTTTGTTTTGAAGCCTTTGACAGCAAGCAAATTGGCGAAGACTTCATCATATCTTCTATAGAGATGGTGTAAAGATTTGAACCACGAGTTCCTTTTAAAAGTTCCTTACCATTAAGATCTCTAACAAAGGTGTATGTTTTCCGAAGGCTACTTCTAGATCGAGAATCCGAAATTGACCAACGAGAGCGATTATGACCCAAACTTTCCACATAGTATACTCTAGAGATAACACTATCACCAACAACATAATCACCATAACCCTTAATTGCACGAAATGATCATTACCAAATCTAACGGTCCAGATGAATTTGCTCACGAAGTTCATGAGCGCTGACGGTCTCGGTCATATGCTTGGAACGGCTGAGTCCGGTACCGAGAGCGATTTGAATGATCTGCGGTTGAACACCTGAGACAAGAATGGATAACTTGATAATTGAGATCCCCATGCAAGAATGGGTTCCACTTGGTTAGTAACGATGTTGGAACACCCACATCGAAACGAAACATCCATATCGAAATAGAAGCAATGGAATCATTGGGAATAGATGCAATCTTTGGTGTCGTATTTGACCTATTCAAAGTATGTTTACTTCTTAAGGGAATAGTTCTAGTGAATTTCTTTTCTAGTGGTAATCTTGGTAGAACAAAGTGATTATTCTTACCAAAAGGTATCCATAATAACCTATCTTTATAAAAGTTCTTCTGTGGGTTTCCACTTTTCTAACATCTTCGTTTTTGCCTTTCTGCCTTCTTTGCACGATTATTAGCGTAAGCAATTTTAACTGGGCATTTGACAGCATTAGACAAAGCATTCACACCACATTCATGATTAGCAAGCGAATTCAAGCGGACACATTACAAGGTTTGCAAATAGTATCGAATTGAATTAATTACGATGCGCCTAAGGCTAATACTTGAATCAACACGATTCGTTTTATTCAACTCAAGCTTAAAGTTCCTAGATTGGTCTTCTACTCTCTTCCAATGCACATTCTTAGCTTGCAAGGTCCTATCATTCCTTGTATTGTCTTGAGACTTTGACCGCTTCGCTTTAAAGTCACAGATTACTCCTGTAGAGGGAATGGGAACATTAGTTGGTTGATCTAATTTTTGCATTCATGAACTTGATGTGCAAGGATCTGAAGTACTAGAAGGCACATTAGTGTATACTTTAAAACGTGATTTGAGCTTTTGGGGCACACTAAAGTTCACTTTCTTAGCAACATATCACGGAATCGAACTACTTGAAGGCACATTAGTGTTTCCTTTCTTAAGGCGGGCATAGAACGGATTTCATGCTTGGCACTAGGCATAGAACAAGGCATCACGACTTTGCCTTTTGCACCTAAGGTTAAGGATTTGGGACATGTGGCAATTACACATTCTAGCAACTCTTGAGATCGTTTGGCACGGAGCAAGCAAACCTAATTTCACTATCAAGAGGTTTGTTAATGAAATCCTCTTGACAATCTCCGGAGACATTCTAGACTGTCCTTAAGGTGAGCACAGTATTCATGAAAAGCATGTTCATTATTCCTAAGATGAGGAGGAATATATTTAACTGTCCGCATGTATTTGCAATCTAAGGGTGACTTTGAGACAACATTCTTATTGAAAACAAGTGGCGGTTCCCATTTCCACGACTTCCAGATTCTCAATTTCCTTTCGTAAAGACGTTATTTTTCGTTGTTTTGGTCACGGGTGACTTTTATTGAATCATATAACTCTTTAAAATGTCGTTTAACTTTTCATTTTCTTCTAGAAAACTCTCGTTTTCCTTTTGTAAGGCATCAACTAAGTTTTGAAGATGAAAAGTTTGAGAATTCGGAGAATCTAAAGGAGGAGGCATTTGGGAGCCTGTCATATTGTTCGTTTGACCCTTTAATTGAGAGATTTGGGCTTTCAACTTTCTGATCGTGTTGCTTGCGAGCTTGAATCATTCATCACGTTTGTTAATTTGAAAAACTGCATCAAACTCTGGAGCATCTGGCGATGTCTTGATATTTGAAGTTTTAACATTTTCTTTAAGATGTTGATATTTTAGTTGTAAATTAAAATGCTCAACTTCCGGTTTAGAAAAATGTTTAACCAAATTGTCGTGATCATCCAGTTCAATTTTCTCGTTTAGTTTAGAATTAGTTTTTCAAGCTCAATGACACGATCATGGGAGACTTTCAGGGCCGCAGATAGTTCATGAAATTTGGAAGCATTAATAGAGCAATTTGAAGCGTGAAAAAAAGATATCTTGAGCAACACATTCAATAATAAGAGTCTCATTTAATGTATGCAAGTTCTTCCTCTCAATCTCATTATATTTTAGTGCACGCTCATAATCACTAACTTCAACTACCATTGCATCAAATTCCTTTTCCATTCCCTTAGATATCGGTTTCATCCCCTTTTTAAGAATCTCAAAGTGATCTTTTAGAAGTTTAAAGAAAGGCATGACCTCGGTTAAATAACATTCTTTCATTTGCTCAAAACCCCTTTCTCCTTCCGTTATACCGTGGGTGTGATCCTTTTCTTGCAAGTTTTCTCAAAATCAACAAATAGTTGAAATATAACATATTGGCTAATTAAGGTCTTGCTTTTAGTGGCAATTTTTCTAGGAACAAGATGCATTGGTGTATTAGGAGGATACACGATTGCTCTAGGCATTTTCCATAGGGAGGTTTGTTTCAACAATATTTTCACTTTCGCTTATCTAAATCCTTTTTCGAGAAAACTTGTTCGGGAGTCAACAATGTCTGAGGCTTAAACATGTTCAAGGAAATCCAGTTTTCCTTTTGTAGTCATGGGGAGTGATAATTATTTTTTTTCTTTGCATTTAGGATCATCTAATTTTTGTTCATCCTTTCCCTAGTGACTTCATCGATTTCTTATCTCCTCCTCGTGCACTCAAGCAACTAGGTTTCTGTCTAGGTTTAAGAATCTCATTGCCATCATAGATCACACTTTGAGCATTTTGCTATCTTAATGACTTCGGGTTGGGTTTATCTAAAATGGGAACACTATGCTTATCGCTTAGGACTCTATGTTTAGTGACCATGTGAGGAGTCTGAATGGTGTTTCCTTGTATGTACAACTTGTTTTCAAGTTTGTTTTTCAAAGTTTTTTAGATTAAATCTCTCAAGAGTTATGATTCCTTTGCATTAAATTCTTGCTTAAGCATTTTCACATTTTCTTGAAGTTCTTGTTTTTGCTTAGCTGTTTTAGAAAGTTTTCTTGCAAGGAATTTAATTCTTGTTTCAATACTTCTTCTCTAAAATTACTTTTTCTAATGATACATGCGTACTTGGTCATCCATTTCCGCTCGAGTGGTCAACTCAATTTTAACACGTTGTTCATAAATAGCAACACGTTCTTTATAGGCATTTAGTTCGAAATACGGAATCATCGGCGGTCACGTGTATTCATCAAAAACATAGTCATTGTTGACTGCGGAAGATGCATCACTTGGTACAACTTCACTTTCACTTTGTTTCACATATTGATCATATGGGATAATATTGATATTACCCATATTTTCAATATTTGATTCAATAGTTTCAGTTGATTGTACTTTGTCATGCATCTTTGCACATCGGCATCATCGTATAGTTTTAATACCTCTGAGATGAGTTTGTCTTTGGATGGGCCATTGAGTGGTGAAGAAGAGAACTTGGGAGAAACCATTGGAGAAATGATAGCCATAAAAATTGTGTGTGCCGTGGGTCCATCATCCATCGAGTCATTATGCATCATCAGCTGACTTGAAAGGCATTCGATGATTGTGACCTATCTCTGAATAGGCGCTCATCCACATCGCATCATAGGTCTTGGCATTGCCCCGGCTAGAAACAACAATTCCTCTTCATCCAAAGTAGCACCATTGTCCCGAGCTTGCTACCGGACATCTTATCTCGGTAATCGGCATTCTGTGGACGCTTTGGAGATGTGCAGTTCCTTGCAATGTGTCCCTCACCACCACAGTTATAACATTTGATTGGCTTAGCTTGACCTTGGTTACCATTCCTTCCTCGATTCGGGTTGCCAACATAACCTCTACCGGCTCCACCTTCGATCATCTGTCTTTCTGAGCTGGTTGCACCACGATCCTTCCATCTTTAATAGTGGCTTGATTGTGTGGGTTAGATGCTGTTCTGAGGTTGTTGTTGGTTTGTGGGAGAGAATTCATGTTTTGACTAATCGGAAGAGCTAGTTGATTAATGAAGTTACCCACGTGTGCATCGGCATCGACTTGTTTGAACATACGATCAGGAATGAGTTTGTGATTACCATTACCCAAGGGTATGACTTGTGATGCTTTGGTTGTGATTCCGATGTTTGAGTAGAAGGCGGTTGAGTCATTAGACGAGCTTGTCTCTCCACGGTTGGTTTTGAACTGATTGAGAATCAATTTTTCAAACATAGCATGTCTCTCATTATGAAGGAGGAAGGCATAGAGTTGCTCATAGTTTGTATTCTTCAATCCTTTAGTGAGCTTCACAGAGGTGACAAACTTGTGCCATTCGGGATTCATGTTGTTCACAAATTTTGAGTTAATTTGAATGTTAGGCATAGTCATTCCGATGTTCCTCATGTCATTCACTAACTTATGAAATCTCACATAGTACTCATAGACACTCTCATCGGGTTTCATCTTGAAGTGTTCAAATTCGTCATAGAGTTGGGATTCTCTGTCTTCCATAGTTAATTCGAACCCGAGAAGCATCTTACATTATCCCATCTGCCTTTGCATCGGTGTTATGATTGATCAGCTTGTAGATGTCTTTAGGAAGACCTTGAAGAACAATGTTTGAAGCCCTGATATCTGCATCGAATCTCTTTCTCCTTATCATCAAGCTCATCATACATTTTAGGTCTGTCCATTCCGTAAACATGAGTACCATCTTCATTAGTATCAAGTATGTCTCTAGTCGTCTCAACTCGATATGGTCCTTCATCAATGGATTTGAGAATGTTGACACCATTTTCCTTTCCAAGGCAATACAATCAGATTCGTTGAGCCCAAGAATCGTAGTGGATTCTGTCAAGCATGGGTGGACGAGTATCGAGCCACCTGCTTGAACATCCTCGAAACCGATGGAGATGATGTAGAACGTTGGTAGACATGTTAACAGTTATACGGGATTTTATAACTCTATGATTAAAGGGAAATAGATTCTTTCCGGATTTTACTAAATCAAGAGAAAACGTAAACAATCACTCAAGTTAACAGAAGATATGCACTAAGTCGCTAGAAGATAATGCACTAAGTCGCTAGAAGATAATGCACTAAGTTGCTAACTCTTAATTCGCTACACCACTAAGTCGCTAGAGTCCCAAGTCGCTAGACAAATGCAAGTCGCTAAATAGTAACTCGCTAACCTCAAGTAAGCTAGCAAATTTTGGCGACAATTACTACTCAAGTCGCTAGGAATACAAGTCGCTAAAGAGCAACTCTCTGAGACAAAGTCGCTACCACAAGTAAGCTACCGTAGTGGAGAGTCCACTACATCTTGTAAATCGCTAGGTAAATTAAGCTAGCTCCAACACGTAACTCGCTACAAAAAATGTGAAGTAAACTCACGAAAAGAAACTTTTCCGTGGCTCAAGTCGCTAGCATGCAAAACACATAAACACCACTTTTCAATCCAAAAACAACCCAACCAAGATGATTCAAACCTTCTAGATCAAAACCTAAACACTTGTGATGATTCTAAACACAAAAGTACAACAAAATCGAAACTTTAACACTAGAAATCAATCAAATGATGCAAAAACCACTAAACTTTTTCAAACTCAAAACCACCTAAAACCACTAGAAATCCAAAGATGTGCAAGATATGATCTAACCATGGCTCTTGATACCAATTGTAAGATATAACTTTTCACATACACATCAAACCATAACACAAAGTAACATATAGATGGAATTCTAGAGAGAGAAATTAGAGGTTTAGGGAACTTAGTGAGAGAAAGTGAAAGATATTATTATGAGCTCCAACTCTCTACCTTGAGAGGTAGAGAGTATTTATAGTCTTACATAAATCGCCACACATGGGCTGTGGATCGTGCATACAATGGGTAAAGACCGTCAGTCCTCCACGGTGTTACTAACTAAATACTACTTAACAAAATATAACTATGACTACGAGCTTTCTAACGATTACATATACTTGAGGTGACCGACTCTTTTAATACCAGGAATTTCTAATTCTAACAA
>OU343218.1:123266479-123375575 GCA_910596185.1 Chrysanthemum makinoi
CTAGAAATTTGGATAACCTCACCATATCAAGAGATGTTAGCGAGGAATTTGAACATATTGAACTTAATCAAGGACTATCCATCTACAAGTGAAATTAGAACAAACATTCTTCGACATAGTATGAGATGATATCTATTTCTTGCTAGTATGATAACAATGCAGTGATGAAATAATTTTAGAAGCACTCAATATCGGAGACGGGTGAAAATCCATCTACACCACATCACTTACACATTTAAGGTTTTGTGACTTGATAACATATAGCATGGAAACATTTCAATAATCAAACCATAAACATTTTAGTCATGGAGACTAAACACCTTAGGCAAGTAAGATTCAAGTCAAGACATTCGCTAGAACGAGAAACGCTAGAAATCACAATTGTTACCCATAATCTATTCCTTTCTATAAGGTCCTTTCCGACAGATTTAACATTTTGAAATTTGGCACGGACCATTAATTATTAATTTCATTGTATCTAATGTAAGATAGCCAATCCTTCTTAGACTTCTAACAATCATTTCAATCTTTCCATGGAATCTGTTAGGACATGAGCATCACCTATTATCCTTAGCTCAATGGTTAGAGCGAGAGAACAATTCTAAGATTAGAAGATATGCTCAGGCATGTGTGATATTCTAGAAATGATTAGGTAAATCATTCTTCATCGAACCAATTTGCTTTACAACAATAGTCAACACATGAACATATTGACTACACCAATTGAGACACTCTAAAGTTGAGGTGTCAATCACTCATTCACTAGTCAAAATCAGGAAAGTCCAACTCACTAGTCAATGACTCATTCATGAAACAACAAAGTAATCGTACAAATCAAAAATCAGTTACAAATAACAACATATAGCTAGATAAGCTACGTCGATGTACGACAAAAATATTGGAAGTATTTCCATAAGTTACAAACCATATAATTTCAAATTGGCAACAAATTTATATTCAAGGTCGAATCTTGGAAGGTAATGTGATTTAGAAAAACATTGGACGACCCAATGCGACTCAAATACCCTCATCTTTTCACAAGTAACATCATAGAACCTAACATGGACAGAATTCAGGAACTGAATTCCTTTTGGTTGGGGAATGTGACAATTCGTATTTCCAGGTCATTCTCAAAACATTACTCATGCTTCATTATTTATCATTTATCGTGAACTAGGTTTACGAGCATCAAATTCACGTAACCGTAATGGTTTAGCTGTGAATTCATGATCATATCATCGAGGACATTTCATATAGACTAGATTTAGTCTACCTAACATCGATAACATCATTTCATATCGGTTCATGCATGGTTTTGCATTTATTCATTAAACGTTTATTTTTCCTATTAAATAAACGCTATCGCGTAAACATTATTTTGAAACATTGATCCGACACTTCCAAAAATAATCTTAATATATTTTTATACTCATTTTTAGACTATAAAAATTATATTATCAATTTACCCGATGTTTTCAATTTATTTCGTATATAAATTGTTATAGTTTATATAATTACGACGGTTTTCTTAAATTCAACCCGATAAATATTTATTCACTCAAATCTTTCAAGAATATATTTTATAATTTTTATGACCTAAATATATTTTATCTTGACCCGTGAAAATTTATTTTTAACTAGCGTACCCTATATATTCAAAAGTAACTACAACTTATCATTTAACCTCATTTAACTTCACAAATCTTACACTAATACATAATAAAAAAAAAATATATATATATATCAATGAAATGACTATCCTCCCTTGTCGACAAGGGAGGGATGAGTCATGAATGATATTTGCAAATATCTCATTAGTATATGTTATTATACAAAGATCAAATATTTCATCCTTTCTCTCTTGCAAATATTCGGCAACCATAAAACCAAAGGAGGATCATCTCAAGTTTTCAAGACAAGATTTATTAAACTCTAGTATCATTTGTTGCATAGGTTTTGCAATACAAACCTCAAGTGATTAGGAAAACCCTTTTGTCCTTAAACCTCATCATATCACTAGTAAGCATTCATATTCATATTTTTATTTCATATTCATTTTTATGGTCATATCATTTTATTTGAGAAACATGCAAGTCTCATGATGTTTATACCATTTTAAGGTTTTAAGGTTTTAAAGGTAAAATATATATAATCCATCTTATAATTACTCCTTGTTATATATTAGTTTTGGTGATGTCTAGGAACCCATGACACCCTAAGAAGGTGTATGGTAGGATTAGAATAGCTTCGAGTTGTTTTGAATGGGTTAGAATAGGCTTGGCGCGAGAAAAACTCATTTCGACACGTTTTGAAAAGGGTCTGTCCTTAAAATTAAATTATGGAAAATCCGACAGTAGACAAAAATATTTGGCCTAGTTATTTAGAAAATATACTTTAAAACGAAACCGTGGCCGCTTGAACGGATTAAAACAGAGTTATAACGAAGAAGTTATGAATTTTTCAATTTGGCGACGAAAAATACAAAATTCTGGAAATTTCAGCAAACAATATTTGTTTTGTACGAGTCAAAAATGAAGCTTGGACGTTGTAAATTATTTCGATTTGTTAAAAATATGTTAGTATACTTCGATACAAAGCTAAGGATCTTTAAAACGTAGAAAACGGATTTGTAACGACTAAATTATACACGTTTACAAAAGTTGCCGTAACTATTATCCTATAAGAAAAACTAACACATTTCTAATAGACAAGTTTTGCGGCAAAAACTAGTCCCAAGTTAAAGGTTGTTTTTAACATTGAACTAGAAATTTTTATGAAGTAAAGTCTTCTAGTAAAAGTGAAATCGCCAAGTATACTTTCCAAAATGTCCGATTGTTTGATTAGCGGAGTTGTAATGAATTAATTACGGTCGCTCAAACTTTGCCGAAAAACCATCCTTAAACTATATTTTGGACTAAAAGTACCATATTTAACCTCTATTTTCTTTATGTTCGAGACCTCTAGGATGAAAAATCATGTACTAAAACTTTGAGATTATCATACGAGCTTCCCAAAACCGTTGAGTTTGTTTCCTAACGCTCGACGTGCACCATTTTACGACTAGCTTTTAGAGGCCGTTTTTGTCACTTTCATGGAAATTTCAATGACATTATTTTATGACGAAAAGTTATATTCTCTTAATAAATCACTAAATGATTATCGTCGGATATCATTTCAACATAAATACATGTCAAGTAATTTAAAAATGGTCAAGACGTTAAAAGATTATATTTTCGACGAAAAGTATTGTTTTCAAAAATTCATAAGTGGTATAAATATCATCCGAATTGCATGCATAACATTACATCATGACTTATTACATATCATATCATTCATAATAGGTCAAGTTTTGAGATTCACGCTACATTTCAGTGTATCCACTTTTGTCATCATAATCATTGCAACAGGTGAGTTTTCATAGCCCGGATTTATTCAAGTTTATACTTATTTCAAACCTACGGGGGAGAATACATTGTACATCATTTTATTACGACACCAAGTATATCAAATTCATTACATTGCTTAAGTTACCTCATTGCCAGTTAAATGTCCCAATTTCATGAACATGAACCGTTAATTTCATAGAAGCGTGAGTGAGTGGATAGATCTATCGAGGGTTACCTCCATCGGGTTGGCGGATTCCAACCGGACGGATGCATTTCATGTCATTATCATTATTTGAGTTGTTTGGCAAACACTCTGTTGGGGCGAACATCAGTCAAGCTTCGGTGTCATGGACTTATAGCAATTGTATCATTTTGTGACGACATTGTCATACATAATTTATACTTGTGGTAGTCGTATTTAACATTTTCAAAAACTCTATGAACTCACTCAACCTTTGTGTTGACACTTTTAGCAATGTATTTTCAGGTAACTACGGCATTCACTTCATGGCATGCATGTGGACATATCATAGAGTCGCGGTGACGACGCGTCTCACATGGATTTATACATATTTAAAACATCGTTTGACTTGTACCAAACTTATTTCCGTACATAGTAACTTTCATTTGGGACCTATTTTTGTAACTCTGAATGTTTTTATTAAATCAAGCGATGTATTTTTCAAACGACACTTTAGGTCGTTCAATATAACTGTGATTGTGATGCTATGACAGTCAATCCCCAGGAATTCCATTCCGCTGCAAAACAGGTAATTTGGGGGTGTGACAGATTGGTATCAGAGCTTCGGTTATAGAGAACTAGGTTGCATCATTGACCCTAGACTATAACTACATCATCATAGCATCTCATCATTGCATCATAAGTGCATAGTCACTATACATGCGGTTTCATACGCACATTTTGCGAGTTATTTACTTTCATTTCAAAAGCGATTGTCACATAGATGCCTTCAAATACCCATCCCATTATACTCATATCACTTTGACATGGAGAATGCCCTGTCATTCCCTATCACAATTTTAACATTAGTTGACTCAACACCGATAACATCAGATGATGAGACTGAACCCTTTTAGGAGGACGAAGTTGCACCTACACCATCACGATCACTATTGATTCACTGTAGGATCAGGACATTTTTTATCATTTTGTTGAGACAGATCATACCATTTGGTAGGACTTACAAGATTAGTTCTACTGGACTTATTAGTCATACATTTAATTTGCCGCTTGGGAAGCGTGCATAATTTGACACACCACTACCATCTACCACTAAGACTACAGAAACTACACTATCTTATAGATTCGAGGACTGTGAGAGTTTCAAAGTTGTTGTTGCTAGACAGCCTACTACTCCTACACTTGAGGCATGATTAGATCACCGACAGGAACCGATAATAAGTACCTTTCTAGCTAATGTAATCTTTATCATTTATTATCTTCACAATAATCACAACCTTTGTTTATTTCATTCCCTATTCTAATTGCCCAATTTCCCATCATTTCACGACGATACATCACTATCTTACTAGGAGTTAGGCCAACTTTATTCTTGACCAATTAGGAGACTATTACTACTCGATGAGGTTCTCCCATGTATCTTACAAACCATTCAACAAATTTAATTCAAGTTATTTGCTACTATTACATGAAATTATTTCACATGATTTTATTTCGAGCTATTTTATCACCATCTTAGAAACGTTGTTTCATAAAGTTTTAAAGCAAGTTGTTTTATTACCAACTTATCAATTGGTTTCAGTCATTTTATCAACGATTTAATATCATCATGCGAAATGATTTTCATGTTACTCTGAAAAATCATTGAGCCATTATCTTACAAAACAAAACGTTGAATACCATCTAAAACTTCGGAGGAACATAGTATCATTTTAACAAAACCAAGCATCACATCATTTGTCCTCAATTATACATGGCTTGATCACCTATGTATAATTCAGGAAAAATTATGTCATGAAAGTAACAAGCATCATTTCAAATCTCTTAAAACAATCTTCACTCAAAAGCAAAGCCTTGCAATCAGATAAATTGTTCATAAACATTTCTTTTTGTTAACACTCTATAGATTCCTATATCATTCATCCTTCACTCAACCGATAAGTTAGAATTTGACGAGTGACCTTTTTAGGAAAGGCTTCCTATACCATCTACGAGGAGGATTCCTCAATACAAGAAAACAATGAAAGGATTTTGGAATTACCAACAAGGACTAGAAGTAGGTAACGATATCTTTCAAAACTCAATAAAAATCTTAAGCCATCACGAGACATTCCGAATCACTAAATTGGATTAGAATCCAAACTCTATCATTTCAAGAGTACTAGCTAGACCGAGTTACAAGATTTAGTACGAAGTGAATATACACTAAGCAACACTATAGGGATCAACCAAGTCTTCTATGAGACTACTGAGAACATTCAATAAACATGGCTTCAACAATATGTGAACTTCCCTACAATGAGTTTCCCTTAAAGGAAAATTTGGTTAGATTAAGGTTATCAATATAAACTTCCCCTAAGGCCTTGTGTTTTCTAGAAATTACAGATAACCTCACCTCCATATCAAGAGATGTAACAGGTTTGAACATATTGAACAATCAAGGACTATCCATCTACAAGTGAAATTAGAACAAACATTCTTCGACATAGTATGAGATGATATCTATTTCTTGCTAGTATGATAACAATCTGAGTGATGAAATAATTTTAGAAGCACTCAATATCGGGACAGATTTGAAAATCCATCACCACACCACATCACTTACACATTTAAGGTTTTGTGACTTGATAACATATAGCATGGAAACATTTCAATAATCAAACCATAAACATTTTAGTCATGGAGACTAAACACCTTAGGCAAGTAAGATTCAAGTCAAGACATTCGCTAGAGCGAAACGCTAGAAATCACAATTGTTACCCATAATCTATTCCTTTCTATAAGGTCCTTTCTGACAGATTTAACATTTTGAAATTTGGCACGAGACACGTGGTATTAATTTCAGTTGTATCTAATGTAAGATAGCCAATCCTTCTTAGACTTCTAACAATCATTTCAATCTTTCCATGGAATCTATTAGGACATGAGCATCACCTATTATCCTTAGCTCAATGGTTGAGCAGAGAACAATTCTAAGATTAGAAGATATGCTCAGGCATGTGTGATATTCTAGAAATGATTAGGTAAATCATTCTTCATCGAACCAATTTGCTTTACAACAATAGTCAACACATGAACATATTGACTACACCAATTGAGACACTCTAAAGTTGAGGTGTCAATCACTCATTCACTAGTCAAAATCAGGAAAGTCCAACTCACTAGTCAATGACTCATTCATGAAACAACAAAGTAATCATACAAATCAAAAATCAGTTACAAATAACAACATATAGCTAGATAAGCTACGTCGATGTACGACGCAAAATATTGGAAGTATGTTCCATAAGTCGCAAACCATTATAATTTCAAATTGGCAACAAATTTATATTCAAGGTCCCGTCTTGGAAGGGCGTGGTACGATTTAGAAAAACATTGGACGACCCAATGCGACTCAAATACCTTCATCTTTTCACAAGTAACATTGTAGAACCTAACATGGACTGAATTGGGGACTGAATTCCTTTTTGTGGGCGAATGTGACAATTCGTATTTCAGGTCATTCTCAAAACACTCATGCTTCATTATTTATCATTTATCGTGAACTAGGTTTCACGAGCATCAAATCACGTAACCGTAATAGTTTAGCTGTGAATTCATGATCATATCATCGAGGACATTTCATATAGACTAGATTTAGTCTACCTAACATATCATGCATCATTTCATATCGGTTCATGCATGGTTTTGCATTTTTCATTCAACGTTTATTTTTCCTATTAAATAAACGCTATCGCGTAAACATTATTTTGAAACATTGATCCGAGCACTTCAAAAATAAAATCTTAATATATTTTATACTCATATTAAGACTATAAAATTATATTATCAGTTTTCACCAGATGTTTAAATTTATTTCGCATATAAATTGTTAAGTTTATATAATTACGACGGTTTTCTTAAATTCAACCCGATAATATTATTCACTCAAATCTTTCAAGAAATATATTTTATAATTTTATGACCTAAATATATTTTATCTTGACCGTGAAAATTTATTTTAACTAATTCCCTATATATTCAAAAGTAACTACAACTTATCATTTAACCTCATTTAACTTCACAAATCTTACACTAATACATAATAAAAAAAAATATATACAATCAAATGAATGAATATCCTCCCTGTCGACAAAAGGGAGGGATGAGTCATGAATGATATTTGCAAATATCTCATTAGTATATGTTATTATACTAAACATTTCACACTTTCACTTCATTTCTTTTATTTCACAAATACAAAGATCAAATATTTCATCCTTTCTCTCTTGCAAATATTCGGCAACCATAAAACCAAAGGAGGATCATCTCAAGTTTTCAAGACAAGATTTATTAAACTCTAGTATCATTTGTTGCATAGGTTTTGCAATACAAACCTCAAGTGATTAGGAAAACCCTTTTGTCCTTAACCTCATCATATCACTAGTAAGCATTCATATTCATATTTTTATTTCATATTCATTTTTATGGTCATATCATTTTATTTGAGAAACATGCAAGTCTCATGATGTTTATACCATTTTTAAGGTTTTTAAGTGTTAAATATATATAATCCATCCTATAATTACTCCTTGTTATATATTAGTTTTGGTGATGTCTAGGAACCCATGACACCCTAAGAAGGTGTATGGTAGGATTAGAATAACCCGGCGGAGTTGTTTTGAATGTGTTAGAATAGGTTTGGCCAGAAAAACTCATTTCGACAAGTTTTGAAAAGGGTCTGTCCTTAAAATTAAATTCTGGAAAATCCGACAGTAGACAAAAATATTTGGCCTAGGTATTTAGAAAATATACTTTAAAGCGAACCGTGGCGCTTGAACGGATTAAGCGGGTTATAAAAGAAGTTATGAATTTTTCAATTTGGCGACGAAAAATACAAAATTCTGGAAATTTCAGCAAACAATATTTGTTTTGTACGAGTCAAAAATGAAGCTTGGACGTTGTAAATTATTTTTGTTGTTAAAAATATGTTAGTATACTTCGATACAAAGCTAAGGATCTTTAAAAGCGTAGAAAGCGGTTGTAACGACTAAATTATACACGTTTACAAAGTTGCGTAACTATTATCCTATAAGAAAAACTAACATTTCTAATAGACAAGTTTTTGCGAAAACTAGTCCCAAGTTAAAGGTTGTTTTTAACATTGAACTAGAACTTTTTATGAAGTAAAGTCTTCTAGTAAAAGTGAAATGTAGTATACTTTCCAAATGTCCGATTGTTTGATTAGCGAGAGTTGTAATGAATTAATTACGGTCGCTCAACTTTTCTTGAAATCCTTAAACTATATTTGGGACTAAAAGTACCATATTTAACCTCTATTTTCTTTATGTTCGAGACCTCTAGGATGAAAAATCATGTACTAAAACTTTGAGATTATCATACGAGCTTCCCAAAACCGTTGAATTTGTTTCCTAACTTTCGTGCACCATTTTACGACTAGCTTTTAGAGGCGTTTTGTCACTTTCATGGAAATTTCAATGACATTATTTTACGACGAAAAGTTATATTCTCTTAATAAATCACTAAATGATTATCGTCGGATATCATTTCAACATAAATACATGTCAAGTAATTTAAAATGGTCAAGGCGTTAAAAGATTATATTTTAAACCGAAGTATTGTTTTCAAAATTCATAAGTGGTATAAATATCATCGAATGGCATGCATAACATTACATCATGACTTATTACATATCATATCATTCATAATAGGTCGGTTCGAGATTCGCTACATTTAGTTTATCCACTTTTGTCATCATAATCATTGCAACGGTGAGTTTTCATAGCCAGATTTATTCAAGTTTTTACTTATTTCAAACCTACGGGGGCGAATACATTGTACATCATTTTATTACGATGCCAAGTATATCAAATTCATTACATTGCTTAAGTTACCTCATTGCGGTTAAATGTCCCCATTTAATGAACATGAGCCGATTAATTTCATAGAAGCGTGAGTGAGTGGATAGATCTATCGAGGGTGACACCTCCATGGGGTTAGCCGGATTCCAGCGGACGGATGCATTTCATGTCATTATCATTATTTGAGTTGTTTGGCAAACACTGTTGGAGGCGAACATCGATCGAGCCGGTGTCATGGACTTATAGCAATTGTATCATTTTGTGTGACATTGTCATACATAATTTATACTTGTGGTAGTCGTATTTAACATTTTCAAAAACTCTATGAACTCACTCAACCTTTGTGTTGACACTTTTAGCAATGTATTTTCGGTAACTACTGCATTAGCTTCATGGCATGCATGTGGACATATCATAGAGTCGCGGTGACGAGGCGTCTCACATGGATTTATACATTTTTAAAACATCGTTTGACTTGTACCAAACTTATTTCCGCACATAGTAACTTTCATTTGGGACCTATCTTTGTAACTCTGAATGTTTTATTAAATCAAGCGATGTATTTTCAAAGCGACACTTTAGGTGGTTCAATATAACGTGATTGTGATGCTATGACGGTCAATCAGGAATTCCATTCCCTTTGCAAAACAGTAATTTGGGGTGTGGTTGTTATCGAGCTTAGGTTATAGAGAACTAGGTTGCATCATTGACCCTAGACTATAACTACATCATCATAGCATCTCATCATTGCATCATAAGTGCATAGTCACTATACATGCGGTTTCATACGCACATTTTGCGAGTTATTTACTTTCATTTCAAAAGCGATTGTCACATAGATGCCTTCAAATACCCATCCCATTATACTCACATCACTTTGACATGGAGAATGCCTGTCATTCCTCACAATTTTAACATTAGTTGACTCAACACCGATAACATCGGATGATGAGACTGAACCCTTTTAGGAGGACGAAGTTGCACCTACACCATCACGATCACTATTGATTCCTTTGTAGGATCGGGACAATTTTTATCATTCTGTTGGGACAGATCATACCATTTGGTAGGACTTACAAGCTTAGTTCTAGTGGACCTATTAGTCATACATTTAATTTGCCGCTTGGGAAGCGTGCATAATTTGACACACCACTACCATCTACCACTAAGACTACGAAAACTACACTATCTTATAGATTAGGGACTGTGAGAGTTTCAAAGTTGTTGTTGCTAAACAGACTACTACTCCTACTTGTGAGGCATGATTAGATCACCGAGCGGGGAACCGATAATAAGTACCTTTCTAGCTAATGTAATCTTTATCATTTATTATCTTCAAGATAATCACAACCTTTGTTTATTTCATTCACTATTCCTAGTATTGATTTCCCATCATTTTCGCGTGATACATCACTATCTTACTAGGAGTTAGGCCAACTTTATTCTTGACCAATTAGGAGACTATTACTACTCGATGAGGTTCTCCCATGTATCTTACAAACCATTCAACAAATTTAATTCCAAGTTATTTTTACTATTACATGAAATATTTCACATGATTTTTTATTTGAGCTATTTTATCACCATCTCAGAAACGTTGTTTCATAAAGTTTTAAGCAAGTTGTTTTATTACCAACTTATCAATTGGTTTTGGTCATTTTATCAGCGATTTAATATCATCATGCGAAATGATTTTCATGTTACTCTGCGAAAATCATTGAGCCATTATCTTCAAAACAAGCGTTGAATACCATCTAAAACTTCGGAGGAACATAGTATCATTTTAACAAAACCAAGCATCACATCATTTGTCCTCAATTATACATGGCTTGATCACCTATGTATAATTCAGGAAAAATTATGTCATGAAAGTAACAAGCATCATTTCAAATCTCTTAAAACAATCTTCACTCAAAGCAAAGCCTTGCAATCAGATAAATTGTTCATAAACATTTCTGTTAACACTCATAGATTCCTATATCATTCATCCTTCACTCAAGATAAGTTAGAATTGTGAGTGACCTTTTTAGGAAAGGCTTCCTATACCATCTACGAGGAGGATTCCTCAATACAAGAAAACAATGAAAGGATTTTGGAATTACCAACAAGGACTAGAAGTAGGTAACGATATCTTTCAAAACTCAATAAAAATCTTAAGCCATCACGAGACATTCCGAATCACTAAATTGGATTAGAATCCAAACTCTATCATTTCAAGAGTACTAGCTAGGCGAGTTACAAGATTTGAGTCTGAAGTGAATATCACTAAGACACTATAGGGATCAACAAGTCTTATATGAGGCTGAGAACATTCCAATAAACATGGCTTCAACAATATGTGAACTTCCCTACAATGAGTTTTCCTTAAAGGAAAATTTGGTTAGATTAAGGTTATCAATATAAACTTCCCCTAAGGCCTTGTGTTTTCTAGAAATTACAGATAACCTCACCTCCATATCAAGAGATGTAACAGGTTTGAACATATTGAACAATCAAGGACTATCCATCTACAAGTGAAATTAGAACAAACATTCTTCGACATAGTATGAGATGATATCTATTTCTTGCTAGTATGATAACAAATCAGTGATGAAATAATTTTAGAAGCACTCAATATCGGAACGATTTGAAAATCCATCACCACACCATCACACTACACATTTAAGGTTTTGTGACTTGATAACATATAGCAAAAATGGATTTCATAGAATTAAACATTTTAGTCATGGAGCAAGTAAAAGATTGATCAAGACATTAAAAGCTTAGAGCGAGAGCGCTAGAAATCACAATTGTTACCCTTAATCTATTCCTTTATAAGGTCCTTTCCGAAAGATTTAACATTTTGAAATTTGGCACGAGACGATGGTATTAATTTGAGTTGTATCTAATGTAAGATAGCCAATCCTTCTTAGACTTCTAACAATCATTTCAATCTTTCCATGGAATCTATTAGGACATGAGCATCACCTATTATCCTTAGCTCAATGGTTAGAAGCGAGAAAACAATTCTAAGATTAGAATATATGCTCAGGCATGTGTGATATTCTAGAAATGATTAGGTAAATCATTCTTCATCGAACCAATTTGCTTTACAACAATAGTCAACACATGAACATATTGACTACACCAATTGAGACACTCTAAAGTTGAGGTGTCAATCACTCATTCACTTCGTCAAAATGGGAAAGTCCAACTCACTAGTCAATGACTTATTCATGAAACAACAAAGAAATCGTACAAATCAAAAATGGGTTACAATAACAACATATAGCTAGATAAGCTACGTCGATATACGTCGCAAAATATTGGAAGTATGTTCCATAAATTATGAAACCATTATAATTTCAAATTGGCAACAATTTATATTCAAGGTCCCGTCTTGGAAGGGCGGATGCGATTTAGAAAAACGTTGGACGACCCGTCACGGCTCAAATACCTTTATCTTTTCACAAGTAACATTGTAGAACCTAACATGGGCAGAATTCGGTGAATTCCTTTTTAGTTGGGCGAATGTGACATTCGTATATTTCGGTCATTCTAAAACATTACTCATGCTTCATTATTTATCATTTATCGTGAACTAGGTTTCTGAGCATCAAATTCACGTAAGCGTAATGGTTTAGTGGTGAATTCATGCATATCATCGAGGACATTTCATAGACTAGATTTATCTACATATCGATAACATCATTTCATAACGGTTCATGCGTGGTTTTGCATTTATTCATTAAACGTTTATTTTTCCTATTAAATAAACGTTATCGCGTAAACATTATTTTGAAACATTGATCCGACACTTCCAAAAATTATCTTAATATATTTTTATACTCATTTTAAGACTATAAAAATTATATTATCAATTTACCCGATGTTTTCAATTTATTTCGTATATAAATTGTTATAGTTTATATAATTACGACGGTTTTCTTAAATTCAACCCGATAAATATTTATTCACTCAAATCTTTTGAAATATATTTTATAATTTTATTACCTAATATATTTTATCTTGACCCGTGAAAATTTATTTTTAGCGGCTACCTATATATTCAAAGTAACTACAACTTATCATTTAACCTCATTTAACTTCACAAATCTTACACTAATACATAATAAAAAAATATATACAATCAAAGAATGAATGACTATCCTCCACATGACAAGGGAGGGATGAAGTCATGAATGATATTACAAATATATCATTAGTATATGTTATTATACTAAACATTTCACACTTTCACTTCATTTCTTTTATTTCACAAATACAAAGATCAAATATTTCATCCTTTCTCTCTTGCAAATATTCGGCAACCATAAAACCAAAGGAGGATCATCTCAAGTTTTCAAGACAAGATTTATTAAACTCTAGTATCATTTGTTGCATAGGTTTTGCAATACAAACCTCAAGTGATTAGGAAAACCCTTTGTCCTTAACCTCTCATCATATCACTAGTAGCATTCATATTCATATTTTTATTTCATATTCATTATTATGGTCATATCATTTTATTTGAGAAACATGCAAATTATATGATGTTTATACCATTTTAAGGTTTTAAGTGTTAAATATATAATCCATCCTATAATTACTCCTTGTTATATATTAGTTTTTGTGATGTCTAGGAACCCATGACACCCTAAGAAGGTGTATGGTAGGATTAGAATAACTTCGGAGTTGTTTTGAATGGGTTAGAATAGGTTTGGCGCGAGAAAAACTTCATTTCGACAGCGTTTTGAAAAGTCTGTCCTTAAAATTAAATTCTGGAAAATCCGACAGTAGACAAAAATATTTGGCCTAGTTATTTAGAAAATATACTTTAAAAGCGGCACGTGTGGCGGCTTGAGCGGATTAAAGCGGAGTTATACGAAGAAGTTATGAATTTTTCAATTTGGTGACGAAAACAAAATTCTGGAAATTTCAGCAAAACAATATTTGTTTTTATGCGAGTCAAAAATGAAGCTTGGGCGTTGTAAATTATTTGATTTGTTAAAATATGTTAGTATACTTGATTGCAAAGCTAAGGATCTTTAAAACGCAGGAAGCAGTTTGTAGCGACTAAATTATACATTTTACAAAAGTTGCGTAACTATTATCCTATAAGAAAAACTAACACATTTCTAATAGACAAGTTTTGCGGCAAAAACTAGTCCCAAGTTAAGGTTGTTTTAACATTGAACTAGAACTTTTTATGAAGTAAAGTCTTCTAGTAAAAGTGAAATCGCCAAGTATACTTTCCAAAATGTCCGATTGTTGATTAAGCGGAGTTGTAATGAATTAATTACGATCGCTCAAACTTTGCGAAAAAACCATCCTTAAACTATATTTTGGACTAAAAGTACCATATTTAACCTCTATTTTCTTTATGTTCGAGACCTCTAGGATGAAAACTCATGTACTAAAACTTTGAGATTATCATACGAGCTTCCCAAAACCGTTGAGTTTGTTTCCCTAGCCTTCGGCGTGCACCATTTTACGACTAGCTTTTAGAGGCCGTTTTTGTCACTTTCATGGAAATTTCAATGACATTATTTTACGACGAAAAGTTATATTCTCTTAATAAATCACTAAATGATTATCGTCGGATATCATTTCAACATAAATACATGTCAAGTAATTTAAAAATGGTCAAGACGTTAAAAGATTATATTTTCGACGAGAAGTATTGTTTTCAAAAATTCATAAGTGGTATAAATATCATCCGAATTGCATGCATAACATTACATCACGACTTATTATATATCATATCATTCATAATAGGTCGGTTTAGATAGCTACATTTGAGTTATCCCTTTTTTGTCATCATAATCATTGCAACGGTGAGTTTTCATAGCCCCGATTTATTCAAGTTTTTACTTATTTCAAACCTACAGGGGAGAATACATTGTACATCATTTTATTACGATGCCAAGTATATCAAATTCATTACATTGCTTAAGTTACCTCATTGCGAATTAAATGTCCCCATTTCATAAACATGAACCGTTAATTTCATAGAAGCGTGAGTGAGTGGATAGATCTATCGAGGGTGACACCTCCATCAGGGTTGGCGGTTCCAACGGACGGATGCATTTCATTTAATATAATTAATTGAGTTATTTGGCAAAACACTCTGTTGGGGCGAACATCGGTCGAGCTTGATGTCATGGACTTATAGCAATTGTATCATTTTTGTGATGACATTGTCATACATAATTTATACTTGTGGTAGTCGTATTTTTAATTTCAACAACTCTATGAACTCTCAACCTTTGTGTTGACACTTTTAGCAATGTATTTTCGGTAACTCATTCACTTCATGGCATGCATGTGGACATATATCAGAGTCGCGGTGGCGTAGCGTCTCACATGGATTATACATATTTAAAACATCGTTTGACTTGTACCAAACTTATTTTCCGTACATAGTAACTTTCATTTGGGACCTATCTTTGTAACTCTGAATGTTTTTATTAAATCAAGCGTGTATTTTTCAAGCGACACTTTTGGTGTTGATATACTTGTGATTGTGATGCTATGATGGTCAATCGAAATTCCATTCAATTTCAAGCAGTAATTTGGGGTGTGACAATGTGCCCATTTATCTAAACAATGTTGTAAGATAATGTTTTAAAATATTTTATGAAATTAACCAGAAAATGTATTCAGTTAACATTGCTTTGTGTTATGATTCACCAATTTAGTAATGCTCCCAAATAATAGCGTATGCTTCCGCTAAACCAAATTTGGGGTGTTCTGTTGGCATCGAGCCAGGTTATAGGAAACTAGTACATATAAATCTAAACTATAACTACTTTTACAAAACATCATACTCATTTTGTGTTTGGTTGCCCTTCTTGCCATACTACTTAGAACTCATTTAAATAGGATTGCATATTTTATTTCCTATTTATTTATGCACTATTTCATATTCATCATGAGTATATTTTTCCACATACTTACACATATGCCCGTCTTGTCAGAGACCATGCCTTCACGGCCTTCCCTCGCGATGTTTGGAGGACATCACTTGCTATTCGCTACCATCCATCCCTGCTTACGCGCCCGGCGAGATCCATACATTCGGGCCACTCTAGTAGCTCGGCCGATTGTGCACCTACTCCATGCATGCCGAGCTCTTACCACCACTCCATCGGCTTTGTTGACTGGCAAAACCCCCATGATTGTGAGAGTACGGATCACGAGGCGGTATTCATTCATGCACGCGCTGGAGAGATTGTGGCCTTACATGGGTCCTTCCATTTCGCCGAGTCATGACACCATCATCCCTGAGTCACCACCTCCAGTGACTCGGGAGAGCTACTGATTCCTACTCAGATGAAGACAGGAAGAGGATCACGAGGAGGAGCTACCCGAGCCTATCCGTTTGAGGTGTTCCTGGCATGTGCCTGGCGGCATTCTATGGACATCTGGAATGCGGAGTATGAGCATTAGAGTTGGGGCGAGCTCGGGATGGCTCAGAGATTGGCGATGACATGGACGTGATGCACCATTTGGGTTAGGGCCGAGAGACTGCCTTCCTCCGACCCGGAGAAGTGATATAGTTTGCTTGGAGGGAGGCGTACAGCATGTCGCGAGTCGAGCTTCTGATCCATCATCACCTTCATTCATACCATCGCATGGACATGGAAGCGCCTTTAGCGCCACTAAACAGCTCGAGACTATTGAGGTAGCTACTTGGCCGGTTGAGACACGGCGATTGACCGGCGGATCTCCGAGATGATGAGAGGCTGACCGCGAGAGAGTGCCCATTCAGTTAGATTCTCATGAGACCTTGCTGCTAGGGGTCATCTGCGACGATTGGAGAAAGTCGGAAGCCGATACGGCGCTGCGAGGCTTGCGGCCGTGTTGAGGTTTAGGCGAGTGTCATATGTGTTGTTTGAAGTATGGAGCTAGAAGAGATCAGGATTGAGTTACGGAGTTTGAGGCTTAGGTTGAGGATGTTAGAAAGTTGGATAGCGGACACGGGCCTTGGGCAAGAGGTGAAACCGTATGCTGGACTTGAGAGCTAGGCGCATCCGGTGGATTGCTAGAGATCTGCCGGGGAAGAATGGCGGAACCACGGGTTTAGAGTTCATATTAGCATCGGATAAATTATGAGTTTGGAGGATCGCGGCGAGTTGATTGCTACCATTGAGCGACTACTTACCGAGTGGACATCTTTAGATATGATTTATTGATGTATCACACTAAGCTGGATTATAACGGTTAGTGTTAGTTATTACTCTTGTATTTCGTTGTATTTCGTTGTATTTCAGTTGTACTCCATCTAGTATCTCATCATGCACTTTAGGAACCTTGTAACCGAAGTTCTATCTATGTCAAGCTTATTTTCCTATCCAAATTGTCTTTCTTTCATAGATTGCTCATATGATCTATCTGCGATAATTACACAATTACTTGACACCTACCTTGTTTAAAAGGGTTCTATATCTCATCACCTTTCTTATGAGACTGCCCCAAAGCGAAGATCAAACGTACCACCATGGTGGGCTCCCGATGCTCCTATTCGGCGATAGTTACTTCGCAACCATCGCTGGCACTTCTATTCCAAACAGAGTCACACCTGTGACGGACTGCTGAAGCCACTACTCTGTACGGGCTACTCCAATCGAGCTACCATGAATCGAAGCCATGATAGATCAACTAGTCAATGGCGAGTGAACACCGCTTTGGCTGCGGCAAACCACTTCGTCTACTAATGCTGGAACGAGAGACCACCCGCGCGGCATACTTGTACCTATCACGGACTTTCATAAGATCATGAATGGAGGCTTTAGTGGAATCGAAGAGCTGTTGATCTAACTAGATGGATTGAAGCTTCAAGGCGTGTTTGAATGCGCAATGTGAAGAAGAGTCTAAGGTTAAATGCAGCATCATTCACTTTGATCTTTGCTTGACACGTACCATTAATTTTGAGAAATCTGCTGATGCGATGTTCTTATGCCATGCCATGGGAGAACTTTGGTCCGAAATACGCCTACGTAATGAGATCAAGAAAACTTGAGCATGAGTTTTGGAACCTCAAAGTTCAAGGCCCAATGACCATGAGCCCATAACCAGTGTTTCAAGAACTAGCCTTCTGTGCTTACTATGTGGTTAAAAGAGACCCGATTGTTGGAGAGGGGAGTACATGGAGATTTTTACGATCTATCGAGGAGCAAATGTACGCACTTCTAAAGTGATGATCTTCATGAAACCATTGAAATAGCCAACAAACTCATGGAACAAGTGATTGAGGATTCCATGGACAAAGTGGTTGACAATAAGAGGAAATGGGATGACTACTCCCGAAGCTGCAACAACAATGGGTATCCTAGCAACAACAGTGGAAACAACAGCAACAATCAAAACAAAAGGCAAAATGTTGCTAGAGCATATGCAGCTGGGATTGAAGAAAGGAAACTGTTGGAATCACTCCTAAACCTTATTCAAGTGTTAGTTACTCATATGTAATAGTTAGCTTATTATGGCATTTATGTTTGTTATTAGCCTTAAGCTTATGTAGAAGGCCCATGAGCTTAGGCCCAAGCCCAAATGAGTAAGGAAGGGACTAGGAGTGTTGCCCTAGCTTCCCTCCTATAAATACTATGTAATAACCATCACTTGAGGGTTGGTTGTTCAAGTTATTCCTTTCACTCATGCCTAGTAAGCGTCTTACTATATACGGTGTGTGTGTGTGTTTGGTTTATTGTTCAATAGCCTTTATCTCTTTCTTGTAAGCTTGTGTGGTAAACCTTGTGACCTAACAATGGTATCAATCGCCAACTAGTTGGGTGAAACGTTTTGTTTTTGAAGTTTTGTTTGGTCTTGGTATTACAGCGTAAAATTAGTTTGATACTTTGGTTAGCTTAAAACATCTTTTACACTTTTGAATCCAAGATTCTTGTACTTTCAACGTTTTAAGGTGTTAAAATACGTTGTTTTGGCAAAAGTTTCAAACTTTATCGTGGATCGTGGTTTTAAACTAGTTTTTATCCGAGGGTTTCAACCTACATAAGCTGTTTAAGAGCTTTGGAAAATCAAGTTTCACACTTTTGTGTCTTTTGGTGTTATTGAAGCTATTTCATCACAAAAAAACTGGTTTAGAAACATATTTGGGAATTATCATTTTAAGGTAATCCTCATAGCAAAACCCTAAAACTACTGCGTAAAGATTATCCTTGGTTTGATCTTCATTTTCATGGTTTTACTCCGTGTTTTCTTGCTTGGATAAGCACGAAAATCGTCGACTTTGGATATCTTTTGCCTTAGTGAAGTGTAAAAGATCACTTGAGATAAAACCCTAAAGTTACGCATAAGCATAAAAGCTTACGGCGTAGAAATCGCATAAGATTCATCTTACGCCTAAGCCTAGTCTTACGCCTAAGATAATCCTAAGCCTAACTTTCTACGCCTAACTTTGTGTCTACGCATAACTTTAACTGCGTCTTTCCCTACTTCAGCGTAAGCTAAATCTCTGGCGTAACTCTTCATTGTTACGCGTAACTTTTGGTGTTTTTACGCATAAGTGCTACTTGGTTATTGTGATTTCTACGCCTAAGGATACTTCATCAACAAAGGTTCATTCGACTACAAAGATCCATTTTACCAACACAAGTTTATCAACATGTCACAACCACCATACTCTAACTATTTCCTTTACACTTATTCTCAACGTCAACAACAACTTACTCCACAACATCAACAATGGAATCAACAACAAGCAATTTATCAACAACATACTCACAACTTGCTGCGAATCCACAACCTCAAATGGTTCAACCACTACCAAGTCTTCAAGTTCAACCCTACACAACCAAATTCAATCAACATCCATCAAGGAACACTATGAAGGAACCCACTTGGTTTTCAAAGATGTGTGAAGCTTTAAGTAGCCAACAATCAATTCATGAGGCTGGATCACTTGATAGACCTCCATGCTCACTCGAAAACTACGATCAATGAGTAATAAGGTTCTTTAGGTTTTGTGATCTAAAGAAGCCACATGGAAAGTTCTTAAAGAAGGTTATCTTGGAAGGTCCATTTGAGATGCCTCTTGTCATTGCCGAGATCCAATGCTACCACCAAGAGATGAACAAACGAACATTGCTACTTTGTTGCGAACTTGAATCCTCAAGAACTTCTACACTATGATGAACTTGCAATGCAAACATCCTCTTAGGATTACCTAACCCAATTCTTAGAAGTGTTGATGCTCAAAAGACTGCAAAGGAAATGTGGGATCATATTCATCTTCTTATGGAAGGATCGTACTCAATCGGAGGATTTGGAATCCAAAATTTACTTGGCTTATGAACACTTCATGATTGAACACGAGAGACACTAGAGTCCTATCATCACGTTTTCGGACATCATCAATGATTTGGATAAACACAACATCATCATGCCAAGAATTGCAGTGAATACTAAGTTCCGAGTAGTCTTGGTCTGAATGGGAGAAGTATGTCATTTTTCTCCGTCAGCGAAAAAGAATTTGCATCATTCTACATATGGATTGTTATCACGATTACTTGAAGCCTCATGAAAAGGAAGTTGATCGGGAAAGGATTCTCCGTGCTCAAATTGCTCCACCGACACATCCGGAAAATCAACAACTTGCCTTATATGCTCAAAGCAGGTTATTCTCCTCAACCGGCAACTCAACCAACTTGCTACAATCACACCATATATGATCCTTGGCCTCAATCTCAAACTCAATTGGTTCCATACAACAACAACAATGCTCAAGCACTTGTTAGTGAAGCTAATGAGGAATCGATCCGTTCGAAGCAACGCAACAAGGATTTGCTATGATTGCTTGCTAATGCCTTTAGCCGTTATACCAACAAATCCAACAACGTATTAGTCCTCATCTAACACAAGGAATCAAGCTATTTGTGAACAATGGGCGAGTTGAAGTTGAGAATCGTGGTTATGGTGCGTCGGATGGATGGTCAAGGGTTTCATGCTGTGGGTAGGAATAACAATCGAGCTCAAGTGGTGGAACAGGGAAATGCTCAGAATGGGTTGAATGGTCTTGATGCTACAAACGCAATGAGAAGGGACACCTGGCTAATGCATGCCCAAAGCCAAGGACTAGAGGCAGTGCTTATTTCAAAGAGGCTCTTCTTTTGGCTCTTATGGCGGATGATCTGGAGACTCGAGATGATGATGTGGAGGACTGCGGGCCAATGAAAATGCGGTGCATTTGTTGATGGCTAATATGCATGAGTTACACATAGTGACCAGGCCCAGTGTATGACAACTGATGGCTTGTCTCAGTACCCGAACAAACCATATTTATCTCGATCTCATATCTCGCCAACATCTGGATAGCAAGGCTCGAGAATGTTCAAAATGAGTCGATCATCTCATTCCAATGATTTTCAACTAGACCCCGTAGTTATATTTGACGATCAAGATGACCAAGCGGTTTCCCTTGATAATCAAATTGACTCCGTGGTTATACTTGAGGATCTCGGTAATGATCATGTTGTGACTCCGCGTTGAACACGCCGAACTTTGCCTCATCAGTTTTGCTCGTTTAATACAAGACCAAAATGACCATAGTGGAAAAATGTCATGCCATTAATAAGGGACTTGAAAAGCAAAAATGCACTACTAACCAAGGATTTTGAATGTTTACAAAAGCAACTCAACTTTTGAAAACTCAAGAAAAAGCGTGAAAGCGGTTTTGGGCGACCTGCCAAATCTCATCAAAATGAAAAATATTTAGAGGCAGGATGCGTGATCTAGCAGCTTCGAAGAATGCTTTGTTGTGAGATAGAACAAGCTGAAACATGAACATAAAAGCAAATTAACGCTCTCACCTTGGAAAATCAAAAGCTAAAGATTTTGAGTTGTTAACTTGTCAAAAACAGTTCTCTGCATACAAAAAGCATTCAACGAAGCGAATAGATGATCATCTTGAAGAAATCATCGGCTTGCAAAACAAACTTAAAGAGTTTAAAAGTGTTGTTTACAAACATGGCGAGTCGGTCACGGCCATTGAAAAGTTTACTTTAAAACCCAATCCAAATGGATATGGACCGAATCTTCTGATTACAAACCTAAGCTTTCAACAAAAGCATTCAAACCAAATCTGAAGTTTCCGGTCACGAGAATAAAAATTGATAATTACATTTTATGAGTGTTGTTGAATATCATCGTCAAGAGGAATTAGATCTGCAAAGGCGAGTCGATCAAATTAGAAAAAGTTGTTTACAACAAACCTTTTAACTATTCAAAAGCGGTCACTTCGTCACACCAGGTTCTTCTAACACACCAGGGTAATCATCAAAACACGAGTCTTCTAATGTTAATCCCAAACCAGTTATGCACAAAATTATGGTCCTTTACCTTCCATCGATGAAGTAAACTCAAAACACGAAAATCGCAAAATTCTTGATATTTTGACATTTTCATGGCTGACCTCAAAACTTTACAACATGAGATAGAATATCATTATGAAATAAAAGTTCAACACTTTCAATAAGCGCCTCTAGCGAGAACAAAGAGACATCTTTTAGAAAAATCTTTTACCAAATGTTAAAAATTTGAAAAGTTGTGCATTGTCTTGGGAAAGGACTTTCATAAGGAACTTGGATTAATGAAGGTCGTTTTAGAAAAGCGAAACATCTATTTCTAATAATAAGCGTAAAAAGAAACTGTTGAGAAAAGATGTTGATCGACTCTTGGAAGATGTCATCGTCTGATGTCCATAATGTTGTGTTATTGAATTCTTTGTCATATGCATTTGATTATCTCTGTATCTGATTGATTACGTGGTAAATGTTGAGAACACGATAATGTGCTTTAGGTCGAGTCCTTAAAAGTTGAAAACAAGCGATTGTCAAGCGAACTTTCAAATGCAATAAATCGTCTTAATTGGTGTCAAAAGATATTCGATCAACAACTTGCTTTTCAACACAAAATCGCCCGATTCGTGCAAAATCTTCGATCCTAAAATTGAGCAATTAGATGATCAAAGCGTGTCTTTTAAGTGTCAAATCTCAAAATATGAACAAGAACTTGTAAAAGTTAAAAGGAATATGGTGTCATATTTGATTTACTCAAAAAGACTCGTGATGAAGCATCAAATGAACTTGATCATTATCTTGCACACACTAAAGAAGTTATGCATTTTCTTTGGAAATATTGATTACGAAAATCAAGATCGATTCACACTATCTTCAAGTTAAGAAATGTTAGGAAAGTATGAACAACTTCCGCCTAACCATCATTAAGAGAATAGCCCGGTAACACTTAGTAATCATGAACCTAGAATCCCTTTTGCCAAATCACAAGTTGCTAACGTGCCTCCTTCTCTTGAAAGCAGGGGAATAGTTCGTCTTTCCAAAGCGTCCGCACTTCACGGCCTAGGAGCACTACATCGAAGAATAGGAAGTTGCGACCTAAGAAAAGATCAATAAGGAATGCTAAAGTAGAAGAACACCCTAGGACTATGAATAAGACTCACGTTGCTTCCACTATAGATATTGCGTCGGGCACATGTAATAGAAATAGTGATGTAACGAATGCTAAACGTTAAGTACTTTTGATATTGAGTCGATGCACCTTGTGTTATTTGTCGTAAAAGTATGAATTATTGTCATGATAAATGTGTTGCTAAAGCTATCATCTCTCGTTTAAGGAATCCTAAGAACGGGAATACCTCTAGGCCCACTAATCTTTCTAAGTGCATTGCGGTAGACCGCCCTCTTTAGATTCTAAGAAATGCTTTGCTGTCCCTGTAGCTCAGTTTCACCTCCTAGGAATGTAGTACCACCTAGTGCATTCACTAAGACTAAAGCAAATACTAGTTGGAGATGGCAAAATGGATATATAACACACTAGGATTTAAGTGGATACCTAAAGCTATTGATGTGTATATCTACTATAACTGCTCTGGAACCCTCTAACATTTCGGGTTCCACATCTACTTCTATTCCATCTATTAGATGCAGTATTGTCGCGGTGATCACAGATCATTCTCTATTGTTGATAGCGGATGTTCCCGACACATGACAAGCACCCTTAAACTGTTATCAAACTTTATTGCAAAGTTCATTGGCTGTCCGGGTTAGGGAATGATCACTTAGCGGCTATCATGGGCTCTGGAGACTATATCAATGGGAACATCGAAATTAGCGAGGGTTTTATTATGTGGAAGGCCTCGGTCAATGTCTGTTTTCGTAGGTCGGTTCTGTGATGGAGATTTGGAGGTTGCTTTCGAGGAGAAAACTTGTTTCATTAAGTGATCTACAAGGAAAGCGACCTTATGTGCGGCTCGTAATTCAAGTCTTTAAACTATCTCTATGCAAGACATGGTTGCTTCTTCTCCCATCTGCTTACTTTCAAAGGCAACATCAACAAAATCTGGCTATGGCACCGTCGTCTCTCACATCTAAACTTTCAAACCATCACCAACCTTGCTCGACACAAACTAGTTGAAGGACTCCCACGATTTCGGTATTCTAAAGATCACCTTTGCTCGGCTTGTGAACAAGGCAAAAGCACTCGTGCTCATTTTCCTTCAAAGGTGGAACACTCTCGGCATGTGCTTCATCTTCTTCACATGGATTTGTGTGGCCCGATGCGTGTGCAAGCGATCAATGGCAAACGCTACATCTTAGTAATTGTTGATGACTATTCACGCTTTGGACTTGGGTCTACTTTCTTGAAGCAAAGATCAAGCTCCACGATGATCATCACCTTTCTCACGAAAATACAAGTTGACTCTGAAACAAAGTTAGACTAATCGAGAACAAATAGAGCCTTTGAATTTGTTAATCAAACTCTTAGTGAATTTTATGAAAAGTGGGAATTGACATGGAACATCTATTGCCGCATACACGAACAAAGCGGAGTTGTTGAAGAAATGAAACGAGCGTTAGTGGGCTTTAAGAACAATGTTAATCAATGCTAAACTTCCAGATTACTTATGGAAGAACGTATCTCTGCATGCTATACTCAAAACGTTCTATGATTACAAAGCATACAACAAAACACCTTTTGAGCTTGTCCTATGAGAAAACCGAATCTCAAACACTTTTCATGTATTTGGATCTCTTTGCTATCCGAATAATGATCGTGTTGATGACTTTGGAAAAGCTTAAAGCAAAAGCTGACATTGGAGTCTTTATAGGATATTGTGATAATTCTAAAGGTTTCGAATCGGAATCGTCGAACAAAGAGGTTATGGAAGCGATTCATGCTCATTTGATGAACTTCACGGAAATGGCTTACGGTATAACAGACTTAGAACCGGTCAATGCACCTTAAACTTTCCCCAAACCCCATCATCGGTTGAACAAAGCCCCGATTTCGCTTTCGTCAACAAATGGAAGGTTATTTGCTCCTGTTGGTGGCGATATTGATGAACATGCTCGGTGTATCCATTTGTTTCAAAATTGCTCAGCGGCGATAATACTCCTATACGATACACACTTTCACAACAACCTACGGTTGAAGAAGCACCACGATTGACTCAACAGCAGTTGAACAAGCTGCTTCCAACAATGATGAGATCGGTGATGATGTTACGAGATGAAGTACCCCCCCACTGCGAGATTTTGATCAAATCGCGTTCTTCAACCCGTTTGCTAATGAGACTGCTGCACCAGATGTCGCAGAATCTTCAACAAGCCATTTGAATCCTCAAAATCTACAAAATGTATACCAACATCAACCCTCCACACATAGATGGACAAAAGACCATCCTCTGGAAAATATTATTGGCAACCCGAATCAACCAGTCGTTACAAGACAACGTCTTCACTCAGATGGTGAACATTGCATTTATGCATGTAAGATATAACTTTTCACATACACATCAAACCATAACACAAAGTAGCATATAGATGGAATTCTAGAGAGAGAAAGTTAGAGGTTTAGGGAACTTAGTGAGAGAAAGTGAAAGATATTATTATGAGCTCCAACTCTCTACCTTGGGAGGTAGAGAGTATTTATAGTCTTACATAAATCGCCACACAACGGTGTGGATCGGGCATACAGTGGGTAAAGACCCGTCCGTCCTCCACGGTGTTACTTAACTAAATACTACTTAACTAAATATACCTATGACTACGAGCTTTCTAACGATTACATATACTTGAGGTGACCGACTCTTTAATACCGGAATTTCTAATTCCTAACAATCTCCCCTAAGGGAGGTCACCTCAAACATATACTAAAATGACATTGAATACAATCGGATATTACATTAACAATTGATCTTGCATTCTTGATGTAGTACTTTGCTCCGGAGCTCGTAGTCATTGATTCCACTCATTGCATGTTTGGTTAATCCAAGTGGAGGTCTTTTCCTGATCCACGTGATAATAATGTTGAGCCAGCTTTTGAGATCATCAGCTAATAGAAAATCTCGATACATCCATTGTGGTGTTGGTATTATGTGATGTTGTGACAATCGGATCGACATGCTCACATTCTGGATCATGATATCTTCTCATCAGAGTAGCGGAAGCTTTAGTTGATTCATGATATTGGCGGCAGTAGCGAAGCATGGAGTGATAATATCAGAGTCATTGATGCACTAATCATGATTTCTTTTGAGATGAATGTGTTAGGTGAGCATGCGGCTATGGATTGACCGCTTCATTACGATCGGTACAAGCGTCGGGTGTACCGCATAAGACAGGTTAGCAATAAAGCGAACAAAAGTGTCTTTGATCACTTTCGATGAATTGAGGTACACGGCCCACGGTTCCCGTTGATCGATACAAATCTTTGTGATCGGTATAATTCGAAGAATTTCCTTGAGGGGTTTCGCATTGCTCTAAATGTTCTCAAACCGAACGTCTCAAAGAAGACAACACGGAGTGAGTGAACCGGCGAATTTTCGTCCAGCGATTGATGAAAAGAGATTTGAAAAACAATCGTGTATTGCTCAATAGAAATTGTTTTGCAATATAACGAAGGTTTTAATGAAAATCAATTATCAATCATAAAACACCTTTTGATTTGAAAAATTAGTACGATCGACGTGCTAATGAAAAGAGTTTTAAAGCACAAAGACCGGGTTTTTTTCAAAGGTATCCGTCAATCCATAACTTGAACGGGATTGATTCAAAAGATTGAATAAGCCCCATTGTTTCGTTGGTTGTCACATGGTTGATCTATAATAGATCTCACATGCCACCTACCAGGGAGCTTGTTAGATGTTGGCTCGAAGGCTTTCCATCTTCATTGTGAATATGTTAACATATCACTCGGATGTTATGGCAATACCACAAGGATAATGCGTAGGACTCAAGATATAATCTCTCTTTCCACATTGTGTGAAACAGAGAGTCTTCATTGAAAGTGTCCTAATGAGATTTATTGATGATCTCGTGGCTCTAGACTCAATTTGTGCATATTTGGATCCTATATGGGAGACTAGGGAGAGGGTCTCCTTCTTCAATATCAACAATCTCTAAGAGAAAGTCGATAGATAATGTCGGTTCCCGTGAGAATGAAACAAGTCCTTTTAAGAGGAACTTGAGTGGTTTGGGAAGTTGAAGTGCGGTCGTCCTTTGGGTCCATGACGTCTTGTCTTCAATACCGATGTTACCATCAGTAGCATATGAATTGAACCGGTTTACGCCTAAGGTTGAATAATTGGAGGGCTATTTGTTTTCACCCTTTTCTCATTCAATTCTTTTTCATTCTTCAACCCCTTCATTGCTTACCGAGACTTCATAGCTAGAACCTTGTTGGGTTTATTCCAGTACTAGCTCGGTCTCAGTCCGCACTCTTCCCATATCTCATTTTCTCCTTTTATCATCATACCTAAGAACTCTACACTAACTAGTGGATAGTCCTGGGTAGATCCCTCCGGTTCTGGCGGATCATGGGAACAATACCTAACCTTATCATCCTTATATCACCATACATAAAGTAAAGTTGGTCGGTCTATTTGGTATTGTTCATCTGCCATTGGAACCAATTGAAAACCATTTGAAAATCAATCGAGATACTTGTGATATATTATCAAAGCATTTTGTACCTGAATTGTTTTGATATTTTTAGAAAAGAACTCCCCTCAACATGTGCATCAAGTATTTGTAAATGTTTTGCACACGGAGGCAAGAGAAAGAATTAACTTCTTTGATTACCATTTTCTAAAAATATCAACATCACTTCCCTAATCGAATCAAGTAGATAAAGCATTTTGGGGAAGGATGAGGTTTTCATGATTTTGCTCCCCTCAATATGTGCCTCGAGATTTGAAAAGAGTTTTGCACATACTAGAGGGAACATGCACATTGAGATAAGTGATCACGTTTCAAATCATAGGTTTAAGATAGATGCTCCCCTCAACATGTGCATGGAAAATTTGAAATCGTTTGTCACATGCGGGGAGGAGAGCTTGTACATCCTTATAAAACCATTTACCGAATTATCGGTTTAAATCCAATTTAAATCACACATTCTCCCCGATCACAATTATCAAATCATTTGAGATTTGTGATCTCTTATAGATTTAAATTGATTTTGAAAGCTTTTAAGGAGAATTGTGACTTGATTATGAAAGCGTTTTAACTGATAAGGATCGGATTTTAAGACTTTAAACTCCATTGATAAAACATGCATGTACATCTTTTGAAAACAATTTAATGCCAAATAACTTTTTAATTTAATTGAAATCATTCTCCCCTCAATCAATGACATAGGTTGTTGATTGAGAGATAGATATTTTGACAAATAAGTCCTGATGATTATCAAAAATAGAGACCGAGTTATTTTTCAAAGCATTTAGTTTTCAGAGATAAATGTTTATAAAATCAGAGCATGGAATTTGAAAACATGGTAAAACATGGCTCTGTTCTTTCTTTTAAAACGGGTTATTGCACGAAAATGACAATAAACCATTGTTTTCTCTTTCTCCCAAAAATATTTTTTGATTTTTTTTTTTTTAAGAATTCGAACAACATCTAAAGTCCCGTGTCATTCTTTGAATGACAGCACAAAGACCGTAGATATTATCGAACCGAGAAAACGCATGACAAAAAGACAATATTTTTGAAGATTTTTGAATTTTTCAGATTTTTATGGATTTTGAAAGTTTTATAATTTTGTATTTTGATTTTTCGAATAGATATATACAAGAGATAGATGAAGATAGACCTTTACTCCTCGTCTTCCTCACGAAGGCGTTTGAGTGTATCTGGTTGAAGGCTTTTCAAGCCAAGGCGTGGAAGAATAAACTCAAAACGTTCTCTTGGAAGAGCTTTGGTGAAGATGTCGCTAAGCGATATTCAGACCTCACAAAATAGAGTTCCACCACACCTTTTTCCACTTGTTCCCGAATGAAATGATGTCGAATGTCGATATGCTTTGCTCTTGAGTGTTGAACGTTGTTGCATGAGAGAGCAATAGCACTTTTATTATCCGCGATGCTGAGAGGGATTTTGTTGAATTCAAAGCCATAGTAGATAATTGAGATCTCATCCATAAGATTTGAGCACAACAAGATGACATGGCTATGTATTCAACCTCTGTAGAGGAAATAGAAGTACTCATTTGCTTCTTTGAAGACCACCTCACAAGCTTATCACCCAAAAGCGAGCACCTCGGATGTACTTGGCGTGTATCTTGACAACTGCATGATCGGCATCCGCATAGGCGTTAGTGACATACCGGAGTCCTTCGGGTACCATAGTCCCATATTGATGGTTCCTTGGAGATACCGAAAGACCCGTTTAACCGCTTCAAGGTGCTTTTAGTAGGCTTAGCACGGTATCTAGCACACATGCAAACGGCGAACAAGATGTGCGGTCTACTAGCTGTGAGGTACATCAGGGATCCAATCATACTACGATATTTTGTTTGGTCAATCATGATCCCCGAGTGGTCCTCATCTAGTTTGGTTCGATCAATCATGGGGTGTCAACAGGGTCACTTGAATCAAATCCAAATTTCTTTAAAATCTCATTTGCATATTTAGATTGATTTATGAAAATGCCTCCGGGACTTTGTGAAATTTGTAATCCCAAGAAAAATGACATTTGTCCCATCATTGACATTTGAAACTTTGAACTCATTTCATTAGAAAAGCGATCACATTCCATTGGGTCAGTCGAGGCAAAAATAATATCATCAACATAAATTTGAACATGAGTTAAATGTTTGCACGACTTCTGGTGAACAATGTAGGATCAAGCTGCTCCTTTCTTTGAATCCGGTTGATAAAAGAAACTTTGACAATGTATCATACCATGCCCTTGGAGCTTGCTTTAAACCGTAAAGAGCCTTCTTCAAGCGATAAACGTGAGTAGGATGCTCTGGATTCACAAATCCTTCAGGTTGGTGCGTAGAGCGACTTCTTTAAGATCTCCGTTCGAAATGCCGTCTTCACATCCATCGATAGACTACCATGTTCTTACTAGCGGCATTAGCCAAAAGATTCGATTGCCTCGATTCGAGCTACTGGAGCAAAAGATTCTTCAAAGTCTATACCCTCCTCTTGACGATATCCTTTAGCAACTAATCGAGCCTTGTTCTTCAACACATCACCATGCTCATCAAGTTTCACTTTGAAGATCCATTTAGAGCAATAATCATAGCACAATCGGGCGGTACTAACTCCCATACATTAAGTCGATCAAACTCATGAATTTCTTCTTGCATGGCATTGAACCGGTTGTCTTCATTCATGGCGGTTTTAACATCTTTTGGTTCGATCTTAGAGTGTACGGAGTTGAAGAAACACCATAGGGCATCGGTTGCAAGTTGTTTCCGGGTTGATACAGGGCGAGAGGGATTTCCAATGATGTTGTCTAATGGATGATCGTGAGTCCATTTTCTAAGGTGTTCATGTGGTAGTTGTTGAGGCTGAGGTAGCGAGTCGATGTCTCCGAAGAAGATGGTTCGATGATGATTCGGGAGAGCAAATATGTTTTCAAATGGAGCATCTTCATGAGCAGCAAAGGGATTAACTTCATCATTGATGCCAGAAACATTTCCATGATGTACATTTGAAGAATGATGATTTGTTGATGAGGCGAAGGATCAGGCGGCAGGTGCTTCTTGACTTAAAGATATTGAGGCTGAAGGATTGACTTCATTCACAGGAATATGAGCATCCTCTGTTGTAGGGATCAACACCTCATTAGTACTTGAATCATAAAGTTCATCAAACATAGGATCAAACAATTTCTTTAAATCATCTTCGGATGGAGGTACATATGGAGTTTCTTGAGAAGAGTTTGGAACAAGAGATGAACCAATGGGACTGTTTTGAAGTGCGGGTCCCAAGCTGGCTGGATTGTCGGAGCCATTTGACGGTCGGCTCATCAAACGTAACGTGAATGGTTTCCATGATATTTCGGGTTCTTTTGTTATAGATTCGGTATCCCTTTTTGTTTGGTGCATATCCTACAAATACTCCAATGTCAGCTTTAGCCCTAAGTTTCCCTAAGTCTTGACCCTCATTAGTTGGATAACACAATGCACCAAACACACGAAGGAAAGAGATTAGGTTTTCTGTTGTGGACAAGTTCATATGGTGTCTTTCCATGAGCGGTGTGAATCGGGGAGCGATTTTGTGTGTAGCATGCAGTGGCAATAGCTTCAGCCCGGAGAAACATTGGAACTTTTGAGTAAATCAGCATTGTTCTAGCGGCTTCTACAAGAGTTCGATTTAGTCTTTCAACTACACCGTTCTGTTGAGGAGTTCGTGGAACACTTCTTTGATGGTGATTCCAATGCTTTCATAGAATTCACTAAGTTGTTTGTTAACAAACTCAGGTCCATTGTCTGTCCGGATAATTACGGCGGTTTTGTTAAGTCGAACCTGCGGTTTGTTTGATGAGTTTGATGATGATATCGGGAGTTTCATCCTTTGTCCTTAAGAACTTGACCCAGGTGAATCTAGAGTAATCATCAACTACAACTAACACATATTTCTTCCCAAAGATATTCTGCACTCTCATTGGTCCACATAAATCCATATGAATTGTATGAAGAACTTCGTGAGAGTTAGTAGGTTTGGATTTATGGGCATACTTCTTGCTTTTTCCCAATTGACATCCTGAACAAAGATGATCCTTTTCATACTTTAGTCGAGGTAAACCTACAACTAAGTCCTTTCTCGAGAGATCATTGATGGTGCCGAAGTTCAAGTGATTGAGACGTCGATGCCATAACCATGACTTTGTTTTGAAGCCTTTGACAGCAAGCAAATTGGAGAAGACTTCATCATATCTTCTATAGAGATGGTGTAAAGATTTGAACCACGAGTTCCTTTTAAAAGTTCCTTACCATCAAGATCTCTAACAAACAAGTATGTTTTCGAAGGCTACTTCTAGATCGAGAATCACGAGAATTGACCAACGAGAGAACGATTATGACCAAGACCTTAAACATAGTATACTCTAGAGATAACACTATCACCAACAACATAATCACCATAACCCATAATTGCACCGAAATGATCATTACCGAATCTAACAGTCCTGATGAATTTGCTCACGAAGTTCATGAGCGCGACCGGTCTCGATCATATGCTTGGAACGGCTGAGTCCGGTACCACGAGCGATTTGAACGATCTGCAGTTGAACACAGACAAGAATGGATAACATGATAATTGGGATCCCCATGCAAGAATGGGTTCCACTTGGTTAGTAACAGTAATTGGAACACCCACATCGAAAATAGAAACATCCATATCAGAAGTAGAAGCAATGGAATCATTGGGAATAGATGCAATGCTGGTGTGTGTATTTGACCTATTCAAAGTATGTTCACTTCTTAAGGGAATAGTTCTACCAGTAGGCATCCATTTTCTAGTGGGCATAATCTTAGCAGTTTGAGAACAAAACTGATTATTCTTATGGCCAAAAGGTATCCAATAATAACCTATCTTTATAAAAGTTCTTCTTGTGGGTTTCCACTATTTTCTAACAATCTTTCGTTTTTGCCTTTTTGCCTTATTTGCACGATTATTAGCATTAACAATTTTAACTGGGCATTTGACAGCATTAGACAAAGCATTCACACCACATTCATGATTAGCAACGAATTCAAGCGACATCATTACAAGGTTTGCAAATAGTATCGAATTGAATTAATTACAGATGCGCCTAAGGCTAATACTTGAATCAACACGATTCGTTTTATTCAACTCAAGCTTAAAGTTCCTAGATTGGTCTTCTACTCTCTTCCAATGCACATTCTTAGCTTGCAAGGTCCTATCATTCCTTGTATTGTCTTGAGACTTTGACCCTTCGCTTTAAAGTCACAGATTACTCCTGTAGAGGGAATGGGAACATTAGTTGGTTGATCTAATTTTTGCATTCCGGAACTTGATGTGCAAGGATCTGAAGTACTAGAAGGCACATTAGTGTATACTTTAAGACGTGATTTGAGCTTTTGAGCACACTAAAGTTCACTTTCTTAGCACTAACATATCACGGAATCGAACTACTTGAAGGCACATTAGTGTTTCCTTTCTTAAGACTGGGCATAGAACGGATTTCTGCTTGGCACTAGGCATAGAACAAGGCATCACAGCTTTGCCTTTTGCACCTAAGGTTAAGGATTTGGGACATGTTGCAATTACACATTCTAGCAACTCTTGAGATCGTTTGGCATGGAGGCAAGCAAACCTAATTTCACTATCAAGAGGTTTGTTAATGAAATCCTCTTCGACAATCTCACGGAGACATTCTAGACTATCCTTAAGGTGAGCAGAGTATTCATGAAAAGCATGTTCATTATTCCTAAGATGAGGAGGAATATATTTAAGCGTCACAGTGTATTTGCAGTCTAAGGGTGACTTTGAAACAACATTCTTATTGAAAACAAGTGGCGTTTCCCATTTCCACGACTTCTCAGATTCTCTATTTCCTTTTGTAAAGACGTTATTTTTTCGTTGTTTTGGTCACGGGTGACTTTTATTGAATCATATAACTCTTTAAAATGTCGTTTAACTTTTTCATTTTCTTCTAGAAAACTCTCGTTTTCCTTTTGTAAGGCATCAACTAAGTTTTGAAGATGAAAAGTTTGAGAATTCGGAGAATCTAAAGGAGGAGGCATTTGGGAGCCTGTCATATTGTTCGTTTGACCCTTTAATTGAGAGATTTGGGCTTTCAACTTTCGGATCGTGTTGCACTGAGCTTGAATCTGTTCATCACGTTTGTTAATTTGAAAAGCTGCATCAAACTCTGGAGCATCTGAGGATGTCTTGATATTTGAAGTTTTAACATTTTCTTTAAGATGTTGATATTTTAGTTGTAAATTAAAATGCTCAACTTCCAGTTTAGAAAAATGTTTAACCAAATTGTCGTGATCATCCAGTTCAATTTTCTCGTTTAGTTTAGAATTAGTTTTTCAAGCTCAATGACACGATCATGGGAGACTTTCAGGGCCACAGATAGTTCATGAAATTTGGAAGCATTAATAGAGCAATTTGAAGCAGTGAAAAAGATATCTTGAGCAACACATTCAGTAATAAGATTCTCATTTAATGTATGCAGGTTCTTTCTCTCAATCTCATTATATTTTAGTGCACGCTCATAATCACTAACTTCAACTACCATTGCATCAAATTCCTTTTCCATTCCCTTAATATCAGTTTCTACCCCCTTTTTAAGACTCTCAAAGTGATCTTTTAGAAGTTTAAAGAAAGGCATGACCTCAGTTAAATAACATTCTTTCATTTGCTCAAAACCCTTTCTCCTTCCGTTATACCAATGGGTGTGATCCTTTTCTTGCAAGTTTTCTCAAAATCAACAAATAGTTGAAATATAACATATTGGCTAATTAAGGTCTTGCTTTTAGTGGCAATTTTCCTAGGAACAAGATGCATTGGTGTATTAGGAGGATACACAATCGCTCTAGGCATTTTCCATAGGGGAGGGTTTGTTTCAACAATATTTTCGGCTTTCTGCTTATCTAAATCCTTTTTCCAGAAAACTTGTTCGGGAGTCAACAATGTCGGAGGCTTAAACATGTTCAAGGAAATCCAGTTTTCCTTTTTGTAGTCATGGGGAGTGATAATTATTTTTTCTCTTTGCATTTAGGATCATCTAATTTTTTGTTCATCCTTTCCCTAGTGACTTCATCGATTTCTTATCTTCCTCGTGCACTCAACGCAACTAGGTTTCGTCTAGGTTTAAGAATTTCATTGCCATCATAGATCACCTTTGAGCATTTTGCTATCTTTTTACCTCGAGGTTGGGTTTATCAATAATGGGAATGCTATGCTTATCGCTTAGAACTCTATGTTTAGTGACCATGTGAGTCTGAATGGTGTTTCCTTGTATGTACAACTTGTTTTCAAGTTTGTTTTTCAAAGTTTTGAGATTAGAAAAATCTCTCAAGAGTTTTGATTCCTTTGCATTAAATTCTTGCTTAAGCATTTTCACATTTTCTTGAAGTTCTTGTTTTTGCTTAGCTGTTTTAGAAAGTTTTTCTTGCAAGGAATTTAATTCTTGTTTCAATACTTCTTCTCTAAAATTACTTTTTCTAATGGTATGCGCTTGGTCATCCATTTCCTGCTCACGAGTGGCCAACTCAAATTTAGCACGTTGTTCATAAATAGCAACACGTTCTTTATAGGCATTTAGTTCGAAATTACAGGAATCATCGAGGGGCACATGTGTATTCATCAAAAACAAAGTCATTGTTGATTGCAGAAGATGCATCACTTGGTACAACTTCACTTTCACTTTGTTTCACATATTGATCATATGGGACAATATTGATATTACCCATATTTTCAATATTTGATTCAATAGTTTCAGTTGATTGTACTTTGTCATGCATCTTTTGCACATCAACATCATCGTATAGTTTTAATACCTCTGAGATGAGTTTGTCTTTGGATGGGCCAGCTAGTGGTGAAGAAGAGACCTTGGGAGAAACCATTGGAGAAATGCTAGCCATAAAAATTGTGTGTCCCGTAGGTCCATCATCCACATCAGTCGTATGCATCACTCAGCTGACTTGAAAGGCATTCGATGATTGTGACCTATCTCTGAATAGGTGCTCATCCACATCTTCATCATAGGTCTTGGCATTGCCCTCAGCTAGAAACAACAATTCCTCTTCATCCAAAGTAGCACCATTGTCACGAGCTTGTACAAGCAGCATCTTATCTCACGAGTAATCGGCATTCGTGGGCGCTTTGGAGATGTGAAGTTCCTTGCAATGTGTCCCTCACCACCACAGTTATAACATTTGATTGGCTTAGCTTGACCTTGGTTACCATTCCTTCCTCGATTCGGGTTACCAACATAACCTCTACCACTCCACCTCTTCCCCGATCATCTGTCTTTCCTGGCTGGTTGCACCACGATCCTTCCATCTTTAACAGTGGCTTGATTGTGTGGGTTAGATCTGTTCGAGGTTGTTGTTGGTATGTGGGAGAGAATTCATGTTTTGACTAATCAGAAGAGCTAGTTGATTAATGAAGTTACCCGTGTGCATCGGCATCGGCTTGTTTGAACATAGGATCGGGAATGAGTTTGTGATTACCATTACCCAAGGGTATGACTTGTGATGCTTTGGTTGTGATTCCGATGTTTGAGTAGAAGGCGGTTGAGTCATTAGACGAGCTTGTCTCTCCCTGGTTGGTTTTGAACTGATTGAGAATCAATTTTTCAAACATAGCATGTCTCTCATTCTGAAGGAGGAAGGCATAGAGTTGCTCATAGTTTGTATTCTTCAATCCTTTAGTGAGCTTCACAGTGGTAACAAACTTGTGCCATTCGGGATTCATGTTGTTCACAAATTTTGAGTTCAGTTGAATGTTAGGCATAGTCATTCTGATGTTCCTCATGTCATTCACTAACTTATGAAATCTCACATAGTACTCATAGACACTCTCATCTGGTTTCATCTTGAAGTGTTCAAATTCGTCATAGAGTTGGGATTCTCTGTCTTCCATAGTTAATTCGAACTGAGAGAAGCATCTTAACATTATCCCATACTGCCTTTGCATCGGTGTTATGATTGATCAGCTTGTAGATGTCTTTAGGAAGACCTTGAAGAACAATGTTTGAAGCCCGATATCGCATCGAATCTCTTTTTCTCCTTATCATCAAGCTCATCATACATTTTAGGTCGTCCATTCCGTAAACAGGAGTTCCATCTTCATTAGTATCAAGTATGTCTCTAGTCGTCTCAACTCGATATGGTCCTTCATCAATGGATTTGAGAATGTTGACACCATTTTCCTTTCCAAGGCATTACAATCTGATTCGTTGAGCCCAAGAATCGTAGTCGGTTCACTGTCAAGCATGGGTGGGCGAGTATCGAACGCCGCTTGAACATCCTCGACAGCATGGAGATGATAGTAGGAACGTTGGTAGACATGTTTACAGTTTATACGGGATTTTATAACTCTATGATTAAACCGGAAATAGATTCTTTCACGGGATTTTACTAAATCAAGAGAAAACCGTAAACAATCACTCAAGTCGCTAGAAGATAATGCACTAAGTCGCTAGAAGATAATGCACTAAGTCGCTAGAAGATAATGCACTAAGTTGCTAACGCTTAATTCGCTACACCACTAAATCGCTAGAGTCCCAAGTCGCTAGACAAATGCAAGTCGCTAAGTAGTAACTCGCTAACCTCAAGTCAAGCTAGCAAAATTTTGGCGACAATTAAGCTACTCAAGTCGCTAGGAATACAAATTAAGCTAAAGAGCAACTCGCTGACCAAGTCGCTACCACCAAGTAAGCTACCGTAGTGGAGAGTCCACTACTTGTACTTAAATCGCTAGGTAAGTCGCTAGCTCCAAACACGTAACTCGCTACAAAATTGTGAAGCAAGTCGCTACGAAGAAACTTTTCCGTGGCTCAAGTCGCTAGCATGAAAAACACATAAACACCACTTTTCAATCCAAAACAACCCAACCAAGATGATTCAAGCTTACCAAATCAAAACCTAAACACTTGTGATGATTCTAAACATAAAAGTACAACCAAAATCGAAACTTTAACACTAGAAATCAACCAAATGATGCAAAAACCACTAAACTTTTTCAAACTCAAAACCACCTAAAACCACTAGAAATCCAAAGATGTGCAAGATATGATCTAACCATGGCTCTTGATACCAATTGTAAGATATAACTTTTCACATACACATCAAACCATAACACAAAGTAGCATATAGATGGAATTCTAGAGAGAAAGTTAGAGGTTTAGGGAACTTAGTGAGAGAAAGTGAAAGATATTATTATGAGCTCCAACTCTCTACCTTGGGAGGTAGAGAGTATTTATAGTCTTACATAAATCGCCACACAACGGGCGTGGATCGGGCATACAGTGGGTAAAGATCCGTCCGTCCTCCACGGTGTTACTTAACAAAATACTACTTAACTAAATATACCTATGACTACGAGCTTTCTAACGATTACATATACTTGAGGTGACCGACTCTTTAATACCGGAATTTCTAATTCCTAACAGTTATCTAGGAAGTCTACGTTTCTTTGCTTCCTCGTACCTCGGGCTGAAGCCCAGGTGTCTCTGAGTGTGGCTTGCCTTCAGTTTGGATATGTTGCAAACATTGTTGGCTAAGTTTGGTTTAAATGCTACTAATTGTTTCTCTACGGCTCCCTATTTGCCTACCTTTGTTTCTAGCCCTTGTGTCACTCCTTTTTGGATCAGCCCAATCTTTGCGGCCCATTGGCTCACGAGGGGGTTGACCTTGATTTTGCCTAGTTCACTTGGGGATCCTCGTTTGGTTTGACCAGGTTCTTTCCACGAGGGGTTGTGGCAACTATGGGGATCGTTCCTATCCCGGTTAGTAGCGAGGGTTTCATCGCAGCACCGGACCCTGGTGCCACTATTCGATTATGTTGGCGGGGGTTCCCCACCGGCTAGAGTCGTTTACAGGGGTTGAGTTAAAGTTCATGCGAGGGGGTTGTGACCACAAAGTGTTCCTTTTCATCGAGAGTCAATTGATGGCGTCAGGTTCTCGGGTTCGAATCAAGCTTCTGGATTTCGCATGCATTTTACTACCAATACTCTTGAGGATCCGGCCACCGTGCTCAATTGGAACATGGATCTGGTCGACATCTCATCTTAATGATTACGTACATTTATCTTAGTGATATTCTTAATATGTGCATTTACGATGCATTGCGGTTGGTGTGGCGTTTCATTCCGTTATAACTCACGGGCATAGTGTTTTGTCTACCCCACTACGTCCGCCCGTTTAAATAATGTCTTAATCCTCCCAATATTGTCAAAACTTAATTTCAGGTTAAATTGATTTAATGGTGATAATTATCTTGTTGAGTTTGACCCTTTTAGTTTTACGTAGAAGGACTTCTAACTCGACGGGTGCTCCTCATGTGATGCACGGGTGATCTATCTGTTACGAAGCCTCACTTATACCTCAAGCTTTTCTTACGGTCATTATCATTGGCATCAACGACTTGGACATCCAGTAAGTGTTTGATGTCTTGTGTCTAGTGATTCTATTTCTTGTAATAAAGGAAGCTTGGTTCTTTGTCATGCTTGTGACTTGGAAACATGTGAAGCTTCCATTTGTCGGATAAATTATTTCACATTTACTTCCCAATTTTGATATTGTTCACTTTCAGTTTGTGGACCTCCCCGATTAAGTCTTTTACCAGTTTCAAGTATTATGTTTTATTTTTTGGATCATTATTCTCGGTATGTTTGGGTTTATTCGTTAATCAACAAATCGATGTTTTGTCTAAATTTCAGTTGTTTAGTAGTTATGTTAGTACTTTCGACAGTGTGAAAGTAAATCGTTTGATTCTTGATCATGGTGGTGAATTTGATAATCATGCTTTTCATACCTTATTTTCAACTAATGGCATTCAGTTTAGATTTTCTTGTCCTCGCCTCTCAACAAAGATAGGTAAATCTGAGCGTATAATCGATACAATTAATAACCTTATTATTAGTACCTTATTATTTCAAGCACATTTACCACCAAATTATTGGAATGAGGCTCTTAATATGGCTGTTTATTTATTGAATATATTACCTTCTCAAATGCCATAATAATGAGACACCTTTTACGTCTTTTTGGTGCCAAAACCGATTATAGTGTACTTCGTGTTTTGGATGCCTTTGTTACCCACATATTGATACCTAATCATAAATTGGGTCCACGTGCCCTCATGATCTTTCTAGAGTAGCGGCTATGACCATTTTAGCTCACAGTTGTCTTGACCTCAACACCAATAAGATTATAATTTCAGTCATGTTACCTTTGATGAGACCGTTTTTGGGTTTCAAACACATAAATCCTTGCCTCCTCCACTCCTATGATTTTTGGAAGATTCTTAGATCTAATTTCCACCATTATCACATGCAGCACCCATTGGTCCAAATTCGGACCGATACCGCTCTAGCGGAACCACCTACATCACCAACACCAGGTTACAGCCATCACCACCTCACTACTTACCACCGCCTATGCCACCTACACCATTCTCCACCACCTATTTATGCATTACTGCACCTCCATCACTAACCAACCTACATTATCTACTCATCCCATGATCCATGAGTTCTCGTGTGGGACTACCGTCCTAATCCTAAGTATCTTTGGTCATGTGTCTACTATTTCTCCTTTACCTCGATGCATTATAAGGATGCTCTTGTGATCCCAATTGGTAATGCTATGTATGATGAGTATAATTCACTTATTAAAAATAAAACTTGGACTAATGTACCTCGGCATGAGGGTGCCAATGTTGTTAGATTTGTATGTGGTTATTTAAATCATAAATATTTGGTGATGGCACCCTTAGTCGATATAAAGGCCCGTCTTTGCCAATGGTGGCACCGCAGGGTTGAGGGGTATTTGATGTTGATGAACCTTTAGTCGGTTGTTAAGCGGGCACTATTCCTTTGTGCTTAGTTTAAGCCATTTCTCGTCATTGACCATTATTGACTTGATGTCAAGAATGCATTTTACATGGTAATTTAGGCGGGGTGTTTATATGCATCCGACTCGGTTCGGGATCGGGCATCGATTATGTTTGTTTATTGCAGTGATCTCTTTATGGACTTAAAGCAGGCCCTCGAGCATGGTTTATTTGGTTTCTGCTTATATTACTCATTGGTTTTAGTTCTAGTCGGTGTGACTCCTCCTTTTCATTTACAAGCGAGGAATTAGCGTCACCGCATTCTTGTTGCTTTATGTGGATGATATTGTTCTTACGCTTCCTCATCGTTTTGTTACAACAGATTATATCCTCTTTACATCAGAGTTCTCTATTATTGATCTAGGTGCTCTTAATTATTTTTTGGGTATTTGATTCTGGCGTGACTCTTACGGGATGTTTTTGTCACACGTGGTATGCTATGGAGGTTTAGAGCATAAAATATGGTTGGATGTAACCCTTCTCGGACTCTGATGATACTTAGTCCAAGTTGGGTCTTTGGTGGTAATTTTCGGTTGATGATCCGTTATCTCGAGAGTCTTGCGGGTTCTCTTGATTATCTACATTTACTAGACGACATTACATTATCTTTGTGCAGTAGTCTCATAGCGCATGCATGATAAGCGTGAGCGCACTTCTACGCTCTTAAGCGAATTTTTGCGGTATATTGAGGACTTTGGATTATGGTTTTCTGATTGTTTTCAATCTACTACTGACTCGCGATTACTATTCGGATCTTGAATTAGGTTTTGTTGCCCAACTACTCGACGGTCTACTTACGGATATGTGTTTTCTTGGTAACACCTCTCTCAGTCCTCTAAACGTCAACCGGCGCTTTCCGTTCGATCTTTGAGTGCGAGTATACGTGATGGGTATTGCTAATCTTTATTCTGAGACATATTGGATTAGGAATTTGCCGTGAGCTTCATACTCGTTATCTTCAGCCACTATTGTGTATTGTGATAACATTGATCTTTGTGTACTTGTCCTCGAATCACTTTGGCATCGGCGGACAAAGCTTACATAGAGATTGATATTCATTTTGTTCGTGATTTGGTTGCACTCTTGGTTAAGTTAGACTTACCATTCCTTTCGGTTTGGTATCGCGATATTTTTACCAAGGGTTCCGCGTCAATCTTGTTTCTTTGAGTTTGGTGACGAAAGCTTGAGTGTTAGGTCTCCTCCACGCTCAAAGCTAGCGAGTGTTAGGCGATATGTATTAGGCTTTTGTATTTAGGCCCGATGCATTATTAGGCCCATATGTATCTTATATATACACTCATATGTACCGAATATTAAGAGAGGAATACACAGAAGATTATACTAACTCACATTTTCTTGCATACACCATATTGATTCTGTAAGTAACCGATTATTCTGAATTTCTTGATGGGATCTTTGAAAATTACGACGTAGCTACTTGTTGAGATTACTGTGGTGAGATTGTAAAGCGTCACCATCCATAGGTTACACATGTGTATCACTACTGTGAAGGGAAGAAGGAGGATATATGAGTTGCGTCGTAAACCACATTATAAAGTTCTGCAAGTAGCGGGATCGAGACCTATAAATACAAGCCCTAAATTCTGCATTTACATCATTCACACACAACACCAAAGTGGAGAACGTGAAGGGGTTCCCGCAATTTGCGTCTTACACATCACGGGCTATTTCCAAAGGAGAAGTCACAACATTCCATCGATAAGCTTTAGCAATTCCTATTTCATTTACATTTCGATTCATGTCTTCGGAGGGTCCTGATTAGTTCTCATAGAAGCATCCCAAGCTCCTAGAAGGTTCAGAAGACCCCTATAAATAGGTTGCCTCCTCACTCACAGAAAACAACAGTTAGGTATAGTTTAGAGTCTGTTTTTAGCTTATTTTTACTAGCTTATTTAGTTATCGTGTCATTTAAATTATGTATTTTCTTTTCAAGTATTGTAAACTTTCTTAGTTATTAACAAATTTTGTTTAATTTTAAATTCAAGATTTTACTTATAAGCAATGTTGTTGTTTGTGTTTGGTTAATAAGTTGTTAAGCTTCCTTAAGCTCTTATTACTCTTACAAAAACTCAAACAAGCTTCTCAATAGCTTGTTTGAGTTGCGTCCTGATTTTTAAGTATTTTGGTTCATAAAATGTTTTAAGATTCAAAATAAGTTGTTTGGAAGATAAGCCAATAAGGGAAGGGCTTATAGGGTCTTACCAGCTTATCATTTAATAAGCTGGAGCATGTAGAGTAGCTCATCGAGCTTGTTTGATCCTTGTTTGGCTAGGATCAAGGTATTAGTCTTATATATTTAATTTTAGTTTTGCTTAATCTGCTTATTGTGTTAATACAAATAAACCGTAAAAACGTTTATTAATATTTTGCGATCTCTTTGTGTTTTGTTGATAACAAATGTAATGTTATCTTAAGTATAATTAAGGATACATGTTATTTTTGTAAAGCATTTACATATAGCCATTTAAATACAAAAAGTGTAATAATTACGCATGTTGTAATAGTTTATTAGGATGGGTAAAACCATACCCATGGACTAACCCATGGATCTAACTATACCAAAGTTGGCTAGATACAATGTATACTTAGATACATTGAATCTAAAGAAAACCCATGGACCAACCCATAACCCATGACCCATAACCAAAAACCCATGGGCAAAGAGATACCACGGGATCCCTAGGATTACGCTAGACGGATCCCAAGTGGGAGGGATCCATGGGATCCGTGGAACAGAGGAGAAATTTGCCTATAAATAGAGAGCCATTTCTTCATTCTAACTCACCCTCTTCTTACTAAATCTCTCATACACTCTCATTCTCTTCTAACATATAGATCACTTGATCTAGAGAGTTGTTCTTCTTTCTTTCTATTTGTGATCCTCATATAGGTCCTTCTCTAAGGCGAGATCACGAGCATTCTACAAGTCATCCAAGCAAGGGGTCCTTGATTGATTTGTCACTCCAAGATTTCTCGTAGAAGATCTTGTATTTGAAATTTCACATATTTGTTGTGTAATAGTTGTGTTGGTTTGGTCCACCGTGCTACGGACTCGGTATCTAGCTTTGTACCGGAAAAAGTGTAAGCAACGTTGTGAAGGCTTCTCCGCCAAGTGAAGGAGTTTGTTGACATAGTGCTTGAACTCTCGAGTAGGTGACTCGGGGAGTGGAGTAGGCAAGGAAGGTGACCTTGTAGCCGAACCACTATAAATCGGTTGTGTCTTTTCTATCCCTTAACTTTATTTACTTGCTTGCATTATCATTAGATCTATACGTTCTCAACATCCATAACGATTTCACATAATATCGAATCTAAAGTTTTTGAAATCAACTTAAAATCAAAACTATTCAACCCCATCTTCTAGTTTTCCACAATTGGCATCAAGAGCTAAGTTTATAAAAGTTTTAAAATAAAATTGTATTTAAAAACTTTTCGATCACTATGGGTTCTGAAAATTATAAGGAAGGGCAATCTATGCAATGACCACCACTACTTGAAACTAATGGTTTTATATATTGGAAAAATAGATTCGAAACATATGTGAAGTCTAAAGATATTGATCTTTGGTACATTATTGTTGAAGGTGATTTTGAGGCTACCTCAAATGATGATAAAGGAAATTTAGTTCACATACCTCATGATAAACTAAACGATGAAATGAAGAAAAAGCTTTCTAAAAATAGTGAAGCAAAAATGGTTTTATATAATGCTTTACCGAAAAGGAATTCGAAAGAATTTCTATGCTTAAAAACTCTAAAGAAATTTGGAATTCTTTAGTTGTAACTCATCAAGGCAACCAACAAGTTAAAAATAATAAAATTGATTTATTTGTTCAACAATATGAACAATTTTCAATATCGGATGAGGAAACTATAGATCATTCATTTGCTAACTTTAATACTATTATTACATCTTTACAAGCACTTGATGAATCTTTTCTAGCCGTAACCATGTTAGGAGATATCTAAGGGCACTTCCATCAAAGTAGAGATCCAAGGTGACGGCAATCGAAGAGTCAAAAGATTTGACAATCCTCACCCTCGATGAACTCATAGGCAACCTAAAAGTCTACGAGCTTGTCCTTGCTAAAGATTTCAAAGCCTCAAAGGTGAAAGAGAAACACAAATCTCTTGCCCTTAAAGCCAAAAGGCTTCGAGCGATGAGGAGAACTCATCTTCGAGTAGTGACGACGAAGAGTACGCTATGGCGTTAAGGGACTTTAAAAAGTTCTTTAGAAGAAAGGGTAGATACATTCAAACAACCGTGTATGACGATAAGAAAGGCTTCGGAAAAGCAAAGAGGACGAGAAGCCAAAGTATGATCGCATTCGCCGCTTTGCTTTAAATGTGGGGACCCCAAACCACTTTATTAGTAAGTGTCCCAAACGGGATGATCAAAAGCGTCGGGGTGTGAGCGCAGTAATGGCGGCAGGAGGACGAAGAAATTTGTCTCATGGCAAATGACGAGGTGTGCTTTAAAGGCTCGACACTAGACCACGATGAATGGGTCAAGGATAGCGGGTGCGACGCAGGCACATGACCCAGGAAATAGGGATCTATTCTCCACATATGAATCCATAAATGGAGGTAATGTGGTGTTTGGAAATAGCAAAAGTAGAATCATCGGTAAAGGTATGATTTCTAAAAAATCTCTAACCATTAACGATGTGTGTCACGTAGAAAACCTAAACTTTAATCTCTTAAATATAGGACAAATATGTGATAAAAAGTGCAATGTACTTTTTACCGAAACCGGTAGTAAGATACTTAAAATGGCATAACCATAGGAAGAGGAATTAGGAAACATGGAGTCTATGTCATTAAAATCGGTAATGAACCTAAAGACAAACTATGTCTTACCTCTATGGATGATACTTGACCTTATGGCATGAAGATTAGGTCACGCCAACCTGCGACTTCTTCAATCGCTATCATCCAAAGATCTAGTAAGAGATCTACCTAAGTTAAAATATAAACATCATTTTTGTGATGCTTGTAATGTAGGAAAACAAGCTCATTCGAGTCATAAAGCTAAAAACATGGTGTCCACAACTAGGTGTCTAGAATTACTACATATGGATTTATTTGGTCCATCCGCTATCCAAAGTTATGGAGGCAACTACTACACTTTGGTAATAGTGGATGACTACTCTAGGTATACATGGACAAAATTTTAAAGAACAAAACGGAAACCTTTAACTATTTTGAAATATTAAGCAAAAAGATCCAAAGACAACTAGGAAGTCCCATAGTGTCTATTAGGACGGATCATGGTAGGGAATTCGATAATGAAGTGCAATTCGGAGCTTTTTGTGACGCTAATGGTATTACTCACAACTTCTCGGCTCCACGCACTCCACAATCGAATGGGGTAGTAGAAAGAAAGAATAGAACTCTTCAAGAAATGAGTCAAACCATGCTTAATGAACAATCCATACCTCAAAAGTTTTGGTGTAATGCCGTTGATACTTCAACGTATATACTCAATCGAGTCTTGATTAGACCAATCTTAGGAAAACTCCATATGAGTTACTTTGAGGCAAAAAGCCTACGTTAAATCACTTTAGAGTCTTTGGTAGTAAATGTTTTATTCTTAACACTAAAGATTACCTTACAAAATTTGATCCTAAATCAACCGAAGGTATCTTTTTAGGTTATTCGCCAAATAGCAAAGCTTACGCCATATTAAACAAAGAAACAATGAAGGTAGAAGAGTCATTAAATATAAAATTTGATGAAAGTCCACCCAAACCCTCTCCACCTCTTGTCGATGACGAGATTATAGAAAGTGAAGCTATAGTAATAAAGAAAAAGATAAGTGAAGAAGAAGAACCTCTAAGTGATGAAATAATAAACATTAAAGAGTCCAAAGATCACCCCGTAGATAAAGTCATAGGAAAACTAAACGAACGAACATTAAGGTCTCAAGTTCAAAACCAAAGTAGCTTGTTTTGTTTCGTTTCAACCTTAGAACCTAAGAATACACAAGAAGCCATAAAAGATGAAAGTTGGGTAATGGCTATGCAAGAAGAACTAAATCAATTTGTTTCTAATGATGTTTGGACACTTGTCCCTCCACCTAGTAATCAAACCATAATAGGAACCAAATGGGTTTATAAAACAAATTAGATGCAAACGGAGTAGTGTCTAGGAACAAGGCTAGACTCGTTGCTCAAGGGTATAACCAACAAGAGGGAATAGACTTTGATGAGACCTACGCCCCGTGGCTAGATTAGAGTCTATAAGAATACTTCTTGCGTATGCTTGTGCTAATGATCTAAAGCTTTATCAAATGGATGTCAAAAGCGCTTTTCTAAATGGTTTCATAAATGAAGAAGTATATGTAGCTCAACCTCCGGCTTCATTGATTTTGAAAAACCCAAACATGTGTATAAATTAAAGAAAGCCCTTTACGGTCTTAAACAAGCTCCAAAAGCTTGGTATGATAGACTCAAGTCATTTCTAGTTAAACACAACTACACCATGGGGTTAGTTGACAACACACTTTATACTAAGAAAAGAGAGTCACATATAATCATAGTACAAATATATGTAGATGATATTATATTCGGATCCACTTGTCAAGACATGTGTGATGATTTCTCTAAAATCATGCATGACGAGTTCGAGATGAGTATGATGGGAGAACTTAGTTTCTTTCTTGGTCTACAAATAAAACAAGTAGAAGATGGTATCTTCTTCAATCAATCTAAATACATCAAGGAGATGTTAAAGAAATTCGGTCTAGAAGAGTCAAAACCAATTAGGACTCCAATGTCATCCGACACCAAACTCACAAAAGATGAAGACGGAGAATCCGTAGATAATACTAAATATCGTGGCATGATAGGTAGCCTTCTATACCTCACGGCAAGTAGGCTGGATATCATGTTTAGTGTTTGCTTATGTGCTAGGTTTCAAGAAGACCCTAAAACATCACACCTAGAAGCCGTAAAAAGGATATTTAGATATATTAAGGGTACAACACAATTAGGATTATGGTATCCTAAGGGCACGGGAGTAGAAACAATTGTATATGCAGATTCGACCATGCGGTGTGATTACGTTGATAGAAAAAGTACAAGTGGGATATGTACTTTTATGGGATGTTGTTTAACATCTTGGTTTTCTAAGAAACAAACGGCACTTGCAATATCAACAACCGAAGCCGAGTCACGTCCTCCGCCGGCAAAGCAAGCCAACAAGCACTATGGATGAAACAAGCGTTAGTAGACTACGACATCCATCTAAGCGACATAGCCATCCTATGTGACAACAAAGGTGCCATCGACTTAAGCAAGAATCCGGTATTGCATTCTCGCACAAAGCATATAGAGATTCGTCATCACTTCCTAAGAGACAATGTTCAAAAAGGGAACATCTCTATTGAGAAGGTAGCACCCGAAGATAACATAGCCGACGTCCTCACCAAACCGTTGAAGCGGGAACAATTCAACCTACTTCGTCTTGGTCTTGGTCTAATGGAACAAACGTCGTAACTTATTTGACTCTACAAGGTATGTAAACACTAGCCTTCTTCTTTCTGAGTCTAGGATTTCTATTTCACGCACAACTCACAAACAATACGGTGAATTTTCAAAACCCAAGATGAGTTTTTCCACTTATGGTTTTCTTATTTTTTTTATTTTCAAAGAAAACCTACTTTCACAATGTTTTCTAAAAGGATGATACACTCGCATATCAATTTCACAAAAGCAATTTCTCACATCTAGGACAAATCGCTTTTTCATTATTAATAAAAAGTAAAAACCCGTTTTCATTGCATCTCATGTCTTTTGAATGCTAAAGGGGACACATAACTAATATGTGTTTTCGGGTACATTCATTTAAGCAACAATGAATTAGGAACATTGATAACACAAAATTACATACTCATGTACTAAATATGTGTTTTCGGGTTATCTCAATAGGATGGTTTTATACTTCTAGTTTATTTTCTATTTCTTTTTAGGAGTCGAGATAACCGAAACTCGAAATAGTTTGCATATAGGCACACACTAGGCAAAAATGTTTCCAAAAGGAAAATTTTGTGCTACGAATCACCGCACCCACGGATCCCAGCCTTTATGTGGACGATCCAGGGAGGATCCGTCAACAGTGAAGTCGTTTTTCAACTTCTATTTTTTCACTTTGGATGAAAAATCCACATTTGTTTCATTTTGGGAGTATGCTCTTTAATGCTTGTGTTCTCATGATCACATGCCTTGAATTCATATCTAATCATTAGATTTTAATCCACATTTTGGGTCAAGCATTCATTACAATGCTTTTGTTTTTCTATATATATAACTCCCAAAATGCTTGCATACTCCATCTCCTTCTCACAAACACACTTCATCATGTCATCCAAAACCCTTTAGGAGAATCATCTAGTACAAACAATCATGATATCCAAACCTTTGTACTTCCACCATCCAAAATACCACAATCAAATGCTAGGATATCCGCACGGATTAGTATCCGATCTTGTTGTTTAGCAAAACCAACCTCAAATGGTTCATCCTCAACAAATAACTCTCTACAAGATGCTTCCATTATAGCACCTCCCTCATCACCAACAAGTACACCAACTTCATCACCACCTAAAATAACTCTTTTGGAACTCCTTAAGACTCCAACAAGATCTAACCAACCTAAAGAAAAAAAATTAGTCTTTTCAACACCCCCCACATCTCCAAATACTATATTTCAAGATCTTGAAACATCACCACCATTAGCTCCCATCACATTACAAGAACATCTAGGTTCTTTTCCACCACCATTTACAAACATTCCGGATATTGATCCATATTTTCCTATTTTTCCACCACAACTTCCACATAACTCAAATCAAAACAACCCGGAAAACTTCCGCACTCATTACCCACATCATTTACATTGTGAACATTGCCAATCCACTAGGGAAATTGCAATAGAAGTTAAGGAAGAAATGCGTTTCATACTCAACCTCATCCTTGATCGCATCAATACCATTACTCATCAAAACCTCCATCCATAACCTTATGCAAGCATGGAAGGAATCACTACTACTATTTTCTACTTTTAGTATTATTTTTCTTTTGAAGTCATTTTCAAGAACAAGTCTTGTTCTTATTTTTACATGCTTGTAAGTGGCATACATACCACTACAATTTGTTGTTTTATTACAAGGCCTTGTTTACATACCTTGGCTCCCAATCTTGATTCTCGGCAACCACAAGATTATATAAGCATGTTACTAACCTTTCTTTTGTAGGATTTTTATTTTTCTTCTCTTGACGCCCCAAACAAGGGGAGCTACCGTCAAGGGGGAGTTAGAAGTTTGTTTATTTCTTCCAAGGGTTAAATTTTTGTTTCGACAAAAGGGGGAGAAGAAGTAAAACTTAGGGGCTTTCAAAACTTGCATATATTCTTAAGTTTTACTCATCATAGCATTATGTTTTGTCATCAACAAAAAGGGGGAGATTGTTAATACAAATAAACCGTAAAAACGTTTATTAATATTTTGCGATCTCTTTGTGTTTTGTTGATAACAAATGTAATGCTATCTTAAGTATAATTAAGGATACATGTTATTTTTGTAAAGCATTTACATATAGCCATTTAAATACAAAAATGTAATAATTAAGCATTTGTTGTAATAGTTTATTAGGATGGGTAAAAACCATAACCCATGGACAATAACCCATGGATCATAACCCATACCCAAGTTGGCTAGATACAATGTATACTTAGATACATTGAATCTAAAGAAAACCCATGGACCAACCCATAACCCATGACCCATAACCAAAAAACCCATGGGCAAAGAGGCGCGTACCACGGATCCCTAGGATTACACTAGACGGATCCCAAGTGGGAGGGATCCGTGGGATCCGTGGAACAGAGAGAGAATTTGCCTATAAATTGAGAGCCATTTCTTCATTCTAACTCACCCCTCTTCTTACTAAATCTCTCATACACTCTCATTCTCTTCTAACATATAGATCACTTGATCTAGAGAGTTGTTATTCTTTCTTTCTATTTGTGATCCTCATATTGGTCCTTCTCTAAGGCGAGATCACGAACATTCTACAAGTCATCCAAGCAAGGGGTCATTGATTGATTTGTCACTCCGCAAGATTTCTGTAGCGAAGATCTTGTATTTGATATTTCACATATTTGTTGTGTAATAGTTGTGTTGGTTTGGTCCACCGTGCTACGGACTCGTTATCTAGCTTTGTACCGGAAAAAGTGTAAGCAACGTTGTGAAGGCTTCTCCGCCAAGTGAAGGAATTTGTTGACATAGTACTTGAACTCTCGAGTAGGTGACTCGGGAGTGGAGTAGGGCAAGGAAGGTGACCTTGTAGCCGAACCACTATAAATCGGTTGTGTCTTTTCTATCCCTTTACTTTATTTACTTGCTTGCATTATCATTAGATCTATACGTTCTCAACATCCATACGATTTCACATAATATCGAATCTAAAGTTTTTGAAATCAACTTAAAATCGGCAAAACTATTCAACCCCCCTTCTAGTTTTCCACATATTGCTTACAGCTTATTAGTTTAGCTTATTGCTATTTTTGTGCTTATTATCTGCTTTCATTACTTAGTTATAGCTTATTTGTGTCTAATTAGTTTAGAAATATCTGTTTGAGTCACCTTCATATAAAACTGTCTAAACACCAATAAGCTTTAGCTTATTGGTTTAGTGCTTATTTGTCTAAATTTTTTGCTTAAAAGTCCCTAAATATCACTAACGTTCATCTGTTTTTAATAAAGAGTTATGTTATTTAGACCTACAACACAAAACTAAATATATACCTAATGTATAAATCACTTGTACAATTGCATTAAGTGATTTCTCTCTTTAAATTCTCATCAATCAATTTTTTAAATCAACCAATCAAATCATTAGGTTCATTTATAGGTATGATTAGTAGGTCCAACAATCATTTTTCTTTAATAAAACATGAGTTTCATAGTCTAAAATCAATTTTTAAAAGCTTTTATAAAACTTAAAAAGGTGTTTGATTTAGCAGACTTAACCAAAAGCTAAGTCTGCCAAACTTGTTTCAAGTAATTAGTCCATTTTGATTTAGCTTAAAATTAGATCAACCAGTAGTTTTTTAGAAGTTAAAAGCATTTTTACAAGGTCTCATAGGTTTTAGTTAAGTTTTCCAAGTTTCATAGCTTAAAGATATTTGTGTCAGCTTGTTTTTAAATGTTTTATCAAAAGTTCTTTTTAGGAGTTGTTATTGAGTCAAAAGTTCTTTTTAGGAGTTGTTATGGGATTCATGCATGTCGTGAGCCTCGACCCGAAAAAATCCCTAGAGCTTGAGCCTTGAGCCGAGGCGCGCCAAGGCGCGCCTTAGGCGCGCTTTTTAAAACTATGGTCGTGAGTGATGACTACCAAGATCAAGCGCTTTTAAACTGAATTTCGTAATTTAATCGAACTTAATGATGGTTTTTTTCTATCTTCTTGTATTGGGTTTTCTGTAAAAGTAAAAAGGAAGAAGACTTATTGAGAACTGTGTAGGTGAAGGAAGTCAGGTACCAACCGTATGTACTGACCAATGGACTTTTGTGGGCTCAATTTTTCATTTTATATATTAAATGTACCCAATAGACTTATAAGTACTTATTCTTTCTACTTGTATAGTTGTATATGTTTGAAACTTGAAAGTCCACCATTATTTCCGTTAGCAAAACAATTAACGCCCCTATGCTTGATTAGTTGATTTAACATTCTTTCAAATTTACATTTTAATGTTTTTCGTTAAAATTTTCAATTATTGTGTTGATATTATCAACTTGTATTATGACATATTTGATTGCAAGTGCAGTAAAACCATTTGAGCAACGTTTGGTTTTTCGTATAAGCACAATCACACAGACAATTCCTTATTAAACCCACTTATTTTTGTACTAAACCGTCAAAATAACCTACGTTAACTAGGTTAATTGTATAGGCACATGCATCTCTTACTAGTGTTAATTGACTTGAATTTGAGTGATTTGCACTTAACTAAACCCGACCCGACTTGTTTTGAGTTACACAAAAAATAGCCTATGCTCGCCTTTTTCTCATTGTTGACCGCCCCCCATGATTACATTTCGTGGCTCCACCAGTGTTCCTAAGCCACTTCACTTAAAGTTCTTAGATTATTATTTCAATTGTATAGCCTTGGTAATTCACTTTCATACATCGGGTATATTTGGCAAAACTAGTTGTAAGTTGTATCTAAAATATAAGCTGTAAACTGCAAGCGTGTTAACATGAGCAATAAGCTACATCTTTTTTTAATAAAAGTGTTTTGAAAATTAACTTTTTAACTATAATTATAAAATATAAATTGACATAAAAGGACATATCAATAATTGTAAACATCAAACTATATTTGTAGAATGGAGTAGCGTAGGCATGTCAACATATATAGTCTGACCTCGTTTTGAGCTATATATACCAAGACGCTTCCAGTTTGTCACCTCTAAGGAACATAATGAAAGTATTCTTAAGTCGAGCAAAAAAAAATTATAAAGGATAATGTACACTTTATATTAGTCGAGCAATAAAAATGAAAGTATTCTTAAGTCGCACAAATTTGTAGCCTTCACTCAAGCAAAATTATTCAAAATCATGAGGGAAGTGTACACTTAATTTTAGTCAAACAAAAAAACATGAAAGTGGCGATAAGCCGCACAAACTTTTTAGCCTTCGGTCGAGCAAAATTATTCAAAATTATTTGGAATGAAGTTTTATAGAATATTTTTTATATGCTATCCACAAACTTTATCTTTTCATTAGTTAGTTTTATTGTTGGTTTCGTAGGTTTTTAACGTATTTAAGATGTCATGTATTCATGATAATCTATTTTCATTCGATGTCTATTTAAAGCCATGCGTTTGAAATCTGACGAGCACACTAATAAGCATACATGATACACTAAAGCTCTCTTTTCTAAATTTGATTATTTCAATAGCTAAAGCCAGGTACAACAGTTTTAACAGCTTTTCCTCGATTTCAATTTTCAATAGGTCAACCAGAACCACATGCATCAAACAAATGGTATACGGAGTAAACAACAGCAATGAACAAACACAAGTTCATGGAAGAACGTAACAAACATTGATTACAGAATAAGAATTGACACATAACCCAACCCAAAACTGCAACCAGATTAATTGCATTATATACACCTAAAGTACGTATGGAGCAAGTCCCTCATTGACCAACAGGCATCTTCTTATTCTGAGGGTTGTGGAACTTTGGCTCCTTGGGCATGGTCGGTTGCTTTTCCGATCTACAAAAGAAAAAGATGAAAAAACCTTTTAACGCACAGTAAAGTGATAAATTGACTTTTTAAAACATGACTTTTTGTCAAGTGTTGCAGCATTTCTGCATTTACTTTTTCGTAATTAGTTCAGAGTCTGACTTTGTGCTGTAAAACTGTGATTATCTGTTACATATAATGACGTAATGTACCTTTTTGGGATGAAAGGTCTATCGAAATAGGGCATAGGTTGAGCCTTTGGCACAAGCTCCTTCCTCAACCTCCTTAATTCTTCCTCTTCTTCTAACTACACAAGCTGAGCAAGAAAATACATATCATTTATACAAGGCCGTATAATGAACTACATAAAGGATCCTATCCATATGATGAACAACATATAAACCAACAATTTATGTTTTCTGTTTTCTACCTTCTGCTGTCTTTCTCTTTCCAGCTTGTATTGCTCAGCGACTGAGAGTTTTTCTTGCACCTGCCATGTAGTCCAATTAGTCAACAGAAGCAGATTCCATAGATTTAATTCACATTGATCATGAGGTTCAATAGTTAAGAAAACAAGTGAAAGAGGGATACCAGATGGTCAAACTCAGCACGCTCCATGGTCTTCATGTCGCTATGCAGCACCAAATCAACTGGCCTAGTATAATCTTAACTGGTGGTTTTGCCAAACACTGAAATTACACAAGGCCACAATCGTTAAAACTTGCGTGAGTATTAAACTTTACAATCTCACAAGTTTTGAATATTAAACATCTAAATTTATGACAAAATGCTGGTATATCTCGCTGCATATCTCACTGAGAAAATGACTATAAAACAAGCTCACCTCTGGCTCATCTGTTGTCCACGGAAGACCCTGGGCAACACGAATCCTCTATTTCTCCTGCTCAACCATCATCTCCAGTACATTCTTTATGAACTCTTCTTGCTTGGATCTACAAGGTATAACTGATGCTACAAGACCTTTTTATCGGCAGTTTAACTAAATGGTACATACATATGATCATATTATCAATCTTCCGACACTACCTGTATCCTGAATCTAACACCTATAAAACTGAACATTATCTAAAGAACAAAAGTGATTTGATCCAGAAATTGGGTGAAGATCGGTTGTATCAAAAATCCTGAGGAGAGCAGAGCCACTCCAGAAGTCCCTTGATGCAAATATTTTACAGAAATAGGCACGAGTTGCACTTGCATACAGCCCTATAAGTTATCTTCCATTTCATCGGGTACATGTAATTTTCAATGGCAGCCTGTGGGAAAAATAGAGTTACAAGTGTTCAAAAGTGACATAGGTATAAATGTATAATGCTCTTTGTTTATAAAGTTTCTGCTGCTAAAAATAAACAGGTACAAGGTCAAAACAATTCATTTTTAAACGTGGGTTAAAATAGATTGGGCGGGCCAACCATCAAACAAATTACTTTTATTTAACGAACTAAAAAGAATATTAAAAAAGTAACTCAATTTTAATAAACAATGAAGGAGGTTTAGAAGTAATTTAATACACTTCGGCTGACTTTCGTTTCTTTCTAGTATAATTCTTTAGTTTAACCCAATTGACCAACTAAAGATAAAACCTAACCAAAATCGACCCATTTAAAAGTAAATTGGTTGAGAAACTACCACCTCCACAAGTCATCATAGGGCTAAAATTATAAGTGACATTAATGGTTTTCGGGCCATTTAATTTGGGAATTAAGTTAAACAAGACGTCACCTTGATGGTAGCCACATTTTGATCTTATTCATGAAAATAACAAATAGATTCCTCAACAAGTTGCCAATCTTTAAGTGATAGAAATATATATAATTTGTAAAGCATAAGACAAACCTTTAAAGTATGCAACGAAGTCCCCAGATAACACATAATAACAGACAAGCGGGGGTTTATATTGAGAGCCCTTCTAAAGTGATGCTCAGAGAACCCATACTTCTCCTGGCGAAGAAATATCATTGCAAGGCCATACCAGGCATTATAATGTCTTGAAACAACCTGAAGAGCATTTTGGTAACTCTTGATTCCATTCTCAAAATACTCCAACGCCACATATCTGTAAAAAAATACAAATTTGTGAGCAGGTTATCGAAGGCTTAACAAAGTGATGTAAAGACAGTCTACATATCTAATAAAGTATAAGGTGTAATAATCGACATTAAGAGATCAACTAAGAAGGAACTTCATACTCATGACCACAAAGGGTGTGGGCGTAGGCGAATCTTGAATTCAGTTGAACTGCTCGTTGAAAGTTCTTAAGAGCAGTTTCATGGTCTTATAGAATGATATGTTATGATGAACACTGTAACTGGGTTGGCTAGCAGCACTTCCAGAAAAAACTGCACCATTCTGATTCAGGGAACTATCCTTCATGTTATTGCCATGACTAACACTGTCAGACATTTGTCTCCCAGAAATTAGACTATGATCGTCAATGGATGCCTGCAACTGAGGACCCACGTCGTGACCCAAGTACTGTTTTTGGATGCATTCTGATGCTGCTTCACCAGCGGCCCCTTAAACATACGCTCCTCTCAGTTTATCAACTCAAGATAATTTGAATACTCCTACAAATGGAACATCATATTGCATCCCACACTATGTGATTCTAATACAGATATGTTTTCCACAATAAAAATAGATAATGAAGCGCGTGCAGATAAAATTGGCATACCTAATTTACACAACTCCTCGTATGCAGACCACAACAGAGGATCTACTGATAAAGCCGGGATAAATTGATGAATTGCAATTTTTATTCTATCTATGTATCTGAAAGACAATATTAGCCATGAGTTTAAATATCTTAACAAGTCAAAAAACAAATGCATAACACATACAAGAGGAATAAGACAACTATCAGTTCAAACATATAAAAGAATTAGGACCACCAAGGATGTTCTCGTTCCTTGAAATAAAGAACTCCGGATGAGAAATTAAATGCTGTCACACAAATCAACATCTATAACTTGCTAACGATGGCCAATTCAGATTTATGTGAGTGGCTACATGAACCAACATCTGTAACAGTGGCTAAAACAAGCATTTGACCACATAGCAACACTCACAGTTTTATACACAAGGGTCCAATGTTCCAAGTTTAGTCATCACAGCAATATTTACCAGAATTAACTGTTATCTAAAACTTGTCGTTTTGGCATGATCATGCCAGCTGAAATAGTGACGATTAATCTCTAGGCAATACAAGAAAGATTAAAGTTGCACTAGTTGACATGCAAACTAAAGAAAAGAATGATGATCTCAGATATGCAGCACGCTGAATGCAACAGATAGTAAAAAAGAGAATCATCATCGTTTCATATTCACATTTGGACCCATCAAAACACTCTTGATAATGCAGAAGACATACCTGAGGCTCGTTAAGGTTTATCGGAGCAGGATGATCTCGTTGATTAACACCATCTTCTAGTCCTGGTTTCGGTTGCAAGCGTTACCCTGCTACAACAATTCCTGATTATAGTTTGCCAAAATAATTGATTTGTGCTTGTGTGCATAGAAGCTAAATTTGTGTTTGGGTTGGGATGATAGTCATACTGCAGGGATAAGTGGTTGAAGAATTGCAAAAGCAAATAGTGTAGGGATAAGGTAAGTAATGAATTTCCCAGCTACATGTGAAATGGCCAATAGGAACTAGTAGTATTCAGGCCAAAAGTTTTGATCTCGGCCTCTTGCCCGCTTATCATCGTTACCTTCCCATCAATCCATGCCTCGCCTGGACCATAAAAATGAAATCAGAGAACAGCTTACTTTCTATGCAGCATGTCTGATGTGCAGTTGTCGAGCAAGCCACAATGACCTTTGACCACAGTTATACCTGAATTAACAAAAGATTCTCAGAATCTTAACATCAAAAAAACAGTGGCAAACTTAATTTCAAATTGAATTAAATTACGTACAATTCAAATGCAGAATTAAAAAAAGCAGTTTGCATAAAAGTCTGCGGGTAAGCTATTTTGCCGGTTAAACATGAGATCTAATCAAACAAGTTCCTAGTCTCCCGAATATTATCAAAAAGATGATACATAAGAGAAACTAGTAAATTAGAACCAAACTAGTAGAGTAACGAGGTCCAACGTGATGCTTTTTTGTCTAGTTACATATTATGAAATAATAACAACAACTAAGTAAGAAGACTTATCCATAGACGCAAAACTCGTGTTTGGGAGTCATGGTGCAGAGTTAAAAGCACTCAAAAGACTGGTTATCACATATGTCCTATCACCCCAATCCTTACTAGAGATGCTACGATAAGTAACAAGCACTCGTTAACTCTGAATCCTTTAATTATTAGGACCTAAACAGAATTTAACAATATAGCCAAGCATCAAAAAGGCACATCTTAATCGCTAGATTACGTACAAGTCAAATGCAGTATCAAAAAGGCAACAGAAACTAATTTGGCCGTTAAGCATGACGTCTAATAAAAAAAAGTTGCTAGTGTGGCGAATATTATCAAAAACTCGAATAGACAAACAACGCCTTTAATTTCTCCATATATAGCCCTAATCTATCAATTTAGCACATATAAATTCAAATGAGTAATACAAAAAAGCATCTAAAATAGCAAAAGGATCAGAATCATCTGACCGGCCATTATGAATCGAAAGTATTCCGCAATCGAATCCGAAAACTCTGCTGCTGCTTGATTAAATCAACACAAAACCTAACCCTACGCAATTGAATCGATATAGAAAAACGATGATCGATAATACAACCTGTGCAGATCTAGAGTAATTATTTCATAAAAAACAAAAAGTAAATTGTGCATAAAATTTGTAAGATCCGCGGAAGCAAATACATCAGCAAATACATTCTCGTGTACAGTACTATTTTATTCATTTTGTTTATTACAAAAGCTATTGAAATATAGACATAGAAAGACAGATGATATATCAAATCAACGGCGCAGGAGCTGCCACGTCAACCAAAGCCACGTCGACCTGAAAGTTATTTTAAATGTATAAAAACATAGCGGTAAATTATTAGTGTAGAAAACAACGACGAAGTATATAAAGTAACTAAAAACGACGTACGTCAGCAACGACGGCCACGTCAGCAACTAGTGCCACGTCATCAGCCAGTGCCACGTCATCAACAGGCTCACTCTAAAATTAAAGAATAAATTAATCGCAGAAGTAATAACAGTAATTAAATATAATACTGTAAATGAGTAACAACCTCTCCAACCGGCTCACCGGCCATCTCCTCCGTCACGTTCATTTCCTGATTTTAAAATTAATTAGGATTTACCGTGACGATAAACAGTTATACGTACGCGTATATATCGTCACTCACCTCAATCATAGCAGTAACATGAGCAACATCTGGCATCACAACAGCATCATTCAAGTCATCAGCAAGCACCTGCTGCTGCATGAGACGAAAAATAATAAGCGATTAACAAGCTAAAGTTATAACTACGAACGTAACGAAAGTATTACAGTAATTAAATTACATTCTCTTCTTCAACCTCAACCACCGGATCCACCGGCGCGTTCGCATTCGCATTCACGTTCACGATTGGAAGCTACGTAAAAATATAACGATTAGTTAACTAACTCTTAATCGAATTCATGTATACATTATCAATTAGCTAAAAACACGCACATCATGAAATAGACGATTATGATCTCGCAGTAGCTTACGGCTCCTTAAGACTTTTGAGCAGCGATTGCATAGGTAGAGCTTTCGCGACTTCACTTTTCGAGTCATTTTGAAACCTGAGATTTTAATTTTTGAAATAGTGAAGGGAGGGGGGAGTGTGGTGGTAGTGGTATATACAGGCGCTTTTTTTTTTTTTTTTTTTTTTTAACATAACTCAATGCTGACGTGGACTGACCATGGGTTAGTAGTATAAATATTGTTTAGCGATTTTTTTATTCTTATTTGGATTAAGTTTTTTTTTTTTTTTTTTTTTTTTTTTTACATATATAAAATATAAAATAATATAAAGGTTAAATGCTTTTTCAAATAGCATTTTTAGAAATAAAAAATAAATGTTGTACGCTTTTTTTTAAACGAGTTTTCAATTCTAAACGCTAACTGTTATTAAATACTTTTTGCCGAACATTATCATGTTAAAATTAAAGCATTTTTAATCCATTAGACTAGTTTTATATTTTAGATTTTAAGTTTCTGGACAGTAGATGAGTGTTCCTATAGAATAGCTAGTCTCTAAGCAAAAAACAACATGATTTCTAGATAAATCTATTCATGACTAACTCTCACTTTCGCTCTTTATTCGATTTCTACTCCCTAAACATTTTGGTACCCTTACAATCTTCTAGCAACGCAAGTTTCACAAAATATGTTAGTGTGTACATCTTTTTTAGAGCGTGTTATGCACACAGTTGCTTCACGAGACAATGTCGCGAAACTTTACAAAGGTGTATATATTAGGACAGGTTATGTCACTTTTTAGAACTTGTTTGATGCAACACACGACTCTTCCCACCTTTTTAGCTACCGCCACCACTTTATCCTGGGACGGGCTATGTCAGTTTGAGTTAATTTTTCTGTCCACCTTATCGAACGGGTATAATTAAAAAAACTTGAGCGATAATGAAAGGTATCACAAAATGTCCAAAGTGTATTCAAATGCTTACGAACCTCCTAAGCCACTTCACTTAAAGTTCTTAGATTATTATTTTAATTGTATAGCCTTGGTAATTTATTTTCATATATTGGGTATGTTTGGCAAAACTAGTTGTACGTTGTATCTAAAATATAAGCTTAAACTCCAAGCTTGTTAACATGAGCAATAAGCTACATCTTTTTTCAATAAAAGTGTTTTGAAAATTAACTTTTTGACTGTAATTATAAAATATAAATTGACATAAAAGGACATATCAATAATTATAAACATCAAACTATATTTATACAATGGAGTAGCGTAGGCATGTCAACATATATAGTCTGACCCTGTTTTGAGCTATATATATCAAGACGCTTCCGGTTTGTCACATCTAAGAGCATGTACAAAAATACGGATACTAGCCGTTAGGTTTTAAAAAAAAAATTACAAAAAACCCCCTAAATGGGTAGTTTTTATAAAAAAAAATAATAAAAATCAAAAACATTTTTGTACCACTATAAATACCTAACTAAAACACCATTTTTTTCACACTTCCACTACTCAATGACGAAGATCCAGATGTCGTGGCTTGGATCAATGACGAAAAAGAACGAATCAAGAAAAAATATAACTTGCAGTCTCGTCACTAGATTGTATTCTCGTCATTTCCTTTAATTTTTTGTAACGTTTAATTTGCAGTGTGTTTTTTTATTTCGTTGTAACTTTTTTTTTTTTTTTTTTTTCGTATTGTAATATGTTTTCAATTTTAAAGATATGTTTAGTTTAACAAATGAAGAGTTTGTTTTAGTTTAGGGGTTGAAATTGAAAATATGAAATGTTATTGATGTTATTGGGATGTTATTGATCTGGGTGTTTTTTTGGGATGTTAAGGTGAAATGTTAAAGCTGATGTGGCGCTGACGTGGACGGTGTTATTTTATAACTCAAGTTACCATTGTGTTTGCTCTAAGGAACATAGTTTGGAATGACTAGGTCGTCCAAAATTGAACCACACCAATACGACAATTAAAATACAAAACCAAATTGACCAAACAGTTTTGCAATGGTTAAACTTTGAGCAAAAAACTGTTGGAAAATTGGTTTTGCAAAATGAGTTTTTGCAAATTTTAGACACTATTTAATATATGTTTATGTTATATATATTTATATTTCTTGGTAGCTTTGCGTTCTCTTTGACGAGAGCTTCTCAACGAGCTAAAGAGTGTCAAAATGAAGTTGATATGAATGAGATATCGTGTCTCAAAGTGAGGCATTTGAAACAAAAAAATTGGAAAAGTGGGAGTATCCCACATCGCCCAAAACAAGAAATGAAAGCTTGTTTATATAGGAATCTTGATATGAACCTTCAAATTGATTTGTTGGTTTTACTCCAACACCTACGTGCGTGCGCACAGGGGGGTGCAGATTTCAGGATTTCTGGGCCAAAATGGGTTCGAAGCTTCTAAACTCATGCGAGCCCGCGCGACCTGCGGACACGAATGCAGCTCCGAATCCTCGCATGCGTGCGTATCTTTTTGCTGCAAATTCGGGTTTCCTTTTTCCATAATTTTCTGTAAATCTATTTAAGGAACAGATTTAAAACTTATTAACAAAGTTTACAGAATATTTGTGTGTAATTAAGATATATGCAAATCGTGGTTATTGGTTAACAGATTTTGCATATCAGTTTAATATTGGCAGATATCTTGTCTTGGTGAACAAGATAGGTTTAGCCTTTATAATAAACGACTCCTCATTCAGTTTTCTACACAGAAAAAACGCAGCTTCACTGCAGACGAATTCCAGCAATTCCTTCGATCAGAAATACACAGAGCTTCAGTGATCTTTCAGGCAAGTGTGTCTAGTCCGGCTGTACAACAGCTTTGTACGTTGTATCCTGGGAAACAGACGGCGAATCTATTTTAAGGGAATCGTGTTAAACACAAGCCTCATGCTACTGTCTTTACTGCTTTCGTTTTATTCTGCTTCTACTCCATTCTGGCTGTTATTTATTTACTGTTCTGTTAATTTATTTATTGTAATTATAATATGATTTTCATAAATAAAAGTGTACACCGTTTCCCACAGTCTTAAAACATATTTGGTTTAACCGAATTTAAAAACACTTTGTTAAAATCGGATTAATTATTAACAGATTTTATAAATTATTTTCTGTCGAAACCTAGTTGAGTTTCTTTGGAAACCAATTTCAATTAAACAGATTTATAAATACAGATTTGGATTACAGATCTATAACGTTTTTTTTAAGCAGTTGTTTTTATCAGTTTATAACGAAACCAAGATTGAGTCTCTATTAAACTGATTTACTCGATCCATCGAAACCAAGATAGAGTTTTGTTGAATCGATCTGGTACACGATACCATTTACAACTGTTTGTTTAACTGTTTGTGTTTGAATTTTCAGGATGACAAACACCACTACCTCTCCTGTGACTACTCCTGTGAACGTAACTGGTGCGACAGTTACTAACACGGTTGCTAATCATGCTGAGAAACCATAGAAATTCAATGGGTAGAATTTTAAGAGGTGGCAACAGAAGATGTTCTTCTATCTCACTACTTTGAACCTTGCGCGGTTCTTAAAAGAGAACCCACCTAACGTGGAGCCTCCTGCAGAAGGTCAATCCTCTAATCAACAGGTTGTTCAAGCCTTGGAAGCGTGGAAACATTCAGACTTTTTGTGTCACAATTATGTTTTGAATGGTTTGGTGGACTCTTTGTACAACGTGTACTGCAAGACCAAGACAGCCAAAGAATTATGGGAGTCATTGGAACGCAAGTACAAAACTGAGGATGTTGGTACAAAGAAGTTCGTGGTAGCTCATTTTGTGGAAACTAGAAGGGGGGGTTGAATAGTTTTGTCGATTTTAAATTTAGTTTCAAAAACTTTAGATTCGATGTTATGTGAAATCGTATGGATGGATAGAAAGTATAGATCTATAAGTAATGCAAGTAAAGAAAACAAGTAAATTAAAGGATAGAAATGACACAACCGATTTATAGTTGTTCGGCTACAAGGACTGTTGGAATCGCTCCTAACACGGAAATGGAACGACATTTACGGGATTACATTATCTATCTTATTTAGCCAAACACATGGACTAGTTATGTCATAGTGTAATAGTTATGTATGTGCTAGGCTATATATACCCCTCCATACTTCCATGGAGGGGTGAGACTCTTAGTGTAACTTCATCTTTCCTAATAAAAAAACACCTAGTTTCTCCCTTCTCTCTCTAGTTTCTCTCACTAACTTGAAGATGATGTTCTTTCATCTTATAAGACCTCCCGATTCACCATATCATCCATAAAAACGATCCTACAAGTGGTATCAAGAGCAAGGTCGGTTTTATTCTTGGTTGATTTTGGTGATGTTTTTCGTGTCAAAATCCTGTTTTAAAATCTATTTTTTAACTAAGTCTTAATCTTTCACATATACTTTTGTGTCTAACAGATTTTTTACAAGCTTTTTAATATGTATCTTATGGTTAGTGTGCAAAAACAATATGTTTTGTATTCTTTTGTCCAAACAGTTTTTATGCCTTTATTGTACCATTTCGTGAATATTCTGTGGTCAAACTGGTCCTTTTATTCATAGTCTAAATGGGTCAAAATAAAGAAGTTTGAATGATATTTTCTGGGTTTCATGAATCTGGTTGGAATCTTTGGTCGGAAAAAGGACGCCGGAAACAAGTCAACAAGGGTCAAAACCCTATTTTTACGCCTAAGGACTCATCTTCAGACATGTTACGAGTAACTTGCAAAGTTACTCGTAAGAACCCATCTTACGCGTAAGATTTCTTTCGCCTAAAGTTCTTGGTTTACGCATATGATCAGAAATGAAGAAGAAGAAGGGGACTGCTTTGACCAACAACCAAATACCACAAGCTCAACGACGACCTCCATTATTAATCAACATCATCGGTCCACCATCTATGCTACCTCAATCTGATAACATACGACTCGAATAAATCACATCTATTTCAACTATCATCAACACTACTCTAACTATAACCAATCACTACTTTATCAATCCCATTCAATCATTTCAAAGTGTCTAAAAGATTAAAACTTAGAGATAATTTGATCTCAAATATGGTTCAATTCTTCAACCTTTCAAAAATATTTTATTTTGAACTCACATCATCATCATCGATCACTGTGAAGCATAGCTTCTGTCTTGACTGTCCGAAAATATTGAAAGAATGACCAAGACTTAGGTCTCAATCAATCCTTCTTTTCGGTGTGACTCATAACAACAACATACACCTACCTAAGAACATTAATTAAAGTTCTTGATGCCAAATATCTTTGTGCTCTTCATGGTTATTAGATCGAGAAGTGCACATGGACATGAGATTCGGATAAGCAGTTGTAAGGTTGGTTGTTTGTATATGGATTTGTGTTCATGAATGGTGAGGATCTGAGATCTCAAAATGAGATGATTAGGTGAGGGATATAAAGTGTTAGGCGCTTTTCTATTTCAGAAGTATTTTAGGGTTATGACAAATGATATTAGGGTATTCATTTTATACCGTTTAATATTTTTGTGGTGTTAGTGTTGGATAGATTGGGCTTAAATGCATCTCATAGATTGGTGTTGGGCTATTACCGGGACATGATTATTTTTTTGGATCGAGTAGCATATTTGGTGGGCCGGATATGTGGTGAATGTTTTACATTTGTTTGGGCCTGCGTGTTATATTAACTCCACGGGCTGAATTTTTTGATGGATCTGATTATTGGAATGACATTATGCTAAAATTTTAACATAAATGTATCTTAATACATTGTCAAAACTTTAGCATAATTTTTTGGCGAAAGAGAGTGGTATTTTGGTTCACGCGATTTTTTCTCGAGGATACATTTTTTTGACAAGATCGGGAAACCATTATCAAATTCATTTAAACCATTAATGAAGGCTAGTTTTGGGCATGTGACCGCAAGATGTGACTACGGCACGAATTCACTATTATTTATTTGAGGTTGAAGTGGATATCACGGGTGCGTGTACTTAGTATCTGAAGATATCGGGGTTGGTTGGATGCATGATTCTTCGAGATCCTTGTTCGAGCTTTTAACCTTCACGAATGACAAAGACTTGAGTTGTCTAGTTGAACCTGATGTAAGGAGTTACGTTGTTGTGCTCGCAGCTTATAACTATCACTTTTAAGGAGTTATGTTGTTGTGCTCAAGTGTCACACTAAGGTGTGGATAATTTGAGAAACTTTTAGTTTACCCTTTTTCGATGGTGATAAGAAAAAGGGTTCTTCGTCTGATAATAGTGCAAGTTTAAGTCACAAGTTCGGGTTATTTTACTCTAGTCTCAAGTTCGTCATATTGGGTTTTCTCCATCAGTAGTCACTACAAAAAGCCGTCGGAATGATAATGGGGTCAGATAAGAGTTAGTGAGAATAGTATACACGAGTGAGAAGTTTTATCAGCTGATTGATTCTCACGAGATATTTATGGTACTTCACACTTGTTCGATTAATTGGACATACATGGTTTCGTTGTCTCCAATTCATCATCAACATATGTGGTGTATGATTCTGATTCATTGAAAACATCAGGGGGAAGAGAGTGTACGTCATCTTGTTTCTTTGACGACTTTTGCGAAAACCCTCTCATTTCATGAATTTCTTCAGTCAGGGGGAAGAAATGAGATGATCTATGGTTCAAATTTCTCACTTTGGTGTTATCATCTCACTTTCACAGAGTTATCGTGTGTGAAGTTACCTAAATAGGATGTTTTGATGCCTCACACACGGTCATTTTATCGAGTAATTGCATACTCACAGGTAATTATTATTCCAATAGACTGCAATATTCAGGGGGAAGTCGCTTTCGTGGTTTGTTTGGTGTGAAGCATCTACATACGTGAGAAGATCTTGTTGATTTCTTGCATGTTACCCCCGAACAGATTTTCCGCAATAAGACAGATTTACCTTGTGTGGTTTACTGCTCATCTACAAATTCCGCTGCGTACTGAAAACTTCAAAAGTTAGAGGAAATGTTCACTACATCAAAGTTTCGAATCTGCTAAAGACGGTTGTCAGTTTGGGGGGAAGCTGATTCAGAAACTTCACCAAAAAGAAGTGTATGGAGAAGCTGCTAAAGACATGCATCATGAATTGGGGGGAAGTTAATCCAATTTATACATATTACATCATTTGCCTACAAGTGAAGAAAACAGTTCTCAAGTCGAGGTACAAGAAGAAGACAAAGAGCGTAAATTGTCATCATCCTCAGCATTTGAAGAGCTTATGAAGATTTTTCTTTATTTGTTTTATTACTTGTAGGAAATGTTGTAAGTAATCCCTTATGTCGTCCCATTGGGGGAAGATTGTTGGAATCGCTCCTAACACGGAAATGGAACGATATTTACGGGATTACATTATCTATCTTATTTAGGGAAACACATGGACTAGTTATGTCATAGTGTAATAGTTATGTATGTGCTAGGCTATATATACCCCTCCATACTTCCATGGAGGGGTGAGACTCTTAGTGTAACTTCATCTTTCCTAATAAAAAAAACACCTAGTTTCTCCATTCTCTCTCTAGTTTCTCTCACTAACTTGAAGATGATGTTCTTTCATCTTCCAAGACCTCCCGATTCATAATATCATCCATAAAAACGATCCTACATAAATAGCAGTGTACAACCCGTTCTTGTAATGAAAGGACCCTGTGGTACGCTTCAGTGCCACAATCCTTATAAAATGAGCGAAAGCTTATTACTTTTGAGTAAAATTTATCAAACTTTCAACATTTTTCAAAATTTTGCTCAAAAGAATAAGTACTCTCTCTCATGTTTTCTAAACCATAAAAGTTAATATCACTTGTTGAGGCGTAGTATTTGCAAAAAAAATTTGTTCTAACAATGTTCTTTGTGGAAACCTTCCCGTAAAACTCGAAATGGTCATATTCGATATCAAAATTTCATCAAAATAAACATTAATATGCCATTTTTTAGGAGGAGAAAATTGTGTGATACAAATATGTTGGATTGTGATTGAATCTAAGTGTGCATAGACTTAACCATTGAATTGACGAGCTCTAAAATGTCGTAAATCGAAAAGACTTGTCTGGGACGGGTAACAATTTCAAACTAGTTCGCTAGTGATGTAAACGTGTCTTGCAAAGGACTAGTCTTAGTAGAATGTACCATCCAAGAAACTCTTGGTAGACATGAACCTTGAAGGGTCTAACCTCCTCACCAAGGAGTGTTTACAACTTCAAGCTGACCTAGTCAGTGATGTAACCGTGTCTCGCGGGGAATTGTCTATCTCGAGTCGATCAATTAAAAAGTGCGCGCTCTACCCTCACTGTGCAGATTTCAGTCAAAACTTATAAGCACATGTGGAGGGGGAGTATTTCTGAAAATGCAAAACTCTCGAAGTATTACAAACATGTTTTCATTCATAAACACTTTGAGAGATTTTCATGAAAATGGTTTTATGGCAACATAGGATAGTCATGGAGTTATAAGGTGACTAAGTTTAGGGATAAACGTCCTATGATCCGCCAAAGCCGGAGGGATCTACCCAAGGACATCACCAATAGTTAGTATTTAGAAGTCCTTAGGTATGATTGAAAAAAAAGGAGAAAACGAGAATCGAAGAAAGAAGGAGTTGAAGAATTAAAAAGAAAAGTAAAAAAATGGTGAAAAGAAATAGCCCTCCAAATTATTCAACTTAGGGCAGACACCGGGTTCAATTCATATGCTACTGGTTGTCACAAGATGACACCAGTATTGAAGTCAAAGTCGTCATGGAACCAGTGATGCAATGCACTAAACCTTCTTAACCACTTATGTTCTCTAAATAGAGCTTGTTTCATTCTCACTGGGAACCCTACGTAATCTATCGGCTCTCTCTTAGAGATTCTTGGTATTGAAGAAGGAGACCCTCTCCCTAGTCTCCGCTTAGGAAAACCAAAGCGCACTATTGAGTCTAGAGCCACGAGATTCATCAAAAGATCTCTTAGGAACACTTGACTTTTCATCACTTGTCATTCAACAAATAAGAATGCAAGTGAAACATTCTAGAGTCCTTCGCAGATCCTAGCAATATGCCGAGAACATTTATGAGGGGATTCACAATTGTGATCCTCAGTGATTGAATGAAAACTCCTACCAGGGTCAACATCAAACAACCCTGACAGCAGGTCACTTCGGTAACTCCTTGTAGGTTACGCTTAGTGTTCGCGGTGGTCTCAAACGGTCTACAGTCGTGAAGTGATACTTCGGTATACTCCAGCGACTCACAACGATAGAGTAACGATATTAAGTACGGGGACATCCCAATGACCATCCGGTTTAAGATTTGTCTAAATCCGCGCCAGCGAATTGGGATATGCCTGTACAAAATATCCGAACTCTTACGTCGAGAACTTTATTGTTAACTGTCTACATGCAGGATTGGAGATCCAAAGTTCATGGGAGAAAAGATCGTGCTGATTCTCCACATGCTCATACCAACAACAATACATATGAAGTTCACTCAAAAGGCAACTCAAAATTCAATATGATTCTTCCTCAAAGCCAAAGAATCTACAAAGTTTAAAGACTCGAGAACAACTTCACATCTGAAATCCAAAGTCAAAAGACGTGTGAGCATGGTGGAGAAAGACGTGGAGACACCTGAACGACGAAGTTGACCAATGGCAGACAACTACACAATATCACTACATCCACAAAAGAAGAAAGAACAAAGAATACAACGACGTCAGAGCTGATAATTTCACAAGAAACAAGATCTCGAACTAAGGGGAGATTGTTGGAACCTAAAGCATCTCTACTCACAAGAAAGAAGAATGCTAGAAGATGTCGAGCAACCGCTATTACATTATAACTATCACTTAGGGGAAGATTGTTGGAAACGCTCCTAAACTATATTAGCAAGTGTTAGTCATTTCTATGTAATAGGTTGCATTATTATGGCTTTTATGTTAGTAATTAAGGCTAAGCTTATGTAGAAAGCCCATGAGCCTATGCAAAAGCCCAAAAGGCCATGGAAGGGACTAGATGTGTTGCCCTAGATCCCTTCCCCTATAAAACCTTGTTACCTCTCATATGAGAGGTGTTGTTCACTTAATTATATTTACGCATAACATTTCCATATTCGTACGTGTGTTTTTGTGTTCAACCTTCTCTCTTCATCTCATTTCTATCATCTACATACTTGTGTTAACTTATGGTGACCTAACAAGGACACCTTCCTTGCCCTACTCCACTCCCCGAGTCATCTACTCAAGAGTTCAAGCACTATGTCGACAAACTCTTTCAACTTGGCGGAGAAGCAAACGTTACACTTTTTTCGGTACAAAGCTAAATACCAAGTCCTTAACATGGAGGACCAAACCAACACAACTATAACACAACAACTATGTGAAATATGAAATACAAGATTTTTGCTACATAAATCTTGTGGAGGAACAAATCAATCAAGGACCCTTTGCTTGGATGACTTGTAGAATCTCGTGATCTCGCCTTAGAGAAGCACGTATATGAGAATCACAAGAAAAGAAAGAAGAACTACTCTCCAGATCAAGAGATTTGAGATTAGAAGAATGAAAGAATATATGAGAGAGTTTGTAAGAAGAGGGGTGAGTTACAATGAAGAAATGGCACTATTTATAGGCAAAAATTCACTACTGTTGCACGGATCCCTTATATGAGGGATCCGTCCAGTGTAAACTGAGAGATCCGTAGGATGCTACCCCTAAATGGGTTATGGGTCATGGATCATGGGTCATGGGTCATAGACTTTGGACCATGGGTATCCAAATAGATACAGTGTATCTAGAAGATGCAATGCATCTAGTCAATGGGTCTTGGGTTAGCTCCATGGGTATGGATATGCTCCATGGGTATGGGTCATGGGTTATGGTTTTTACCCATCCTAATAAACTATTACAATAAATGAATCATTACAACAATTAATGTTAAATGATTATATATATAAATGCTTTACAAAAATAACATGTATCCTTATAATTTTACTTATGATAACTTTATATTTGTTATCAACAAAACACTAAGAGATCGCTAAATATAAATAAACGTTTTTACGATTTATTTGTATTAACAATCTCCCCCTTTTTGTTGATGACAAAACATAATGTTATGATGAGTAAAACTTAAGATTAGTGATCTGTGCTGAACCGTCAAGTTTAATTACACAAGCTAACCACTTGTGAATGGTCAACCATAACAAACTTAAAACAGCTCAAACACCAAATGCAATTTAAGATCAGAGGAATATAGTGGATTCCTGGGTCGTTAAGTCCCACGGAGGATGAATTGGTGTTAAACAACTTCAGATGTCGAATAATCACTAAGGATAGTGATCAATAAGGATTTGAGTGGATAATTACCTAAAGAAAAGATTTATAAATTACAGCGACTTAAATGCAAATTAAAAGATAAAATATATTAAATAAACGCTATCACTATTTTTAAAATGATGAACGTTTAAAATCTAAAACGTACGTTTAAATAAAATTACGTAAACGTACAAAATAAAACGTGAGTTTTAAAAAATAAAATGCCTACAAATATGAAAATGACATTTTTACAATCCTAATAATAAAAGAAAATTATTAGAAAAATAAAATTATTTTTACAACTATTTATTTATTTATTATTAATTAAAAACTATTTATTAAGTATTTAAAATGCACTAATATATATAAGAAAATACAAAATTAACCTAGAAAAATGAAATTATAACTTAGAAAAATCTAAAATATGATAAAACTTATTTTAAAACTAAAAATATATTTTTTAGACTTTTTATGTATTTATTATTAATTTAAAACTATTTAAAACTAATTAAAATTCTAAAAAATACTATTTAAACCAAGAAAATTATGGAAAAATACTTTTTATGACTTTTATATTTATCTTAATCTAGGAAAATTTAAAACATATTTTTTTAAGCTTTTTCTGATTTATTTGTATTAAAAATTATTTAAAAAGGATTAAAAACTAGTTAAAATAAAGAAAAATACTAAACAGTGAAGGAAAAATCTGAAAAATTCAGGAAAATGCTAAAATATTATTCTAAGTCTATAAAAAATATAAAAACATATGCTTATGTGGAGGAAAAAGCAACTGCTGTGCAACTGCTTATCAATAAGCAATTCAAAATAAGCTAAAATCCACAATTGACCACCAAATTAACACATAAGCTAGGGTATGCTATATTAACTAAATACTAACCTATTCCAACCATCCTAAACTTCTGAAAAGCATTTTAAGCTAAGAATTAAGCAAAGTTAAACTAGTTAATTTCAGAAAATGGGACAGAATTGTGGCTGAACTAAGGGTGGGGTCCACAGAGCTTAAGCTCAAAACCTTTACTGAAATTGATAGTCAGCTGGGTGGTGAGTGGTAAGGAACCAAGAACTACCAGTGGTGTCCACTGGTGTGGCCTGTGGGACCCACCAAAGTGGTGGTGAAAGCCACTGTTGTGGTGGTGCAGGGCATGCACAGAGCATGTTTCAGAAAGGGGGGTCTAAAAGAAGCTTAATAATAAGCACTTTATAAGCTAAGTGGAAGTGAGCTACTATTTTTATATTTTAGTTTAGCAGCTAAATATTACTATCCTAAAAGCATGAAGGCTAAATCCTAATAATAAACACACAATAAAAATCTAAAGTTTATTCAAAAACAGGTTAATGAAAATTTTGACTTTTATCAAGAACACTAAAGTTTGACTTAAGTGAATTTGTGATCTATCCTACTTATTAAATATGTTATATTAAGCTAAATTAAGGCTTGTTTGATCAATTTTATCAACTTGTACACATGAAAACAAGATTATGGATCATGAAATTTCCAACAGTGGACTGTAAAGTGCAATTCAAGTAACTTTTGACTTTTAAGCAAACAAGGACTATGTTTTATGCATGAAATGAGCTATTTAATACTAAAGTGACATGGAACAATAACAAGAAATGATACAGATGCCTTTTAACACCAATAACTAAGTTGATCCAAACACCCCTTTAGAAGGCAGTTTTGAAGCATTAAGCATTATAACAAGTTTTTAAAGCAAGAATTCTATTTATTAACTTGTAATAAGTATATTCAAACACTATTAAGCTAAGTTTAACAGAAATTAAACACATATTCTAGAAAATGCAAATTGCAAATAAATGGCTTACAAATTGAAATTCAAGCACAGGACATGGAACCAAGGCCTGAGATCACTCTTATAGCTTTCCACAAAGCTCTATACCAAATAGCAATCCAATTTCAACATTGCTTCAGTCTCTTGATCATTGCCCAATAGATTTTTTATTTTCCACTAATTTATTGGAATTTTTGTAAATTTCTGAATTGTGAGTCTAAACTGGAATTTTAATATTTCTCACAGCTTACAAGCTTTTTTAAGAGCTTATAAGAACTTTAAGAAGCAATTATAACCATTAATAACAACAATTGGATATTTTGATAATTTAAACTAGGAAATGAGCATAAACTGAATTCGTACACATGAATTGAAATTGAGACTGAATTTAAGTTTTTATTACACTAGAATATGATTACAAAACACTTTGAAAGCTTAAACTTGAGATGGAAAACTTAAAAACTTAAAACGACATAAGCTAAAACTAAATTACACTACTGCTACTCTACTACTTTTTTTCATACTGCTCCTTTCTTCTTCTTTATAGACTTTTTGAACTCCCCACATGCCTCTGAGTAAATCCCACCACCATTGGATCTCTGAAACTTATCTCAGCCTTTGATTTTGCTTTTGGCGCCAAAAAAGTCTTGGGCAGGTTTTAGCATTAAATGAGCTTTGGTTGTTTGTGTAGGTGGAGGGGGGTTGTTATACAGCTGGGAGACAAGTTGGAAAGGTTGAGATGAGGTGGTAGTAGCAGGTGGAGGGAAACGAGTGGACATAGGTGTTGAGATGAAGGAGATGAACAGTGGCGCGAGGGGTCTTATTTTTAAACTTTTGGGCCGGGTTTGGTTATTGGGTTGGGTTGGACTGGATTTGGATTAGGTGTTTAGTAAATATAGGATCCGTTTGGTTTGGTAGTAATAACAAGCCCAAGGACCAAATATGTAATTCTGCCAAACTTGAGGGGCTTTGACTACCACTTTTCCAAACTTTCTTTGAGGACCAAACCTGCCATAACACAATTACACAAGGACCAAAGTTGTATTTTATTTTATTTTTAAACTTTAAGGACCTTTTATGCAAATTTAGATATTGAGGGACTAAAGTTGTAAATTTCCAAAAGTTTATCAAAATTGTTCCAAATTGTATTTTATGAATAGTACAAGGGTAATTTGTGATAAAATTCTATTTTGAATACCCAGGGACTAAGTTTGCCAATTTTGATACTCGAGGGGTAAAAATTGCCAATATGTGTAAACTTTCATCCAGGGATCATTTGTGAATATTTTTTTGATTTCCCAAGGACTTAAGTTGACTTTTCATTCATTTTAAACATTTAGGGACTAGATTTGACAATTTTTGAAACTTGGGGGACTAAAACTGCCAATTATGCAAACTTGATACGTTTTTCATCTGATTTTGGTATTTTTGCATTTAAAACACATAAAACACTGATTTGTGATATTTTCATCATTTTGATGCATTTCTGAGTGTTTTCAGATGTTTTTGCAGTCTAGATAATACAAAAATGATGAGTATTTAGACACTCATCAATTAGATGTATGTTTTGAAAGCATAAGTTTTTACTTCTTCTCCCCCTTTTTGTCCAAACAAAAAGTGAGCCTAACGAAGAAATAAAGTGTTGAGAAATAATATAATCCACGAATCACTAACTCCCCCTTGACGGTAGCTCCCCCAAAAAAGGGCGTCAAGTGAGAAAATATAGAACCTACAAAGAAAACGTTATTAGTAACATGCAATATAATCTTGTGATTGACGAGAAACAAGATGGAGAGCCAATGTATGTAAACAAAGCCTTGTAATAAAAAGACAAAGTGTAGTGGTATATAGGCCATATACAAACATGTAAGACTAAGAACAAGGATTGTTCTTTAAAATGACTCAAAAGAAAAAAAATAGAGAAAATAGTAATATCATTCCTTCCATGCTTACATAAGGTTAATGATGGAGGTTTTGGTGAATGATGATGTTGATGCGATCAAGGATGTGGTTAAGTATGAATCGCATCTCGTCCCTAATTTCCATTGCAAGTTCCCTAGTGGATTGGCAATGTTTACAATGTGAATGATGTGAGGATTGTGTATGGATGGTTTCCGGGTTAGTTTGATTGGTGGAAAGCGGAATTTGTGGTGGAAAGTGTGAAAAATATGGATCAAAATCCGGAATGTTTGGAAGTGGTGGTGGAAAGCAACCTAGATGTTCTTGTAAGATAATGGGAGCTAAAGGTGGTGAAGTTACAAGATCTTTGTAAATTGTGTTTGGAGATGTGGGTGGTGTTAAGAAGACTAGTTCTTTTGGGTTGGTTTGTTGGAGTGTTTTCGGAGTCTTAAGGAGTTCCGATAGAGTGATATTGGGTGGAGAATTGATAGGTGATGATGGTGGTGTGCTTGTTGGAGATGAGTGAGGTGCTACTATGGAATCATTTTGTGGTGAATGAGTAGTTGGTGATGAACTATTTGACAAGGATTTGGCCAAACAACAAGGTCGGATGCTAATCCGTGTGATTTTTCTAGATTTGGGTGGTGGTACTATGGAAGGTGGTGAGATAAAGTTTTGGATTTCTTGAAGAGGATTGTTTGTACTAGGTGATTCATCAAGGTTGGAAGATCTTTTGGATAACAAGATGATGATTGTTTGTGAGGTTGAGAGTGATGGATATGCAAGCATTTTAGGAACCTTATTTATAGAGAAAATAGTGCATTGTAATGAATGATTGACCCAAAATATAGACTAAAATCTAATGATTAGATATGAATTAAAGGCATGTGATCATGAGAACATAAGCATTAAGTAACATACTCATTAGTGAAAGAGGTAAAATGATGAAAATATGAAGGTTTATAGCCAAAGTGAGAAAAATAGAAGAGAAATTCAGCTTCTGTCTCACGGTTCCCATGGATCCTTCCCTTGAGGGAACCGTACAACGTTAATGCTGGGATCCGTGGTACTGGTGACTCAGGCAGCTCAAAATTTTCCTTTCGGAAACATTTGTGTGTTAGGTTCTCATTTATGTAACACAAGCATCAATATAAGAAATATAGAAGAGAAAGGATCGGATGAACACACACACACACACACACACACACTTATGCGTATAATATGAAATAAAATTTATGCTTAGGATAATTGTGAAAGTGAACAACCAACCATCTAAAGATGGTTTACATGAGGTATTTATAGGAAGGAACTAGGGCAACATGCAAGTTCCCTTCCTTTCCTTATTAGGCTTGGGCCAAGGCTTATGGGCCTTCTACATAAGCCTTAGCATAATAAAAAACATAAAGGCCTAATTAAGCTAACTATTACATATTAATTACTAACACTTGTAATCTAGTTTAGGAGTGATTCCAACAATCTCCCCCTAAGTGTTGGTGATTAATGATTTGAGTGATAACGTTGTAGGTGCTGATGTAATAGTAGCTTTGACGTCTTCTGACATTCTTCTTTCTTATGTGAAGAAGTGTCTTGATTCGAACAATCTCCCCAGTGTAGGGATCTTGTTTACTTTGAAGTTTTTTAGCTATGACGTCTTCATTATATTTGTTCTTTGATCTTTGTTCTTTGTGGCGGTAGTGATAGTATGTTGTGGTTATCTGCATCAGGTCCGCTTCGTTGCTCTAGTGTCTCCACGTCTTTCTCCAACATGCTCACATGCTCTTTAATGTTGGATTTCAATACTGATGTAGTTCTCTTAATCTTTAAACTTTGTAGATTCTTTTTGACGAAGAATCATTCTGACTTTGTGTTGCCTTTTGAGAGAACTTTAATTAGTGTTGTTGTTGGTATGAGCATGTGGAGAGTCTGCACGATCTTTTCCACCCGCAAGCATCCATAAGAAGAAAACATAAAACATGGGTTAGAAATAATCCAGCTCTTACAAGTTTGAACTTCGAGTGTGTTAACAGCATAGTGTGAAAACACGACTCTAATTCTCACAAAGGCTGTTCCTGAACTGGAGTCCCACAAGTGAGATAACGCGATGTAGCGAAGTACATCTACAATTCAGATGAGTCGCTGAGGTACACCGAAGCATCACCCCATGACTGTAGACCGTTTGAGACACACTAAGCGTAGCCCATAAGGAGTTACCGAAGTGACCTGCTGTCAGGGCTGTTTGATGTTGACCCTGGCAGGAGTTTCCATTCAATCACTGAGGATCACATTTGTGAACCTCTCATAAATGTTCTCGACAGATTTCTAAGATCTGTGTAGGACTTGATAATGGATCACTTGTGTCCTTAATGTTGAACGACAAGTGATGAAATGTCAAGTGTACCTAAGAGATCTTTTGATGAATATCGTGGCTCTAGACTCAATAGTGCGCTTTGGTTTTCCTGAGCGGAGACTAGGGAGAGGGTCTCCTTGCTTCAATACCAGCAATCTCTAAGAGAAAGCCGATAGTTTTCGTAGGGTTCCCTGTGAGAATGAAACAAGCTTCTGTTGAGAGAAACTTGAGTGGCTAAGAAGGTTTAGTGCATGCGTTACTGGGTCCATGACGACTTTAATCTTCAATACCGGTGTCATCAAGTGACAACCAGTAGCATATGAATTGAACCCGGTGTCTGCTCTAAGTTGAATAATCTGGAGGGCTATTTCTTTTCACCCTTTTCTTTACTTTTCTTTTTAATTCTTCAACCCCTTCTTTCTCCGATTCTCATTTTCTCCTTTTTTATAATCATACCTAAGGACTTCTAATTCTAACTATTGGTGGTGTCCTTGGGTAGATCCCTCCGGCTCTGGCGGATCATAGGACGGTTATTCCTAACCTTAGTCACCTTATAACTCCATGACTAACCTATGTTGCCATAAACCATTTTCTTGAAAATCTCTCAAAGTGGTTATGAGTAAAAACATTTTGTACCACTGTGAGAGTTTAGAATTTTGCAGAAATACTCCCCCTCCACACGTGCTTAAGTATTTTGAGAGAAATCTGCATGGTGAGAAAAGAGCGCGCACTTTTGAATTGATCAACTCAAGATAGACAATTCCCCGCGAGACACGGTTACGTTGCATAGTTAAAGAGTTACATTGTCAGCTTTTAGGTGACAACTAGCTCTAATAACTACCTTGAAAGTGTAGACATACCTCGAAAGGTTGTCAAACCCGTCAAAGTTCATGTCTATTAAGAGTTTCTCGAATGGTACATTCTACTAGGACAAGTCCTTTGCGAGACACGTTTACATCACTAGCGAACTAGCTTGAAATTATTACCCGTCCCGAACAAGTCTTTTCGAGTTACTAACATTTATGATTTCGTCAATTCATTGGTTAAGTCTTTAACACGACGATTCAGTAGCAATCCACAACATATTTCTTATCACATAATTTTTCTCCCCCTCAAAAATGGCATATAAATGTTATTTTTGACGAAATTTTTATATCGAATATGTCCATTTCGAGTTTTGTGGGAAGATTACCACGAAGAACAATTTTGTGAACAAAGTTTTAAGCAAATACTCCCCCTCAACAAGTGATGTAAACTTTTGAGGTTTTGAAAAACATAAGGGGAAGTACTTGTTCTTTTGAGCAAAACTTTGAAAAGTGAAAGTTTTGATTAGTTTTACTCAAAAGTAAGAAGCTTTCGCTCCTTTTATAAGGATTGTGGCACTGAAGCGTACCACAGGGTCCTTTCATTACAAGTGCGGGTTGTACACTGTTATGTGTGCACAAGCCATAATCATATATAAATCACACATCCAGATAATTAATAAGAGAGACAAATCAAGGGGTACCAGGAGTATCAGGTAGTCCAGCAATAACTTCAGGAATGCGTTCTGGACGTTGATATCCCGTGAGAGAAATGCTTGGACGACCACCAACGAAACTCTCCAAAGTTCTGATCTAATCCCGCCTGAACAACCTTTCATCAATCCGCGTGATGATCTTCTTAACATCCCTTCTGTCCCTCGAATTCCATCTCTTTGGTGACCCAATGCCGTCGTGTATCTCCTTTAACCGATAAGCTAAACCGTCCCTGACTTTCTTCAATGTGTGATCCCCAAATTTGTGTAGCTCTTTGCATGCCATGAAGCAATTGTGGTGTAGTTCACTTCTGTAGACTACCCCAAATGGTTTCTTGATAAGTGTGTATTGAGCAAGTTGGCTTATGTCGGGAAGATCGAGCTGTGGTTTTGTGAGGTTAACGCGCTTCTGGTATGATTCCACGACAAGTTGAATATCTTCTACACGTTCTTTAATCACTATGCTTCTGATGAAGATTATTAATGACTTGATGTACTCGCGTTGGATATTTGTAGAGAATTGTCGCATTCGTCCTTGTACCTTTGCAAGATACATATCTTCAATGTCGTTTAGAGACAATCTCTGAAAATCCGCTTCACAAAAGTCATATTCCTCTTCGTCTTGTCGTTTGACCACAATCTTCTTAAGGAATGTGTAGTCCCACTTCGACGACAGGGTAACATGTTGAATAGCAATGATCCGTTTATCACTGAACACTTCCTTCTTCGACTTAAGAACCTGGCAGCTTCTGTAGTAGATTCTTCGGCGTTCAGGCCAATGATGAATCCCATACAATGCATCGATATCATACTTTTCCACTTTGTCAGCAAACATGTGTGTGGCGTATTCCTCGATGGCTATGTTGTTTGAGTATATTGCTGCCGGGAAAGGGAGTGTGAGTGATGTAGCGTATTTCATGGAGACATCGCTACCGTGTAGAAGAAACTCTAGGTCATTGTTGAAGAAATAGCGGAATGGAATCTTGGGTTGATCCGGTCGGCCAATTGTAGGTAGAGGTCTGGTCCAGTCAGTGTAGTATGGAGCTTTGTCTGGTCTGGTGAAGTCAATGTTAGCTTCAGGGTTGAGCCAATCGATGTTGTTAGACATGGCCCGTGCAATGTTGTCGAGATGATATTCGACTTCAATTGCACTTTCTGAGCTGTCTTTAAGAAGTTGAAATGCATCATTCTTGATTCGCTTCAACTCTGCCTTAGTCATCTTCTTCACTCTGAACTTTTCTTGTATAAACTTCACATGCTCCATTGTGCGACCATCTACCATTTCTTGACCTTCTGGTAATTGAGGGGTAGCATCAACGAGTTTTGAGAACCAGTTATACTCTTCAGTGTCATCATCATCTAGCCATGACACAACATTGGTCTTTGTCTTCTTCTTAGGCTTTGTAGATGATGCTGGTTTCTTTGCTGATGAAGAAGGAGTAGGTTGTTGTTGGGGCTCAGGGATCTCTTCATCGTCACCACCAGTGTATTCGAAATGATCACCAGTTTTTTCTGTTTGGGGTGGTAACTCAGAGTCCTGAGGTTTCTCAGTAGCAGCAGAACGTGGAGGAGATCGTCTGTCAGTGAAGGTTCTTTAGGGTGGTGGTGGCATAGAGGATGATTTGCCAGCTTTCTTTGGACATTTTGGTGCAGAATCCTTATCCTTATCATTGTCATCTCTTGGTCGTTTAGGTTGACCTACTGACTCTTTGCATGAAGATTTGAGTTGATATTCTAGAAGGGCCTCAAAAAGTTTAGCTTCATATGAAGCAAAGGTTGCAGACCGTTTAGACATTTGCATCACCAATTTCGAGATCAACTCAGCTTCAGAGAGATCAGGTGAGTTGGCCATGTTTAACCAATGCGACGATATTTGGAGTAAGTTGTCTGGCGAACATATCCCTTGTCACTCCAGGAACAGTGTCGAGAAGAACTTATGATTATATTCCTTAATCGTCTTGTTCATTTCACCCTGTACATCTCGATTGAGAAACTTCTGAATCTATTCCCGTTCTCTCAACATCTGGTTTATCCCGTTTTGAAGAAGGTTAACTCTGTCAGCGAGTTGATTTAGTTTCTTGTTGACAACGTTTTTCTTCCTTACTTGCTTGACAACTTTAACAATCTTAGTCTTTGCTCGGGATGCCCAAGTGTCGATTGGCTTCTTAATGGATATGGATGCAGATCTGGTGGTGCCTTTGGATGGTGGAGGTGATGAGTGAGAGGACGAGTCTATTGATGATGAGACATGAGGAGGCTCAGGGTCCTTTGGTGGCTCAGAGGTTTGTTCCTTGCTTCGTACGGGACTATCAAGAATGTAATCATTGGCTTCCTGTTCCGCTTGAGCCTTTTCTTGTGCCTTAACCCTAGCTTCTTCATCTGCTTGAGCTTGAGCTTCTTTTTCAGCTTTTTCTTTAGCCGCAGTCTCAACATCTTCATCAGGAATTTTCTCAGACTTCTCCTTTTCCGGTTCCTCAAAGTCATAGATGATAGAATCCTCGAGTTGCCGTTGTTGTTGTTCTGGTCTTCCTAACAGGTGTACCAGACGATTTTTCATCAATGAATCCCACTTTGCCTAATGCAACTGCTTCCAAATAATGTGTGTACAATTGTAGTCCCTTGATATCAGCAGTGAGAAGGCAATCTGGTAATACCGCACCTTGTTTCTTCGTTGTTGAGTCCTTAAATCTGACAACATTGAGTATGGGCTCAAGCAACACGGAGTGATGTTTGGGGTCATCAAGTCTCAAGGGAATATCAGGATTATTCCCTTGAGCCCTTTGGATCAACAATTTGGTGTATCTGATGTAAAGGATATGACATCATGTCGTCCCAGATCAGAGCTGCAAATTCGATATGATTCATGTTGACCATGGCCCAAAATATTTGTAGTTCCAAGAGCCGCGGATGCTCAAAACCATTGTCACGTCCAGAAACTGATTTGGCAATCATGATGTAGAGGGTTCTCCATGGCTGAGGAATGTTCTTAAGATCAACAGATGAGTGTTTTGTGATGATCCCAGCAGCTTCGTCATAGCCGATGTCGACCATGAACTGGAGAGAGACCTCTTCAGAAGGAGTAGCAGAGTAATCGGCAGGCTGGATGGTAGGAAGAAGGAGAATAGCCTTTAGATCTGCAGGAGTGATGGTGACTTGTTTGTTGTTAAGTGTCACCGTCACAGCACTTTGACCTTTGACCTTTTGAATGGTATGCCAGAATTGGTGAATATAAATCTCCGGCACTGTTGCAGAGTTTGTGAGCATATTCTTGTAGGGATGAGTCTTCAGAATATCCACCGCAATCTGACAATAAGACTCAGAGCATGTGAAGTTATCGAAATCGAGTCTGAGGTTGTTCTTTCCAATCTTCATTGTGTAACCGTCGGGGAAGATGTCTTCCATTGAGAGAACATTTGGTGCAGCAACATTTTCCATTTGGACGACCATATCGAGATCTGAAAGATATTTAGCCAAAAGAACCAACATATCGAAAGACATTACGTTAGTCAAAAGTTGATTTTATTGTCTAATTATTGAATATAATATGTTAACGAATGTTACGAGTCCAATGTCACTTGTTTGTCCAATAGTCCAAAGTAGTCGTGAAAAGTTTCGTGAATTTATTAACTTTTAGTTTTGAAGTCCAATTTTTCACATATTGTCACAACATATTTACCATTTAAGCTTATTAGTGACATTTTGGTTTCGTGACGTTATGATTTATTTTTTCACAAGTTTGTACGTGATGAGTGTCTAAATACTCATCATTTTTGTACCATTTAAACTGCAAAAACATCTGAAAACACTCAGAAATGCATCAAAATGATAAAAATATCACAAATAAGTGTTTTATGTGTTTTAAATGCAAAAATACCAAAATCAGGTGAAAAACGTATCAAGTTTGCATAATTGGCAGTTTTAGTCCCCCAAGTTTCAAAAGTTGCCAAATCAAGTCCCTGGTCATTCCAAAACTTATAAAAAGTCATAAAAGGTCCTTGGGATTCACAAGTTGTTAGAAATAGTCCTTTGAAGTTAAAATTTCATATTTACAACTTTGGTCCCTCAACTTTGAAAAATGTCAAAAATAGTCCTTGGATATTAAAAAAATGAAAATTATCAAATATTATCCTTGTACTATTCAAGATTGGCAGGATAGGTCCTTGTGATAACTTTGGAATGTTGGCAGTTTTGGTCCCTCAAAAATCAGAAAATTACATAAATGGTCCTTGTGTTAATACCAAACCAAACGGACCCTTGTTATTAACTTAACCCAAAACCAAATCCAACCCAAATCAAAAACCCAGCTGGCCCAAGTTATTAACCCAACCCAACCAATCTTGACCCTTGACCTATACCCACTTGAGCCAGTCAAAAACTCATTTGAACCCTGTCAATACCCATTTTGACCCCCCCGTTATTAATATCCAACGGTCAAAAAGTCAAAACCCCGCCCAAACCATGTTTACTGTTCATCGTCCTCTACCATACCTGAAACCCAAAACCAGTTGTTTTCCCCAACTCTCCACCTCACCACCACATTTCCACCTGTCTTCCCAGCTGTTTAACCACCCCCTTCCACCTCCACTATCTCCCAAACTTCATTAATTGAGAAAACCTGCTCAAAGACCTTTTGCCGCCAAAATGCCATGTGTACGAATTTGATGAGTTTGAAGAATTCAAGGGTTGAAAATAGGTGGGAAAGATTCAGAGATCGACACCAAGTCAAAAAGATCAATATAAAGCAAGAAGAGAGGCAATGTGGAAGATATCTAGTGTAATTTAATTTTGCTTATGCCGTTTTAAATATTTTTAAGTTTCCAGTGTATTTCAAAGCTTTCAAGCACCTTGTAATCATATTTCAGTGTAATAAAAACTTGTTTTCAGTTTCAATTTCAGTATTAAGTTTCATTCTCAGTTTATGCAATTTTCATTTCAAAAAATCTCATGTTATCTTAAAGTTGTTTATAGTTGTTGTTAAGGACTGAATAAGCTCACATAAGCTCCTAGAAAGCTTTTCTAAGCTTTTAGAAACCTTAAAACTCTGTTTAGTATCAAAAAGAAAAAAATACCAAAAATACTAAAAAATGTTGGAAAATAAAAAATCCATGGAGAATATGATCAAGAAGCTGGAGCAGGGTTGATTGTGGATTGCCTTGGTTTAGAGCTTCTTGGGAAGCTATAGGAAGTGATTTTGTGCCTTGGTTCTCAGTTATAAGCTTATAAGCAATTTGTAAGCTCTTTTCTTAAATTTGTCCATTCACTGTAGAACTGCTCATTTTTGCTTATCTCTGTGTTTTTCATGCTTCTTTGGTATTGTTAAGTTAAGCTCTTACTTAAAACAGTTTTCTTGTTCTTTTAAATTTGTAGTTACCAAAAATCATAGTTTAACAGTCATATTAGCATAATTATCATATCTGATTTTTATTTTGTTATTGTTGTTGTTTAATGTTTCTTAGTCTTATTAAATGATAATATAAGGTCTGTAATCAGTTGTATGGTCTGAATCTGTAAAACCTTTTGAAAATCACAAGTTCAGTTAAGTAAAAGGTTGTTTGGAGTCACTGTATTATCTGTGCTAAAGGCTATCTGTGTTGTTTTCTGTTGTTGTTTCATATCACATTAGGTCAATATAACTCATAGAAACCATAAAAACTAGTGTTTGCTTGTTAAAAAGTCAAAATCTCTTGTAATCTCACCTTACTAGCTCACTGTTAGGATTTATAGCTTGAAATTCATCATATTAGCTTATAACTTGGTACTTTAGCTTAATTTCAACTTATCTTAGGTTAATACAACATAATCAATTAGTAGAATCAATCTAAAGTTCATATAAGTCAACCTTTAGCATAATATAAAAAGTCAAAATTTTCATTTTAGCAGTTTTTGAATAAAATAGATTAATTTCTATAGGGTTTAATATTAAGTTTCAAGATTTGAGCTTTTGGAATATTAAAATATAACTGCTCATCTTTATCCTAGTATTTTTTATATTTTCTAGCTAGCTTATTTAATAGCTTATTTCTTAGCTTATTTTGAACACCTTATCTGAAATAGTGCCCTGTGCACAGTTGAGTGACCCTTTTTCACAAGCTCATCAAAAGCTTATTAGTGAACCTCAGCTTATGAACCTTGGCTTTTTGGAAAGCCAATCTAGCCATTTCATAGGTCCAGTGCTTATTTTCATCTTTCTAGCTTATTTGGTAGGTCTGCTTATTGCTTTTAGTTGTGTCCATTTAACTTAGTACATCAATCATTCAGTGTTTATAAGCTCTTTCAAAAGCTAGTTACAAGCTCATTATTGTAATCCAAACTTTGGAAATTAGCTTTTTAGAGAGTTTAGCTGGTATACTTGTTAGTCCCAGTGCTCATTTTCCTTTCCAAGCTTATTGCATAAGCTTAAATTAGCCTCCAAAGTTGTCCTAAAACCTGTTTAGTTATTCAAGATAACTGGATTGCTTATCTGGTTCATGTGGCTTATTTTGTGCTTATTTTTAAGTCATTATGCTTTCTCAGTTGTCATATTAGCTTATTATCATTAGTTTAGCTTATTTTCAGTTTACTCTTGTTTATTTATTAGCTTATTAGCTATTTGGCTAAATCTTGAACTTATTTCATTTTTGGCCACTGTTAAGTAATAATAAGCTTATTCTGAGCTTATTAGTTGTTTTCATAAAAAGTTCTAGTTTTAAATTTTGCTTATTTCATTGTACTTAATCAGTTTCAAAAAGAAAAATCCAAAAAGAAAATAAAAATAAAAAGTCCAGTGCTGGGATTCGAACCCTGGCCACCCAGCTCACCACACACACACGCTACCAGTTGCCCTTGGGTCTTTGACTGGTTATACCTTGTAACATTTAATACTTACCCCTTGTTTTCTATTTTAGCTTATACGAACCAATTAGCTTATTTACAGCTTATTAAAACAAGCTTTCACACCTTTTGTATTTTTCTTAGCTTTATATTGTTATAAAGTATTTTATAAAAAAGTTTCAGAATTTTCTGAATAGTTTTAGTATTTTTAATCATTTAATTAGTTTAAAATAGTATTTAATTCATAATAAAAAAATATAAAAGTAAAAAAATATAAATCTTTTTTCTAAAATTTTCTTTTGTCATATATTAAGTAAGAAAATTGTTTTTACACTCGTAGGACTTTTATTTTGCAAATTTTACGTTTTTTCTTGCACGCTCGCGTAATTTTTATATATAACGCACGTTTTCATTCTAGGTCACGTTTTTAGATAATTTAGGTTTACGCTTTAATTAAAATAGTTTATTTAAGTTATTTTGTTTTATAAATCAATAAAATTCAACTTTAAAAATAGTGATAGCGTTTATTTAATATAATTTAGTTTTTTTAATTTTCTTTAATTTGCATTTAAGCACCTGTAATTTACAAAATTTCTCTTTAGGTGTAATTACCACTCAAAATCTTTATTGATCACTATCCTTAGTGATTATTCGACATCTGAAAGTTTTGAAACACCATTAATCCTCCGTGGGACTTAACGACCCGGGAATCCACTATATTCCAAGGGAAATTGCATGTTTTTTTAGATGTTTTGAATTTTATTACAGTTGACCATTCACAAGTGGTTGATTTGTGTGATAAACTTGACGGTTTGCCACCGATCAGTACCCGCAACAATTCACAATTTTGGTTAAAAGTTAGGCTTAGGCGTAGGATTTGCAAGCTTATGCGTAAACAGTATATCATACGCGCGAGGCATGTTTAAGTAGGATTGACTTACGCGTAAGAAATGTTACGCGTAGGAAAAGAGAGCCTAGGCATAGAGCTTACCGCAAGCGTATATGGGGGACGCCGCGTAAGGTTTACTCGTAAGAGTGAACCTTATGCGTAGGCTCATCTTTTACGCATATCCTTCACAGATACGCCAGAGTCCCTTTGTAGAACCTTACAGAAGGTTGCGCAGAAGATTACTCTTACGTGTAACTTTCTACGCGTAAGATGATCCTTATGCGTAGAATTCCATGTTAACCTTGAATCTAAATTTTTCACGCGTAATAACCTGAAACAAATGCATCATAACTCATTCATTAACATATTATCCAATCCCTTTCATCCACTCATGTTATCACAATCAAACATAGTTAGCGAAGAATTCTTATGTAAATCTAAACCCTAGGGTTTAATTCTTACGAATAAGAATTCTAGCCATGGAAATGACACCAAATCGCTTCTGGGATAACTTAGAGGCCTAATGATACATTTCCAACAAGTTTTAACACCTAAAGTCACATGAATCAAAAACCCCCATTTCTAACGAGTATAAACCCTAAATTTCAATTTCTCAAAAATTTATGTATCTGGGCATGATTCGTGGGTGGTTTAGAACAATTAAGCATGTATCAAACTTCATAAAACCAACCAATTATCCAATAACGCTTTCAAATGAAAACACCCAATTCTACGCTTAAACCCTAATTTGAAAAAAATGATCAATTGGTGTTACTGGGTGGATTTGGTTGATAGAAATGGTTATAACACATGATTTTGAACATTTAAACACCATTTTTATCATCACAAACACGCAGGTGATGATTTTGTGTTCATATGCATATGCGTAGAACACAAAATCACTTCTAACTCAATATTTAGCCGTTGGATTTGTTTAATAATCAAAAACCATTGTTCAAAATAACACAAAGATCATTAACAAACTTACAAATTTGGAGTTTAAAGCACCGATTTGAAGATGGAATGTTAGGCGTGGGATTTGGTTGGTAAAGTATTAAATGTGAAAAATTAAATGAGTTTGAAATTGTAGGTGAAGTATTTTGTTAAAATTAATTTGAGTTTTTGACAACTTCAGTCCCTCCACCTTAACCATTTTCATCCAACGCCCATAACTTCCATTTTTGTTACGTAAATCATGATATTTGGAAAAAAACTTGACGACACTCCCCCTCGACTTAAGAAATAATGAAATTTTATAAATTTGAGTCCGGGGAGTGTCAATAAACCAGAAATGTGACCACCATTATCAAAGAAACAACCGGGATGAGGTAACATGTAAGTACAAGGTTTTATGAAACCGAAAAATATTTACTTTCTCCCCCTCAACACTTGACCAAGAAAATACTGAATTTTGAAAGAGTAAAGTGTTGACGGAAGATTTGTACTTGCCATGTTGAAAGAAATTTGGATAGAAGAATATTTTTGTATTTTATCAGATTTTATATTTTTGTATTTTGTTTTTGGAAAAATATTTACAAAAGAGGTTTTGGTGTTTGACTGGTTTTAAGAATGTTTTAAAATTTCGTCCAGTTCCTCTAGAGTCAAACACCGATACCAATCCTGGACCAACTCAGAAACCTATAGCAGAGCAGGGCTTTGGTGAGAAGATCTCAGCTTGGTATTCAGACCCACAAAGTATAATTCAAACTGTAACCTTTTCCACATGCCCTTGATGAAATGATATCAAGATCGATGTGCTTTGATTTAATGTTGAAACGAGTTGCACGATATCACAATAGCACTTCGATTGTCGCAGTACATCGGGATTCTGTCAAATACGTAACCATAGTCTTTGAGTTGTGTTCTCATCCAAATGACTTGAGCACAACACGCACATGGCTACATATTCTCGCCAGTTGAGGACGTTTGTGTACAACCGCTTCTATTGCCATGACACCCGTTTATCACCAAGAAATTGTAGAGCCCTGGTTCTTTTTTGAGAATCTAAGCAACCTCGCGTGATCGACGCCTGAGAAAGCTATTAGTTCAAAACCAGAATCCTTCGGATACCAGATCACCAAGTTAATGGTTCCCTTGATGTATCGGAGGATTCTTTTAGCCTCAGAAAGGTGAGTTTCAGTTGGTCGCGACTGATAACGGGAGCAAAGATATACAAAGAAAGACAATATCGGTCCACTGGCTGTTAGATACATGAGAGACCCAATGATACTTCGGTATTTGGTAGGGTCAACCAATTTCCCATGCAAATCACGGCCAGTTTTGGTATGTGCCATTGGAGCGCATAGGTGTCACATTGCATTCCATTTTGTTTAAAATTTCAAGGGCATATTTGGACTGACTCAAGAAAATACCACGGGGTGATTGATGAACTTGCGTCCTAGAAAGAACGTAAGTTCACCCATCATTGACATTTCAAAATGTGTTTTCATAAGTTTTGAAAAAGCGTTTGAGTACTTTAGATGTGTTGACCCAAAAATGATGTCATCCACATAAATTTGAAAGATTAAAATGTGTGTCCGGTGATATTGTATGAATAGTGTAGGTCGATGAACCTTTGACGAAATTATTGGCGATAAGAAAGGATATAACTTATCATACCATGCCCGAGGGCTTGTTTTGAGACCGTGGAGAGCCTTCTTCAGTTTGTAGACGTGATTAGGGAACTCGATCAACGAATCCTCGGGCTGGCTAACATAGACCGCTTTCGTTATCCATTGAGAAAAGCAGTTTTGACATCCATTTGATAAACGGTGATGTTCACGGAGCCAAAACGCCAGAAAAATGCATACCAAGAGACGCAGCAAATCGCGTAATGATTCTTCAAAGTCAATAACCTCTTCCTGTCTATAACCCTTAGCCACCAGACGTGACTTATTTCTAACTATGGTTCCTTCAGCATCCAATTTGTTTTTCCAAATCCACTTGAGACCAATGACGAAGACCCCTGTTGGTCTTTCAACCAATTCCCATACTTCAAGACGTTTAAACTGATAATTTTTCTTCTTGCATGGATTCAATCCACTTGTTCTTGGTCATGCATCTTTAATGTTTTAGGTTCAGCAGACAAAGTGAGTGCATAAATGCAATGTTCACCGTCTGTATGAAGACGTTGTCTAGTTACGACTAGTTGATTCAGGTTACCAATAATGTTTTCAAGAGGACGGACTTTCGTCTAATGATGTGTGGAGGGTTGATGTTGATATACATTCTGTAGATTGGGAGGATTCAAATGGCTTGTAGATGATTCCGAACATCGTGTGGCAGTTTCATTAGTGCGGATTGAAGAACGATTTGGATCATAATCTGCAGTGGGGTACTTCATTGTTCGAAGATCATCACTGGTAGAGTTATTGAGGCGGTTGTGTCAACTTTGTTGTAGAATCAACTGTAGTGCTTCCTCAATAGTAGTTGCAGTGGTGTATTAGGTATTGGATTTTGATCGGTTGAGCACGGAAACATTAGATACACCTGGAGCACGTTCATCAATATCATCACTAAACAGAGGAGCAAATAGCTGTTCCATTTGACATCGAGTTAGTTGTAATCTAGGTTCAGCTGATGATGGGGTTTGAGGGAAGTTTAAGCGGTTATGACCGGGTTCCAAGCTGTTATGCTTAGAAGCCATTTTTGTAAGCTCATCGAAATTAGCATGAATCTTTCCATAATCTCCCCTTTGACGAGATTCTAGATCCGTAACCCTTAGAGTTTTCACAATAACCAACAAAGACTCCAATGTCAGCTTTGGCTTTGAGCTTACCAAAGTCATCATGATCATTATTCGGATAACAAAGAGATCCAAATACATGAAAGTGTTTGAGATTCTTTTTGGTTATGGATAAGCTCATAAGGTGTTTTGTTGTGGGCGTTGGTAATCATTGAACGATTCGAGTGTAGCATGCAGTTGACACGGCTTCAGCCCACAAGTAACTGAAGTTTAGCATTTATTAACATCATTCTGCGCTTCCACTAACGCTACGGTTTCGTCTTTCAACAACGCTATTTTGTTCTGGTGTTCGTGCAATGGATGTTTGATGCTCAATTCCCACTTTCTCATAAAATGCACGAAGAGTTTGATTCACAAATTCAGCCTTTGCCTCGTTCGATTTGTCTGACTGTATTCGAGCCGACTTGAATTTTCGTGAGAAAGGTGATGATCATCTATGGAGCTTGATCTTTACTTCGAAGAAAATAAACCCAAGTCCATTTGAATAGTCATCTACAATTACCAAGATGTAGCGTTTGCCATTAATCGCTTGCACGCGCATCGGGCCACACAAATCCATGTGAAGAAGATGAAGCACATGCTGTGAGTTGTGTTCCACCTTTTAAGGAAAGTGAGCACGAGTGCTTTTCCCTTATTCAAGCCGAGCAAAGTGATCTTTAGAATACCAAAATCTTGGGAGACCTTCAACAAGTTTGTATCGTGCAAGATTGGTTATGGTTTGAAAGTTTAATTGTGAGAGACGACGGTGCCATAGCCAAGATTTAGTAGATGTTGCCTTTTAGTAGACGATGGGGGAGAAGAAGCAATCATGTCTTGCATTGAGATTGTATAAAGACTTGAATTGCGGTGCAGACATAAGATCGTTTCCTTGTAGATCACGAATGAAACAAGTTTTCTCCTAAAAGCAACTTCCAAATCTCCATCACAGAATGACCAACTGAGAAGAGATTGTGACCGAGGCCTTCCACATAATAAAACCTGCTAATTTCAATTACCATTAATGTAATCTTCGTAGCCCATGATAGTTGCGAAGTGATCATTCCCGAATTTGACAGTGCCAATGAACTTTGCAACAAATTTTGATAACAGTTTGAGATTGCCTCACATGTGTCGGAACATCCGCTATCAACAACCAAAGAATGATCAGACACCGCATTACACAAGACTACACAGATGGAATAGAAGTAGTTGGAACCCGGCAGCTTATAGTTGAAACAAACATATTAATGATTTTAGGTATCCATTGAAATCCAAGTGTATTATGTAACCATTTCTGCCATCTCCAACTAGTCTTAGCTTTGGTCTTAGTGAATGCACTAGGTGATAAGTTCTTCCTATGAGGTGAAGGTGGTTCTATGGGTACATCAATTATCGTAGTTGGAACACTAGAGGGTGGTTTACCTAGCAATGCTTAGAAGCATTAGTGGGCCTAGAGGTATTCCATTTTCTATTATTCCGCTTACGGTTCAAGATAGCCTTAGCAACACATTTATCATGACAACCAGAAAACATACTTTTTTGACAACCAACACAAGAAGCTTCAAACAAAACATTAAGAGTACTTAAAGATTCAGCATTCGTTACATCACTTTGTTCATTACATTTGTCAGACGCAATATCTAAAGTTGGTGCAACTAGAGTTTTATTCAAAGTCCTAGGGTGTTCTTCTACTTCAGCATTCTTTATTGTTCTTTTTTTACATCGCAACTTCCTATTCTTCCTTGTATTGCTCCTAGGCTGTGAAGTGCGGGCGTTGGGAAAAGAGGCAACTATTCCTGTTTCAGTAGAGGGAAGCATATTAGTTTCTTGTGGTTTGTCATTAGATGTTCTAGAATCATTTTGAATCTGTGTGGGTATAGTTGCTACAGTGTTACTATCCCTATCTTGCTTAATTTTCACCAACTCTGCTTTTAGATCATGGATTTTGTGTAACAAATCAAGATTTTCAGAACGAGTAAGTCCATTCTCGTCGAAAAAACATCTGTGATGCAAGATGATCATCAAGGTCTTTGTCTGCTTTATCACGAGTCTTTTTGAGTAAATCAAATATGACACCATATTCCTTTTTAACTTTTGAAATTTCTTGTTCATATTTTGAGATTTGACACTTCAAAGACACATTTTCATCATCCAGTTGCTCAAGTTTTGGATTAAGAGTTTTGGTATGCAACTGGTTGATTTTGTTTTGCAAAGCGAGTTCACGATTTTGACAATCTTTTTGACACCATTGAAGATGACGTTTTGCATTTGAAAGCTCGTTAATCAATCGTTCATTTTCAACTTTTAAAGACTTGATTGGGACACAATTATCGTAGATTCTCAACATTGTCAAAGAATCACAGAGATATAATCAAATGCATATGCAACAGAATGTAATAACACAACATTATGGATATCAGCACATATAACATCTTCCAAGAGTCGATCAACATCTTTTCTTAACAATTTCTTTTTATGTTTTGTATTTGAAATCGATGTTTCTATTTGTTTGAAAACTCTTTTCATAAGTCCAAGCTCCCTGTGAAAATCCCTTTCCCAATATACTGCACACATTTTCAAATTTCGGACATGAGGTAAAATTCTTTTCTGAAAAATATCTCTTTATTCTCTCGCATGAGGCAATTGAAAATGTTCAACTTTAATTTCATAGTAGAATTCAATTTCACGTTCTAAAAGTTTGATGTCCGAAATGAATGTTTCAAAATATTTAAGAATTTGACACTTTTCAGGTAAGGTTTTGACTTCACTGAGTGAAGGTAAAGGACCATTAACTTGTGCAGTATTGGATTGGGGACCAACATTAGAAGACTCAGAAATAGGTGTGATAACCCAAGGTGTGTTAGAAGTATCCTTTAGTTCGACGAAAGTAATGGCTTTTGAATAGTTAAATGGTTTGTTATAAACAACATTTTCTAATTTTGATCGGCTCTCGTCTTCTACATCTAATTCCTCTTGACGATTATATTCAACAACACTTATAATGGAATCATCAATTCTATGTTCTCAAGATAAACTTCGTGATTTGGTTTAAATGCTCTATTTGAAAACTGGTTTGTAACGCAAGATTCGTCCATATCCATTTGGTTTTGGTTTAAAAGTAAACTTTTGAATAGTTGTGATTGACTCACCATGTTTATAAACAACATTTTGAAACTTTTGATTTTGTTTTGTAGTCGACAATTCCTCAAGATAGTCATCTATTCGTTTCGTTGAATGCTTTTTGTACTCGTGAGAACTGAGTTTTTGACAATTTAACAACTCAGACTTGGCTTTTTGAGTTTCCAAAGTATGAGCGTTAAGTTGTTGTTTATGATCATATTTCAGTTGTTCTATTTGAGACTGTGGAAAACTAGAAGGGGGGGGGGTTGAATAGTTTTGCCGATTTTAAGTTAGTTTCAAAAACTTTTAGATTCGTTAATATGTGAGATCTTATGGATGCAGAGAAAGTATAGATCTAATGATAAAGCAAGTAAATAGAGTAAAGCGAAGGGAAAGAAAAGACACAACCGATGTATAGTGGTTCGGCTACAAGGACACCTTCCTTGCCCTACTCCACTCCCCGAGTCACCTACTCGAGTTCAAGCACTATGTCAACAAACTCCTTCACTTGGCGGAGAAGCCTTCACAACGTTGCTTACACTTTTTCCGTACAAAGCTAGATACCGAGTCCGTAACACGGTGGACCAAACCAACACGACTATTACACAACAAATATGTGAAATATCAAATACAAGATCTTTGCTACAGAAATCTTATGGGTGACAAATCAATTAAGGACCTCTTGCTTGGATGACTTGTAGAATGCTCGTGATCTCGCCTTAGAAGGACCTATATGAGAATCACAAATAGAAAGAAAGAAGAACAACTCTCTAGATCAAGTGATCTATATGTTAGAAGAGAATGAGAGTGTATGAGAGATTTAGTAAGAAGAGGGGTGAGTTAGAATGAAGAAATGGCTCTCTATTTATAGGCAAAATTCTTTCATCGATCCCACGGATCCCTTCCACTTGGGATCCGTCTAGTGTAATCCAAGGGATCCGTGGGTTATGGGTTGGTTCATGGGTTTTCTTTAGATTCAATGTATCTAAGTATACATTGTATCTAGTCTACTTGGGTATGGTTTAAGATCCATGGGTTATGGTTTTTACCCATCCTAATAAACTATTACAACAAATGCTTAATTACTACATTTTTGTATTTAAATGGCTATATGTAAATGCTTTACAAAACTAACATGTATCCTTATAATTATACTTAAGATAACATTATATTTGTTATCAACAAAACACAAAGAGATCGCAAAATATTAATAAACGTTTTTACGGTTTATTTGTATTAACAATCTCCCCTTTTTGTTGATGACAAAACATAATGTTATGATGAGTAAAACTTAAGAATAGATGTAAGTTTTGAAAGCCCTAAGTTTTACTTCTTCTCCCCTTTTTTGTCGAAACAAAAAGTTAACCCTTGGAAGAAATAAAACGTAAAAGTGTGGAAAAAGTAGTCCACGTATTTTCTACTCCCTTGACGGTGAGGCTCCCTAGCTCAAGGCCAAGTGAAGAAAAATAAAAATCCTACAAAAAGAGAGGTTAGTAACATGCTTAAATAATCTTGTGGATGTTTGAGAATCAAAGATTGGGAGCCAATGTATGTAAACAAAGCCTTGTAATAAAACAACAAATTGTAGTGGTATTTATGCCACTTACAAGCATGTAAGAATAGGAACAAGACTTGTTCTTTTTGTTTAGGTTGTTTAGATCTTGTTGGAGTTTTAAGGAGTTCCAAAAGAGTGACTTTAGGTGGTGATGAAGTTGGTGTACTTGTTGGTGATGAAGGGGGTGCTATAATGGAAGCATCTTATGGTGAGTTATTTGTTGAGGATGAACTATTTGAGGTTGGTTTTGCTAAGCAACAAGATCAGATACTAATCCGTGCGGATATCCTAGAGTTTGATTGTGGTATTTTGGATGGTGGTAGTACAAAGGTTTGGGTATCATGAAGATGATTGTTTGTACTAGGTGATTCATCTAAGGGTTTTTGGATGACATGGTGTATTGTGTATGTGAGGATGAGATGGATTATGCAAGCATTTTGGGAGTTCTATATAGAAAAACAAAGCATTGTAATGAATGCTTGACCCAAAATGTGGATTAAAATCTAATGATTAGATATGAATTCAAGGCATGTGATCATGAGAACACAAGCATTAAAGAGCATACTCCCAAAAATGAAACAAATGTGGATTTTTCATCCAAAGTGAAAAAATAGAAGGTAAAAAATGACTTATGTTTCACGGATCCACGGATCCTTCCCTTGAGGATCCGTCTGAAGATGAAAGCAAAAATTTTCCTTTTTTGGAAACATTTTTGCCTAGTGTGTGCCTATATGCAAACTATTTGGAGTTGCGGTTATCTCGACCCCTAAAAGAAATAGAAAATAAACTAGAAGTATAAAAACATCCTATTGAGATAACCCGAAAACACATATTTAGTACATGAGTATGTAATTTTGTGTTATCAATGCTCCTAATTCATTGTTGCTTAAATGAATGTACCCGAAAACACATATTAGTTATGTGTCCCCTTTAGCATTCAAAAGACATGAGATGCAATGAAAACGGGTTTTTACTTTGTATTAATAATGAAAAAGCGATTTGTCCTAGACGTGAGAAATTGCTTTTGTGAAATTGATACGGGAAGGTATCATCCTTTTTAGAAAACATTGTGAAAAGAGATTTTCTTTGAAAAATGTGTATGTGAAAAGAAATAAGAAAGCTATAAGTGGAAAACTCATCTTGGGTTTTGAAAATTCCCGTATTGTTTGTGAGTGTGTGAAATAGAGATCCTAGACTCAGAAAAAGAAGGCTAGTGTTTACATACCTTGTAGAGTCAAATAAGTTACGACGTTTGTTCCATTAGACCAAGACCAAGACAAAGTAGGTTGAATTGTTCCCGCTTCAACGGTTTGGTGAGGACGTCGGCTATGTTGTCTTCGGATGCTACCTTCTCAATAGAGATGTTCCCTTTTGAACATTGTCTCTTAAGAAGTGATGACGAATCTCTATATGCTTTGTGCGAAAATGCAATACCGGATTCTTGCTTAAGTCGATGGCACCTTTGTTGTCACATAGGATGGCTATGTCGCTTAGATGAATGTCGTAGTCTACTAACGCTTGTTTCATCCATAGTGCTTGTTGGCATGCTTTGCCGGCGGAGACGCATTTCGGCCGTTGTTGATATTGCTAGTGCCGTTTGGTTCTTAGAAAACCAAGATGTTAAACAACATCCCATGAAAGTACATACCCCACTTGTACTTTTTCTATCAACGTAATCACCGCATGGTCGAATCTGCATATACAATTGTTTCTACTCGCGTGCCCTTAGGATACCATAATCCTAATTGTGTTGTACCCTTAATATATCTAAATATCCTTTTTACGGCTTCTAGGTGTGATGTTTTAGGGTCTTCTTGAAACCTAGCACATAAGCAAACACTAAACATGATATCCAGCCTACTTGCCGTGAGGTAGAGAAGGCTACCTATCATGCCACGATATTTAGTATTATCTACGGATTCTCCGTCTTCATCTTTTGGGAGTTTGGTGTCGGATGACATTGGAGTCCTAATTGGTTTCGACTCTTCTAGACCGAATTTCTTTAACATCTCCTTGATGTATTTAGATTGATTGAAGAAGATACCATCTTCTACTTGTTTTATTTGTAGACCAAGAAAGAAACTAAGTTCTCCCATCATACTCATCTCGAACTCGTCATGCATGATTTTAGAGAAATCATCACACATGTCTTGACAAGTGGATCCGAATATAATATCATCTACATATATTTGTACTATGATTATATGTGACTCTCTTTTCTTAGTAAAAGTGTGTTGTCAACTAACCCCATGGTATAGTTGTGTTTAATTAAAATGACTTGAGTCTATCATACCAAGCTTTTGGAGCTTGTTTAAGACCTTAAAGGGCTTTCTTTAATTTATACACATGTTTGGGTTTTTCAAAATCAATGAAGCCGGGAGGTTGAGCTACATATACTTCTTCATTAATGAAACCATTTAGAAAAGCGCTTTTGACATCCATTTGATAAAGCTTTAGATCATTAGCACAAGCATAACGCAGAAGTATTCTTATAGACTCTAATCTAGCCACGGGAGCATAGGTCTCATCAAAGTCTATTCCTCTTGTTGGTTATACCCTTGAGCAACGAGTCTAGCCTTGTTCCTAGACACTACTCCGTTTGCATCTAATTTGTTTTATAAACCCATTTGGTTCCTATTATGGTTTGATTACTAGGTGGAGGGACAAGTGTCCAAACATCATTAGAAACAAATTGATTTAGTTCTTCTTGCATAGCCATTACCCAACTTCCATCTTTTATGGCTTCTTGTGTATTCTTAGGTTCTAAGGTTGAAACGAAACAAAACAAGCTACTTTGGTTTTGAACTTGAGACCTTAATGTTCGTTTAGTTTTTTCCTATGACTTTATCTACGGGTGATCTTTGGACTCTTTAATGTTTATTATTTCATCACTTAGAGGTTCTTCTTCTTCACTTATCTTTTTCTTTATTACTATAGCTTCACTTTCTATAATCTCGTCATCGACAAGAGGTGGAGAGGGTTTGGGTGGACTTTCATCAACTTTTATATTTAATGACTCTTCTACCTTCATTGTTTCTTTGTTTAATATGACGTAAGCTTTGGTATTTGGCGAGTAACCTAAAAAGATACCTTTGGTTGATTTAGGATCAAATTTTGTAAGGTAATCTTTAGTGTTAAGAATAAAACATTTACTACCAAAGACTCTAAAGTGATTTAACGTAGGCTTTTTGCCTCAAAGTAACTCATATGGAGTTTTTCCTAAGATTGGTCTAATTAAGACTCGATTGAGTATGTACGTTGAAGTATCAACGCCATTACACCAAAACTTTTGAGGTATGGATTGTTCATTAAGCATGGTTCGACTCATTTCTTGTAGGGTTCTATTCTTTCTTTCTACTACCCCATTCGATTGTGGAGTGGACCGAGAAGTTGTGAGTAATACCATTAGGCCACAAAAGCTCCAATTGCACTTCATTATCGAATTCCCTACCATGATCCGTCCTAATAGACACTATGGGACATCCTAGTTGTCTTTGGATCTTTTTGCTTAATATTTCAAAATAATTAAAGGTTTCCGTTTTGTTCTTTAAGAATTTTGTCCATGTATACCTAGAGTAGTCATCCACTATGACCAAAGTGTAGTAGCTGCCTCTATAACTTTGGATAGCGGATGGACCAAATAAATCCATATGTAGTAATTCTAGACACCTAGTTGTAGACACCATGTTTTTAGCTTTATGACTAGAATGAGCTTGTTTTCCTACATTACAAGCATCACAAAAGTGATGTTCATATTTTAACTTAGGTAGATCTCTTACTAGATCTTTGGATGATAGCGATTGAAGAAGTCGCATGTTGGCGTGACCCAATCTTCAATGCCATAAGGTCGAAGTATCATCCATAGAGGTAAGACATAGTTTGTCTTTAGGTTCATTACCGATTTTAATGACATAGACTCCATGTTTCCTAATTCCTCTTCCTATGGTTATGCCATTTTTAGTATCTTACTACGGTTTTGTAAAAAGTACATTGCTATCACATATTTGTCCTATACTTAAGAGGTTAAAGTTTAGGTTTTCTATATGACACACATCGTTAATGGTTAGAGATTTGTTAGAAATCGTACCTTTACCGATGATTCTACTTTTGCTATTTCCAAACACCACATTACCTCCATTTAGGATTCATATGTGGAAAATAGATCCCTATTGCCGGTCATGTGCCTCGTGCACCCGCTATCCTTGACCCATTCATCGGGTCTAGGTCGACCTTTAAGCACACCTAAAACAATAATAAACTCAAAAGTTTGGTCCCCATTTGTTCATGGGTCCATTAGTGTTAAACATTCCATTCATGTTAGACATGTATGGATAAGGTGAGTATGCATTCCATGGAGCAAAGTTTTGAAAAGGAAAACCATTTTGCATATTTGAGTTCCATCCCATTTGATGGTTACTTCTTGGATAAACGTTATTAGGTCTCCTAGATGGAATGCGTTTTGAAAAAGATGGAGCTTTGTTTCTTGCAAAAGTAGGATTATATTTTGGAGGTGGTTGTCTAGTGGTGACATGAGTTGGTTTCTTCCTATTAATGATAAAAACTCTTCTAGATGAAGAAGCTACGTTATTAACACTATTTGCTGCTAAAAGATCCACGGATCCTCTACACTAGTGGTTCCCTTTAGGATCCGTGGGATCCGCCACAACAAAGGGTGGTTTTTCTAGTTCCTTAAAAAAATTTGTTTCTTTACTTTCACTAGTTGATGGATCAAGTTGTTGAATACCTAAACCCTTTTGATTGTTACCGGTTTAACACTATCGAAGTATCATATCTAAAGTGTTCGTATTCATTCTAGCAATTTTAGAATCTAAATGATCAACTAGTGTTTGAAGTTGAACGCAAAGTTCACATTCACCACTTGCTATTTTACCCTTTTCTAAACGTTTTAGTTTTGCTTTTAATTCTATGACTTCTTTATCTAAACGTTGATTTTGACTCTTTAAAAGCTTGTTTTTGTTAATTAGTTTTAAGCTAATATTGCATAGTTTGTCATATTCATTATGCAATGAGTCGTCATCAAGTGATGAGCTACTATAGTATTCGTGACATACCTCGTCATTTGCCATGAGACAAATTTCTTCGTCCTCCTCGCCGCCATTCCCCATGTGCCGCTCATGAATGCCTTTTGATCATCCCGTTTGGGACACTTACTAATAAAGTGGTTTGGGTCCCCACATTTAAAGCAGTACGATCATCCTTGGCTTCGTCCTCTTTGCTTTTCCAAAGTTTCTTATCGTCAGGTCGTTGTTTGACATATCTTCCCTTTCTTCTAAAGAACTTTTTAAAGTCCCTTACCGCCATAGCGACTCCTCGTCGTCACTACCCGAAGAGGAGTTCTCTTCATCGCTTGAAGCCTTTTGGCTTTAGGGCAAGAGATTTGTGTTTCTCTTTCACTTTTGAGGCTTCAGAGTCTTTAGCAAGGACAAGCTCGTAGACTTTTAGGTTGCCTATGAGTTCATCGAGGGTGAGGATTGTCAAATCTTTTGACTCTTCGATCGCCGTCACCTTGGATCTCCACTTCGATGGAAGTGCCCTTAGATATCTCCTAACATGGTTACGCCTAGAAAAAGATTCATCAAGTGCTTGTAAAGATGTAATAATAGTATTAAAGTTAGCAAATGAATGATCTATAGTTTCCTCATCCGATATTGAAAATTGTTCATATTGTTGAACAAATAAATCAATTTTATTATTTTTAACTTGTTGGTTGCCTTGATGAGTTACAACTAAAGAATTCCAAATTTCTTTAGAGGTTTTAAGCATAGAAATTTTCAATTCCTTTTCTAAAAGCATTATATAAGACCATTTTTGCTTCACTATTTTTAGAAAGCTTTTTCTTCATTTCATCATTAGTTTATCATGAGGTATGTTAACTAAATTTCCTTTATCATCTTTTGAGGTAGCCTCAAAATCACCTTCAACAATAATGTACCAAAGATCAATATCTTTAGACTTCACATATGTTTCAAATCTATTTTTCCAATATATAAAACCATTAGTTTCAAGTAGTGGTGGTCGTTGCATAGTGCCCTTCCTTATAATTTTCAGAACCCATAGTGATCGAAAAGTTTTTAAAATACAATTTATTTTAAAACTTTTATAAACTTAGCTCTTGATGCCAATTGTGAAAACTAGAAGGGGGGTTGAATAGTTTTGCCAATTTTAAGTTAGTTTTAAAAACTTTTAGATTCGTTAATATGTGAGATCTTATGGATGTAGAGAAAGTATAGATCTAATGATAAAGCAAGTAAATAAAGTAAAGCAAGGGAAAGAAATGACACAACCGATTTATAGTGGTTCGCTACAAGGACACCTTCCTTGCCCTACTCCACTCCCCGAGTCACCTACTCGAGTTCAAGCACTATGTCAACAAACTCCTTCACTTGGCGGAGAAGCCTTCACAACGTTGCTTACACTTTTTCCGGTACAAAGCTAATACCGAACGAGTATCTGGACCAAACCAACACTATTACACAAACAAATATGTGAAATAATCAAATACAAGATCTTCGCTACAGAAATCTTGTGGAGTGACAAATCAATCAAGGACCCCTTGCTTGGATGACTTGTAGAATGCTCGTGATCTCGCCTTAGAGAAGGACCTATATGAGGATCACAAATAGAAAGAAAGAAGAACAACTCTCTAGATCAAGTGATCTATATGTTAGAAGAGAATGAGAGTGTATGAGAGATTTAGTAAGAAGAGGGGTGAGTTAGAATGAAGAAATGGCTCTCTATTTATAGGCAAAATTCTTCACTGTTCCCCGGATCCCACGGATCCCTTCCACTTGGGATCCGTCTAGTGTAATCCTAGGGATCCGTGGAACGCCCCTCTTTGCCCATGGGTTTTTTGGTTATGGGTCATGGGTTATGGGTTGGTCCATGGTTTTCTTTAGATTCAATGTATCTAAGTATACATTGTATCTAGTCTACGGTATGGTTAAGATCCATGGTTTATGGTCCATGGGTTATGGTTTTTACCCATCCTAATAAACTATTACAACAAATGCTTAATTACTACATTTTTGTATTTAAATGGCTATATGTAAATGCTTTACAAAAGTGACATGTATCCTTAAAATTATACTTAAGATAACATTATATTTGTTATCAACAAAACATAAAGAGATTCGCAAAATATAAATAAACGTTTTTACGGTTTATTTGTATTAACAGAGACAGCAAAGCATTCTTATATGCGACTAGATCACGTATATGTTGTTCTAATTATTTTTCGTTTTGGTAAGATTTAGCAAAAGCGACTTCAAAACCTTTTTCACGTTTTTCTTGAATTTGAAAAATGTTTAGTTGATACTTTAAGCATTCATTATCCTTAGTTAACACAAGATATTTTGTCCTTAATTGATTATTGATGTCCTTGCATATTTCCGCAAATGATTCTTGGTCTTTAAATAAGGTCATGAGCTCAATATCTAGATTAGATGAAAGTTTAGCTTGTTCAGCAAGTGAGTCTCAACATGATCATTATCGACTAAGTATAACCACGAGTCAACTTGATTATCAATGGTAACCATAAGGTCATCTTGATCGCCAAATATAACTACTGGGTGTATTTTATTATTATCATCGCGAATGAGATGTAGACGGCTCATGTTGAACACTGATCCTTGTCTGGATGCGCATATTACGAGATATCGATCAGAATGAATATGTTTGATCCGGTGACTGAGACAAGTCAGTCGTAAGTCATACACTGGGCCTCAGATCACTCATGGAGTTCGTGCATGTTAGCCATCAACATAACTCTGCATTAGCCTGCAGTTCTCCATATCATCATCAATCTGATTTTCCATGTAGCTCGTTCCTTGTTGGTAAGAGTTCCACCACCTTATCCTTAAGAGCCAAGAGTAAAGACTCTTGTGATGTTGCGTTGCCTCTTGTCCTCGCTTTGGGCATGCATTAGCCAGTGACCCTTTCATTACAGTTATAGTAAACGAAGACCATTAACCCCATTCCAGCATTACCCTGTCAACCACTTGAGCCTTTTGTTGTTGTGGAGCACCTGTTATTCCTTCCCATTGATTAAACCCTTGACCACCGCCTATTTGACTAACATTTACACGATTCTGAACTTCAACACGTCCATTGTTAACAAATGTTTCATTCTTTGTGTTTAGATGAGGTACCTAATGTGATTGTTGGATTTGTTTGAGTATCGGCCTAAGGCTCTAGAAATCATGACAAACCCTGCTGCAATGCATCGAAAGCTTCAGATCCTCATTAGATTCACTGTAAAGAGCTTGATCATTGTTGTTGTTGTATGGAACCAATTGAGTTTCTTGAGATTGGTGCCTGTGGACGATCATATGGTGTAATTGTTGCAGCTGGTTGAGGAGGATTTGTGAAGGTTGTTGGCAAATCGGAATTGAGGATAACATACTTGAGCCTACAAAGCTAATTGTTGATTATCCGAAGTGAGGGTGAAACAGGAGTCCACGATAACCCTTTCTTTGTAAACTTTGATGGGGTCAATAGTCGCATAAACAATTGTATGTAGCATGATGAAGATTATTAGCTTGACGGATGAAAATGACATACTTTTCCCAATCAGGACCAAGACTACTCAGGAACTTAGTGTTGACAACAATTCTTGGCATAATGATGTTGTGTTTGTCCAAGTCATTGATGATATCTGAGAATCGATGATGATATAACTCTAATGTTCTCCCCGGTTCAATCATGAAGTGTTCATAAGCCAAGTAGATTTTGGATTCCATGTCTTCTTGATTGATTTCTGTACCTTCCATGAGGAGATGAATATGCTCCCACATTGCTTTAGCAGTCTTTTGAGCATCAACACTTCGAAGTATCGGATTAGGTAATCCCAAAAGGATGTATTGCATTTCCAGTTCATCGGCTTCAAAGTGGAGAATTTGATCAGTAGTGAGTTCATTAAGACTGACAACGTTGGTGACATCACCTCTTGGTGGATTAGCATTTGGATCTTCGGGTGTAGTGACAATAGGCATCTGAAACGGACCTTCCATGATGACCTTCTTCAAGAACTTTCCATGTGGCTTCTTTACATCACAAAACCTAAAGAACCTTATCACCCATTGATCGTAGTTTCTAGGAGTGAGCATTGGAGGTCTATCAAGTGATCCAGCCTCATGAATGGATTGTTGGCTACTTAAAGCTTCACACATCTTTGCAAACCAAGACGGTTCCTTCATAGTATTCCGGATGGATGTTGATTTTGAAAGTTTGTGTAAGGTTGTACTTGAAGACTAGGGGTGGTTGAATCATTTGTGGTTGAATTGCTCCTTGAGGAAATTGTTGTTGAAATTTTTGTTGTTGTTGCTGTTGTAGTTGTTGATAAAAATTGTTGTTGTTGATTGATTGTTGTTGTTGAGATACACACGAGGGAAGTAGCTAGAGTATGGTGGTTGAGACACCTTGAAACTTGTGTTGTAAAATGGATCTTTGTAGTCGAATGAAACTTTGTTGATGAAGTATACTTATGCATAGTAAACAAGCTTAGGCAAAGAATGGACCTTATGCGTAAAAACACCAACTTACGCGTAAGAAGAGATCTTACGCGTAGGATTAGCTTACGCGTAGGGTTAAGGAGACATTAGCTTATGCGTAAACCAAAAGCTTAGTAGTAGAATGCTTATGCATAAGAATTGCTTATGCGTAAGACAAGGCTTAGGCGTAAGACAATGCTTAGGCGTAAAGATTCTACGCGTAAGGTTTAGGTTAGGCGTAAAACTAGGGTTTTGCCCAAAAATCCTTTACACTTATTCCAGTGTAAAAGATATCCAAATCGAAGTGTTTTCGTGCTTATCCAAGCAAGAAAACACTGAGTAAACCAAGAGCACTGAAGATTTAACCAAGGAAAACCTTTGCGCGAGATTTGATATCTTACGCGTATAACTAGGTTTATTACGCAGAGGAATAGCCAATCTAACCAAACCGATTTTTAAGCACACCAATGTTTCTAAACCAGATTTATGAGATGAAAAAGCCTCAATATCACCAAAATATCACAAAAGTGTAAAACTTGATGATCAAAAACTATTTATACCCTTACGCTGAAAAACAATTCACACGTATCAAATCAAGCTTAAACCAAAGAAATACCCATAAAGTTTCAAACTTTTGCCAAAAATTAAATTTTAACAACAAATAACCTTTAAAGTACAAGAATCTTGAATTTTAAATGAAAAATCAAGCTTTTAAGCGTTTGAATGTTTGATATCCGAGACTTATGCGTATCACAAAAAACTTCAAAAACAAAACCTTTCACCCAACTATTTGGCGAATGATACCACTGTTAGGTTCCCATTTATGTAACACAAGCATCAATATAAAAAATATAGAAGAGAAAGGATCAAATGAACACACACACACACACTTATGCGTATAATATGAAAGAAAATTTATGCTTAGGATAAAAGTAAAAGTGAACAACCAACCATCTAAGGATGGTTTACATGAGGTATTTATAGGAAGGAACTAGGGCAACATGCAAGTTCCCTTCCTTTCCTTATTAGGCTTGGGCCAAGGCTTATGGGCCTTCTACATAAGCCTTAGCATAATAACAAACATAAAGGCCTAATTAAGCTAACTATTACATATTGATTACTAACACTTGTAATCTAGTTTAGGAGTGATTCCAACATTGTACCTAGTATGTGCCTATATGCAAACCATTTGGAGTTGCGGTTATCACGACTCCTAAAAAGATAAATAAAAATAGACTAGAAGTGAAAAAGCGTACTATTATGTGAGATAACCCGAGTGCTCCTAAAGTCATTGTTGCTTAAATGAATGTACCCAAAAACACATATTAGTTATGTGTTCCCTTTAGCATTCAAAAGACATGAGATGCAATGAAAACGAATTTTTACATTGTATTAACAATGAAAAAGGTTTGTTCTAGACGTCAGAAATAGCTTTTATGAAAATGATACGGGAAGAAGTATCTTTTAGAAAACATTTCGAAAAAGTTTCTTGTTTGAAGGAAACGTTTATCTTTTAGTTAAGAAAAATAAATATGAAATTACATTTTGTAAAAAAAATTTACCTTGGGTTTTGAAATTCCCCGTATTGTTTTGAGTAGTTGTGTGAAATAGAGATCCTAGACTCAAAAAAGAAGAAGGCTAATGTTTGCATACCTGTAGATTTAGAAACTAATTACAATGATTGTTCCATGAGACCAAGACCAAGACGAAGCAAGTTGAATTGTTCCCGCTTCAACGGTTTGGTGAGGACATTGCTATGTTGTTCGATGCTACCTTCTCAATAGAAATGTTCCCCTTTTGAACATTGTCTCTTAAGAAGTGATGGCGGATCTCTATATGCTTGGGTGAGAATGCAACATCGGATTCTTGCTTAAGTCAATAGCACCTTTGTTGTCGCATAGAATGGCTATGTCACTTAGATGAATGTCGTAATCAACTAACGCTTGTTTCATCCATAGTGCTTGTTGGCATGCTTTGCCGGCAGACATATTCGCTTCTGTTATTGATATGGCCAATGCCGTTTGCTTCTTCGAGAACCAAGATGTTAAACAACATCCTATAAAAGTACATACACCACTTGTACTTTTCGGTTAACATAATCACATGCATGGCAGAATCCACATATACAATAGTTTTACCCCCCGTACTTTAGGACACCATAATCCCAATTGAGTGGTACCCTTAATGTATCTAAATATTCTTTTGACCGCTTCTAGATGTGATGTTTTAGGGTCTTCTTGAAACCTAGCACATAGACATACACTAAACATGATATCCGGCCGACTAGCCGTAAGATAGAGAAGACTACCAATCATGCCCCGGTATTTTGTGTTATCAACGAATTCACCGTCTTCATCTTTTGTAAGTTTAGTGTCCGATGACATTGGTGTTCTTATGGGTTTTGACTCTTCTAAACCAAATTCTTTAACATCTCTTTTATGTATTTAGATTGATTAAAGAAGATACCATCTTCTAGTTGTTTGATTTGTAGACCAAGAAAGAAACTTAGTTCTCCCATCATACTCATTTCAAACTCGTCATGCATGATTTTTGAGAAATCATCACACATGTCTTGACAAGTAGATTCGAATATAATATCGTCCACGTATATTTGAACAATAATTATATGTGATTCCTTTTTCTTAGTGAAAAGTGTATTATCAACTCCCCCAATGGTGTAGTTGTTTTTTTTATTAAAAATGAGTTGAGTCTATCATACCAAGCTTTTGGGGCTTATTTAAGACCGTAAAGAGCTTTCTTTAATTTATACACATGTTTAGGTTTTTCGAAATCGATAAAGCCCGGAGGTTGAGCTACATAAACTTCTTCATAAATAAAGCCATTTAGAAAAGCACTTTTAATATCCATTTGAAAAAGCTTAAGATCATTAGCACAAGCATAAGCAAGAAGTATTCTTATAGACTTTAATCTAGCTACGGGAGCATAGGTCTCATCAAAGTCTATGCCTTCATGTTGATTATACCCTTGGGTAATGAGTCTAGCTTTGTTTCTAGACACTACACCGTTTGCATCTACCTTTTTTTATATACCTATTTAGTTCCTACTATGGTTTGATTATTAGGTGGAGGGACAAATGTCCAAACATCATTAGAAACAAATTGATTAACTCTTTTTGCATTAGCCATTACCCAACTTTCATCTTTTATGGCTTCTTGGGTATTCTTAGGTTCTATGGTTGAGACAAAACAAAATAAACTACTTTGGTTTTGGACTTAAGACCTTAAGGTTCTTTCATTTAACTTTCCTATGACCTTATCTACGGGTGATCTTTAGACTCTTTAATATTGATGATTTCATTGTTTAATGGTTCATCTTCTTTGTTTGTATTTTTCTTTATTTTATGGTTTAATTTCGATTATCTCGTCATCGACAAGAGGTTGGGTAGGTTTAGGTAGAATCTCATCAAATTTTACATTTAATGACTCTTCAACCTTCATTGTTTCTTTATTTAATATAACATAAGCTTCATATTAGGAGAGTAACCTAAAAAGATACCTTCGGTTGATTTAGGATCAAATTTAGTTACATAATCTTTAGTGGTGCTATAGAAAACATTTACTACCAAAGACTCTAAAATGATTTAATGTAGGTTTTTGCCTCGGTAACTCGTATAGAGTTTTTACCTAAAATGGTCTGGTCAAGACTGTTAAGTATGTACGTTGTTGTATCAACGACATTGCACCAAAATTTTTGAGGAATAGATTGCTCATTTAACATGGTGTGACTCATTTCTTGTAGGGTTCTAGATTTCCTTTCAACTACCCCATTCAATTGTGGATTGCTTATAGCGGTGAAATTGTGAGTAATACCATTAGCGTCACAAAAAAGCTCCAAATTGCACTTCATTATCAAATTCCCTACCATGATCCGTTCTAATAGACACCATAACTGTGAATTGTCTTTGGATTTTCTTACTTAATATTTCAAAGTAATCAACGTTTCAATTTATTCTTTTAAAAAATTTAGTCCATGTGTACCTAGAATAATCATCCACTATGACCAAAGTATAGTAGTTACCTCCATAACTTTGAATAATGGATGACCAAATAAATCCATGCTAAGTAGTTCTAGACACTTAGTATTAGAGACCTTATTTTTTAGCTTTGGTGACTAGCATGGACATTAGAGCTTTCCTTACTGCTACAAGCATCACTGTCTAGATGTTCTGTGATTTTAATTTTGGTAGATCTCTTACTGTTCTTTAGGATGATAGCTTATTGAATAAGTCGTGACATTACACACCCAATCTTCTAATGCCATAAGGTCGGCATCATCCATAGAAGTGTTAATGGAAAGTTTGTTCTTTAGGTTCATTAATGTATTTTAATGACATAGACTCCATATGTTTT